>CM060934.1:359547451-360797451 GCA_030765085.1 Allium cepa
TAGACTGTAAAGAAATATTGTAAGAACTTAGGTTGATTTGCAGTAGTAGATGATATTTTTAGTAGTTGGATCCAGGTAAAAGGAAAAGAAAATAATGAATGAAAGTGGCAGAAGAGATGTAAGTATGTGGAAATGTTGGCGTGAGTGCGTGTACGCGAGTAAGTGTAATGGAAGTGTGCACGTGTACATGTACCCCGGCATAATAAGAAAACTCCACCATTTTGCCTTAGTTTGTCTTTAGGAAATTTTATCATGGTTATAGTGTTAGCACAGTTCGTGTGTTTGGAAATGTTTTGGTTGTTGTACACGGTAGAGTGGTCGAGCAAGTCAAACAAAAAAATTCTCTCCCTACTTTTAAATTTTTCTTTGACCGTAAATTCTAAAGTCGCGTATTCAATATTTTGAATCTTGTTCTAGATTTAAATCTAAGCTTGACATCCGAGGGATTTTGATCGTTACTCTCTGTAGTTCTTTTCCGGTGAATCATCGTTTTGAAATTTAAAATCTTTCTGCAGCCATCATGTGAGTATTTCTCACCAGACATACGTATTTATATTTTGGTAAATTATTGCAAGTGTATGTGTAAAATTGTATTTCACTATTATCTGTCTGTAGTGTAATATAGAATGATGGACCCCATTTAAATTGACACCTCATCAGTATTATCTGTTATATTATTTCTGCAGTTATGTTATTGTTTATTTACTGCTTAAATCACCACTGCAAGTTCCCTGTTATTATAGATGGTATGGGCTGAAATGATAGGCCTAATTAATTATTATTGTTCACTTGTTCTGTTAACTGCTGTAAATTATCTTGGGATTGCGGGTTCGAAATGATAGAACCCGGGGTTGTGTAAATATCGGATTGAAATGATATAAATCCGTTTCACTTGACCTAGGCTAGAAAATCTTATACCGGCCCGTGGTTTATATATTATTTTCTGAAATTATTTTAAATTATTTAAATTTAGAAATTTGATGATATTCTAATTTAAATTATATAAAGGATTTTTATGAGATTTACAATGATTTAAAAGGGGTTAAATAAATAAATGTTGAGTTAAAATTTTGGAATATAACTTGTTTAGAAATTCTATATTTTTGGAAAGGAAAAGATTTCAATACAGAAATAATAAATAATAAGTTATATTTGAAATTTGATGTTTAGCTAAAAGTCTACTACAGCATTTAATTGCTGTCTTTTGAAACTTGACTATTTTAAACCCATAACTTTAGATAGCATTTCCTAGATGCTGTAGAAGTGAAATTGATTTAAAATTGATTTATTTAAAATTTCATCTCTATTTTGGGAATACGTTAAGATTTGGAATTTAAATATGAAATTGCTAATAAAGTAAGAAGTTGAGTTTGGAAAGTTTTAAAAGAAGAAAATTGATTTCTATTCTTTTGATAAAAGCAATAAATTCCAAATTTAATTGAATAAATTGAAATGGTATATTTTCAAAGGAAATGTTTTAAATCAAGGATTTGAAATTAAAGTTATTTGAAATATATATATTGATTTGAAAAATATAAATACCATTTTTCAAACTATAACCACGGGTTATAATAACGTTTGGTTGGCAAAGAGACCGGGATCGGATATCTGGCATACTCTCTGTCCATACCGAAAACCACTTTGACTAACCGTGTACGCGGTGGAGATTCCAGAATGAAGTAGGATGGTGGTGACGGTTTCTTTAAGGTAAATACGTGGACCCGACTCCCGTGAGTTGGCATAAGGTGGCTAAAACAGGAGCGATTCCCGGATTAATGAGGTAGCACCTCTGATCGAACGCACTTCTTCGTATGCCATTCTATTACTCTTGTGATTGTTTTGGTGCGCACCTTTGATTTGGGAGTGTTGTTCGAGGTGGGCGGTAACTGCGGCTACGCGTTTCCACCGGTCCGGATAGCAATTGGTATATCTACCCTGGCATTGCCTAGTTGTGCCGTGTCACCTACCCTAGCGAGCCTACTACGAGTTTCTATTTGTGTCGTACCTATGGAGTATCCTCTGGTAGCTTCCCGATCAGGAGGTATTACGGTACTGTATAGACTATTGGCATTATTTGTGTTAAGGGGAATATTGGGTCACTCCTTAACGCTATTTAAAAGTAAGTTTATTTTATATATAGACACTATTATAATAGCGCAATATACTACATAGTAAATAGTTTAACGGATCCTTAGAGGATGGGCGATCCCAAGCATCCTTTAAGTTACTTGCTTTATATTACAGTACACTTGATTTAGCTTACATTATAAAAGTATGTATGTCCTGACTCGAGTGTTTTGTTTATTTGTACGCTCGGGTCAGCCTGAGTTGCAGCTACAGCTTTCTTTCCGGAGCTAGGACCACTCATAGATCACTCTTGCTAGTTGAAGCTTTTTCATCTTTATCTATTTTGTAATTCAAAGCATTAAAGACTTTATATTTGCTTATGGCTTAAAATTGTATCGAAGTTTACAAACAATGTATTTCTGTTTGGTAAAAGTTTCAGTGGCTTCATGAACCACTGAGATATTTTATATTCCGCTGTGAGATTCTGATATCTGTGTCTGTGATTCTGTGATTAATTATTTACTGCATATTCTGAGTTCTGCCAAATTTATTTTTTACAACGCGGTATTTTGAACAATTCAAGTCCGACATGTGCGGATGCGAATGGTTGAAAACACCGGGTCGTTACATGGTGGGTCGTGGCTTCGTTGAGTCGTAGGATTTGATGAGTCGTAAGTCGCAAGGGTAGTTAGGTCGGCATCCCTGTTAGAATGTTAAGTCGGCATCTCTTCAACATCGTTGAGTCGGCCATACTGTTAAGTTGTAAGTCAGCAAGGGACTAGGTCGTTGAGCTTGATAGGTCGTGGGGTCTGATGAGTCGTGGACGACTCATGGGATAGGTCGGCGGCGACTTAAGGGGCGGCGACTCATGGGGTTTTCAGCCTATAAATAGAAGGCTTTGGTTCACTTTTTAGCACCGGATTTTGAAGCGACGAAGTGCTGCCATTTTGAGAGCTTGACTACAACACTTCTTCACTTCTTTTCTCCACTCTAATCTAGTGATTCCTTCCATCTAAATTGAAGATCAAATCGAAGATCCAAGAGCCAAAGTTGAAGATCTCCATCCATTAAAGAGAGATTTCATCGTTTGAAGTGGAGCTTTGGAGGATCAAGCTTGATTCTTTGCTGTCCAGATCTGGAGTTGGTTGTTTTTGAGGTGTTTAGGTGATTCGGTGAGTGGTAGTTATCTCTCACACGGACCCAAGGGAGTATATTGGATCGGTGGCTCGTTTGTGTGTTAAAGATAGTGATTTCTTGCATTTTCCTTAAGTCTGCATGTAGATCCATCGTCTATGAAGTTTTGACACCTATTTTACTACATGTTAACTTATGCAAGTTTATTCATCAAGTTGTAGTGATAATTTCCATAATTCATGTTTTGTTGGATTTGGACACTTTATTTACGAAATTGCCATTCTTGTATAATTGCTTATTAGATCTTGTTTGAATGATTGATTACGTGGATTAATGTTTGATTTGATTGATTAGTTGATTGATAACTTAATTTGGACAAGTTGGTCGAAGATGATTCAAAAGCTAAGTGGAAAGGCTCTTGAAAAAGGAAAGCTGCTTGTGGCATATGAAGCGGATGTGGAAGCTCATATGGATAGATTTGATGATGATGTTGAGATGAGACTTTGCCATGATGCGATGAGGCAAACCATGATGTTGAAATGGGACTTTGCTATGATGCGAGCCAGATGGGATCATCCCAAGCATGTTGATAACTTGATGATGCGGTTCGAGTTGGTTGATAATGGTGGGCTCGAGAGGGCTTGAGCTAGTATGAGAATAGTCGTCGAGGAGGATGACTAGGAGGCTTGGATCTTATCGTTATTGAAGGTTCTAGCATGCTCAAAGCAAGAGTACGTTGGGACGGGTCACGACGACGTCTCAGACACGGGTCATGATGACGTGTTAGTACTCTGGGCAGATTCGATAGTCCTAGGCACAGGTCATGACGACGTGCGGATTTATGTCTAGAACCGGGGTTGCCATTAGCCCTTGACGGACGGCTGAAAGAAGGTGCCGGTCATTCAATTAACGGTGATATCAAAGCAATGATAACAGTGATAGCCAGAGTCATGGATGTTTGGTTGCACCATCATTCGATCTCAAGAGCGATGCTTTCTGGGTGCTTATCTGATCTTGGTTTAGGCCTTGGGGGTTTGTACTTGGAAAACATCGACCTTGACTCGAGTGATAATTGCTTTATTTAAATTGTCTGCTTTGCTATGTTGTTTATGCTTAGAGGGTCTGGGGGCTATCACTGTAGAATGAGGTGGAGTGGGATGGTTGAGTTCCTATTCCTTTTACCCTTTATGCTCTTTTGGTATGTTTGATAGTTGATTTACTGCTCACTAAGACTGTTGTCTGACTCAAGGTTTTATGTTCAACTCTTATAACCTTGGGCTGTTCATCCATGTTGGGATGGGCAGACTAGGTAGCAGGTGACAGGTGCTGTTCTTGGCTACCAACGCTGTTGATGACGAAGACGGGCTGGAGGCTTTTGCATATTGTTTCTTACTATATGTACTGGATGTTCCGCTGTTTGTTTGATACTCTGAGTGTTATGTAGTGAGGCTTGATGTATTGACTATTCAGATGATTGTATAAAACTATTATGAGTTTATATGACTCCGTTCTGCGGAGCTTCACCATGTATACTTTTCTATTGTATTTTATCCATGCACTGTGAGTAATACGATAGACTATTCTGTTTTATCTTACCCTGACTATCGTCCATGGCTGCCTGGCACACCTTTCAGCGCACCATTCCCTTGTTTTCGTGCGGGAGTCATGGGCGGTCGTCACATTTGGTATCAGAGCTTTGGTTAATCGATTTTAGCCAACGCTCGCTGACGTAACTACGTAAGAGAGACGTAATTGTATTTTGATGGATGATTACTATATATAATATAGTAGTTTAGAAGGATTTGAACTCCTTATGTTGTTGTTTCTCAAGGTGTTCTAAATCATTCCTTTTTGTAGATATTAAGGATGAGTCGAAGTGAGAGACAAGCTGCCAGGGAAAGCCGTGCTGTTGGGGGAGCTACTGACTATGCTGCAATGTTCGAAGCTATGATGACTTCGATCATGAGAAGGATACCAACTTCAGGACCATCAGTAGATGTTGGAGTTCAAGTTCAAGCTCCGAAACCAGTAGATTTTGCTAAGTTGTGTAAGGACTATACTGCTCTTGGAGGAAAGGTTTTCTTGGGAACAGAATCAACCATAGAAGTCCAGAGATGGATAGATGCTTGTAGAAGGATCTTTGGTGATTTGGGAATTGAGGATGTAACTAAGAGGAAGCTTGCATCAAGACAGCTTCAGGGAAGGGCTTCTGATTGGTGGAACTCTATCACCATTGACACTCCAGAGGAAGAGATCACTTGGGAGCAATTCCAAGTTAGATTTGAAGCTAAGTTCATTTCTGTGGCTCAGAAATTTGTTTTGTTTAAGAAGTTTGTGGAACTCAAGCAAGGTGGAAGATCAGTTCTTGAGTATGTTTCTAAGTTTGAAGCTTTGTCCAAGTATACCAGATCGTATATTGAATCTCCCTACCAGAAGAACGAGAAGTTTGTGACAGGCTTGGATAGTTATCTTGGGAGACAGTTGGTGGATCATTTGGACAATCCATTTGAGAAGCTTGTGGAGAAAGCTCTCAGGCATGAGAATCTGTTTCCTAAGGAAGGATCTGTTGTTGCTGTGACGAAGGAGCAAAGTGGAAACAAGAAGAGAAAGCAACAGCAGCAGAAAGGTAAGGATGGCCAGAAGAAGCCGAAGGGCGAAGTGATCTGCTACAATTGTCGACAGAAGGGCCATTTCTCTAGGGATTGCAAGAATCCAAAGGTGCAGTTGAAGTGCCACAACTGTGATAAGCTGGGGGCATATCAGGAAGGACTGTCCAGAACCGAGGAAAGATAAGTAGATTGTGCAAGCTTATGCTTTGGGGGCTGTTCCATCATCTTCGAAAGCTCCTACTGCGGAAGAGAAAGGGAAGAGTGTGGTGGTTCAAGGTACTCTTTCCATATGTGGTGTTCCAGTTAGAGTATTGTTTGATACTGGGGCGTCGCATTCGTTTGTTTGTAATGAGTTGGTAGACCGGTTGGGTTTGGAACCGGATATTGTTGATAGACCATTGGTTGTGACTAATCCAGTTGGGGGTTCGTCTTGTTTGTGTATGGTATGTCGTGGTCTAGTTGTATCGAGTCATGATTGCTCTTTTGTTTGTGATTGTTTTGTTCTGAACTTTGCGGGGTTCGGAATTATTTTGGGTATGGACTGGCTTAGGAAGTATGCGGCAAAGGTTGATCGTGAGAAACTGGAGGTGACA
Source organism: Allium cepa (assembly GCA_030765085.1). NCBI lineage: Eukaryota > Viridiplantae > Streptophyta > Magnoliopsida > Asparagales > Amaryllidaceae > Allium > Allium cepa. The sequence continues at coordinate 359,553,855 of CM060934.1, forward strand.
GTCGGGAATGTGGAAGGGCAAAAGGTTGTGATACGATGTAAGCATGAAGAAGGCGTCTTCATGAGCTTCATGTATTCGCTGGTTGTTCCACGGGATGGACTGTCATCGATGCCGGTTGTGAATGGATTTGAGGATGTCTTTGACGAGGTCAAAGGATTACCGCCGCATAGGAAGATCGAATTTCGTATCGATCTAGTTGAGGGAGCTAGACCTGTTGTGATGCCTCTTAGGCGGATGGCGCCTAGGGAACAGCAAGAGTTGAAGGTGCAGGTTGATGACCTTTTACAGAAAGGATTCATTCGGCGTAGTGTGTCCGAATGGGGTGCACCAGTTGTGTTCGCAACTAAAGCGGATGGATCGTTGAGGTTGTGTGTGGATTATCGTGAGCTGAATAAAGTGACTAAGAAGAACAAGTATCCATTGCCGAGAATAGATGACTTGTTTGATCAGCTGCACGAAGCTAAGGTGTTTTCTCAGATGGATTTGGCAACGGGATTTCACCAGTTGAGAGTGGAAAAGGATAGCGTGCCGAAGACTGCTTTTAGGACACCATCCGGTTTCTATGAGTGGCTGGTAATGCCGTTTGGATTGACCAATGCACCAGCATATTTTGTGGATCTTATGATTAGAGTATTCAGAGATCAGTTGAACAAGTTCGTACTTGTGTTCGTGGATGATATTTTGATTTATTCCAGAACTGAAGAGGAACACAAGACACACTTGCGGATTGTTTTGGAAATCTTGCGGAAACATCAGCTGAGGGCTAAGTTTTCGAAGTGTCACTTCTGGAAGAGTGAAGTGAGGTTCTTAGGCCATGTTATCTCTGGAAATGGAAAGCGGTTGATCCCGCCAAGGTGGCAGCGATCCAGGATTGGGTTAGACCTAAGAATGCATCTGATGTGAGAAGTTTTCTTGGATTAGCAGGATATTATCGCCGATTTATCAAAGACTTTTCCAAGATAGCTGCACCGTTAACAGGATTGACGAAAAAGAATCAGGTATTCAGATGGGATGCTAAGTGTGAGCAAGCTTTCGGAATCCTGAAAGAGCGACTGACAAGTGCTCCTGTTTTGACTATTCCGAGTGGGAATGATGAGATGGTGGTTTACACCGATGCATGTGGTACGGGACTTGGAGCAGTGCTAATGCAGAAGGATAAAGTTGTTGCGTATGCAAGTCGACAACTGAAGCCGCATGAAAGGAATTATCCGACTCATGATTTGGAGTTGGCGGCGATTGTTTTTGCTCTGAAGATGTGGAGACATTATCTATTGGGAGTTCGATTCGAGTTGTTTACAGATCATAAGTCGTTGAAGTATCTTTTCTCCCAAAAGGATTTGAATCTTCGGCAGCAACGATGGCTAGAGTTTTTAGCATCATATGATTTTGGTATAGCTTATACTCCGGGAAAAGGTAACGCAGTGGCTGATGTGTTAAGTCGAAGACATGCAGGATTGGGAGCCATGTTTTCAGAATGGAAGAGTCTCGAGTATTTGGCTGGATTTGACTTCAGGCCCAGATGTGAATTGGAACCTGAAATGTTGGCAAACTTATCGATAAGACCTACTCTTGTGGAAAGAATTGGCGAGAGCCAAAAGCGAGAAGATAAGCTTGTCAAGGTTATCTGCGATTTGGAATCTGGATTGAACCCAGAAAAGGATAAAGGATTTGAAGTCGATCAAGAGGGTTGTCATCGGAAGCAAGGACGACTAGTTGTTCCTGATATAGATGGATTGAGAGATGAAGTTCTGAGGGGAAAGTCATCACTCGAAGTTGACAATTCATCCAGGTGGAAATAAGATGTATCGGGATATGAAGAGAACCTACTACTGGGAAGGTATGAAGAAGGATGTTGGAAATTTTATTTCCAAGTGTATGAATTGCCAGTTGGTAAAAGCCGAGCAGAAGAAGCCCAGTGGATTGCTTCAGCCATTAGAAGTTCCTACATGGAAGTGGGAGCAGATATCGATGGATTTTATCGATGGACTACCTAGAACAAGAACGGGAAATGAAGGGATTTGGGTAATCGTAGATCGTTTGACTAAGAGTGCAAGATTCATTCCTGTTTCATCAACTAGGACTGCATAGAAGTTGGCTGAGCTTTATGTTAAGTGGATAGTTCGATTCCATGGTATTCCGAAGAGTATAGTGAGCGATCGAGATCCATTGTTCACTAGTGGATTTTGAAAGAGCTTCCAGGAAGTTTTAGGAACCAAGTTGTGTTTGAGTACAGCTTATCATCCCCAAACAGATGGTCAGACTGAGAGAGTCAACAGAGTTTTGGAAGATCTCCTCAGAGCATGTGTTTTAGATTTCGGAGGATCATGGGAAGATCATCTTCATTTGGTGGAATTTGCATATAATAACAGTTACCAGTCAAGTATTGGTATGGCACCGTATGAAGCATTGTATGGAAGACCGTGTAACTCTCCGACATGTTGGTTGGAAACTGGAGAAAAGTTGATACTTGGGCCAGAAATGATTCGACAGACTTCAGATTGTATAGAGATCATTCGGCAACGAATGAAGGCAGCCCAAGACCGTCAGAAAAGTTATGCCGATAATCGTCGTAAGGATTTGGAATTCGACGTAGGTGATATGGTTTTTGTGAAGATTTCTCCTCTGAAGAATGTCACTCAATTCGGGAAGAAAGGAAAGTTGACTCCGAGATTTGTTGGACCATTCCCGATCATCGAGCGAATTGGAAAGCTCGCATATAAATTGGAGTTACCGGAAAAGATGGCGGGTGTGCACAATGTTTTTCATGTATCTTATCTACGGAAGTATGTGCACGACTCGAATACAGTGGTTTCTGCTGATAGCTGTGAAGATTTAGAAGTTGATCCAATTGTTAGAAGGCCTCGTAAGCCGCTTCGTGTTGTTGAAACCGACAGGAAACAGCTTAGGAGGAAGACGATTACGTTGCTCAAGGTACAATGGAGTGATGATGTTAACGACTGTACATGGGAGGAGGAAGAGAGGATGAAAGCAGCTCATCCTGAACTCTTCGAGGTATGGCCCTAAGGTGTCGTGACATCTCATGAATTTGTAACTTGTTCTAACCTTAGAATTCTGCATGTTAGGTTAGTAATTGGATGCATGGTTTAATGATTGCTATGGATGATAGACATGCAGAATAGTTTTGATTGCTCTTGTTTGTTTGGAATTTTGGGGGCGAAATTCCTAAGGGGGAGAGAATGTAACGACCCGTATTTTACGTGTCGACAAATCGTAAAATAGTTGCCACTAGGTCGTTAATATTGGTTATGTCGTCCAGAGTTAAGTCGTGTTGTAGTTTGAATAGTGGAACGACTTATGGGAGTCAACGACTTAGTGCTTAAGTCGTGTGGATGTTGGCTCGAGTATAATTTGGTTTGTGTTGTTGTTTAGGTCGTGTGAAAGATAGGTCGGGTGGAGCGACTCATAGAAGTGACGACCTGAGTGTATTTAGCGACCTATAGGAGTTGGAGCGACCTAAGGTATTGACCGACTTAAGGGGTTAGGTCGTATGATAGTTAGGTCGTGGAGCGACTTATAGGAATAACGACCTAAGCATGTTTAACGAGTTAAGAGATAGGTAGTGGACGAGATAAGGAATGAAGCGACCTATAAGTTTGGCCGAGTTAGCGTGTTAGTGTTAGAACGGGTTAGTGGATTGAGTGACTCATAGAACTGGACGACCTAAGGGTCAACATCTTAAGTGGGTTAGGTCGTTAGACGACTTAAGGAAGTTAGGTTGTTGGGCGACCTAAGGAAGGTCGCTACGTATATTTAGGTCGTAGACGACTTACGATAAAAACGTTAGGTCGCTGAGTTGTGTGAATGACTGAGTGGTGGGTCGTGGCTTCGTTGAGTCGTAGGATTTGATGAGTCGTAAGTCGCAAGGGTAGTTAGGTCGGCATCCCTGTTAGAACGTTAAGTCGGCATCTCTTCAACATCGTTGAGTCGGCCATACTGTTAAGTTGTAAGTCAGCAAGGGACTAGGTCGTTGAGCTTGATAGGTCATGGGGTCTGATGAGTCGTGGACGACTCATGGGATAGGTCGGCGGCGACTTAAGGGGCGGCGACTCATGGGGTTTTCAGCCTTTAAATAGAGGGCTTTGGTTCACTTTTTGGCACTGGATTTTGAAGCGACGAAGTGCTGCCATTTTGAGAGCTTGACTACAACACTTCTTCACTTCTTTTCTCCACTCTAATCTAGTGATTCCTTCCATCTATTGAAGATCAAATCGAAGATCCAAGAGCCAAAGTTGAAGATCTCCATCCATTGAAGAGAGATTTCATCGTTTGAAGCGGAGCTTTGGAGGATCAAGCTTGATTCTTTGCTGTCCAGATATGGAGTTGGTTGTTTTTGAGGTGTTTAGGTGATTCGGTGAGTGGTAGTTATCTCTCACACGGACCCAAGGGAGTATATTGGATCGGTGGCTCGTTTGTGTGTTAAAGATAGTGATTTCTTGCATTTTCCTTAAGTCTGCATGTAGATCCATCGTCTATGAAGTTTTGACACCTATTTTACTACATGTTAACTTATGCAAGTTTATTCATCAAGTTGTAGTGATAATTTCCATAATTCATGTTTTGTTGGATTTGGACACTTTATTTACGAAATTGCCATTCTTGTATAATTGCTTATTAGATCTTGTTTGAATGATTGATTACTTGGATTAATGTTTGATTTGATTGATTAGTTGATTGATAACTTGATTTGGACAAGTTGGTCGAAGATGATTCAAAAGCTAAGTGGAAAGGCTCTTGAATAAGGAAAGCTGGTTGTGGCATATGAAGCGGATATGGAAGCTCGTATGGATAGATTTGATGATGATGTTGAGATGAGACTTTGCCATGATGCGATGAGGCAAACCATGATGTTGAAATGGGACTTTGCTATGATGCGATGAAGCAAAGCATGATGTGAGAAAGCCTTGGTTAAATCCAGACGGGATCATCCCAAGCATGTTGATAACTCGATGATGCGGTTCGAGTTGGTTGATAATGGTGGGCTTGAGAGGCACTTGAGCTAGTATGAGAATAGTCATCGAGGATGACGACTAGGAGGCTTGGATCTTATCGTTATTGAAGGTTCTAGCATGCTCAAAGCAAGAGTACATTGGGATGGGTCACGACGACGTCTCAGACACGGGTCATGATGACGTGTTAGTACTCTGGGCAGATTCGATAGTCCTAGGCACGGGTCATGACGACGTGCGGAGTTATGTCTAGAACCGGGGTTGCCATTAGCCCTTGACGGACGGCTGAAAGAAGGTGCCGGTCATTCAATTAACAGTGATATCAAAGCAATGATAACAGTGATAGCCAGTGTCATGGATGTTTGGTTGCACCATCATTCGATCTCAAGAGCGATGCTTTCTGGGTGCTTATCTGATCTTGGTTTAGGCCTTGGGGGTTTGTACTTGGAAAACATCGACCTTGACTCGAGTGATAATTGCTTTATTTAAATTGTCTGCTTTGCTATGTTGTTTATGCTTAGAGGGTCTGGGGGCTATCACTGTAGAATGAGGTGGAGTGGGATGGTTGAGTTCTTATTCCTTTTACTCTTTATGCTCTTTTGGTATGTTTGATAGTTGATTTACTGCTCACTAAGACTGTTGCCTGACTCAAGGTTTTATGTTCAACTCTTATTACCTTAGGCTGTTCATCCATGTTGGGATGGGCAGACTAGGTAGCAGGTGACAGGTGCTGTTCTTGGCTACCAACGCTGTTGATGACGAAGACGGGCTGGAGGCTTTTGCATATTGTTTCTTACTATATGTACTGGATGTTCCGCTGTTTGTTTGATACTTTGAGTGTTATGTAGTGAAGCTTGATGTATTGACTATTCAGATGATTGTATAAAACTATAATGAGTTTATATGACTCCGTTCTGTGGAGCTTCACTATGTATACTTTTCTATTGTATTTTATCCATGCGCTGTGAGTAATACGATAGACTATTCTGTTTTATCTTACCCTGACTATCGTCCATGGCTGCCTTGCACACCTTTCAGCGCACCATTCCCTTATTTTCGTGCGGGAGTCATGGGCGGTCGTCACAGTAACGCCCCACCCCGAGACCCACCTTAGTAAAGAGAATTAACAAGTAATTCCGTCTACTAAAGCGGAGAATAGGGCTGGTTAAGGGCGACCATCTATAATTTTGTCTTAAACATCTATTGAATACGTCGATAATTGCAATATAACTTTTTTTTCCAACTCAAGTGGATCGACATACCCAGTAAATGTTTAGTCCAAAACTATAGGTGGTTAACGGATCTATCAGAACAAAATACAATAACTGAATGTAAATCACATCACAGAACAGTAACCAACATCATATATATACATATACACTGATACATGTTTAGTACAACACAATATGAATACAATAAAGGTGGTACTCGACCACACCATAAATTTCGAATCAAATATAACTACATCAGAGTATGCGAAAGAACAAAAACTACTCAAGAGAAAGAAGAGCAGATATCCAACATCAACTTCAAGCTAAGTCCAATAGATGATACCTGAAACAACTCGGTCTGACCCGAGTGAAAACACACGGGTCAGGCTAGCTAGAACTTATCATTAGTACAGGTGATGATAAGAGATAAGGGAAAAACATTCCATCGTCACCAATGGAATGATATAAGTCATCAAGTTATCTCTAGAGTGATACATCAATGGTTCGTCATGATTGCATAGAGGAATACAATATGTATATTATATTGACATGGTTCACCCAATTATATATATAACCGAATGAAATGGGTAAGGATATGGACCATAGGGTAAATCTTCATAAGATAATTAAAACTTCAAGAATCCTTCATAAATAAAACTCATCTAATAGAAACTTCTTAATTATTATACCTCATCTCATCGGTATAAATATAAATACATCTCAAATCCATCATTAAACTCATTATAAAGGAATCTCCATAATCATTTATACCTCATCTCATTGGTATAAATATAAATATATCTTAAATCTATTATTAACACTCATCATAAAAGCATTACCATAATTTATACCTCATCTCATTGGTATAAATATATTTAATGTCTCAAATCCATCTTGATAGAGCTCGGAAAGAATCCAAAACATCATATTCGAAATCACAAATAAAACCATGTATGTCAATAAGCCTTTTTCATACATAAGGCTATACTAAAGCATCATCATCAAAATAGTAAAATCGAAACACCTAAAACCTCATGGAAAGCAGCACGTGCATTTACATCTTGACTAGTACTACCATTATTTGGTAGCATTCATCGTGATGACTTGGGGTCACATAACATCATAACATCGTGATCATCTTGATTGACTATAGTCGGAAACATCTTGATGACACCCAGTCACAAAAACCCGAGTAATAACATCGTGATGATTGGAGTCGAGTAATAACTTCATGAACATCGTGATGACTCCAATCGAGTACTCGGTCTGTAGCACTAGTAACATCGTGAATGTGTCTCAACTTCTCGAATAGGAACCCAATAGGCGTCAACGTACGTCCCATGCCATACGTTCGTACCTATTGGTTTACTAATCGTTAGTCGATGCCACATTAGAAAACCATCATAAAACATCATCAAATAAACACTGCCTCATCTCATCGGCGAGTGTAAGATACCTAACTCGTCATATCTCTTACTTGGACGAGTTTTAAGTGACATCGAGACTTGTCTCATTTCATTAACAGGTAAAAATTCATCATAAATATCGAAATCATCATCAATCCATCATAACAACTTGCCTCATCTCCTAGGCAAGTAAAAGAACTCGTGATGGTTATTTCTAACCATAGTTTCAAATTAAAACTTAACATCAATATTGCCTCATTTCATCGGCAAGTTAATATAATACCATACTCATCTCTTCTCATCGACGAGTAATGGTTCCATCGTGATTTGTCTCATTTCATCGACAAGTAAAAGTCATCATAACCATCTTAGCTTCTTAAATAATCATAAACATCTTAACTTCATGAATACTTCATAAATAAACTTACCTCATCTCATCGGTAAGTAAAACAACATCATGACGGTTATTTCTAATCATAATTCTCCAAACGGAAAATTTTCGTCTTGGTCGCCTCATCTCATCAGTGATTGTAAAAACATCTAGATTGGTTCGTCATCAAACGTACTCAAAAAGAGTAATTCTCCAACCAATAATATTCGTTAAAATTTGGCAACTTCTAAATCATCTCAAAATAATAATTCAAATTAGTTTCGGTCGTAGAAGTCCGATATTAAGCGATAAAGCAAGAACACATATCTCATACCATATGTCCTTACTAAATCGTTTAATTCTCATTCTTATACATCCGAAAGGGAAAAATAATAGTTTATGATCTTTGCGCAATAATTTACTAAGGTAGCCGGGTTTTAAAATAAATTTTTTCGAAACACAAAGAAATCCTTTTATTAAAATTCTACTTTTTTTATATAAAATAAATATAGTATATCTACTTTTATTATTTAGAAATACTCTTAAAAATATTTAAAATAAAATATTTAACACCATAATTACCAAGACAGAACATGCATATACATGTTCATGGATGCAAAACAATTTTCAAGTGGTTTGAAAACAATAAGTGCGCTAACAACACGGAACAAAACACAGGACAGCGAATAAAATCCGCTGTTTTGAGCTAGCAAACATTGAAATATTTAAAAACATTCTGAATGAAAGTTGTTGCATATGATTCAAGCTTTCCATATGACCAAGGTCAATCAATTCGGATCAATGATTCAAAAGTTATGATCGTTTTACTCAAAACACAAAATTCGGCCTGAACTTATGTATTTGCAGGACAGCGACAAGCAATTGCAATTATAGCATAGGTAACCTTAAAATCGGGCAAAATAAATAAAAATAAAGTTGTAGTTTAGCTTCTAAGATTTCCAGAATGACCAAGATCTTCAAATTCCGATCATTGGTTCAAAAGTTATGATCATTTTACACAAAACATCAAATTCAGCCTGAATCTATGTATTTGCTGGACAACGACAAACAATTGCAATTATATCATAGACAACTTCAAAATATGGAAAAATGAATAAAACAAAAGTTGTAACTTAGTTTCTAAGCTTTTCGGAACATCTACAATTATCGAAATTGGTTAAGAAACAAAGAAGTTATGGCCAATTTAGTTTTAGCCTTAAGCACAGAGCAAATATTGGTTTTGCTCTCGGGATTACAGTAGAAAAATTTAATTTTGACACACCTAACTTCAAAATTACAGAAAACACAAAACAAGAAAGTTGTAGCATAAGAATTATTCTTTTCGAAACATCTAAAAATATTAAAATCGGTTAAGAAACGAAAAAGTTATAGTCAAATACGTTTCAGCTTCAAAGATGGACAGAATTCAGTTTTTGGATTGAGCACTAAATATGATCAAAACTTGATTTTTATAGCTCCAAGCATCCAATTTTACACTAAATACGAATAAACAAGATTGTATACAGCAAGCGTGAGTGAGGTTACTCACCTTAGGGTTTGTTTGCAGCGAATTAAATGATTTTGCTTGCAAAGAAAGGAGCTTTAGCCTTGGATTAGTAATTAGAAACCTATAGAAGCTATAGAAACAACATGCAAGCATGGAAAAATATCAAAACTCAATTATAGTGAATCAAATCTGAGAATTGATATGAATTTGAGATTAAATAGGTAGGAGATTACCTTATCTTATGTGTGTAACTTGAATTCAACCTTGAATTTGCAAGAGAATGAGTGAATTTTGATTTTTCCTCATATGGAGGCCATTGTTTTAGGTTTATTGTAAGTTGTATTTTTTTAATTTTTTTTGAGAAGAAGGAATGAATAGAGGAATAGAAGCAATTCCTACTCACTATATGCTTCTAGATTTAGGGTTTTGGATCTAAAACCTTACCCAATAAGAGCAAAGGCAATTATACTTAGTGAAATTCTAAGTAATGTATATTTTTCATCCATTTTTATCAATATTTTTCAATATTCTCTTTTTAGTGAAAAATCACTATTTTCATCTATTTCAACCAAATTTTTAAGTCTAGCTAAGTGTATTATAATGTTTTAACGTTTTTATAACATTAAAACATCATTCCAAGCCTATTTACACTTCTAAATTTTATTTTCTTCATATTATTCCTTTATTTTACAATAAAAGGCTAACATTGGAATAAATTTTCGATATTACTAATTAACTCAAATCAAACAATCACAATTATTTATTTACAACACAAATCCATAAATAAAGTTTTCCAAACTTTATTTTCATTCATTTGCACTTATTGCAACCATCAAATGTTCAAATAAGCGTCAAATAAAATAATATGACTTATTTAAATTTCAAATCCCATATTATATTCATCAAGATATTGTTTATATAAAATAAACAATATAATACCCTATTTTATTATCCAGTTCATTTTTAAAAACAATATTAAATTATAATTTTCTTCATAATTTAATATTAATAGTAATCTCCAAAATCCCGGGTTGTTACAATTACCGGGTGCTTGCTCTAAGTTTTTGCCAAAACGACCCGAAACCCGAGTCATTTGGCTCATGACCCGAAGTCGCTGAGTGTTTTCGCCTATGGGACTCGAAGCGTGACCAGATCCACCTTGTTTGCCATGGAACTTTCTCTGACCCGAAGTCGCTGTAGGGTTTTTGCCTCTGGAACCCGAAGCGAACCTCTTCTTGACTCGAGGTAAACCAGGAGCAACCAATTTTTATATATTAGGTTTTGGAATTTGGTGATTAGGTTTGATGTTCTGTCGTTTGAGAAGGAGGAAGAAGATGTACACACAGAAATAATAAAATGAGAATCAACTAGGGTTTATAACAGCATATATAGAGGCAGGGTTGGATCAAAACGGTAATAACGACCAGAAAAGCCCATTTCGTTCCTGAAATGAAAATGAGCAATCCAATATATCAAAATATAGGTTTTCGATATTATTAAACTCAGTGGAACAATTTTCAAGTCCTAATTCCGCTGTCTACAGAAGTTAATTTTTAAAATCAGCTTATTTAAATTGGTTTCATTAAATTGATTTCTACATGTTTGAGCCCGCATGATCAAACGACAAGTCCGATCGCTACGAAACTTGAAACCATACAATAATTCACTGTTAGAGATTCGATGAAACCGGTTTCATTGAAATCCGTGACAGTTGCCAAAATGGCTATTTTCATGTTAATTAAATAAATTATTATTAAATTGATTAAATCACTTTTTAATTTCAAATTTAATAACCATCTATTTTTATCATTTTTAATTACTAAGTAATTTAAAATCTTTTAAAACAAACTTCCATGTCAAATTCAACTATTAATATTGCGCTAATTACAGCGTTCCAATTCCAATTGCAATAAATTCATTAATTATAATTTAAAGTCCAATAAATTGATTCATTTTGATTTCAGTCTTTTTATTCAATCAACCATTATTTTATGGACATAGTTAACATTGGTTTACCATTTATTACATCAATATTCTACAGTTACCATCTTAATTCACATTAACCGCAGCATTTAAATAGATTAATTCCAATTGATTTCCAGTTAAATTTCAATGCATTAAATAGTGAAACGATAATTAAACAATAGTTACAACTTACGATTTCAAACGCATTTCTATGTTTATTGTTAACAAACAAAATTAATAATTCACATACAAATTAATTATTCTATTTTAATCAATTCCATTTAATTACATACCAATTTCACCATTTAATGCATTATTTGGTTTATTTACCATTTAAACCTTATGACTTTTTATAACTTTGCAATCCTTCCAATTAATTGAGATTGCATTAAATAGTTATCAATTGCCTTAAATTAACATTATTGACATTACATTCTGGTTATTTTTTTTACTAATAAATCACAAATTTTTATTTCTTCCAATATTAAATTACAAAAATTTAATTATCGAAAAATTATGGGTCGTTACAAAAGTATTTCGATTAGTTTTATGGTAATCTGTATAATCTTCTACGTAACTATTAGATGTTTTCTTAGGTGAACTTGTGGAATACTTAGTAAATTATTCTCATTATCATTGTGCGATCGAAATGAGTTGAAATACGAATAAACCCAAAGTGAGTTTTCATAAATAAATTGTTTGAAGTTATTATATATAAAAATACATATGAAGTATGCTTATGGCGACCTGGGTTTTCTGATATTGTCATTGGGTAATAAACTGATTTTAATTTTTGGAATATAAAATTTTATTAGTCGGATAGATCAAATTTTCTGATAAAAAAATACTTGAATTTAAATACTGATTAAAAACATATTAAATTTTAAATTGCAAAAATCTGGATATGATAAATTTTACAGAAATATAAATAAAATTCCACCATCAAAATTCAAGGTAGAATACATTCGTATATAAATATAAACACATACAAGTTAATGATGTTCATATATATATATATATATATGTATATATATATATATATAAAAGCATATAAGAGTGTGTGTGTTATATATGCCATATAAAGTAATGTATATGGAAATTTGTATAAATGTGCACACATATATATGTGTGATGACAAGATATACATAAGTATTTGTATATGTATATATATAATAGTGAATGTGAAGAATGTAAATAAATGTATGTATATATATATATATCTACAAGGAAGCACAAACGTTATGATAACAATTAAATGTATATATGTACAGATATATATATATATATATATGTATTCATGTATATACACATTATTATAATAATGGAAAAGGCAAACATATATACATAAGGATATATATATATATATATATATATATATATATATATATCAACTCATATAAATGTATATATAAAGACATAGGGAAACATTATCATGGCAAATTTCAAAATCAAGTCACACACAACATTAAATCAAGCACATAAAACATCATATCAACATGAAATCAAATCAGGTCAAAATAATTGTTCAAATCAAAATTAAAAGAAGAAAAATAAGATGATGTAAGCCTATACACAAAGGGCTCAGCCACATAAGCTTACTGCGTACACTTTACCTCCTCTTATATATATAAGCCTACAGTTCATACTCATGCATAAAGGAAAAAAGAAGAAAAATTATTAAATAAAACAGAAGTATAAATTTGCCATTAAGAAATAAATTAAGAAGAACAAGATAGAGGAGCAAAGGCCAAGCAGAAGTTCATCGCCTATGTTCACAAATAGTGAATAAATACAAACTTTTGCTTACTATAATTCTTGTATACACCTATACACCTTTGAATTTGTATGAACTGATGAATTTTTTCAAATATACCTATGATTAATTAGTTTCTATACTGTGTATATATAGGTTTAATCATGATTATATCTTGTAAACTCACAGTAACAGGTTTAACTTCTCTGTTTCTTTGAAAGGATGATACTTTGCCACCTTTAAAAATCATTATTCCTTTATTCATCAAATTTTAGACTATGGCTTCAAAAGGAAACATGTTTGATTTTGAATGAAGTTCTTCTTAAACTTTGTTTCATTAAGTATAGTGACTCATAGAAGGAAAAAAATATTATTTATGGCAGGCAACTTTAAAAGTGGACAAAATTCGAATGTTATAATCTAAGCTTTCGATTATATGCATGTGATTGTCCTAGAAATCATGAATTTTAGGAGTCATTTGGGGATTTTAGTCGATTTTGGAGTGAGGTAGAGGAAGATGACCAAATTTTGGTTATCGGTCGATTTCAGGCAGCTAAGGTGATTTGGAGGTTTGCCGTTGGTTGTGGAGATTGATGGGAGGATGGGGGACAGGGGAAAAATGGAGCGGCATTTTATGGCAAGGCGAGGCGTTCGATCAAGGTCAATTTAGGATTAGAAATTGATTTTGGGTCGTGCTCGATTTTCGAGCAATGGCGACGTCGTGGAGGGGAGTGCAACGTGCGATCGTGGAGGAATGAGAAGGAGAGGGACGTGGCAAGGTTTCGGTCAGTTTGGTGAAGAACGAGGGAACGAGGTAGCGAGGGAAGGTGGTTTTGTGGAAGTGTGTTCGTTTTTAGGTGGGTTCCAGGTTTGGGAAAATGGGGTATTCTTTGAAAAAGGGCGGTGCGATGGTCCTTAGGTGGAGGAATGGGTCGCGGCAGTCGTGGGTGATGTAGAAAGATGGTCGACATTGAGGTGGATGGCCGGAGTGTTGCGTGCATGTTTACATGCACGTCTATTTGCACATATCTTATCTGGAAGTAAAGAACTGAAGGAAAGAGGAAAAAGAAAAGGAAAAAAGAGAAAAATGGAACTTATATTTTGTTTTAATTCTATTGCCAAATCAACATGAAGTCCTTTGCGTTATAATTCTACTTCCAGATGTTTTAAGCATAATTTATTTTGGTAATATAAAAATTTAAATTATCTATAATAATTAAAGTGAGTAATTTATTAAATTCTTAATTTGTTAAACCTTATGTTAATTAGTAAAATTAGTATAAATTTGGTTGTTAAATTTTATTAACTATTGTTAAATTGATTTATAATTTCTTTAGTTTGTAATCAATTTCGATTAAAACATAAATGGACTGGTTAAATAAGGTTAATTAAACCTTGATGTGTGAAGTGTTTTGATATTTTTTATTGATCGTTAAATGAGTTAACGATCTATGTCTTGGTTTGAATTTTATTGTATATTTATTATTCTTGTCCGAGCCATCAAGTGGCCAAACGAGTTAAATAGTAGATTAAAATGACGATATGGTTTATTGAATAAAAATTTGTAATAGATTCCCATATTTGAATATTGTCACCTTAAATATAAATTGTTTATTTTTAACAATTTACCCTTTTAAAATTTATTTCTTAGATTCAAAGAGACCGGGATTTGATATCAGTGTTATCCGAAATCACTTCGATTTGATAATCTCTACGAATGTTTACGGGTTTGATTTTAGAGTTTAATATGCTGGAATTGGATTAATTTAACAAATTCAACCATTTTAAAAAGCAACTTTACTTTGACATTATTATAATATTGATGGATTTCTGCAGAACTGTTTTGGTCATAATATGATAAAAACTCATCGGTCTATACGAGTTACCTAATTTTCAAAAGATTTTGTAACTTAAGCTTTCAAATTAAGTTAGTTTTACTCCGGCTGGTTTCCAGACTGACTCGGGTGTTACTTTATTGTAATGCTTGGGTCTGATTGAGTGTTACATATTTCAGGTTAGGACGCCTTTGGGACTTAGGAAACGAGCTGGATGGCAAAGAGGTATTGCACGTATTTGATGATATTCCACTGTGTACTGTAGGTTGTATATTCATCATTTTGAGGACAAGTAGTTATAACTGTCCAGTTTTATACATTGGTGATTGTACTCTGATAACGCGTATGTATAATCATAGCTATAGCTTTCTTTTGTATAAAAGCTCTTAGCGTATATTATATTTTGTTCCGTTGTGAATTTGAGATTCTGCGTGTTATTTCTATTTCCTTCTTCTATCTCTTTTCTTATAGACCCTAACAACCTGGTATTTCCAACACTCGATTGCTCGACATTCTATATAATGAACGTATTAGTGTCGATTTTGGAGGGTCGAAAATCGCCGGTCGTTACATGTGGTACAGAGCTGAAGGTAAGCGAGAACCTTGGCTCTGGTGTGAATTACTCATTAGTGATAGGGTCAGTAGTACACTAGAATGAGTTGAGTATAGTATATATGAGGGCGTACTTATTATCTTCATATATAATGATTTTAAAAATTATTTTGAAATAATTTTTATATAAGATTATATTTTGATATAAAAGAAATAATTTTTGTAGATTATTATAGTATATTAAGTTGATTGGTTGTTGTTATTTAATTATTATTATAGTATATTAAGTTGATTGGTTGTTGTTATTGAAATTAAATAACATTATAAGACTTAAGTGGTAAAACATATATAACTAAATAGAAATTAATAAGAATGAACTATACAAATAAGTTGAGCTAAAAGTAGACTCAGAACAGAATTTTAAATCCCGGAGATTTCGGGAACATTTTTCAAAGTGTTTTGAAATGAAATAAGTTTACCCTGATTTTATTTTAGATAATCCTTCCAAAAAATTATTATGAAATATATGGTGTGTTTGGTTTCTGAATATGATAATATTGATTATTATCATAAATTGGTTGGTGTGCCTTAATAAAGGATGTTTATTATATAATAAACAATGATGAAACAGAATGAAATGTTTATGGAAGTGAAATTATATGAACTGAATTTATAAATGTGACTTATAAATTAAAATAAATTTAAATCGGGAAATTTTGAAAGTCCCAAAAATTTTGAAATGTGTTTCACGGTGTTTGAGGAAATAATAAATAATATTATTAGAATATTTTGATATAGAAATTTTTTTCTGGAAATTCGAAGAAATTTTTTTTTGGATCAAAAACCAAAGATGGTCTAAAGTTTAAATTGTGATTTGGTATGAAAATAGGATATATATGTATATATGTTTGATTTCAAAGTTGATTTGAAATAAATACTAAATGTTGAATTTTGGAATCCCCATTAAAACGAGAAGTACAACCCAAAGAAAAGAAAGTTGTTGAACTTATAAGTGGAAAGTGATATTAATAAGAAATTTAAATTTGGAGGATAAAAATAATATTTAGGAAGTTTAAACGAATTGAATGAACTGGAAATTTACTCAGACCAAGTTAAATAAGTATTGAACTTATAATCTAAAATTGGAAATTTTCAAGGTGAAATTAAGATAAAACTTATGGAAGTTAAATGAATTAAATTGTAAAAGAAAAGGTATGGATTGGACGAGAGTTGCAAAGGAAGAATGTATGTGTGTAAATGATTTCAAAATGATTTTCGAAATAAAAAAGGTTTCAAAATTTAAAAATTTATGATGGATGCTATTGATTGCTGTCTTAGATAATTTGGATGTTTATTTATTTTGATATATCCTGCTTTCATCCTGCATGTTATCTATAGAATATAAAACTGTAAATTGGATCATTTTGAATAAATTAAGAAGTGGATTGAAATGATATATATCTGACCCTGTAATTGAATAGAAATAAAATTGAATTTATAAAAATGAAATCATTTTGAACTTAAATTTGAAATGTTAAAATAAACATGTCAACCAGAATTGTTTATAGAATCGGGTTTAAATTTTGAAGTTATGGTTGGGAAATCAATTGAATTTCGAAAATTATTTTGTTCTAAAAAGGTTTGAACTCTCACTCGAACCTTGGAATAAATCCAAGTAAAAAGTAATTTAAATGAATACTTTGAAATTTGGGGTGAGAATTGAATTATTTTAAAGACTTGGGTTGTTAAGTTAAATATTAAGGGTTAATTTGGTTTAAGAGATTAAATCGATATTTGAGAATCGAGCTCAAATATTATATAAATCGAATGGTTTATAATTGAGAATGGAATTGAAATTAATTCAAATTGGAATTGAATTGAATTGATTAGAATTATAATCGAAATTGAATTAATTTGAAATTGGAATCGGAATTGATTTGAATTGGAAGATTGAAATTTGAATCAGTTTGACCTTGAGACTATTTCCAAACAAACTATTTTAATATAAACTGTTTGAAATCTACCTACTTAAATATTCAAATTATTTTGATTTTCCAAGCTATTTACTATACAAACTTTTTTTTAAAAAAATCCAAACTATCTTATATTAACTATTTAACTATTTTAAAACTATTCATGCTATTTTCTAAATCTAGACTGGTCAGTGTGGAAATTATTTATATTTAAATCATATATTTAAAATATGAATTGGGATAAATTGAAATTATAACCCAAATGGAAATTTGAAGCAAATTCTGAATTAGAACCAAAATCTGAATATTAAGGCAAAAATGATTTTGAACTGAAATAGCATTTTGAGAAAATATGATGACTTAAATCTTTAATAGTTGTTATAACTAAAACTTACTTTATAAAGAGTAAGAAATGTTACAAATAACTTTGGAAGGTAATCAAACTTGAAAATTTGATTTGGCATTAATGAGAATATAAATGTTAGTTATATATTCAAACTCCTCGTGTTGAATTTATAACCAAAAAGAAGTGAATTTTTGAAAGATATATATAAGTATGAAGTAGACTTAGAAATTTTTGATCCAAGAATTATTCGAGCGGGATAGAATAATTTTATATGTATACAAGAATGGAACTGAAATAGTTTTTGAACCCACTGATTATTTTTTTAAGAGACTTTTGATTTTGGCAAAAAGTCAATTAGAAAATTTGGTAAACCATTTGAAAACTATCAAGTTTGAGATAATGGTTTTGCATAGATAAAGTTTATATGTGACATATAAAGAGTATGATTTGAAAAGTACTATGTACGTATATAGTATTATATGTTTTGAGAAAAGTATGGAAAGGCAACCCCATGAAAGTCGAAACTTATAGTAGGAGATCCATTGGGTGGTTCTGCCTAGAAATCCCAAGGGTGGGTTCAATGTGAATTGGGATCCCAAAGGATGTCTGGACAAAACTCATGAGTTCCTGGTGATCATTTGTTGGGTAGCATAAGTTGAGTGGTGTTGATGCCTATAGTTACATTGGATTTTGCTGTGATGGCAATGTAGCCTTTATTGTAACAGCGATATATCGCAGTTCCATAGCGTAAGTCTTGTGGCGGTGATTGCTACAATCCACATTTGATTTTGTTGGAATAGCAACGTAACATCGATAGATTGTGATCTATGTGGTTTGGTTCCATAGCGTAACTCGTGTGGCAGTGAGTGCCTACAGTCTACATTGGATTTCACTGGGATAGTGACGAAACCTTTGTGTAGCCTGCGATCTATAAGGTAAAGTTTCGTTTGGCAGCGTAATTCGAGAGGCAGTGATTTCCTACAGACTACTTACGGTTTTACTATGATAGCAACACAACATTATTGTAGCTGCGATCTATGGTGTTCCCATGGCGAAAGTCAAGAGGTGCGGATGCCCATAGTTTTCTGATGGATTTCGCCGGGATGCGACGAATCGTGTTAACTGTGATCCATGGTGGTGAAGAGGGTGATAATTTCCATGGCATTTTCGAAAAAAGAGGGTTTTCAAGTATTTTCACTGGACATTGAAAACAGGTCTGCTAAGTACTTATAGATTTTCAGTCCTACGTCTGATCAACGTATGACTAAATTTCTACGTTAACAAGGATGGACTTGTTTGGACATCGAGTTATGAAAAATATTTTATATGAAACTAGTTTGATAGTATTATGTAATTTAAATGTGTATTTTTAAATTGTATAATAAAAGAGTAAGGAGTTCAAATGTTTTAAAAGAAGGATTTAATTAATAACAAACACCCAAATCAAAATTTTTGCTTCGTTCCTTTTCGAGGGCGAAAAGTTCTAAGGGGGGAGGAATGTGACAACTCGGGTTTCTGACGTTGTTATCGGGTGATTAACTGATTTTAATTTTTGGAATATAAAATTTTATTAGTCGGACAGATAAAATTTTCTGACAAATAAAATACCTAAATTTATATATTGATTAAAAACATATTAAATTTTAAATTGTAAAATCTCTAGATATGATAAATTTTACAGAAATATAAATAAAACTCCACCATTAAAATTCAAGGTAGAATATATTTGTACACAAATATAAATACATACAAGTTAATGATGTTCATTTATATATATATATATATATATATATAAGCGTATAAGAGTGTGTGTGTATATATGCCATATAAAGTAATGTATGTGGAAATTTGCATAAATATACACATATATATGTGTGATGACAAGATGTACATAAGTATATGTATATGTATATGTATATGTATATGTATATGTATATGTATATGTATATGTATATGTATATGTATATGTATATGTATATGTATATGTATATGTATATGTATATGTATATGTATATGTATATGTATATGTATAATGGTGCATGTGAAAAATGAAAATACATGTGTAAATAAATGTATACATATCTACAAGGAAGCACAAACTTTATGATAACAATTAAATGTATATATATATATGTATGTATGTATGTATGTATGTATGTATGTATATACATAATTATAAAAATGGAAAAGGCAAACATATGGACATAAGGATATATATATATATATATAGCAACTCATATAAATGTATTTGCAAACACATAGGGAAACATCATCATGGAAAATTTCAAAATCAAGTCACGCACAACATTAAATCAAGCACATGAAATATCATATAAACATGAAATCAAAGCCAAAATAATTGTTCAAATCAAAATTAAACGAAAAAAAATTAAGATGATGTAAGCCTGTACACAAAGGGTTCGGCCACCTATAACTTACCCTATACACTTTACCTCCTCTTATATATATAGGCCTATAATTCATACTCACGCATGAAGAAAAAAAGAAGAAAAATTATTAAATAAAAAAAAGTATAAATCTGGCATTGGGAAATTAAGTAAGAAGAATAAGATAGAGGAGCAAAGGCCAAGCAGCAATTCATCACCTATGTTCAAAACAGTGAGTAAATACAAACTTTTGCTTACTATAATTCTTGTATACACCTATACCTTTGAATTTGTATGAAATGATGTAATTTGTCAAATATACCTATGATTAATTAGTTTCTATGCTATGTATATATGGGTTTAATCTTGATTATATCTTGTAAACTCACAGTAACAGGTTTAGCTTCTCTGTTTCTTTGAAAGGATGATATTTCGCCACCTTTAAAAATCATTGTTCCTATATTCATCAAATTTTAGTCTATGGCTTCAAAGGAAACCTATTTGATTTTGAATGAAGTTCTTTTTAAAATTTGTTTCATTAAGTATAGTGAATGATAGAAGGAGAAAAATATTATTTACTGTAGGCAACTTTAAAATTGGACAAAATTCTAAGCTTTTGATTATATTAATGTGATTGTCTTCGAAAATCATGAATGTTGGGGGGCATTTGGGGATTTTTAGTCGACTGTGGAGTGAGGTAAAAAAAGATGACCAAATTTTGGTTATTGGTCGATTTCAGGCGGCCAAGGCGATTTAAGGGTTTGCCGTTGGTTGTGGGGATTGCTGGGAGGATGGGAGATAGAGGAAAAATGGGGCGGCATTTTCTGGCTAGGCGAGGCGTCCGGTCGGGCAATGGCGACATCGTGGAGGGGAGTGCAGTCATGGGGGAATGAGAAGGAGAGGGACATGGCGAGGTTTTGGTCGAGTTTGCTGATGAACAAGAAACAAAGTGGTGAGCGGAGGTGGGTTTGTGGAAGTGTGTTCGTTTTCAGGCGGGTTCCAGGTTTGGGAAAATGGGGTATTCTTCGAACAAGGGCGGCGCGATGGTCCTAGGTAGTGGAAGGGGTCGCGGAAATCGTGGGTGATGTAACGGGATGGTTGGCGCCGAGCTGGATGGCTGGAATGTTGCGCGCACATTTGCATGCATGTCTGTGTGCACATATCTTATCTGGCAGTAAAGAATTGAAGGAAAGAGGAAGAGGAAAAGGAAAAGGAAAAGGAAAAAAATAGAAAAGAATGGAACTTACATTTTTCTTTTAATACTATTACCAAATCAACAGGAAGTCCTTTGTGTTATAATTCTACTTCCAAATGTTTAAGCTTAATTTATTATGGTAATATAAAATTTTAAATTATTTACAGTAATTAAAGTGAGTAATTTATTAAATTCTTTATTTGTTAAATCTTATGTTAATTAATAAAATTAGTATAAATTTGTTGTTTAATTTTATTAGCTATTGATAAATTGATTTATAATTTCTTTAATTTGTAATCAATTTGGATTAAAATAGAAATGGACTCGGTTAAATAAGGTTAATTAAACCCTGATGTGTGAACTGTTTTGTTATTTGTTATTGATCATTAAATGAGTTAACGATCTATGTCATGGTTTAAATTTTATTGGATATTTATTATTTTTATCCGAGCCATCAAGTAGTCAGACAAATTAAATAGTAGATTAAAATGATGATACGGTTTATTTGAATAAAAATCTGTAATAAATTCCCATATTTGAATATTGTCACCTTAAATATAAACTGTTTATTTTAAACAATTTACCCTTTTAAATTTATTGCTTAGATTCGAAGAGACCGAGATCAGATATCAGTGTTATCCGAAACGATCTCGATTTGGTAATCTCTACGAACCTTTACGGGTTTGGTTTTTGAGTTTAGTATGCTGGAATTGGATTACTTTAACAAGTTTAACCATTTTTAAAAGCAACTGTACTTCGATATTATTATAATATTAATGGATTTATACAGAACTGTTTTGGTTATAATCTGATAAAAACTCGTCGATCTGTACGAGTTACCTTATTTTCAAAAGATTTTTATAACTTAAGTATTTCAAATTAAGTTGGTTTTACTCACGCTGGTTTACAGCATGACTCTGGTGTTACTTTATTGTAATGCTCGGGTCAAATCGAGTATTACAGATTTCAGGTTAGTATGCTTTTGGGGCTCAGGAGACGAGCTGGCTGGCAAAGACGTATTGCATTCTAAATTAAAGAGGTTAATAGGTTGACTCGATTTTTAAGAAACCATAATTTGATTTGATCTCCATCTGGATCTTTGAAAAAGTAAAATAAAATTTGCACTTATCTGAGGATTTAAAGAATAATATATAAGTAAATAAAGGGAATAAGTTATGATTTGATATTTTATAAAGAAAAGCCTTTATAAAATACTTTCGAAAAACTTGGGTGAGAATTTATGAAATAATTCATAAGTAATTTTAGTATTGAATAAACTACTTGGTGAAAATATAAGTGAGTTAGAAATTAATATAATTAAGAAATTAATAAAATCTAGAGTACGACTTTCCATTTATCTGAGTTAGTTTGGATAATCTTCTAAGCAATAACCAAAGGCTAATGAGGAAAATGGTACGCTTGGAAAATTATCTATATTTTGGACAATTAAGAAAGTTTTGAACCTAAGTTAAAATTTGTTTGTTAGACATTTGACATTTTAAAACAATGTTAAGTGATAAGTTTTCCCTTGTGGAATTTGGTTGATTGTATTTGATTGAATTGAATTGATTGGCTGTGTAATTTCATATACCATTGCAACGACCTGTCTTTTTGGATGGTTTAAATTGACGATAAATGTAACAACCCGCATATTTGTCGATTTTTATATTTAAATATTTTATTTAAATATTTAATCGATACTCGGAATTTAGTCCGAAAAGCTACTTTTTGCATACGGTCGAATTAGGACTCGTGACCACTCCCATTGAGTTTAAAATGCCGTTTGCGACCTTTTTGAGTATAAGCTTCGATATGTTTGGAGAAAGTTGATTTTTGCTACTTTTTCACTTTGGGTTTGGGTTTGGGCTCAGCCCTATGTTTAACTTATACTCAAATCTGAGCCACTCCTCCCCATTCACCCTCACTTTCTCCTCTTTTCAGTTTTTAAAACATCAATAGTGGGAGAGATGGGAAATTAAAACTCTAAAACCCTAGTTTCCTTTTGCAAATCAAGCTCTAGCTCCAAACTAATAGAAGAACCCATTGGTAAGCTTCTCTTCTTCTTCTCCAACTCATTCTCTTATCAATTTCAGAAATTCCTAAACCTAATTTAGGAAATGTTTCTCTTGTTAGCTTAGAATCAAGCTTCTTGAGTTGGATTTGAAGAGTGGTTGATTCTCTTTTGCTTTCAAGCTTCTTTTTCAATTGCTTGGGTTCAAAGGTGAAATCTTTATCTCACATCTATGCTTATAATTATCTTCGAATGTTAGGTACGAATTCCTAACACTTATTCTTGTGCATTAGCTTTTGGTTTGGATTGATTTGGCGAAAATCCTAACTTTTGGTGTTTTGGGTTCAATTCTTTAAAAATCATAGCTTTGATGTTCAAATGTGTTTTTGGTGATGCAACAAGGAGCTCATAGGGCCGGGTAGTCGATTGGCGTAAATCCTTAGTGCCCATGCTCGTGCGGTTGCAATTTGGTAGTGATTGGCCATTGTATTCAATGGGCTAGGAAGGGACTTGGAACAGGTTCGGCCGACCGAGCCCTGTGGCCGGTCGACCGACCTGCTACTATGGTGCATAGGCACCTTTCTGTCTCTGGTCCGGTCGACTGGCTACAGGGCTCAGCCGACCGACCTGCTTCCCGAGGAATTTTGAGAACAGGGTCCGGTCGACCGAGCTCTGTATCCGGCCGACCGACCTGGTGCATTTTTGCCCATTTCGCCTAGTTGTTTGAATTTCCAACTTTAATCGATTCGTGTTGTTTCCTATGTGTTTTTATCATTTGTTATGACTTCGATGACTCCTTTTTAGGGATTTTTGAATATCCATTTTGATGGATTCTTTATCGGTTTCGTTGGATTTTTATTCACATCTTCGTTTGTGAATTTTAGTGATTGATTGTTCCTACAATCTTCTTCGTGATTTGTCACTTTAAAAATATAAAGGTTTCTATACTAGTAGTAAATATCAAAACTCTTTCTTCAAATGATTTCAACTCTATTTTAGTACAAATCTCGTTTCTTGAACCGCTTTCCAATCTAATAGTATATACAAACCTCTACCTCATTCGTACGAGAAATCTAATTAAACGACTTAGTAAAACGAGTGGTATGAAACGCTTGCGTTTACTTCGTCGGTTAATTCTTGGACTTGTTCGATTGAATCTCTTGTGACAATTTTATAGTGGAGATCTACAGTTTGTTCGTAAATATTTGAGTTAAGCAAGTGGTTATGGGACATGAAGCTAAACTCATATATTTACTAGCTTAGTGTAATTGACACTTCTCGTTGATCATGACGATCATCTTTGTGATTTAGACTAGCAATGTGCGATGTCTCTTTGTCTGCGAGGGAGACTAAACACCGTTTTGTGGAGTTTCGACTCAAATTGGTGGGGTAGCAACCCATGGCCTTCGGGCCGTTTGTGGAGCTTCGGCTCAATTTGTGATGGTTAGCAACCATGGAATTAGCGTTCCGTTTGTGATACACGTGTTGGTGAGCTTTATGCTCCCGTTTGTGATATGCCTTCCCCCTTTTTGTGATTTCTGGATTTCTTGAGATGATTTCTAGAAATTGTGCTTCACCAATTTTCGTGATTTCCATTGATAAGTTTAATCAATATTTGTGCATTGGTGAATTTGTGTGTCATTGACTGGATTTCTTGAGATGATTTCTAGAATTTGTGTTTCACCAATTTTCGTGATTTCTATTGATAAGTTTTATCAATATTTGTGCATTGGTGAATTTGTGTGTCATTGACTTTTGTGATTGACATTGATACAATTGTCAATATTTGTGGTTTGATGAACGAAATAAGGAGTATGACATTTCTTTGATTCTTGTGTAGATTTTGTGATATTGATTAATCTCTTGTTGATTTTCAATTACTCTTATACATATCACAGCTTGGCATTGTGATTATTATGTGTTTAGTCATATCTCTTACTCTATATCGTTTCATCTGATATTTATAGTTAGACTGATCCGTTTATTATTTTCTTATTAAATAATACTCGGGTCAGACCGAGATGTTACAGGTGCTTCTGCTTGACTTTACATCCGGGATTACCTCCTTGACTTTTGGTTAACTACTTAGATTAGTAGTTTTTGTTGTATACATTTAAGATATAGACTCCATAATGTATACTTATTCTTTTGTGTAGTTCGTGTAACTATTCTTTTGTGATATTGTGGATCTTTTTAGACCACTACTCTGATGTACACTTCCTAGTGTAATATTCATATCTATTTCCGCCTTTGTGATATGAATTGTCTGTGACTGATTTATGTTATGTTTATTTCTATATTTGTTTCTGAAGATATTATAGCCACTGTGTAGTAGCTTTGAGTTTGTGTCGGTATGTCGGATTTCCCTCTTGATAAAGAAATGCATGTTATACTCTGACATATCGATGCTCGCGCAAAGCAATTACACGGATGGTCGCTCCTCAACAGCCTTATTCTCTGTGCTAGTTGACAGCATTCACCGTAATGTTCTTGGCTAGCGTGGGTATAAAGGTGGGGCGTCACAGCTTGGTATCAGAGCCAAACTTCGGAACAATGTAGAATAATTTAACAAGGATCATCGTCCTAAGTCCATCTTAGGAGTCGTGCCTTAGGATTCAATTCGAGTCTTCGTACCGATTCATCCTATTTTCCTTATGATTCCTTGTTTATCTATCAAGATTGCTTGATATTCAATTTGGTGAATATCCTTTTTCTTCTTCTTTCTTTCTTTCAAAGGGAAGAGAAATGGTTAGACCAGGCCGTCCCAGCGCCGGTCAATCTAGTGCTACTCCCCAAGATGGAGTTTTTATGACTGCTCAACAGCTTCTTGATTTAGTGACAAATGCTCAAGCAGCTGGAGCTAACCCGGAACCTACTCACCCAAAGTCGGGATTTGCACGCTTGTGCATCGATTATACTAATTTGGGTGGGGAGCCATTCAAAGGTTCCGAAACTATTATTGAAGTACAGGCTTGGCTAAGGTCATGCGATCGAATCTTTTCTCGCATGAATCTTATTGACATTCACCGAGTTCAGGTGGCCTCTAGTACGCTCCGAGAAAGAGCATTGGACTAGTACGAGCTTCTTATTTCTGAGATTAATGAAGAGGATCTCACCTGGGAGCAATTCCGGAAATGCTTCGAGTTGAAATTCGTACCAGAAGCTGAGAAGGTGACTTTGGCTCGCCGTTTTATAGACCTTGTTCAAGGTGAATCTTCCGTGGCAGATTATGTCGCGTCTTTTGAATCTCTCTCCAAATATGGGGTTGAATACATCAACACCCCATTGAAGAAAAATCAGAGGTTCGTCTATGGCTTAAACAAAAATCTCAAGAAGCCATTACTTCTAAAATTAGAAGTTTCTTTCGACTAACTCATTGATATCGCTCTTCGTCTTGAAGAGGCGGATAGGGAGAATGATGTTGAAGTGGTGGGTTCCAAACCAAACTTCAACAACAACAAGAAAAGGCCAAACAAATTCAAGGGCCCTTATCCCAATAAGAAAGGGAAGCAAGCGACCTCCGTGGCAAAGACTTCTTCCTTTGGTCGTGGGGAGTGCTATAATTGTGGTTCGAAGGACCATTATGCGAACAAGTGTCCTAAGTCTATCTCTTGTCGCTACTGCAAAGGTCCCGGTCATGTTATATCTTCATGCCCCAAGCTTCAGGGCAGGAAGGAGGGAAAGCTTAATGTTGCTCAAGCCCCTGGCAACACATCTCGTGGCCAAGGTATTTCTCATTCTATTCTGGATGGAATTATTTTATTTCGTGATCATCCTATTCGAGTTCTTTTTGATACGGATGCGTCCCGTTCTTTTATATCCAAAGAACTTGTTGATACTTTTTCTTTGGATGTTTTGTGTTTAATGACTTCTTTGAGAATTGCGAATCCGGTTGGTGGATCCACAACAATCAGTTTATTGTGTAAAGATGTCGAGATTATTTTGTGTGATTTTTCTTTCCTAGCCGATTTGCATGCCATGCGTTATTTAGGCTTCGGAATGATTTTGGGAATGGATTAGCTTAACCGTTATGAAGCTCATATCCTATGTCCTGAGCGGACTATTCATCTTCGACATCCTCAATCTGTTAATCAGGTTTCTGTTATTCTTAAAGATTCGGATTCTGCTTTGGTTGCATCTTTATATTCTTTAAACCCTCGTGATGACGATGATGATGATGAGGGTGATATTATTTCTCTTATTCACGTCATTCATGAATTTTCCGACGTATTCGAGCCCGTTTTAGGATTACCACCTAAGAGAGCAATTGAGTTCAGAATTAATCTCATTCCTGGAGCTCAACCTATCACTCGCCCTCCTTATCGTATGTCCAATAAAGAAAACGAGGAGATGCGTAAACAATTATCCGAATTGGAGACGAAGCAATTTATTCGCTCTAGTTCCTCGCCTTGGGGAGCTTCGGCTATTTTCGTGAAGAAATCCGTTGGTACACTTAGGCTTTGCGTTGACTACCACAAGCATAATGATCTTACTATCAAAAATAAATATCCTTTACCTCGGATGATGACCTATTTGATCAACTTAGTGGTGCTAGAGTCTTTTCACAATTAGACTTAGCTACTGGATTTCATCAGCTTCGTATTGCAGAGGATAGCATTCCTTTGACATCGTTCCGTACTCGTTATGGATCTTATGAATGGCTTGTTATGCCATTTGGTCTAACGAATGCTCCGGCTTATTTCGTTGACCTTATGAATAGAGTTTTCAAAGACTTCCTCGACCGGTTTGTTCTCATCTTTATTGATGATATTCTTGTGTATTCAAAAACCGAGGAGGAGCATGAAAAACATCTTCAGATTGTGTTGGAAACTCTTAGGAGTAATCAATTAAAAGCAAAATATTCTAAATGCCATTTTTGGCAATCTCGTGTGAAGTTTCTCGGTCATATTATTTCCGAATCCGGAATTTCCGTGGATCCTTCAAAGATTGAAGCGATTCAAGATTGGAAGAGACCGGAGAGTGTGACAGAGATTCGTAGTTTTCTCGGATTGGCGGGCTATTACCGCCGTTTTATCAAAGACTTTTCTAAGATTGATGTGCCTCTCACTAGCTTAACGAAGAAAGGTGTTAAATACATTTGGTCGGACAAATGTGAAACTTCTTTCCAGAAATTAATAGAACTCCTTTCTGATGCTCCTATTCTTGTTATTCCCGAGGGGAATCAAGATTTTGTTGTTTATACCGATGCTAGTCGCATTGGTTTGGGTGCCGTTCTTATGCAAAAAGAACGTGTTATTGCTTATGCTTCTAGGCAATTAAAGCCTACTGAGACTAGATATGCCACTCATGATTTAGAGCTCGCAGCTATTTTTTTCGCCCTTCGGATTTGGCGTCATTATCTTTTAGGAGAGAAATTTGTTCTTTATACCGATCATAAATCTTTGAAGTATTTATTCTCTCAAAAGGAACTTAATTTGCGTCAACAACGTTGGCTCGAGTTACTTGCTCCTTATGATCTTGATATTCTATACACTCCTGGTAAGGGTAATCGTGTCGTCGATGCTCTTAGCCGAAAACAACAAGCTGTTGTTTCTATGATGATATCCGAATGGAACGATCTCGAGATCTTATCCACTTGTGAGATTCGAGAGCGCGTATCCGATTTATGCTCATCATTTGTTTTATGTAGCCTTGAGGCTCATCCTTCTCTTTTAGACCGCATTCTTGAAGCTCAAAGGCTAGATCCTGAATTGGCTCTTCTTGGCCAAAATATTAAGGATAAAATTGATATTGAAGGTTTGAAAGACCTTGATATCGATTCTCGTGGCGGCATTCGGAAATTTGGTAGACTTGTCGTGCCAAATATTGGTGATCTTCGTAAAGATATTTTAGAAGATTCTCATCATTCTAAATTTACCATTCATCCCGGTAGTAGTAAAATGTACGCGGATATGTAGCGACTTTATTATTGGGAGGGAATGAAACTTGACATCGCTAACTTCGTTAAGCGTTGCATGACTTGCCAACTCGTTAAGGCCGAGCATCAAAGGCCCGGTGGGTTATTGCAACCTTTAGAAATTCCAATTTGGAAGTGGGACCAAATTTCCATGGATTTTATAGATGGCCTTCCCCGTTCTCGTTCGGGTCAGGATAGCTTATGGGTGATTGTTGATAGACTTACTAAATCTGCCCATTTTATTCCCGTTCGGTCTATCCGAACCATACCTCTTTTGGCCAAACTTTTATTAAAGAAATTGTTAAATTGCATGGAGTTCCTACTTCTATTATTAGTGATCGTGATCCATTGTTTACTAGTGGATTTTGGAAGAGTCTTCAAAAAGCTTTGGGAACGAAGCTTAATTTTAGCACCGCTTATCATCCTCAGTCCGATGGACAAACCGAGCGTGTGAATCAAACTCTTGAAGATCTTCTTCGTGCATGTGTTCTTGATTTTGGTGGAAGTTGGGAAGATCATATTTCACTTGTTGAATTTTCCTATAATAATAGCTTCCAATCTAGTATTGGTATGGCACCTTTCGAGGCACTTTATGGAAGGCCATGCCGATCTCC
Source organism: Allium cepa (assembly GCA_030765085.1). Classification (NCBI taxonomy): domain Eukaryota; kingdom Viridiplantae; phylum Streptophyta; class Magnoliopsida; order Asparagales; family Amaryllidaceae; genus Allium; species Allium cepa. The sequence goes on from CM060934.1 coordinate 359,583,864, forward strand.
TTCTTGTTGGCTTGAGGCCGATGAGAAGCTGGTTTTAGGTCCAGATTTTATTCGTGATTCCACAGAAAAGATTGATCTTATTCGTCATAGGATGAAAGAAGCCCAGAGTAGACAAAAATCCTATGCCGATAACCGGAGAAGGAAGTTAGAATTTTCTGTGGGAGATCTTGTGTTCATTCGTGTGTCACCTATGAAGGGTGTTGTACGTTTCAGTCGATCAGGAAAATTTGCGCCTCGATATATTGGGCCATTTCCTATCACTGAACGTATTGGTTCCATGGCTTATTGCCTTTTATTACCGGCTCAATTTTCTGCTATCCATGACGTGTTTCACGTTTCTCAACTTCGAAAATGTCTTCGAGATTCCGATTCTGTTCTTGAGCCCGGTGTTGTGGAAGAGATTGAAGTTTCGCCTAATTTAACTTATGAGCAGCATCCTATTCGAATTATTGCTTTGAAGGTCAAACGCCTTCGAAATAAGGATGTTCCGCTTGTGAAAGTTCAATGGTCTTCAAATCCTAAGGATTGTACTTGGGAGTCTAGAGAGTTCATCGAGCGAACACGTCCGGACTTACTTTCCCGTGCTCTTTAAGGTGAACCTTTTATTTCAAATTTCTTTTGTGTTGAATATGCTTTTGCGGTTGTTACTTTATATTTTCTTCTTAAATATTGCGAGGACGCAATTTCTTTAAGGAGGGGAGTCTGTAACAACCCGCATATTTGTCGATTTTTATATTTAAATATTTTATTTAAATTTTAATCGATACTCGGAATTTAGTCCGAAAAGCTACTTTTTGCATACGGTCGTATTAGGACTCGTGACCACTCCCATTGAGTTTAAAATGCCGTTTGCGACCTTTTTTAGTAGAAGCTTCGATATGTTTGGAGAAAGTTGATTTTTGCTACTTTTTCACATAGGGTTTTGGTTTGGGCTCAGCCCTATGTTTAACTTATACTCAAATCTGAGCCACTCCTCCCCATTCACCCTCACTTTCTCCTCTTTTCAGTTTTTAAAACATCAATGGTGGGAGAGATGGGAAATTAAAACTCTAAAACCCTAGTTTCCTTTTGCAAATCAAGCTCTAGCTCCAAACTAATAGAAGAACCCATTGGTAAGCTTCTCTTCTTCTTCTCCAACTCATTCTCTTATCAATTTCAGAAATTCCTAAACCTAATTTAGGAAATGTTTCTCTTGTTAGCTTAGAATCAAGCTTCTTGAGTTGGATTTGAAGAGTGGTTGATTCTCTTTTGCTTTCAAGCTTCTTTTTCAATTGCTTGGGTTCAAAGGTGAGATCTTTATCTCACATCTATGCTTATAATTATCTTCGAATGTTAGGTATGAATTCCTAACACTTATTCTTATGCATTAGCTTTTGGTTTGGATTGATTTGGCGAAAATCCTAACTTTTGGTGTTTTGGGTTCAATTCTTTAAAAATCATAGCTTTGATGTTCAAATGTGTTTTTGGTGATGCAACAAGGAGCTCATAGAGCCGGGTAGTCGATTGGCATAAATCCTTAGTGCCCATGCTCGTGCGGTTGCAATTTGGTAGTGATTGGCCATTGTATTCAATGGGCTAGGAAGGGACTGGGAACAGGTTTGGCCGACCGAGCCCTGTGGCCGGTCGACCGACCTGCTACTATGGTGCATAGGCACCTTTCTGTCTCTGGTCCGGTCGACTGGCTATAGGGCTCAGCCGACCGACCTGCTTCCCGAGGAATTTTGAGAACAGGGTCCGGTCGACCGAGCTCTGTATCCGGCCAACCGACCTGGTGCATTTTTGCCTATTTCGCCTAGTTGTTTGAATTTCCAACTTTAATCGATTCGTGTTGTTTCCTATGTGTTGTTATCATTTGTTATGACTTCGATGACTCCTTTTTAGGGATTTTTGAATATCCATTTTGATGGATTCTTTATCGGTTTCGTTGGATTTTTATTCACATCTTCGTTTGTGAATTTTAGTGAATGATTGTTCCTACAATCTTCTTCGTGATTTGTCACTTTAAAAATATAAAGGTTTCTATACTAGTAGTAAATATCAAAACTCTTTCTTCAAATGATTTCAACTCTATTTTAGTACAAAGCTCGTTTCTTGAACCGCTTTCCAATCTAATAGTATATACAAACCTTTACCTCATTCGTACGAGAAATCTAATTAAACGACTTAGTAAAACGAGTGGTATGAAACGCTTGCGTTTACTTCGTCGGTTAATTCTTGGACTTGTTCGATTGAATCTCTTGTGACAATTTTATAGTGGAGATCTACAGTTTGTTCGTAAATATTTGAGTTAAGCAAGTGGTTATGGGACATGAAGCTAAACTCATATATTTACTAGCTTAGTGTAATTGACACTTCTCGTTGATCATGACGATCATCTTTGTGATTTAGACTAGCAATGTGCGATGTCTCTTTGTCTGCGAGGGAGACTAAACCCCGTTTTGTGGAGTTTCGACTCAAATTGGTGGGGTAGCAACCCATGGCCTTCGGGCCGTTTGTGGAGCTTCGGCTCAATTTGTGATGGTTAGCAACCATGGAATTAGCGTTCCGTTTGTGATACACGTGTCGGTGAGCTTTATGCTCCCGTTTGTGATATGCCTTCCCCCTTTTTGTGATTTCTGGATTTCTTGAGATGATTTCTAGAAATTGTGCTTCACCAGTTTTCGTGATTTCCATTGATAAGTTTAATCAATATTTGTGCATTGGTGAATTTGTGTGTCATTGACTGGATTTCTTCAGATGATTTCTAGAATTTGTGTTTCACCAATTTTCGTGATTTCTATTGATAAATTTTATCAATATTTGTGCATTGGTGAATTTGTGTGTCATTGACTTTTGTGATTGACATTGATACAATTGTCAATATTTGTGGTTTGATGAACGAAATAAGGAGTATGACATTTCTTTGATTCTTGTGTAGATTTTGTGATATTGATTAATCTCTTGTTGATTTTCAATTACTCTTATACATATCACAGCTTGGCATTGTGATTATTATGTGTTTAGTCATATCTCTTACTCTATATCGTTTCATCTGATATTTAAAGTTAGACTGATCCGTTTATTATTTTCTTATTAAATAATACTCGGGTCAGACCGAGATGTTACAGGTGCTTCTGCTTGACTTTACATCCGGGATTACCTCCTTGACTTTTGGTTAACTACTTAGATTAGTAGTTTTTGTTGTATACATTTAAGATATAGACTCCATAATGTATACTTATTCTTTTGTGTAGTTCGTGTAACTATTCTTTTGTGATATTGTGGATCTTTTTAGACCACTACTCTGATGTACACTTCCTAGTGTAATATTCATATCTATTTCCGCCTTTGTGATATGAATTGTTTGTGACTGATTTATGTTATGTTTATTTCTATATTTGTTTCTGAAGATATTATAGCCACTGTGTAGTAGCTTTGAGTTTGTGTCGGTATGTCGGATTTCCCTCTTGATAAAGAAATGCATGTTATACTCTGACATATCGATGCTTGCGCAAAGCAATTACACGGATGGTCACTCCTCAACAGCCTTATTCTCCGTGCTAGTTGACAGCATTCACCGTAATGTTCTTGGTTAGCATGGGTATAGAGGTGGGGTGTCACAGCTTGGTATCAGAGCCAAACTTCGGAACAATGTAGAATAATTTAACAAGGATCATCATCCTAAGTCCACCTTAGGAGTCGTGCCTTAGGATTTAATTCGAGTCTTCGTACCGATTCATCCTATTTTCCTTATGATTCCTTGTTTATCTATCAAGATTGCTTGATATTCAATTTGGTGAATAACCTTTTTCTTCTTCTTTCTTCCTTTCAAAGGGAAGAGAAATGGTTAGACCAGGCCGTCCCAGGGCCGGTCAATCTAGTGCTACTCCCCAAGATGGAGTTTTTATGACTGCTCAACAGCTTCTTGATTTAGTGACAAATGCTCAAGCAGCTGGAGCTAACCCGGAACCTACTCACCCAAAGTCGGGATTTGCACGCTTGTGCAGCGATTATACTAATTTGGGTGGGGAGCCATTCAAAGGTTCCGAAACTATTATTGAAGTACAGTCTTGGCTAAGGTCATGCAATCGAATCTTTTCTCGCATGAATCTTATTGACCTTCACCGAGTTCAGGTGGCCTCTAGTATGCTCCGAGAAAGAGCATTGGACTGGTACGAGCTTCTTATTTCTGAGATTAATGAAGCGGATCTCACCTGGGAGCAATTCCGGGAACGCTTCGAGTTGAAATTCGTACCAGAAGCTGAGAAGGTGACTTTGGCTCGCCGTTTTATAGACCTTGTTCAAGGTGAATCTTCCGTGGCAGATTATGTCGCGTCTTTTGAATCTCTCTCCAAATATGGGGTTGAATACATCAACACCCCATTGAAGAAAAATCAGAGGTTCGTCTATGGCTTAAACAAAAATCTCAAGAAGCCATTACTTCTAAAATTAGAAGTTTCTTTCGACTAACTCATTGATATCGCTCTTCGTCTTGAAGAGGCGGATAGGGAGAATGATGTTGAAGTGGTGGGTTCCAAACCAAACTTCAACAACAACAAGAAAAGGCCAAACAAATTCAAGGGCCCTTATCCCAATAAGAAAGGGAAGCAAGCGACCTCCGTGGCAAAGACTTCTTCCTATGGTCGTGGGGAGTGCTATAATTGTGGTTCGAAAGACCATTATGCGAACAAGTGTCCTAAGTCTATCTCTTGTCGCTACTGCAAAGGTCCCGGTCATGTTATATCTTCATGCCCCAAGCTTCAGGGCAGGAAGGAGGGAAAGCTTAATGTTGCTCAAGCCCCTGGCAACACATCTCGTGGCCAAGGTATTTCTCATTCTATTCTGGATGGAATTATTTTATTTCGTGATCATCCTATTCGAGTTCTTTTTGATACGAATGCGTCCCATTCTTTTATATCAAAAGAACTTGTTGATACTTTTTCTTTGGATGTTTTGTGTTTAATGACTTCTTTGAGAATTGCGAATCCGGTTGGTGGATCCACAACAATCAGTTTATTGTGTAAAGATGTCGAGATTATTTTGTGTGATTTTTCTTTCCTAGCCGATTTGCATGCCATGCGTTATTTAGGCTTTGGAATGATTTTGGGAATGGATTAGCTTAACCGTTATGAAGCTCATATCCTATGTCCTGAGCGGACTATTCATCTTCGACATCCTCAATCTGTTAATCAGGTTTCTGTTATTCTTAAAGATTCGGATTCTGCTTTGGTTGCATCTTTATATTCTTTAAACCCTCGTGATGACGATGATGATGATGAGGGTGATATTATTTCTCTTATTCACGTCATTCATGAATTTTCCGACATATTCGAGCCCGTTTTAGGATTACCACCTAAGAGAGCAATTGAGTTCAGAATTAATCTCATTCCTGGAGCTCAACCTATCACTCGCCCTCCTTATCGTATGTCCAATAAAGAAAACGAGGAGATGCGTAAACAATTATCCGAATTGGAGACGAAGCAATTTATTCGCTCTAGTTCCTCGCCTTGGGGAGCTTCGGCTATTTTCGTGAAGAAATCCGATGGTACACTTAGGCTTTGCGTTGACTACCGCAAGCTTAATGATCTTACTATCAAAAATAAATATCCTTTACCTCGGATTGATGACCTATTTGATCAACTTAGTGGTGCGAGAGTCTTTTCACAATTAGACTTAGCTACTGGATTTCATCAGCTTCGTATTGCAGAGGATAGCATTCCTTTGACATCGTTCCGTACTCGTTATGGATCTTATGAATGGCTTGTTATGCCATTTGGTCTAACGAATGCTCCGGCTTATTTCGTTGACCTTATGAATAGAGTTTTCAAAGACTTCCTCGACCGGTTTGTTCTCATCTTTATTGATGATATTCTTGTGTATTCAAAAACCGAGGAGGAGCATGAAAAACATCTTCGGATTGTGTTGGAAACTCTTAGGAGTAATCAATTAAAAGCAAAATATTCTAAATGCCATTTTTGGCAATCTCGTGTGAAGTTTCTCGGTTATATTATTTCCGAATTCGGAATTTCCGTGGATCCTTCAAAGATTGAAGCGATTCAAGATTGGAAGAGACCGGAGAGTGTGACAGAGATTCGTAGTTTTCTCGGATTGGCGGGCTATTACCGCCGTTTTATCAAAGACTTTTCTAAGATTGCCGTGCCTCTCACTAGCTTAACGAAGAAAGGTGTTAAATACATTTGGTCGGACAAATGTGAAACTTCTTTCCAGAAATTAAAAGAACTCCTTTCTGATGCTCCTATTCTTGTTATTCCCGAGGGGAATCAAGATTTTGTTGTTTATACCGATGCTAGTCGCGTTGGTTTGGGTGTCGTTCTTATGCAAAAAGAACGTGTTATTGCTTATGCTTCTAGGCAATTAAAGCCTGTTGAGACTAGATATGCCACTCATGATTTAGAGCTCGCAGCTATTGTTTTTGCCCTTCGGATTTGGCGTCATTATCTTTTAGGAGAGAAATTTGTTCTTTATACCGATCATAAATCTTTGAAGTATTTATTCTCTCAAAAGGAACTTAATTTGCGTCAACAACGTTGGCTCGAGTTCCTTGCTCCTTATGATCTTGATATTCTTTACACTCCCGGTAAGGGTAATCGTGTCGTCGATGCTCTTAGCCGAAAACAACAAGCTGTAGTTTCTATGATGATATCCGAATGGAACGATCTCGAGATCTTATCCACTTGTGAGATTCGAGAGCGCGTATCCGATTCATGCTCATCATTTGTTTTATGTAGCCTTGAGGCTCATCCTTCTCTTTTAGACCGCATTCTTGAAGCACAAAGGCTAGATCCTGAATTGGCTCTTCTTGGCCAAAATATTAAGGATAAAATTGATATTGAAGGTTTGAAAGACCTTGATATCGATTCTCGTGGCGGCATTCGGAAATTTGGTAGACTTGTCGTGCCAAATATTGGTGATCTTCGTAAAGATATTTTAGAAGATTCTCATCATTCTAAATTTACCATTCATCCCGGTAGTAGTAAAATGTACGCGGATATGAAGCGACTTTATTATTGGGAGGGAATGAAACTTGACATCACTAACTTCGTTAAGCGTTGCATGACTTGCCAACTCGTTTAGGCCGAGCATCAAAGGCTCGGTGGGTTATTGCAACCTTTAGAAATTCCAATTTGGAAGTGAGACCAAATTTCCATGGATTTTATAGATGGCCTTCCCCGTTCTCGTTCGGGTCAGGATAGCTTATGGGTGATTGTTGATAGACTTACTAAATCTGCCCATTTTATTCCCGTTCGGTCTAACCGAACCGTACCTCTTTTGGCCAAACTTTTTATTAAAGAAATTGTTAAATTGCATGGAGTTCCTGCTTCTATTATTAGTGATCGTGATCCATTGTTTACTAGTGGATTTTGGAAGAGTCTTCAAAAGCTTTGGGAACGAAGCTTAATTTTAGCACCGCTTATCATCCTCAGTCCGATGGACAAACCGAGCGTGTGAATCAAACTCTTGAAGATCTTCTTCGTGCATGTGTTCTTGATTTTGGTGGAAGTTGGGAAGATCATATTTCACTTGTTGAATTTTCCTATAATAATAGCTTCCAATCTAGTATTGGTATGGCACCTTTCGAGGCACTCTATGGAAGGCCATGCCGATCTCCTTCTTGTTGGCTTGAGGCCGATGAGAAGCTGGTTTTAGGTCCAGATTTTATTCGTGATTCCACAGAAAAGATTGATCTTATTCGTCATAGGATGAAAGAAGCCCAGAGTAGAAAAAAATCCTATGCCGATAACCGGAGAAGGAAGCTAGAATTTTCTATGGGAGATCTTGTGTTCATTCGTGTGTCACCTATGAAGGGTGTTGTACGTTTCAGTCGATCAGGAAAATTAGCGCCTCGATATATTGGACCATTTCCTATCACTGAACGTATTGGTTCCATGGCTTATCGCCTTTTATTACCGGCTCAATTTTCTTCTATCCATGACGTGTTTCACGTTTCTCAACTTCGGAAATGTCTTCGAGATTCCGATTCTGTTCTTGAGCCCGGTGTTGTGGAAGAGATTGAAGCTTCGCCTAATTTAACTTATGAGCAGCATCCTATTCGAATTATTGCTTCGGAGGTCAAACGCCTTCGAAATAAGGATGTTCCGCTTGTGAAAGTTCAATGGTCTTCAAATCCTAAGGATTGTTCTTGGGAGTCTAGAGAGTTCATCGAGCGAACACGTCCGGACTTACTTTCCCGTGCTCTTTAAGGTGAACCTTTTATTTCAAATTTCTTTTGTGTTGAATATGCTTTTGCGGTTGTTACTTTATATTTTCTTCTTAAATATTGCGAGGACGCAATTTCTTTAAGGAGGGGAGTCTGTAACAACCCGCATATTTGTCAATTTTTATATTTAAATATTTTATTTAAATTTTAATCGATACTCGGAATTTAGTCCGAAAAGCTACTTTTTGCATACGGTCGAATTAGGACTCGTGACCACTCCCATTGAGTTTAAAATGCCGTTTGCGACCTTTTTGAGTATAAGCTTCGATATGTTTGGAGAAAGTTGATTTTTGCTACTTTTTCATTTTGGGTTTGGGTTTGGGCTCAGCCCTATGTTTAACTTATACTCAAATCTGAGCCACTCCTCCCCATTCACCCTCACTTTCTCCTCTTTTCATTTTTTAAAACATCAATGGTGGGAGAGATGGGAAATTAAAACTCTAAAACTCTAGTTTCCTTTTGCAAATCAAGCTCTAGCTCCAAACTAATAGAAGAACCCATTGGTAAGCTTCTCTTCTTCTTCTCCAACTCATTCTCTTATCAATTTCAGAAATTCCTAAACCTAATTTAGGAAATGTTTCTCTTGTTAGCTTAGAATCAAGCTTCTTGAGTTGGATTTGAAGAGTGGTTGATTCTCTTTTGTTTTCAAGCTTCTTTTTCAATTGCTTGGGTTCAAAGGTGAGATCTTTATCTCACATCTATGCTTATAATTATCTTCGAATGTTAGGTATGAATTCCTAACACTTACTCTTGTGCATTAGCTTTTGGTTTGGATTGATTTGGCGAAAATCCTAACTTTTGGTGTTTTGGGTTCAATTCTTTAAAAATCATAGCTTTGATGTTCAAATGTCTTTTTAGTGATGCAACAAGGAGCTCATAGGGCCGGGTAGTCGATTGGCATAAATCCTTAGTGCCCATGCTCGTGCGGTTGCAATTTGGTAGTGATTGGCCATTGTATTCAATGGGCTAGGAAGGGACTGGGAACAGGTTCGGCCGACCGAGCCCTGTGGCCGGTCAACCGACCTGCTACTATGGTGCATAGGCACCTTTCTCTCTCTGGTCCGGTCGACTAGCTACAGGGCTCAGCCGACCGACCTGCTTCCCGAGGAATTTTGAGAACAAGGTCCGGTCGACCGAGCTCTGTATCCGGCCGACCGACCTGGTGCATTTTTGCCTATTTCGCCTAGTTGTTTGAATTTCCAACTTTAATCGATTCGTGTTGTTTCCTATATGTTGTTATCATTTGTTATGACTTCGATGACTCCTTTTTAGGGATTTTTAATATCCATTTTGATGGATTCTTTATCGGTTTCGTTGGATTTTTATTCACATCTTCGTATGTGAATTTTAGTGATTGATTGTTCCTACAATCTTCTTCGTGATTTGTCACTTTAAAAATATAAAGGTTTCTATACTAGTAGTAAATATCAAAACTCTTTCTTCAAATGATTTCAACTCTATTTTAGTACAAAGCTCGTTTCTTGAACCGCTTTCCAATCTAATAGTATATACAAACCTTTACCGCATTCGTACGAGAAATCTAATTAAACGACTTAGTAAAACGAGTGGTATGAAACGCTTGCGTTTACTTCGTCGGTTAATTCTTGGACTTGTTCGATTGAATCTCTTGTGACAATTTTATAGTGGAGATCTACAGTTTGTTCGTAAATATTTGAGTTAAGCAAGTGGTTATGGGACATGAAGCTAAACTCATATATTTACTAGCTTAGTGTAATTGACACTTCTCGTTGATCATGACGATCATCTTTGTGATTTAGACTAGCAATGTGCGATGTCTCTTTGTATGCGAGGGAGACTAAACCCTGTTTTGTGGAGTTTCGACTCAAATTGGTGGGGTAGCAACCCATGGTCTTCGGGCCGTTTGTGGAGCTTCGGCTCAATTTGTGATGGTTAGCAACCATGGAATTAGCGTTCCGTTTGTGATACACGTATTGGTGAGCTTTATGCTCCCGTTTGTGATAGGCCTTCCCCCTTTTTGTGATTTCTGGATTTCTTGAGATGATTTCTAGAATTTGTGCTTCACCAATTTTTGTGATTTCCATTGATAAGTTTTATCAATATTTGTGCGTTGGTGAATTTGTGTGTCATTGACTGGATTTCTTGAGACGATTTCTAGAATTTGTGTTTCACCAATTTTCGTGATTTCTGTTGATAAGTTTTATCAATATTTGTGCATTGGTGAATTTGTGCGTCATTGACTTTTGTGATTGACATTGATACAATTGTCAATATTTGTGGTTATATGAACGAAATAAGGTGTATGACATTTCTTTGATTCTTGTGTAGATTTTGTGATATTGATTAATCTCTTGTTGATTTTCAATTACTCTTATACATATCACAGCTTGGCATTGTGATTATTATGTGTTTAGTCATATCTCTTACTCTATATCGTTTCATCTGATATTTATAGTTAGACTGATCCGTTTATTATTTTCTTATTAAATAATACTCGGGTCAGACCGAGATGTTACAGGTGCTTCTGCTTGACTTTACATCCGGGATTACCTCATTGACTTTTGGTTAACTACTTAGATTAGTAGTTTTTGTTGTATACATTTGAGATATAGACTCCATAATGTATACTTATTCTTTTGTGTAGTTCGTGTAACTATTCTTTTGTGATATTGTGGATCTTTTTAGACCACTACTCTGATGTACACTTCCTAGTGTAATATTCATATCTATTTCCGCCTTTGTGATATGAATTGTCTATGACTGATTTATGTTATGTTTATTTCTATATTTGTTTCTGAAGATATTATAGCCACTGTGTAGTAGCTTTGAGTTTGTGTCGGTATGTCGAATTTCCCTCTTGATAAAGAAATGCATGTTATACTCTGACATATCGATGCTCGCGCAAAGCAATTACACGGATGGTCGCTCCTCAACAGCTTTATTCTCCGTGCTAGTTGACAGCATTCACCGTAATGTTCTTGGCTAGCGTGGGTATAGAGGTGGGGCGTCACAATAAACCACACATGTCACACTCAAACCATTCAAAAGGGCAGATTGTGATGGGATAAATAAGTAAAGCAGAGAAAGAAAGAAAACAAATATAGAATCTCGCAGCGGAATTGTAACGACCCAGAAATTTCGATCCCGAAAATTCTAGATAGTTAGAGAAGAAAAGGAAAGAGAAAGAAGAAGAAACATAATCAAAACACACAAACCTCACATTCACAGTGGATCAAAATATAATATTACATAATAACAGTTTACAAAAGAACTGTATCAATACACTTATATTTATACATCAGAGTTACAACCATTACTATTCTCTGGACAGTTTTAAACAACATGTCCTAATAATACAATAATACATCACAGTGGTAAATACTCCATACGTTCCAGCCATCCAGCTCGCCTCCTGAGCTCTAGAACGACCTTACCTGAAAATGTGTAATACTCGGTCTGACCCGAGCATTACATCAAAGTAACACCGGATCAGGCTGGAAACCAGCATGAGAAAACCCATCTAACATAAATTTCAAAAGCATACAACTTGTATAACCCGGGTAACTCATAACAATTTAATCAATTCACAGGTTTGGTATGGACAACACTTATTACACTCATCAATTTCTAAGTGTCGGATTATATGGCCCAATTTACTTAAATCATTCCATATCGGTTTATTGGTTTCACAAATCAGTTTATAAGAATCGAAGTGGGTTCGGGTATTTAATGATATCCGACTCCGGTCTCTTCGATCCCAATGTTATGTAAACCTAAGTTATCCAATTAAATACAATTCAAGCTTAATTATCGGATAACACTTTTACACAGCAATTCATAATTGATTGATAATTACATTATCATCGTCCATCCAACATATCATACCACAAAACAATTCATATCAGAGATATCATCCAATTCAAAGCACTCATCATTATTCAATCATTAATAAGAAAGATCGATCACTTTCATTAATTACATTAATTAATGATCCTCTAATTACTTTCACTAGTTAATTATTCTTAAATTTCATATAATAATTAACCTTTAACTTAATTACATTTATTAATCAATCTTGATTAATCACAATCAGAAATTAACTTCCTTAATTACTTCATTAATTAAACCAACTCCTTGATTAATAATACAAATTAATCCTTCAATTATACCGAGTAATCATTACTTAATTTCTTCCATCAAGTAATTATCCTTTAATTACTATTCCTCAAGTAATTTCCTTAAATTAACTATATTGGGTAATTATCCACTAATTACTTCATTAAGTAATTATACCTCATTAATTACCTTAAGTAATTATACTTAATCTTTAATTAATTATATTTATTAATCACCTTGGTTAATCTCATTCTGTAATTAATTACTCTTAACTAATTACATCACTTAATTAATTTCCCATAACTCTTATAAGTCAATTCTTAAATTAATTACACTAAGTAATTAATTATTCATTACTTCTACTAAGTAATTATTCCTCAAATTAATTATACCAGATAATTAATCCAAAACTACTTCAAATTAATTCCACCTTGTAATTACCATTACTAATTACTTCACTAGTAATTACTCTTTATAAATCTCATTGAGTAATTATACTCAATTTCGACATCAAGTGATTATTTAAGTTAATTAAACCAATTAATTAATTTAAACTAATTTTATTAATTAATTACATTGAGTAATTAATCCCTTTAACTAATTACACTAAGCAATTAATCCCTAATTACTTTCATTAAGTAATTTTCCATTGGTTAATTATCCTCCCTTAATTAATCTTTGATTATTAATCAAATTTACCCTTGACAAATTCATTCTTTACATTAATTTATCCTTAATTATGAATAATTAATCTCTAATAAAATTAATTATTACCCCTTTCCTTAATAACTTCATTAAATTTAATCAATTCTTAATCATCCAAGGTCTCAAGATAAACTATTTATCTTTATTCAATTTCTTAACTATCAAAATCATACTCATGTTATCCTTAAATTTTACTTGCTTAATTGAAGTATTTAATTTAAGTTTAAATAACACACGCATTTAACTTAATAATTTAGGTTAAACAAATTTCATAACTTCCTTAAATCAAACAGTTAAAACCGAGTTCATCTAAATTTTTAACTTGTTTATATTTATCTTAAAGTTGCTCAAAGGTTTTGCTTCGGGTCCAACCCGTAGAGTACTCGAGATTTGACTCGAGATACATTCATCAGATACACCTGGAAACCTCCCCTAGAAACCCGAAGTACTTCACGAGCAAAACACACTTTTTCCCCAAGCATCCACACCAAACGATCATCTGATACATGCGAATTCACCGTGCATGTGCACGACAATACCAGTCCCCTCCGACCATCTTTCCGTCCTCCAACAAACTTCACTTGACATCGAAAGTCGCCACGCCCACCTAGAAAACCAAAATTCGAAGAAAAAGCAAATCGAGCTATATTGTCAAAATCTGGAAACCACCATTATCGGAATTTCTTCAATCACCGACGTCCCCAACCCTGTTGATTCTCGCCGACCTCACCACGAAGTTATCTCGACCTCTAGCATCGATTTCCCATCACGCGATCAGGTCCGATCCTCCCATGACAATGCATTTTCCTCGAAAAGCCATCGACTATCCAACACAACTAAAACCCTATTTCTCAGATTCACCGACGCCACAGTGTTTAAATGAAGCCCTAACCAATTTTGCCGACATCGTTCACCTCAAGGCTAGCTACATCTACTACCCCGAGAATTCTAACTTCGTCGACCACCCATAATAGCCCGAAATCCATTATCAGATCAACTGCTAATTACCCACACGATTCAATTCTAAAAACTGTGGTTTAACTTTTAAAAATCATGATTTCAGCTGGGAAATCAGATTGTATAAACGAAACAAAGAATTATGATAATTAAATTTTCATGTTTTAGTATTTCCACTGTTCTTTCAAACTTTCCAAATAGATTATAAACCTAAAATACTTAAATAATATTTTAAAACTTAGACTATCCCTAAACACACATAACCTATTTGCATTTCTCAGCCTAAAGGTGAATACAGGAGGGGATTTGAATTCTTCTTCCAATTTTTTTTTTAACCCTGTAAAAGAATAGAGTGTATTTATCTATACATACAGACATGCACATTTATATTATTTCATATCTGTAGCATGCAGGTCCATTTCCATTCATGCAACCATTTATCGCAACATTTTTCATATGATCATCACATATATCAGTTAAAACCAGATGAATGCAATGTTTACTCACCTTAGATATAGTTGAACAAAGAATTGCTTTATACAGAAACTCGCAAATGCCTGAAACCCTTTTGAAACTTGAAGACTAGAAAACCACCTTTGATCTATAACTTAGCTGCTGAGAACTTGCTTAATCGAGTCTGGATTCACTTTTGATTTTATTTTTGCTTGCTTACTGTTTTAAGTTTTTGAATTTTCCAATTTGAAACTGCTGTTGGGTTGAAGTTCTTTTATCTCAGATTGAAGATTGAGATCTGGAATCTGGTTTTATTTTGAGAAGATTATGAAGTTTTGAACTGATAAAAGAACCAGATTTTTCTCAAATCACTTTCCTATATGCTTTGTTTTGAAAGAAAACATAACCTGCCATTTGTTATTATATGTTTAAACAAAGCTTACACTTGTGAATCTCATTGTTCAAATTACTTGCAAATGTTAATGTTCTTTATTATAAATCTAACAAATGTCTTTACCTGTATATTAATGTTTTTGAAACATATTTCCATGACATTTTCTATTTGTATTTCATTTTATACTATTCATATATGTTTATAACTTTAAAGAATATAATTTAAAATTTAATTATACACCAATACACACACACACATATATATATAAATCTTTAAAATATAAAGTTAATAGATCAATTTTTTTTATTTTTTTTAAATTTCAAATCAAAATTTACTATAAGATATATCTTTTTCAGATATTTATATTTTAATACTTATCATTATCTCAAATTCATCCAGATATCAGAACTTGATCTGTTCATCTGAATAAAACAAGTTAATTATCAGATATCAAAAATTCGGGTTATCACATACTTTCCCCCTTTGAATCTTTTCGTCCTCGAAAAGGACGAAGCCAGAATTATTAAATATTTTAAAGCCAGTTAAAATATTCTTTGATCATTTTAAAACACTTTTAAAATCTGTATAGTATTGTCAAAATAGTTTTATAAAAATATGTTTTTATAACTCGATGTCTCAATAAGTCCGTTCTCGTTCTCACAGAAATTCGGTTATACGTTGACCAGGCGTGAGACTGAAAATCTAAAAGTGCTTGGCAGATCCGTTTTCAACATCCAGTGAAAATACTTTGAAAATTATTTTATTGTAAATATAGAAAACAGTTTTTGAAAATAGAGGATATATCTTTGGTGAGAATGCTCTGGAAATCATCACCCCCATCCATGGTCGTAGTTACATTCCAGGGTTACATTGCCATCGCAGCAAAAGTCCATGTAACTATAGGCTCTCCGTGGCCTCTCAATTACGCCATGGAACCCACAACAGATCGCAGTTACATTCTAGGGTTACGTTGCCATCACAGCAAAAGTCCATGTAACTACAGGCTCTCAGCGGCCTCTGATTTTCGCTGTCAAAATGAAACTTCTCCACTCCTACATAGGTCGCAGTCTACCGATATAAAATCAAACGCAGACTGTTGGCTCTCAGCGGCGCACACGACTTTCGCTATGGTATACTCTACTCATAATCCCCAGGAACTAATTTTGTCCAGACTCCTTACAGGATCAACTTTAGAACCCCCCTTGGAGCTTAGGGCAGCACCACTCGGTGGTACTCCTGAGAAGTTCATTTTAAGGGAGCGCCTTTTTCCCCAGAGTCATCATCAAAATATTTTATACTATACACATATAATATCTTCAAATCATACACCTAGTATGATCTCATACAAAGCTCCTTTACACAAAATCGATTATTCCAAAATCGATAATTCTCAAACTAGGCTTTCCAAATTCTTATATTGAGTTTACCCAAAAATCAAAAGCCTTTCCAAATCCAAAGGTTCCCAAAACCTTTTCTAAAATCCTCATAAGATCCTTTATATAATTTTTAAAACTTTGGATCACTTCAAACTTGTATAAAACTCCCTTTTATACTTCAAACATTTCAAAAACCCTTTTCTTCTGGCAAAAGATTCATCAAGAGGAGTTTTATCTTATATAACAAAGATATATATCTTTATTTATCCAAAATCAAATATTCAAATTTGATTACTCCTTTCAATATCAATTTCATTCAAATCCGTACGATGTACACATATCAACTGTACGCTATACCAATCTGATCACTAACTCGATCACACAATTCATTTCTGAACTAGTATCGTACAATCGACTACCTAGTGCGGACTCCGATCTGATTTCTTGATCAGAAACCGTTATTCTCCTTGCATAGTCATAACTGTGATAGAGAATATCCAGAACCAATCAACAATCCATATGCAGGTTCGCCGTCGAAAATCGAGTGAAAAATCCCAACTCGGATCGACATACTATCTCGAAATTCTGTGCTCGAATCTGGATCAAATCACTATGCGAATAGAAATATACGTACATCCGACGTATTTATCTTTACTAGTTATCAGCCAAATCAATTCCATTTCTATTCACATTCACTTTGATTTTCATTCACTTACTCATTTGCTTCAATCCATTTGGATTATCACCTCTATTCTTATCTCGATTTGGCATTTAACCAATAACAGTTTGAACTCCGACCAGTTTATTTAGAAAATAGCTTGAAAATTTTTAAAATAGATAAGTAGTTGGAAAATAATTACTAGTTTGTAAAATAGGTGTAAAATAGTTAAAATAATTATAGAAATTTTAGGTAATTGCAAAATAATAGTAAGATAATAATTAGTTCTGTAAAATAGTTGGAATATAGTAATTAGTTATAAAACAGTTGGAAAATTGTTAAACGGTTTCAAAAATAATTGCAAAACAAGTATAAGAAAATTTGGCTTTTTAAAAGAAAGGTTGTATATATAATGAATAGCTTGGAACAATAAGTTTATATTAAAACAATTTATATTAAAAATAGTCCAGAGTCAACTGCTCACTTTCCAATCTCCGTTCTTATCAATTCAATTTAAATTCCACTTCCATTTGAATTGACCCAATTCCAACTTAAATAACTTCAATTTCCATTGAAATTGATTCAACCCCAATTCAAGTTGAATTAACCACAGTTTCTTTCCAAATTTAACTTTATTCAACTTTGATCTCAAATCCTACTAATTCAAATAAATTTTAATTGAACTAGTTCCAGTTTCAATTCATTTCAACTCCAGTTTGAATTAATCCCAATTTCAAACTCCATTTCCATATCAAGTTGAATTATTCTTGATTTCTTCCCAAATTCAATTCAAATTCCATTTGAATTTAAAATTATTCAACTATAATTACAATTCCAAATTATTCAAATAAATTTGGACTAATTTCAAATTGAATCCACTTTAATTTCAAATCATTTAAATCTCTATAAGAATTAATTCCAATTCCCATTTGAATTTTACATTTATACATCTTCAATCACAATTTCAATTAATTCAAATCAAATTCAATTTGAACTAATTTCAATTCAAATTCCAAATTTAAACCATCTCGAATTATATAAATTCGAGTTAAATTTTCAAATGTTGATTTAATTCCTTTAAATCAATCTACCTTTAAAGTTTTTAAACAATTTAATTCACAGTTCAGACCTAACATATTATACCACAAATCAAATTAACCTTTAAACAATTTAATTTTGAGTGAAATTCTCGAAGTTCCATTCTAAATTATCTTTACTTAACTCATTACAAGGTTCAAGTAAGAGTTTCAAACAATTTTAATTTACAATTTCATTTCTTAACATTCAAATCTTAAGTTCAAATGAATTCCATATCCTTAATTTTAAATTAAAGTGTGATTTTCCTTTTATCCTAATAATGGATATATTACTACACTTCATTTCTCATTTATTTAAACAAATCAAATTTCAGCCTAAAGATTATTAATAACAATTGGATGATATCATCCAATTCATTTTAAAACATTCATCAATTTCCAATTTTCAGATCTCAAACCCATTTTGAGATCACACAAACTCCCCAATTATTAAGTTCAAAAACTTTTCACTTTGGGTATCACATCTTATTCCAAATTCAAAACGCAGCATTTAGGGTTTATTTTAAAACCATCTTTGATATTATGTATATTCCTCACATATTTTCTTCTTGGCCCAACCAGTCGAATTTTAAAATTTAAACCGTCCTTGGTTTTAAATTCAAACAAATTCCTTTAAAATTTCAAACAACCTTTGTTTGAAATAGGACCTTTTCATTCAAATGCATTAAATAATATTATTTATTATTTCTTTATTACTTTGAAACAATTACCAAATTCTGGACCCAGATTTAAAACTTCACAATTTAGATCATCTTTAACTCCAATTTATAAATCATACTTACCTAAATGTTTTACTTCCTTAAAACATTTCATTATTAAATACAACAACCATTTATGATAATAACCACGCTTATCATATCTGGAAACCAATTCATAATTATCTTATTTTAAAACTCCTTCTTTAATTCAATATTTTGATTTTAGTTTGAATCCATTTCAAACTTATATTTATTTAATTTTAATTCGGTTGTATTTCTATTACCATTTAATTTAGTTTCAATAATTTAACAACCAATTACCTTAATATTTATTAGAAAGAAATATTGCTTTATATATCAAAATACATTCTTCAATAAAACCATTTAAAATCTTTATATAAGAAAATAACAAATACGCTCTCATATATATATATATATATGTGTGTATATATATATGTATATATATACACACACTCAACTCATCCTAGGGTACCACTTACCCTATCCTTAATGAGTAATCCCACCAGAGCCAAGGTTCTCGCTTAACCTGGCTCTGATACCAAATGTAACGACCCAGAAATTTCGATCCCGAAAATTCCAGATGGTTAGAAAAGAAAAAGAAAAAGAAAGAAGAAGAAACATGATCAAGATACAGAAACCTCACATTCGCAGCGGATCAAAATATAATATCACATAATAACAGTTTACAAAAGAAGAACCGAAACAACCCGACTTTCTTACCACAGAAAATCGCATCATTTTTAAGAAAGAAATGGATAGAAAAGAGAAAAGAAAGAAGAGAAGAAAGAAACAACATCAGAATCTAAACAGCGGAACGAATAAATTATATTAATAATATAAACATTACATAGTTTACAACAATTATTAGAGTTACACAGATAATACAACACATACTAGACAGTTATAAACACCTGTCTAGTTATACAACTCAATACAGTACAAGAAAACATCTCAGAGAAAACTACACAGCGGAAAACTATATATATCTACACGCAGAAGCCTCCTGCTCCATTTGCTCCTCCACAATTCTTCAAAGCTAACCTGAATCGCTTGGCTACTCGTAAAAATTTGAGTACCCACGAGTTTTGAGAAAACAGAAGATAAACTCCGGGTCAGACATGGGTCTGGTGTGAGTAACAGGTTAAGGTTGCTTAACTTTTTAAACCTTTTGAAAAGAATGGTATCACGTAAGACTTCCCACACATAAACATGGAAAAGTTTTTACCTTACGCTAACCAAAACATTTGATAGGAAATCCGATGATGTTATAATAGGTCTAGGGTTTTCAAATAAATATGAAATAGCCGAAATTGTTACATTCATTAAATTCCAGCTACTAGCCACAAAAGTGGGTAATACAATCAAAACCGTTGGCACTTATTGGATTTTGGATTCCATACAATGGCAGGGCTACTGGGGTACCGCCCGTCACAGTATGTGGCCTTGATCAACGTACCGAGGAGCCACCCTAACTCCCCTGCAACACAAGGCCGGACCCATTCCTTGCTGAACAGTTCCGAACAAGACAACCCCGTGGTTGTAGCTAGCAACCACCCACACAGCCGAATATAAAGGGACCTCTAGACAGGGGTAAATCTTGCTCTCAAGTAGGGGCTACCCACGAAGCCTTGCTGCACCTCCCCTGTTTTAGCCATTCCCGGTTGATGAGGCTTGAGGTTACGATTACCTTTATAGGACATATCACTTAGAATGCTCATCGTCCACCTGACGATGTTCTGAAAGCATTCAATCCATACAAGTTCGTTCCGGGTTCGAACGAAACCGAAGGCATTATCTCGTTACACTCATTTTGGAATCACCCTCAGAGTTAACGACGATAACCCTTGCACTCTAAACCACCATCTCGAACCTATAAGTACTATTCCGTCAACATATTACGGAATCACCCACAGAGTTATACTGACGTATAGTCCTTACACCTCGAGTCTTCACAAAGCTCCACTTTGATTCACGACCTCACGTTTATTTGGAATCGATGTGGTTTTCGGATATCCAAATATGGAAACCCTGATCCCGGTCTCATCGAAATCCAAAGCGTGTCTTTTAGGTCCAAGTTGTTTTAAAGTTTAAAACAATTTAATACAGTATCTATATACACACAGGTAGATAACTCACAAATCACAATTGATAATCCACATCATCAAATAAATAGGTAATCCACATTATCCATATCAACATAGATAATCCATATATTACCATCACAAAAGATAATATATGTTATCATCATAATGCAACCAAGCATTCATACCACACAACCTTACTTATCTCATTACTGAGATCACAAAGCATCCAAGACAATCAATGTCATTCATTCATATATAAGCAATGATTTACTCATACCACATCTATAATTAATTTAAAATTAATTAAATTAACTATCTCCATCCCTAATTAATTTAAAATGAATTAAATTAATTACTTTATCTTCAATTAATTTAAATAAATTAAATTAATTACTTCACCAATATAAATCCTGCTTACTCAATCATTTAATTGATTACAATCAATTAATCATTCATTATTAATCACCTTAATTAATCACCTTGATTAATTACCCTTAATTACATTTATGTAATTATCCTTAATTAACTTTACAAATTAACCAAACAGTAATTAACATTTAATTACTTCAATTAATTAATTAATCATAATTAATTACATTAATTCTTAATTAATTACATTAATTAACTACCTTTAATTATTTATCATTGATTAATTAATCATAATTAATCATCTCTAATTACATCATTAATTATAATAATTAATGACCTTTACTTATGCTTAATTAATTATCTTCCTAAATTAATTACCTTAAGTAATTAACTTATAATTATTAATCATCACAGATTAATTACATTCAGCAATTAACTAGCTTACTTACTATATTAAAACAAATTAAATATCCTTTAATTAATTCCTTAATTAATTCCTTGATTAATTACTAAATAATTAATCCAAATTACCTCATTCTTAAACGTCTCCTCTTAATTACAACCTGTAATTATTAATCAATTACTTAACTAAGTAACTTCCAAATCATTAACTACATACAGTAATTATCTTTAAAACCCAAGTGTTTAAAATTAATTAAACTTAATTACTTAAATTAAACAATCATATTTAACTCAATTAATTTCCTTAAGCAATTTATTTCTTAATTACTTCATTAAGTAATTATACTCAAACCATTCACAATTGATTAATATTAAATTAATTAATCTAATTAATTATAAAAAATTAACCATATTAATTAATTGTTAGATAATCCTGGTTAATGACCTTCATTAACCATTATCTAATTATTTTTATTAAGTAATTAACTGAGATTAATTACAAATTAAATCATCTTTAATTATCCATTAATTAAAGTTAAATATTAAATAAATTAACCTTGATTTAAAACTCAATTACATAATTAATAATTCATTAATCATTAATTTAAAATCTAATAAATGATCTTAATTTTAAATTGAATAATCATTAATCAATTTTAATTATTCCAAATCAATTAATTAAATTAATAAATTAATCTTAATTACCTTATTGATTAAATTAATTCTAAAACATTAATCTTTAACTTAAATTTAAGATAAAACCATTTCTAAATTATGTTTTAAAACAAATTTGTTTGAAACAAAGTACTTTTGAAATTACCTTTAAATTTCATTTTAAATATAAGTTTTAAAATAAGAATAATTTAAACTTATCAAAGTTTTAGACAATTTAAAACTTTTAAATTGCAAGACAAACAAACAAGTGCTATAAAATTTTTAAAGTTAAATTCATTTCAAAATTTTAATAACTTCAATTTACATTTATTTTAAAACTTCAAATTTAAACCTTCTTTTAAATTTAAAAACTAAAGTTCAAATTTAACATTAAAATTTCCAGATTTAAATAAAACTTCAAATCTAACTCATATTTTAAAAACCTCATATTTAAAAGGTTTAAACTATTTTACCAAAATAAAATAGTTAATTAAGTTAAATTTTTGAAACTTTATTTTTATTTAAAAACTGAGATTTAAATTTGAATTTAAATGCAAAAATTCAAACTTGAATTTGAATTTGATTTAAACTTTTCTTTAAAAATAAAACTACAGATTTTAAGAAAAAATTCAAAACAGAAACAACATGTTTCTGTAAACCTGAAAACACAGAGCTAACCCGAGAATCCCCTAAAACTACTTCGGGTTTCCTACCAAACTCCTTCGAGTCTTCAATTCACCTGCTTCGAGCAAACCCCACATCTTCCCTGTAACATCCCAAACCCAAAATACTTCACCAGAAAACTCATCGCCGTGCATATGCACGGCGACCACCGCCTCTACTGATCATCAGAGATGATCGAACTACCCCTAGAAACACCTCTACACCCAAATGACAACATCAGATAGAACCAAAAATCAACAAAGCAAATTCAACCCCCCCATTTCAAAACCTGGAAAACCATAATCAGGTTTCTGCCAAAACCGGTCAACGGCGATCTTACGCCTCTCCGACCACCTAAGGTCCTGTGACGACCCGGAATTTCTAACAATTTAAATTTGAATAGTTAATTGATTTTAAAATATTTAAAAGTTAATTTTAACTTGAATTTAAGATATCAATATTTACTTGGAAATTAAATCATTGAATTTTATATAGTTTAATATTGAATCATATAATTTGAAATTAGGTAAAACGCTGAATCTGGAATTTTAAACCTGTTAAAAATAATTTGAAGGCTTATAAAATTTATATTGATAACACTAAAGGTAGTGAAAGTGTTGAAATTGAGTTTGGAAGTATTTTGTTCACTTTTAAAAAATATATCGTTTAAATTAAATTTAAAAATAGCCTTCCGAGGCACAGTCTCGGAATTCGACGAAACCAGTTCCATTGGATCCGTAATAGTTAGTTATTGTCGGATTTCAATTTTCGTAGCAATCAGAGTTGTCGTTTGACCCTGGCAGCTCAAAACGCTTAGAACTATTCTAATCGATTTAATTTAAAAATGATCGTTTTCTTCTGTAACTCGTGCATACGATCGAATTAGATTTCGAAACACAGTTCATTGTGTTCGGAATGCGGGTAAAACCTTATAATCGCCTGGCGGCATGTCTGATTTGGGGTTCGTAATTTTGCGTTATGCGTAATGAGATATTTTGGAAATTTAGTAATTTTAAAAATATAAAAAAATATCAACTCAGCCACCCTATACATGTGCGAAAGCTACCCTAGACCTGAATTGTGTCGACCTAGATGTCTCCTCTTCTCGTTTATAGGCAGGTATCTTCCTCCACAAAAATCTTCCTTCATAAATCAGTTCGTTCCTAAATAAAAAAAAGGGGGAGAAAACATAATGGAAATCAACATAAGAATATGGTCGAGCTTCCTTTCTCTTCTCCTGTACCTAATGTTTTCGAATCCATATTCTGATGTAACCCCAAAAATCATTCGCCTCAGCTAAAAAAAAAAAGGAAATTTGATTTCGCGTTTTCGAGTGATGCGGCGACCTGTGAGTCGTTCACGATGGCGAGTGTGGCTTGATGAGCTCGATAGTTTCGTCGAACTGATGTGTGCTTGGGATTCGACTTAGGGAAGTATGGCTTTCGTTTCGAACAAGGCGATGGAGTCAAGTTCGAGTATCGAGGCGCCTCCATGATCTAGTGTGGCGCAGTGTGGTGGAGTTGTGGAAGGCTCGCGATTGAATCGCGTTTTCGTGTGGGCTAGGGCTTCAGCAGGGTCGCTGTTGCGCGTGCGCGAGATGAAGGAACTCGAGATGAAGTTGAGGCCGCCTTGCTTTCCAGGCCATGCTCGAGGATGTTTCTGGCGATTAGGTATATCTTTTGAAGGTTTAAATTGTTTATAGTCTAAACCAGAATTTTATTAGGGAATATTATAAGCAGGATTTTTAGTTTACAGCAAGAAGAAAAAGAAAAAAATCCAATCAATATGTATATACGTATTTTAAGCTCATTAGTTTATTTCTTGATAGTGTATTATATAGATTTATTCGTGAAATAAACTTATTTAGATACTAAATGAGTTTTAAAAGTAAATAAGCAGTTTAAATTAAATTTATAAATTGGAAATCAAATTTATTTAATTAACTTATAGAATTATTTGATAACTAGATATATTTTATAAACAGAAAATTAGTTTGAAATCGACTTATTAGGTAAAATGAAATTTATTAAACAGAAATTGATTTGTCCAAATTGTTCGAATATTCATAAAATCATTTAATATTTATTCAAGGTCAAATCGGGAAAACCAAAGCTATATTGAAGTGGATTGCAAAACAAAATCAAAGGTGAGTAAATCTCACTTTGTTGGATTTCTATTTAAATTTAAATGGTTAAATTTAAATATTTGGTTGAATGATTGAATTGATTTGATATGCACTGTGAATTGATGATCTGGTGATTTCGATTTGGATGGTTCTCGAGTTATTTGTTGCTTAACTCGAAGTATTGGGAATTTTAAGTTGTTTTAGACTTCAACATAAATAAGGAAATGTTTCCGTTTTAAAAGTTACTAAGGATTTGAATTAATTAATTAAGGTTAAATTAATTTACTAAGTATAAGTAATTCAGAATAATCATTTGATGGTGTGATAAATAATCACTTGATCAATTAAGATAGTTAAGTAAGGAGTAATTAATTTATGACTGAAGTAAAATGAAAGATAGTTAATTACAGGTTGAGGGTAATCGAAATTGATTAATATTGTCGTTGAATTAAAGTAATTAATTTAGGTTGGAACAAATTAAAATATAATTGGAAATAATTAATTAATATAATTAAAGATGTAATTGAAGATTGATTAGTTAAGATGAATTAATCAGTAATAAGTGACTTATGGGAAGTTAATTAGTATAAGTAATTAACGATTAATGTAATTAAATAATTAATTAATTCATGAAGTAATTAAGATTACTTGATGATCTTGGTTGAGGCTAATTAATATTGTGAAATTAATTTAAGCTAATTACTTGAATGTAATTGAAAAATAATTAATCAAGATTGATTACTTAAGATGAATAGTGAAGGGTTGACTAATTAATTGATTTTTGAATTAACTAATATTGAATGAAGGAATCTAAATGAATGTGGTTAGAAATTCAATTAGAACCATTGAATTAATTTGTATGTGGTGGATGATTGAGTGGTATTGGATGCTTGGAATGAGTTGATATCTCTAATATGAAATGTTGTGATTTTCATTTGGATAACTTGAGATATGATGGTATGAGTCTCAAAGAGGACGGGATCGAGTATTGAGAAATACCCGAAACCCATTCGAATTTATATAAATTGATTTGTGAAATCAATACGATGAAATGAAACGACTTAAGTGAATGGGATTATTTTATCTAAGTTTGGTACTTAGGAATTTATATGTGAAATAAGTGTTGCCTATAGCAAATTGTGAATTGGTTAAATTGATAAAAGTTACCCGGGTTTATTTAAGTTGTTTGCTTGGTATTCCTTGTTAGTTGGGTTTACTCACGCTAGTTTCCACCCTGACCCGGGTGTTACTTTGGTGCAATGCTCGGGTCAGACCGAGTATTACAAATTTTCAGGTAGGACATTCTGGTGCTCAGGAAGCGAGATGGATGGCAGGATCGTGTAAAGTATTTCCACTGTATTATATTATTGTTAATCTGAGACATGATAATTTATATATCCAGTGACTGTATATGTGAAACTCTGATGTATATTAAATGTAATCGACAGATATAGTATTTTTTTGTAAATTGTTATTATTTATTATTATATTTTATCCACTATGAATGTGAGATGTTTGGTGTTTCTGTTCTTCTTCTTCCATTTCTTTCTTCTTTTTCATAACTATTTGGAATTTTCGGGATCGAAAATTTCGGGTTGTTACATTTGGTATCAAAGCTGAAAGGTTAAGCGAGAACCTTGGCTCTGGTGTGGATTACTCAATTAATAGAGTCTGTAGTACTCTAGAATGAGTTAAGAATATATATATGAGCGCGTACTTGTTATTTCTTATATAAAGATTTTAAATGATTTTATATAAAATATATATTTTGATATATAAAGCAATATTTCCTTCTAATAAATATTAAGGTGATTGGTTGTTAATTATTAAAATTAAAATTTAGGAGTAATATAATACAGCCAAACTGAAATCTTGAATTGGAATTAAATTAAGTAGAAATAGGAATACAACCAAATTAAAAATTTATTGGATTGAAAGTGAAATTCTAAATCTGGTCCCAGAATTTGAAAATTTTGTTTCAAAGTAATGAAAAATAATAAATAAGTATTATATGGATAACTGGGATTTGTTGCAAATAATGGGTTGTTTGAAATTTGATTTGAATTTAAAACCAAAGGTGGTTTAAAATTTTACACATGGCTGGGAAGGCCAAGAAATAAATATGTATATATGTATGGATATACATGGTATCAAAAATAGTTTAAATAAACTCTAAGAGGTTGGGTTTTGATATTTTTACCTGAAGTGTGATGTAAAAACCCAAAGTGATATAAGTTTTGAACTTATAAGAGGGAAAGAATTTTGAAGTTTGAAACGGGAATTCACATTGAGTAAGGTTAATTGGATTTAGTAATTTGGAATTTAACTTTGGGAAAGTTAAATAAGTGTAAAAAAAAACCTGAATTGAAAATTTCAAGATGAAATTGGAATTTAACTTGGAAAGTTAAATGGTTGATTTGGATAGGGAATTTGTGCGATCTCAAAACTGGTTTGAGATTTTAAAATTTAAAACGGATGGACGTTTTAAAATAAATTGGATAATATCATCCTGTTGTTAATAAAAATCTTTAAATTGAGATTGGTATTGTATAAATAAAATAAATTTGAATAATTGAGTTTGTAAATTAAAATTGTTTAAGAACTGGCTTCAAACTGGAAGATAAAATTTAATAATAAATTAAAATTTTAAAATAAAATTGTATTGAACTCTTATTTGAACCTTGAAATACAAAAGTAAAAATAATTTTAAAATGGAATTTTGAGAATTGGATTCTGAAATTAAATTGAATTGGTGATTGAAGATGTAAAAGTTTAAGAATTCAAATGGAAAAATTTAATTGGATTAAATTGAAGTGATTTGAATTTGAATTGGGTTCAATTGATAATAATTCAAATTGATTGGAATAATTTGAAATTATAATTAAAGTGAATAGGATTAAAATCAAATGGAATTGGATTTAAATTGGGAAGGGAATCAAGATTGATTCGACTTGAATTGGGTTTAAATAAATTTCAATAGGAATTGAAGTTATTTAAGTTAGAATTGAGTCAATTAAATGGAAATTAATTGGGGAAGTGAACAGTTTGACTCTTTACTATTTTAAATATAAATTGTTTTCATATAAACTTATTTTTCTAAGCTATTAAATATATACAACCTTTCTTTCTTAAAGCCAAATTATTTTATACTTGTTTTACAATTATTTTTGAAGCTATTTAACTATTTTTCAACTATTTTACAAACTAATTACTATTTTTCAACTATTTTACAAATAAATTACTATATTTCAAATATCTAAATTTTTTGAAACTATTCAACATTTTCTCAACTATTTTACAGTTAGTTACCTATTTTATAGCTATTTTGCAAACTAATAATTATTTTCAACTACTTATCTATTTTTAAAATTTTTAGGCTATTTTCTATATATAAACTGGTCGGAGTTCAAACTGTTATTGGTTTAAATACCCAACCGAGATAAGAATTGGAGTGATAATCCAAACGGGGATTAAGGTAAATGTGAATAAGTGAATGAAAATTTAAGTGAATATGAATGGAAGAGAAATTGATTTTGGCCAATGATCAATGAAGATAAATATGTGGGATGTACGTATATTATTCTATTCGCATAGTGATTTGATCCAGATTCGAGCACAGAATTTCGAGATAGTTTATCGATCCGAGTCGGGATTTTTCACTCGATTTTCGACGGCGAACCTGGATATGGATTGTTGATTGGTTCTGGATATTCTCTATCATAGTTATGGCTATGCAAGGAGAATGACGGTTTCTGATCAAGAAACCATATCTGTGTCCGCACTAGGAAGTCGGGTGGACGGTACTAGTTCGGAAGTGAAATTGTGTGATCGAGTGCGCGATCAGGTTGATATAGTGCATGGATGGTATGTGTACATCGTACGGATTTGGATGAAATTGATATTGGAAAGAGAAATCAAAATTGGAATATTTGGTTTTGAATAAACAAAGTTGTATATCTTTTTTATATAAGATAAATTTTCCCTTGTTGAATTTATTGCTGGAAGAAAAATGTTTTGAAATGTTTGAAGTATAAAGGGATTTTATACAAGTTTGAAATGATCCAAAGTTTTAAAAGTCATATATATTTTTGAATACATATAAAGGTTCTTATGAGGATTTTGGAAAAGGTTTTGAGAACCTTTGGATTTGGAAAGGCTTTTGATTTTTGGGTAAAATCAATATGAGAATTTGGAAAGCCTAGTTTGAGAATTCTCGATTTTGGAATAATCGATTTTGTATAAATGAGCTTTATATGAGCTCATACTAGGTGTATGATTTAGAGATACTATATATGTATAGTATAAAGTGTTTTGATGATGGCTCTAGGGAAAAAGGCGCTCCCTTGAAATGAACTTCTCAGGAGTGCCACCGGGTGGTGCTGCCTTGAGCCCCAAGGGGGGGTTCTAAAGTTGATCATGTGAGGAGTCCGGACAAAACTAGTTCCTGAGGATTATTGGGTAGCGAAAGTCGAGGGCGCTGATGCCTACAGAGGCATTTGGTTATGCTGTGACGACGGTGTAACTTGATGTCGCTGCGATCTACTGTGGGGACCATAGCGAAATCGTGTGGAGGATGAGTGCCAACAGTCTACACTTGATTTTGCCGAGAAGGCAACGCAACATCGGTAGACTGCGATCTATGGTCAAGTGGAGTGGAGAAGTTTCATTTTTGGCAGCGAAATTCGATGGCGCTGATGCCTACAGTTATTGGGTTTTTGCTGTGATAGCTACGTAACCCCAGTTGTAGCTGCGATCTGTCATGGGTTCCATGGTGTAATCGAGGGGCGTGGAGGCCTACAGTTATCTATGGATTTTGTTGGGATGGCAACGTAACCATCGGGTTAACTGCGACCGTGGATGGGATGATGATTCCTAGAGCATTCTCACCAAAGATATTTCCTCTATATTTTCAAAAACTGATTTCTATAATTTCAATAAAATTATTTTCAAAAGTATTTTCACTGGATGTTGAAAATGGGTCTGCTAAGTACTTATAGATTTTCAGTTCTACGCCTGCTCAACGTATGACTGAATTTCTGTGAGAACAAGGATGGACTGGTTGAGACATCGAGTTATAAAAAGAATTTTTATAAAGAGTTACTTCAGTAGTATGATGTGAATTTTAAAAGCATTTCTAAAATTTTTAAATAAGGATGTTAGAATTTTGGAAAATCAAGGAAATCCAAACTGGAAGTGTAATGAAGTGAACTTGTAATTAAAATCAAATATTGATTTAGAAGTTGAATGTAAGCTAATTGGCTAAATAATTATTTGATTGAGTATATTAATAAAATTTAACTTGGGAAAATAAATGGATCGTAAGTTGATAATGGTATTGGGGATGAATTCGAATTTTAAATAGAATTCGACTTAGATTTAATAATGAATTAAATATGAGGAGATGTTGTAAAATAAAAATAAAATAGAGTTAGATTGAAAAATGTGATGGTTTGAATTATAAATAAAATTCAAGGGCGATTTGAATAATATTTAATGAAATTTGCATGTAAATTGGATGTAAGAGAAGTGATTATAATAGAAATGGTTTGAGTTGCAAAACAAAACCCAAGTGAATAGAAATAAGTTAAGAATGGCCTTGTATTAATAAAATAAATTCGGAAATGAATTAAGTAAGTAAATGAAAAATTTTAAATGGGTTAATTAATAATTGGATGAAGTCCGATTGAATAAAAACTAAATCAAGTTGTGATCGGAATTGGATTATCAGACTGACTTAAATTTGGTGGCATATTAATTTGAAGTATAAATGAGCTAAGTATGTGCTTGGATATTATTTTGATAAATTGAGAAGGTGAATTTAAAATTAAAATGGATGGGCTAACTGAATTTAATGGAAATTGATTAAATGAGAATCCAATAGAAGTAAACTTAAGTTGGATGTTGGAATAAACTCAAGTGAATTGACTTAAGTTTAAAATTTATGGAAGAATAAGAGTGAAAGCCCATTAAATAAAAGCTTGGATTGAATTAATTTGGGAATGGCTAGTAGTATACAAGAATTGGAATCTGTCGAACTAAATGAATGATTGAGGAATAAATTTGAAATGAAATGGAATTAAATACAGAATGAGTTGAAATTAATTTAAAGTAGTTATAAGCGAATATCGTCGAAATTTCATAACAATAATTGTTGTTTGGCGTAAACAAAAATAATTAAAATTCTTTGAGTTGATAGAGATTAAATAAAATTGATTCTGAATCATTTGAAGTGAATATGAGCTTGTTTGGATTAAAAATCAATGGAATGTAAGAAACTGAGTTGCAAACCATTGAAATTGAATGAAATGGTTTATAAGTTGGTTGAAAGCAATTGAATTAGCTTTAAGATTATATAAATCGCTTATGGAAAGGTTTTGGTGCTTGTTTCTTATGATATACATGTGTAGCTATTGAAAATAAGTGAAATGCTAATAGAATTTCAATATATGGCACTTACATATTTAAATTGACTAAGTACAGGTACCGAGGAGCCGTTTGGTTGATTTGGATTGCGCTAATTGCTTAAATTAATAAGCTGCTTGCTTAAAATGCTAAATAAGGTACGCCTACGCAATAAAATAAGGAAATATGAACTGTTTTTGCTTTTTCCGACCGTGTGGGTCGATGTATACATATTTATACCTCTTGTCAAATTGCAAAAGCTCCTCCATACAAAGGAGACTCTGCCAAAATTTTCTGAAAATTTTGGGAGTTAGAAAATTTTTGAGAAAATTTTTGTTAAGCAATTAAACGATTTTAAATATGAAACTGAAATAGATTAGTAGATGGAACTAATAAGACTCAGTTGTATATGGAAAATAAAAATTTAATATTCAAAATTGAAATAAGTTGAATTCATATTAAAACGGGGAAAACGAATGTAACAACCCGCATATTTATCGATTTTATATTTAAATATTTTATCGTTAGTCGGAATTTAGTCCGAAAAGCTACTTTTTGCATACGGTCAAATTGGGACTCGGGACCACTCCCATTGAGTTTAAAATGCCGTTTGCGACCTTTTTGAGTATAAGCTTCGATATGTTTGGAGAAAGTTGATTTTTGCTACTTTTTCACTTGGGGTTTTGATTTGGGCTGAGCCAATAACCCCACTTACTAACTCAGTCCCAACCCCCCTCTCCTCTTCACTTCATTCTTATTTTCGTAAACACTCAAGCTTTAGCAACAATGGTGGAAGAGAATGGGAAATAGAAATTCCTAAGCCCTAGCTTGCTTTGCAAATCCATCTTCTTGCTCCAAACTCAAGTGAACCCATTGGTAAGCATCTCCTTCTTCTTCTCCAACTCATTCTTCTTACAATTTCAGAAATTTCCTAAACCTAATTTAGGAAATATTTCTCTTTTAAGATTAGATTCAAGCTTCTTGAGTTGAATGTGAAGTGTGGTTGATTCCCATTGCTTTCAAGCTTCATCTTCATAAATTTTAGTTCAAAGGTGAGATTTTTAATCTCACATCTATGCTTATAATTCTCTTCTATTGTTAGGGATGAATTCCTAACACTTATTCATGTGCATTTGATTTTGATTTGGATTGCTTTTGTGAATATTCCAATTTTTAGTGTTTTGAGTTCAATTCGTTAAAAATCCTAACTTTGATGTTTGAACATGTTTTTGGTGATGCATCGAGGAGCTTATAGGGCCGGGTAGTCGATTGACATAAACCCTTAGCGCCGTTGCTCGTGCGAATGCAATTTTGGTAGAGATTGAACTTCATTTGTGATAGGCAGGGAAGAGGCTGGAAACAGGTTCGGCCGACCGACCCCCCTGGTCCGGTCGACCGACCTGCTTCCAAGTGCATAAGCACTTTCTGTTTTAAGGTTCGGCCGACCGACCACCCTGGTTCGGCCGACCGACCCCCCTGGTTCGGTCGACCGACCTGCTGTCCCGAGCACATTCCAACCTATGGTTCGGTCGACCGACTCAGGGAGTCCGGTCGACCGACCTGCTTCTATTTGCCAGATTAGCCTATTTTGCTAATTCGTTTGAATATCCAACTTTAATCGATTCGTGTTGTCTCCCTTTTGTTGTCGTCATTTATTATCGACTTTGATGACCTTTTCTTTTAGAATTTTAGACATATCCACTTTGATGGATTTGATATCGATTTCTTTGGATTTTATTCACGTTTTCGAATGTGAATCTTAGTGATTGATTGTTCCTACAATCTTCTTTGTGATTTGTCACTTTAAAAATATAAAGGTTTTCTATACTAGTAGTAAATATCAAAACTCTTTCCTCAAACGATTTCAATACTATTTTAATACCAAATTCGTTTATAAAACCGTTTTCCAATCTATTAGTATATATATAAACCTTTAC
The DNA here is from genome assembly GCA_030765085.1 of Allium cepa. Taxonomy (NCBI): domain Eukaryota; kingdom Viridiplantae; phylum Streptophyta; class Magnoliopsida; order Asparagales; family Amaryllidaceae; genus Allium; species Allium cepa. The sequence goes on from CM060934.1 coordinate 359,617,172, forward strand.
CTCACTCGTATGAGAAATCTAATTAAACGACTTATTAAAACAAGTGGTATGAAACGCTTGCGTTTACTTCGCCGGTTAATTCTTGGACTTGTTCGATTGAATCTCTTGTGACAATTTCCTAGTGGAGATCTACAATTTGTTCGTAAATATTTAAGTTAAGCCAGTGGTTATGGGACATGAAGCTAATCTCATATATTTACTAGCTTACTGTAATCGACACTTCTCTTTGATCATGACGATCATTTTATGGTTTAGACTAGCATTGTGCGATGTCTCTTTGTCCACGTAGAGGACTGTACGTCGTTTTTATTGAGCTTCGGCTCAATGTCCGCAATGGGGGACTATACCCTGTCATGAGGAACTTCGGTTCACCAGGAGGAGCTTTGGCTCAAAGTCCGCAATGGGGGACTATACCCTGTTAGGAGGAGTTTCGTCTCACCAGGAGGAGCTTCGGCTCAAAGTCCGCAATGGGGGACTATACCCTGTCAGGAGGAGTTTCGACTCACAGGAGGAGCTTCGGCTCAAAGTCCGCAATGGGGGACTATACCCTGTCACGAGGAGTTTCGACTCACCAGGAGGAGCTTCGGCTCAAAATCCGCAATGGGGGACTATACCCTGTCACGAGGAGCTTCAGCTCACCAGGAGGAGCTTCGGCTCAAAGTCCGCAATGGGGGACTATACCCTGTCAGGAGGAGTTTATTTTTCTGGGATTGGCCATCTTTTTATTGTGATTTCTGGATTTCGTGTGTTGATTTCTAGAATTTATGTTTCACCAACTTTTACGATTGGCATGGATATATGCGTCATTTATTGTGGCTTGGTGAATGAAATTAGGAGTATGACATTCCTTTTCATCTTGAGTAGATTATTGTGATATTGATTAATCTCTTGTTGATTTTCAATTACTTATTTATCACAGCTTGGCATTGTGATTATTATATGTTTATGTCATATCTCTTATTATATATCACTTCATCTGATATTTATAGCTAGACTGATCCGTTTATTATTTTCTTATTAAATAATACTCGGGTCAGACCGAGATGTTACAGGTGCTTCTGCTTGACTTCTCTCCAGGGATCCATTACTCTGACCTTTTGCTTACTACTTAGATTAGTAGTTTTGTTATATACTCTTGAGATATTGACTCATTGATGTATTCTTTTGTCTAGCACTTGTATCTATTCTTTTGTGATGTCGTGGATCTTATTTGACCACTACTCTGATGTACACTTTCATGTGTTATATTTATATCTATTTCCGCCTTTGTGATATGAATTGCCTGTGATTGATTTGTGTTATGTTTATTTCTATATTTGTTTCCAAAGACATCATAGCCACTGTGTAGTAGCTTTGAGTTTGTGTCGGCATGTCGAATTTCCTCTTGAAATAGAATGCATGTTATATTATCTGACATATCGGTGCTCGCGCAAAGAAATTACACGGATGGTCGCTCCTCAACAGCCTTATTCTCCGTGCTAGTCGACAGCATTACACCGTAGTGTTCTTGGCTAGCGTGGGTATAGAGGTGGGGCGTCACAGCTTGGTATCAGAGCCAAACTTCGGAACAATATGGAATATTATAACAAGGATCATTGTCCTAAGTCTTTCTTAGGAGTCGTGCTTTAGGATTTTATTCGAGTATTCGTACCGATTCATCCTATTTTCTTTATGATTCCTTGTTTTATCAATCAAGTTTGATTGAAATTTATCTTGAGAATAACTTTTTCCTCTTCTTTCTTTCTTTCTTAAAGAAGAGAAATGGTTAGACCAGGCCGTCCCAGCGCCGGTCAATCTAGTGCTACTCCCCAGGATGGAGTACTTATGTCTGCCCAGCAGCTTCTAGATCTTGTTAAGAATGCTCAAGCTGCCGGTCCCAGTCCAGAGCCTACTCATCCTAGATCCGGTTTTGCACGCTTGTGCAGAGACTACACTGATTTGGGTGGAAGGCCATTCAAGGGATCCGAGAGTGTTATAGAAATTCAAGCTTGGCTCAAATCATGCGATTGCATCTTTTCTCGCATGAACCTTATTGACCTTCATCGAGTCCAAGTGGCTTCTAGCATGCTCCAAGAAAGAGCGTTAGATTGGTATGAGCTTTTAATTTCTGAAATCGTTGAGGCGGATCTTACTTGGGAGCAATTCCGGGGAAGATTCGAATTGAAATTCGTGCCGGAGGCTGAAAAAGTAACTTTAGCCCGGCGTTTCATAGACCTTGTTCAAGGTGAATCTTCTGTGACAGACTATGTCGCATCTTTCGAATCTCTTTCCAAATACGGGGTTGAGTATATTAATACCCCGATGAAGAAAAATCAGAGATTTGTCTATGGCTTGAATAAGAATCTTAAGAAGCCATTGCTTTTGAAACTTGAGGTTTCATTTGATCAGCTTATTGATATCGCTCTTCGTCTTGAAGAGGCCGATAATGAAGGTGATGTTGAAGTTGTGCGTGCCCAACAGAACTTCGATAATAACTTGAAGAGGCCTATCAAATTCAAAGGCCCTAATTCTAATAAGAAAGGGAAGCAACAAATTCCGGTAGCAAAGACTCCTACCTCTAGTGGTGGACAATGCTATAATTGTGGTTCAACAGACCACTATGCAAGGGAGTGCCCGAAACCCCTCTTTTGCCGTTATTGCAAAGGGACGGGTCATCTTTTATCTTCGTGTCCTAAGCTTCCAAGCAAGAGAGAAGGAAAGCTGCAGGTTCCTAGCAACTCTTCTCTTGGTGAAGGTATTTCTCATTTAATCCTTGATTACATTTATTTTGTGATCTTCTTATTCGAGTTCTTTTTGATATGAGTTTCATCTCATTATTTTTATATCAAAAGAACTTGTCGATTCTTTTTCTTTGAAAATATTTTGGGCTTGTTGACTTCTTTGAGGATTGTGAATCCGGATGGTAGATCCGCAACACTCAATTTGTTTTTTTATTGATGTCGAAATTATTTTATGAGACTTTTCTTTCCGAGCCGATATTTTTACTTAGGCTTCGGAATTGATTTTTTTGAAAGGATCGGCTTAATCATTGTGAAGCCCATATCCTATTTTTCGAGTGGACTATTCATCTTTGACATTTTCAATCTGTTAAGCAGATTTCTATTTTTCTTTATGATTTTGATTCCAACTTGATGGCATCATTTTCTTCCTTAAGCCCACTTATAAGGAAAGTGTTATTTCTCTCATTTATGTAGTTTGAGAAAATTTCCGGTATTTTTGAGTTTGTCTTAGGATTATCACCTAAGAAATCTTTTGTGTGGTGTTAAGGTCTTTTCAGTTTGACTTTACCACCGGTTATCGTTTCTACGAGTTGCGGAAGTTAGCATTCCACTTACCGCATTCCGCACTCATTATGATTCTTATGAATGACTTATTATGTCATTCAATTTGTCCAGCTTATTTCATCCATTTTATAAATCGAATATTCTATGAATATTTCGATGAGACTATTCTTGTATTTACTGATTTTGGATGAAAATAGTAATTTAAAATTTTGCAAATCTTTTTCATAAGATTTATTTATAAGTAAAAATGGATTTTGTTCTTGAAACGAACAAAGAATATTCTTAAAACTTTTTAAGAGTTTTATTTATCCTATAAAAGATGATTTTGTGATTGTATTGCCCGTTGAGTGCTTTAAGAATTTTGGTCGATGCGCTTGATCAACGTTATCGATAGGAATTTCCTAAACGCTTTGATGTGACAATCAGACACAATAAATTGACTTGTAAGATGCAGATTTTTCTAGAAAGATTTTTACATAAAGATAATTTTGATTTTTGAAAGCTTTAGCTTTTCGGGAAAGAAAATTATTTGAAAGAATTCTTTTTGATACTCTTATTCTTTCTTGTGATTCCTGAAGGGGAACCAAGACTTTGCTATTTGTACCGATACCAGTCGTATTGGTTTGGATGCCGTTCTCTTGCAAAAGATAACGTGCTATCACTTGTGCTTCTAAATCATTATAGCTTATCGAGACTAGATATGCCACTTATGATCTAGTGCTCTCGGCTATTGTTTTTGCTTTTGGAAATTTGCATCATCATATTTGGATGAGAAATTTGTTCTCTACCTCGATCGTAAATCTTTGGAATATTTATGTTCTCTTAAGGAACTGCATGTTGACTCGAGTTCCTAGCTTCTTATGATCTTGATATTCTTTTTATTCCTGGAAGGGAAATCGTGTTGCCAATGCGCTTTGTCGTAAGCAACAAGTGGTTGATTCTTCGATGATGTCTGAAGGGAATTATCTCTTTGTCAAGTCCATCGGACGTTTTGGTATACTTCGTTTTACTGAGTTTCATCTCATTTCTTTTGTGGACTAGCGTCCGATGTCCTTTTATTGTGTTCGGTTTATTGGGCGTACCGTTTTTGTACTACGCCTTTACACTGGCTCAATTTTCTGCTATTCTTGACGTTCTCCACGTCTTTTATATACGAAAATGCTTTTATGTTTCCGGGTTTTATTCTTGAGCCCGGGGATATTGTGGAAATTGATGTTTCACCAAGTTTGACTTATGAGCAACATTCCATTTGCGTCATTGCTTCGGAGGTTGAGCGCCTTCGGAATAAAGATGTTCTTCTTGTGAGAGTTCAATGGTTCTCAAATCCTATGGATTGCTCTTGGGAATCCGGAGAATTCATCGAGCGATCCCTTTCGTGCTAACTCTTTCATGCTCTTTATGGTGAACTTCCTATTTCAAATTTTCTTTTGTGTTGATATGATTCTATGGTTGTTACTTCTTATTTTCTTCTTAAGTATTGCGAGGACGCAATTTCTTTAAGGAGGGGAGTCTGTAACAACCCGCATATTTATCGATTTTATATTTAAATACTTTATCGTTAGTCGGAATTTAGTCCGAAAAGCTACTTTTTGCATACGGTCTAATTGGGACTCGGGACCACTCCCATTGAGTTTAAAATGTCGTTTGCGACCTTTTTGAGTATAAGCTTTGATATGTTTGGAGAAAGTTGATTTTTGCTACTTTTTCACTTAGGGTTTTGATTTGGGCTGAGCCAATAACCCCACTTACTAACTCAGTCCCAACCCCCCTCTCCTCTTCACTTCATTCTTATTTTCTTAAACACTCAAGCTTTAGCAACAATGGTGGAAGAGAATGGGAAATAGAAATTCCTAAGCCCTAGCTTGCTTTGCAAATCCATCTTCTTGCTCCAAACTCAAGTGAACCCACTGGTAAGCATATCCTTCTTCTTCTCCAACTCATTCTCCTTTCAATTTCAGAAATTTCCTAAACCTAATTTAGGAAATGTTTCTCTTTTAAGCTTAGATTCAAGCTTCTTGAGTTGGATGTGAAGTGTGGTTGATTCTCATTGCTTTCAAGCTTCATCTTCATAAATTTTAGTTCAAAGGTGAGATTTTTAATCTCACATCTATGCTTATAATTCTCTTCTATTATTAGGTATGAATTCCTAACACTTATTCATGTGCATTTGATTTTGATTTGGATTGCTTTTGTGAATATTCCAATTTTTAGTGTTTTGAGTTCAATTCGTTAAAAATCCTAACTTTGATGTTTGAACATGTTTTTGGTGATGCATCGAGGAGCTTATAGGGCCGGGTAGTCGATTGACATAAACCCTTAGCGCCGTTGCTCGTGCGAATGCAATTTTGGTCGAGATTGAACCTCATTTGTGATAGGCAGGGAAGAGGCTGGAAACAGGTTCGGCCGACCGACCCCCCTGGTCCGGTCGACCGACCTGCTTCCAAGTGCATAAGCACTTTCTGTTTTAAGGTTCGGCCGACCGACCCCCCTGGTTCGGTCGACCGACCTGCTGTCCCGAGCACATTCCAACCTATGGTTCGGTCGACCGACTCAGGGAGTCCGGTCGACCGACCTGCTTCTATTTGCCAGATTAGCCTATTTTGCTAATTCGTTTGAATATCCAACTTTAATCGATTCGTGTTGTCTCCCTTTTGTTGTCGTCATTTATTATCGACTTTGATGACCTTTTCTTTGAGAATTTTAGACATATCCACTTTGATGGATTTGATATCGATTTCTTTGGATTTTATTCACGTTTTCGAATGTGAATCTTAGTGATTGATTGTTCCTACAATCTTCTTTGTGATTTGTCACTTTAAAAATATAAAGGTTTTCTATACTAGTAGTAAATATCAAAACTCTTTCCTCAAACGATTTCAATACTATTTTAATACCAAATTCGTTTATAAAACCGTTTTCCAATCTATTAGTATATATATAAACCTTTACCTCACTCGTATGAGAAATCTAATTAAACGACTTAGTAAAACAAGTGGTATGAAACACTTGCGTTTACTTCGCCGGTTAATTCTTGGACTTGTTCGATTGAATCTCTTGTGACAATTTCCTAGTGGAGATCTACAATTTGTTCGTAAATATTTAAGTTAAGCCAGTGGTTATGGGACATGAAGCTAAGCTCATATATTTACTAGCTTACTGTAATCGACACTTCTCTTTGATCATGACGATCATTTTATGGTTTAGACTAGCATTGTGCGATGTCTCTTTGTCCACATAGAGGACTGTACGTCGTTTTTATTGAGCTTCGGCTCAATGTCCGCAATTGGGGACTATACCCTGTCATGAGGAACTTCGGTTTACCAGGAGGAGCTTCGGCTCAAAGTCCGCAATGGGGGACTATACCCTGTCAGGAGGAGTTTCGTCTCACCAGGAGGAGCTACGGCTCAAAGTCCGCAATGGGGGACTATACCCTGTCAAGAGGAGTTTCGACTCACCAGGAGGAGCTTCGGCTCAAAGTCCGCAATGGAGGACTATACTCTGTCACGAGGAGTTTCGACTCACCAGGAGGAGCTTCAGCTCAAAGTCCGCAATGGGGGACTATACCCTGTCACGAGGAGCTTCGGCTCACCAGGAGGAGCTTCGGTTCAAAGTCCGCAATGGGGGACTATACCCTGTCAGGAGGAGTTTATTTTTCTGGGATTGGCCATCCTTTTATTGTGATTTCTGGATTTCGTGTATTGATTTCTGGAATTTATGTTTCACCAACTTTTACGATTGGCATGGATATATACGTCATTTATTGTGGCTTGGTGAATGAAATTAGGAGTATGACATTCTTTTTCATCTTGAGTAGATTATTGTGATATTGATTAATCTCTTGTTGATTTTCAATTACTTATTTATCACAGCTTGGCATTGTGATTATTATATGTTTATGTCATATGTCTTATTATATATCACTTCATCTGATATTTATAGCTAGACTGATCCGTTTATTATTTTCTTATTAAATAATACTCGGTTCAGACCGAGATGTTACAGGTGCTTCTGCTTGACTTCTCTCCAGGGATCCATTACTCTGACCTTTTGCTTACTACTTAGATTAGTAGTTTTTGTTATATACTCTTGAGATATTGACTCATTGATGTATTCTTTTGTCTAGCACTTGTATCTATTCTTTTGTGATGTCGTGGATCTTATTTGACCACTACTCTGATGTACACTTTCATGTGTTATATTTATATCTATTTCCGCCTTTGTGATATGAATTGCCTGTGATTGATTTGTGTTATGTTTATTTCTATATTTGTTTCCGAAGACATCATAGCCACTGTGTAGTAGCTTTGAGTTTGTGTCGGCATGTCGGATTTCCTCTTGAAATAGAATGCATGTTATATTATCTGACATATCGGTGCTCGCGCAAAGAAATTACACGGATGGTCGCTCCTCAACAGCCTTATTCTCCGTGCTAGTCGACAGCATTACACCGTAGTGTTCTTGGCTAGCGTGGGTATAGAGGTGGGGCGTCACAGCGAATTCAAATAGAAGTAAATATTAAACCTATATAAGTGAATGTATAAAATGATTTGTAAAGTTTCGATTGGATAATATTGCTAAGTAAGATATGCAGGTATTAAGGGAAAGGAAATTGGATTTGGTTCCAATAGATAAATGTGAATTGCCCGACAAAAAGGTATGTATTTAAATTTCTGTATGAATTGGATTAGCTTTTTGATCTAGCCACTTGGCTTTCTGTTTTCTTTTTGGAGTTTGGAAGCCCGTAGAGGCCTTGTGTAGTTGTATCGAGCTAGCCGCGCAAAGGAGACGCTGGCAAATTTTTTTGAAAATTTAGAAAGTTAGAAAAATTTTGAGAAAATTTTGACAATTCCAAATTTGGTTTTAAATTGAAATTTAGATGATTGAGCAAAATGGTATTGTTTGAAGACTATAGAAGGTTTTGGGAAGTTGGATAAGGTGATAGTGGGTCTTTAATAAAAGATAGTTGGTAGGATGTTGAATTGTGAGTTTTGGTAAAAAATAAACGGGTATTGGACCATTCTTCCTAACTAGTAATTTCGGGGACGAAATTCTTTTAAGGGGAAGGAACGTGACGACCCGGAATTTCTAACAATTTAAATTGGAATAGTTAATTGATTTTAAAATATTTAAAAGTTAATTTTAACTTGAATTCAAGATATCAATATTTACTTGGAAATTAAATCATTGAATTTTATATAGTTTAAATATTGAATCATATAATTTGAAATTAGGTAAAATGCTGAATCTGGAATTTTAAGCCTGTTAAAAATAATTTGAAGGCTTATAAAATTTATATTGATAACACTGAAGGTAGTGAAAGTGTTGAAATTGAGTTTGGAAGTGTTTTGTTCAGTTTAAAAAAATATATCGTTTAAAATAAATTTAAAAATAGCCTTCCGAGGCACAGTCTCAGAATTCGACGAAACTAGTTCCATTGGATCCGTAATAGTTAGTTATTATCGGATTTCAATTTTCGTAGCAATCGAAGTTGTCGTTTGACCCTGGTAGCTCAAAACGCTTAGAACTATTCTAATCGATTTAATTTAAAACTGATCGTTTTCTTCTGTAACTCGTGCATACGATCGAATTAGGTTTCGAAACACGGTTCATTATGTTCGAATGCGGGTAAAACCTTATAATCGCCTGGCGGCGTGTCTGATTTGGGGTTCGTAATTTTGCGTTATGCGTAATGAGATATTTTGGAAATTTAATAATTTTAAAAATATAAAAAAAATCAACTCAGCCACCCTATACCTGTACGCAAGCCACCCTAGACCTGAATTGCATCGACCTAGCTGTCTCCTCTTCTCGTTTATAGGCAGGTATCTTCCTCCACAAAATATCTTCCTTCATAAATCAGTTCGTTCCTAAATAAAAAAGCGGGAGAAAACATAATGGAAATCAACATAAGAATATGGCCGAGCTTCCTTTCTCTTCTCCTGTACCTAATGTTTTCGAATCCATATTCAGATGTAACCCCAAAATTCATTCGCCTCAGCTAAAAAAAGAAAGAAAAGGAAATTTGATTTCGCGTTCTCGAGTGATGCGGCGACCTATGAGTCGTTCACGATGGCGAGCGTGGCTTGATGAGCTCGATAGTTTCGTCGAACTGATGTGTGCTTGGGATTCGACTTAGGGAAGTATGGCTTTCGTTTCAAACGAGGCGATGGAGTCAGGTTCGGGCATCGAGGCGCCTCCGTGATCTAGTGTGGCGCGGTGTGGTGGAGTTGTGGAAGGCTCGCGATTGAATCGCGTTTTCGTGTGGGCTAGGGCTTCAGCAGGGTCGCTGTTGCGCGTGCGCAAGATGAAGGAACTCGAGATGAAGTTGAGGTCGCCTTGCTTTCCAGGCCATGCTCGAGGATGTTTCTGGCGATTAGGTATATCTTTTGAAGGTTTAAATTGTTTATAGCCTAAAACAGATTTTTTTAGGGAATATTATAAGCAGGATTTTTAGTTTACAACAAGAAGAAAAAGAAAAAAATCCAATCAATATGTATATACGTATTTTAAGCTCATTAGTTTATTTCTTGATAGTGTATTATATTGACTTATTCGTGAAATAAACTTATTTAACTACTAAAGGAGTTTTAAAAGTAAATAAGCGGTTTAAATTAAATTTATAAATTGGAAATCAAATTTATTTAATTAACTTATAGAATTATTTGATAACTAGATATATTTTATAAACAGAAAATTAGTTTGAAATCGACTTATTAGGTAAAATGAAATTTATTAAATAGAAATTGATTTGTCCAAATTATTCGAATATTCATAAAATCATTTAATATTTATTCAAGGTCAAATCGGGAAAACCAAAGCTACATTGAAGTGGATTGCAAAACAAAATCAAAGGTGAGTAAATCTCACTTTGTTGGATTTCTATTTAAATTTAAATGGTTAAATTTAAATATTTGGTTGTATGATTGAATTGATTTGATATGCACTGTGAATTGATGATCTGGTGATTTCGATTTGGATGGTTCTCGAGTTAATTGTTGCTTAACTTGAAGTATTGGGAATTTTAAGTTGTTTTAGACTTCAACATAAATAAGGAAATGTTTCCGTTTTAAAAGTTACTAAGGGTTTGAATTAATTAATTAAGGTTAAACTAATTTACTAAGTATAAGTAATTCAGAATAATCATTTGATGGTGTGATAAATAATCACTTGATTAATTAAGATAGTTAAGTAGGGAGTAATTAATTTATGAATGAAGTAAAATGAAAGATAGTTAATTACAGGTTGAGGGTAATCGAAATTGATTAATATTGTGGTTGAATTAAAGTAATTAGTTTAGATTGGAACAAATTAAAATATAATTGGAAATAATTAATTAATATAATTAAAGATGTAATTGAAGATTGATTAGTTAAGATGAATTAATCAGTAATAAGTGACTTATGGGAAGTTAATTAGTATAAGTAATTAAGGATTAATGTAATTAAATAATTAATTAATTCATGAAGTAATTAAGATTACTTAATGATTTTAGTTGAGGCTAATTAATATTGTAAAATTAATTTAAGCTAATTACTTGAATGTAATTGAAAAATAATTAATCAAGATTGATTAATTAAGATGAATAGTGAAGGGTTGACTAATTAATTGATTTTTGAATTAACTAATATTGAATGAAGGAATCTAAATGAATGTGGTTAGAAATTCAATTAGAACCATTGAATTAATTTGTATGTGGTGGATGATTGAGTGGTATTGGATGCTTCGAATGAGTTGATATCTCTAATATGAAATGTTGTGATTTTCATTTGGATAACTTGAGATATGATGGTATGAGTCTCGAAGAGGACGGGATCGGGTATTGAGAAATACCCGAAACTCCTTCGAATTTATATAAATTGATTTGTGAAATCAATACGATGAAATGAAACGACTTAAGTGAATGGGATTATTTTATCTAAGTTTGGTACTTAGGAATTTATATGTGAAATAAGTGTTGCCTACAGCAAATTGTGAATTGGTTAAATTGATAAAAGTTACCCGGGTTTATTTAAGTTGTTCGCTTGGTATTCCTTGTTAGTTGGGTTTACTCACGCTGGTTTCCAGCCTGATTCGGGTGTTACTTTGGTGTAATGCTCGGGTCAGACCGAGTATTACAGATTTTCAGGTAGGACGTTCTGGTGCTCAGGAAGCGAGATGGATGGCAGGATCGTGTAAAGTATTTCCGCTGAATTATATTATTGTTAATCTGAGACATGTTAATTTTTATATCCGGTGACTGTATATGTGAAACTCTGATGTATATTAAATGTAATCGACAGATATAGTATTTTTTGTAAACTGCTATTATTTATTATTATATTTTATCCACTACGAATGTGAGATGTTTGGTGTTTCTGTTCTTCTTCTTCTTCTATCTCTTTCTTTTTTTTCATAGCTATCTGGAATTTTCGGGATCGAAAATTTTAGGTTGTTATAGGTCCACCCACTCCGGCCTCGAACTAATCTACACACCAACTATCCACTTCCTAAATATCATAGCACTCGATTCATCCTCCATCCCATAATGACCAAATTCTTAAAACCCATCAAAACTAGGGTTTAACCATTAAAATTCAAACTGCATCCACTCTAATGAGTTTTAACCCATTCTCTGATTTTTCTGAGCATCTCCTATATCTACTTCACCACTCAGAAGAATCCCAGAACTTCTCAATCCATGAATCATCGGAATTTGCTAAAGATCTATTTTTATTTCAAGAACTAACTGTAACTTAAACTAAACTCAAAAATCCTAATACTTGATTTAAAAATCAAGTTTCAATTAATACTATTGTTTACTGATACTGAAATACAAAATTAACTCGTTTAATTTTGGTTTGAATTAACATGCATGGATGTTTCTGGTTTTACAGAGGCAATTATCCTGTAATTTAACTTACTTACTTAAGTTTTAATTAAAACTTCAGGCAGTCAAACACTTCACTTCATAACTTTTAATTCTAATCTATGATAAGAAAACAATTTTTTTAATTATTTTAAAACCAGATACTATCACAAACTTAAAAAAATTGTGGAGGATTCTTTTAAATAGGAAGATGAATCTGGAGTCACAGAAGAGCATAAACAAACATGCATACACAATCATATTTACACCAGGCCTTTATAAACACAAACATTAGTAAATTATATCCAACATTTAACATGCAACCTATTTAAATTTTAAGATTTAAAGTTACTTACCTTTAATTTAAAAGATGCAGAGCCTGATTCCCTCTTTTTGAAATTTGCAGAAAAGAAAATGCAGGCATGCTCCTTCTTTAAAAAATTTAGTTGCAAGCCTTGATGAAATTGGAATTCTCATGATCCCTGACTAACCACTTGCATGCAGATGCTTTTGACAAGCTTCACATTTGAAATTGTGCAGAGAGTAGGTGCAGACTCGATCATTTCCAGGTAAACAGAATGCATGCCCTTTGTTTTTAAGTGACATGCAGATTTGTTTAAAGATTTTGGTGAATCAATGCAGATTGATGTTTGAATTTGAGGAAGTGCAGACCATCATGATAAAGGGGTTTTGATTTTGAGGAATTTTGTGTATGCAGATTTGAGCATGGTTTTGAGGTTTTCTGATTTAGATTTGAACATGCAAGGTTTCATTTATGCATTGGACATGATTTTGAAGAGGTGTTTATAATTTCTCTTTGATTAAAGAAAATGGAAAAACAAATATGATTGAAGATGCAAGCTTATATAAATGAATTTTCAGATTTAATAAAATAAAAAAAAGTTTAAAACAAAATTTTACACTTGTACACATTTTATACATTTGTCAGTTTGTTAAGTTAAATTTTGAACACTTGTTAAATTAATCCTAAAATGCAACACTTGTCACTTTAAAGTGATTAGTATCTAAATTACAAATTAATGTGTGTGTTAAGCCTAAATTTAATTTGTTAGTTTATATTTAAATATGTGTATAAATTTATAAAATGAAATAAAAACAACCAATAAATAAACTTATACATATAAAAATTAAAACAATTAAGATTTATACGTTGTAATTTTAAATTCAAATCAAATTCAAAATCAATTATTTTAAAATCAAGTTATGATTACAAATTTAATTTGAAATAACTATTGCAAATTTTATTCAAGATCTATTTATAAAGACAATACACTATTAATATTGTTTTTATAAATATCTTATTATTAAATAAAATTATTTTAAAAGAAATTATACTTTTATTAATAAAATTTTCTATTTTATTAAGCCACAAAACCTTTTTATTAATTCATTCTAAATTTAAAACTCAAGCCAATTTAATTTAAATATTTTAATATTTTTCTTATCAATTTTAAAATCATATATTTATTTATTAAATAGTTTTAAAAACTCAATACTAATTTAAATTAAAATTTCCAAATTATAATGTATATATTAGAATTTTAAAAAATGATCCAATTATTAAATTTAAACCAAGATTATTTATTTAACTTTGAAAAGCTTAAATATTAAATAAAACAAATTTTCAAATTACTACAAATATTAAAAATTAGAGAAATACAGTTTACTTATTAAAATTAAAACAATGCTACTCTATTTAAAATATAAACATAAATTTATATTGTAAATAGAAACCAATTTATTATTTTTAAAAGATAAAATAACCAATTAAATAATTGTTGAAGAAGATTATTAAATCTATTTGAATCATTATTAACAAAAATAACAATATCAATTTAAATTTAATACAGATTATTAAATTGATATTGTTAAAAATTCTGGGATATTATAAGAACTGTATCAATACACCTATATTTATACATCAGAGTTACAACCATTACTATTCACTGGACAGTTTTAAACAACATGTCCTAATAATACAATAATACATCACAGTGGTAAATACTCTATACGTTCCTGCCATCCAGCTCACCTCCTGAGCTCCAGAACGACCTTACCTGAAAATCTGTAATAATCGGTCTGACCCGAGCATTACATCAAAGTAACACCGGGTCAGGCTGGAAACCAGCGTAAGAAAAGCCATCTAACATAAATTTCAAAAGCATACAACTTATATAACCCGGGTAACTCATAACAATTTTATCAAGTCACAGGTTTGGTATAGACAACACTTATTACACTCATCAATTTCTAAGTGTCAGACTATATGGCCCAATTTACTTAAATCATTCCATATCGGTTTATTGGTTTCACAAATCAGTTTATAAGAATCGAAGTGGGTTCAGGTATTCACTGATACCCGACTCCGGTCTCTTCGATCCCAATGTTATCTAAACCCAAGTTATCCAATTAAATACAATTCAACCTTAATTATCGGATAACACTTTTACACAGCAATTCATAAATGATTGATAATCACATTATCTTCGTCCATCCAACATATCATACCAAAAACAATTCATATCAGAGATATCATCCAATTCAAAGCACTCATCATCATTCAATCATTAATAAGCAAGATTGATCACTTTCATTAATTACGTTAATTAATGAACCTCTAATTACTTTCACTAGTTAATTATTCTTAAATTTCATATAATAATTAACCTTTAACTTAATTACATTTATTAATCAATCTTGATTAATCACAATCAGAAATTAACTTCCTTAACTACTTCATTAATTAAACCAACTCCTTGATTAATAATACAAATTAATCCTTCAATTATACTGAGTAATCATTACTTAATTTCTTCCATGAAGTAATTATCCTTTAATTACTATTCCTCAAGTAATATCCTTAAATTAACTACATTGGTTAATTATCCACTAATTACTTCATTAAGTATACCTCATTAATTACCTTAAGTGATTATACTTATCTTTAATTAATTATATTTATTAATCACCTTGATTAATCTCATTCTGTAATTAATTACTCTTAATTAATTACATCACTTAATTAACTTCCCATAACTCTTATAAGTCAATTCTTAAATTAATCACACTAAGTAATTAATTATTCATTACTTCTACTAAGTAATTATTCCTCAAATTAATTATACCAGATAATTAATCCAAAACTACTTCAAATTAATTCCACCTTGTAATTACCATTACTAATTACTTCACTTGTAATTACTCTTTATAAATCTCATTGAGTAATTATGCTCAATTCCGACATTAAGTGATTATTTAAATTAATTAAACCAATTAATTAACTTAAACTAATTATATTAATTAATTACATTGAGTAATTAATCCTTTTAACTAATTATACTAAGCAATTAATCCTTAATTACTTTCATTAAGTAATTTTCCATTGGTTAATTATCCTCCCTTAATTAATCTTTAATTATTAATCAAATTTACCCTTGACAAATTCATTCTTTACATTAAGTAATTATTATTTACATTAATTTATCCTTAATTATGAATAATTAATCTCTAATTAATTTATCTCATAATTAGTTAAATTAATTATTACCCCTTTCCTTAATAACTTCATTAAATTTAATCAATTCTTAATCAACCATGGTCTCAAGATAAACTATTTATCTTTATTCAATTTCTTAACTACCAAAATCATACTCATGTTTTGAATCATTTATCCTTAAATTTTACCTTAATTAAAGTATTTAATTTAAGTTTAAATAACATACGCATTTAACTTAATAATTTAGGTTAAAAAAATTTCGTAACTTCCTTAAATCAAACAGTCAAAACCGAATTCATCTAAACTTTTTTAACTTGTTTATATTTATCTTAAAGTTGCCCAAAGGTTTTGCTTTGGGTCCAACCCGTAGAGTACTCGAGATTTGACTCGAGATACATTCATCAGATACACCTGGAAACCTCCCCTAGAAACCCGAAGTACTTCACGAGCAAAACACCCTTTTTCCCCAAGCATCCACACCAAATGATCATCTGATACATGCGACTTAAACGTGCATGTGCACGACAACACCAGTCCCCTCCAACCATCTTTCCGTCCTCCTACAAACTTCACTTGACCTCGAAAGTCGTCACGCCCACCCAGAAAACCAAAATTCAAGGCAAAACGAAATCGAGCTATATTGTCAAAATCTGGAAACCACCATTATCGGAATTTCTTCAATCACCGTCGTCCCCAACCCTGTTGACTCTCCCTGACCGCACCACGAAGTTATCTCGACCTCTAACATCTATTTCCCATCACGCAATCAGGTCTGATACTCCCATGACAATGCATTTTCCTTGAAATGCCATCGACTATCCAACACAACTAAAACCCTATTTCTCAGATTCACCGACGCCACAGTGTTTAAGTGAAGCCCTAACCAATTTTGCTGACATCGTTCACCTCAAGGCTAGCTACATCTACTACCCCGAGAATTCTAACTTCGCCGACCACCCATAATAGCCCGAAACCCATTATCAGATCAACTGCTAATTACTCACACGATTCAATTCTAAAAACTGTGGTTTAACTTTTAAAAATGATGATTTCAGCTGGGAAATCAGATTGTATAAACGAAACAAAGAATTATGATAATTAAATTTTCATGTTTTAGTATTTCCACTATTCTTTCTAACTTTCCAAATAGATTATAAACCTAAAATGCTTAAATAAAATTTTAAAACTTAGATTATCCCTAAACACACATAACCTATTTGCATTTCTCAGCCTAAAGGTGAATACAGAAGGGGATTAGAATTCTTCTTCCAATTATTTTTAACCCTGTAAAAGAACAGAGTGTATTTATCTATACATACAGACATGCACATTTATATTATTTCATATCTGAAGCATGCAGGTCCATTTCCATTCATGCAACCATTTATCGCAACATTTTTCATATGATCATCACATATATCAGTTAAAACCAAATGATGCAATATTTACTCACTTTAGATATAGTTGAACAAAGAATTGCTTTAAACAGAAACTCGCAAATGCCTGAAACCCTTTTGAAACTTGAAGACTGGAAAACCACCTTTGATCTGTAACTTAGCCGCTGAGAACTTGCTTAATCGAGTCTGGATTCACTTTTGATTTTATTTTTGCTTGCTTACTGTTTTAAGTTTTTGAATTTTCCAATTTGAAACTGCTGCTGGGTTGAAGTTCTTTTATCTCAGAATGAAGATTGAAATCTGGAATCTGGTTTTATTTTGAGAAGATTATGAAGTTTTGAAGTGATAAAAGAACTAGATTTTTCTCAAATCACTTTCCTATATGCTTTGTTTTGAAAGAAAACATAACCTGCCATTTGTCATTATATGTTTGAACAAAGCTTACACTTGTGAATCTCATTGTTCAAATTACTTGCAAATGTTAATGTTCTTTATTATAAATCTAACAAATGTCTTTACCTGTATATTAATGTTTTTGAAACATATTTCCATGACATTTTCTATTTGTATTTCCTTTTATACTATTTATATATGTTTATAACTTCAAAGAATATAATTTAAAAATTAATTATACACCAATACACACACACACACATATATATATAAATCTTCAAAATATAAAGTTAATAGATCAATTTTTTTAATTTTTTTTTAAATTTGAAATCAAAATTTACTATAAGATATAGCTTTTCTAGATATTTATATTTTAATACTTATCATTGTCTCAAATTCATCCAAATATCAGAACTTGATCTGTTCAACTGAATAAAACAAGTTAATTATCAGATATCAAAAATTCGGGTTATGACAGGAATGACAAAATATAATAATCAAATAAACAGTTCATGAAGCTGTTTACAAATAATATTGATTAAACTTTCATAATACAGATCAGAGTTACATACAACAAGAATAAATGATAAATAAATGTAGCGGAACAACATGATGCAGTGGAATAAATATAATACATAATGATAGTTCAAAATCTTCGTCTTCATCCTCTAGAAAGCAGTCTTTATAAACTGAAAAGCTCAGACTGACCCGAGCGAATTGAAAAGACAAAACACTTGAGTCAAAACTAAAAGATCTTATGTAAATTAAATCAATAGCAAATAAATAAGAGTATAACAGCGTCAGAGATGCTTACGGGGTTTAACATCTCCTATTTAGTGTCTAACGTGTGTGCAATAACTTAAGAGATGTTTGGGACTACCATCTCCTAAGGATCCGTTAAACTATCTACCATGTAGTACAATACGCTATTATAATAGTTTCTATAGTAAAGTAAAGTATTAAAATAGAGTTAAGGCTTTACCCATGTCCCCCTTAACACATTTTTATATATTCCAATAGTCTATACAGTACCTTAATTCCTCCGTAAAGTGGAGGGCTATCAGAGGGCACTCCATGGGTATGGTACTGACCAAACTCGTAGAAGGCGCGATATGGCATGTGAATACAGCACTCGAGGCAATGCAGGGATAGATATACCAATTGCAGATCCGGACTGGTGGTAACACATAGCAGCTACTACTGCCAACCTAGGAATACACTTCCATAATCACAATCGAGGGGTGGCCACCAAATCATCACAAAGTCATAATATGGTTAAATGTGTCCGATCGGAGGTGCGACCTTACTTGGCTCGGCGTGGCTTCTGTTTTAGTCATATCTAAGCCGACTCACGGGAGTGAGGGTCACATAAATACCTCATACAGAAATCGTTCGCCAAACCATCCTACTTCATTTCTAAAATCTCCACCACATACAAAGTTGTTAAAGTGGTTTTTGGTATTGGCAGAGAGTATGGCAATATCCGATCTTAGTCTCTTTAACAACCCAACGCTTATTTCACACCGAATGGTTCTTTTACATTTCCCAAAACCAATTCATAATTGATCTCAAAATATTATATTCTTCAAACCATATCCTTTTCAAAATCATATTTACTTTCGAAATTATATCACATTTGAAATTATATCACTTTCGAATTCATATTTCCAAAATAGATTAAATCCTTATTTAAAATCTTCATATTCATCAAATATGTCATTTAATTCACTACTTATAACATCATTTAATCGTATTCTACTTAAAAATCACGGATTTAAATATAAAATTCCACTTTAAAAAACCCAAAATTATGAAAATAGTTTAGATAGTTTAAAATAGTTTTAAAAATAGTTTAAGATAGTTTAAAATAGATTAAAACATATTGATATATTTTAAAATAGACTAAAAGGGATTGATATAGTTTAAGTAGATTAAAATATATTAATATAATTTAAAATAGATTAAAACGGTTTAATATAGTTTAAAATAGATTAAATAGTTTAACTTAGTTTAAAATAGATTAGAATAGATTAACATAATTTAAAATAGATTAATACAATTTAAAATAGATTAAAATAGTTTAATATAGTTTAACATAGATTAAAATAGATTAAATAGATTTAAAATAGATTAAAATGGGTTAAAATACTTTAAATAGATTTTAAATAGATTAAAATACTTTAGAATTTCGATTTAAACCAATTTCCAATTCCAACCTTCAAACATGGATTTTCAAAGTAATTCAATTTGTATAAATCAATTTCCTTCAAAATATCGTTTAATCCAATTCAAGATTTAAGGGTTTTAAAATTGTTAAATTTAACCAATTCGGTATCCTATATAATTTTCCACCCTATGGTCAAGTGATATGGATATTTATCATTTCAATCCGCAAAAATTTAAATTATATACTATTTCAACCAGCAATCCCAAATTCCAAATCAACGAAAATCGCTTGGGTTTATCATTTCAACCCATAATGATTTTCTCCTATTATATATGATCATTTAGATATGTATCATTTCAACCTATAGGGATTTTCTAACAATAACTAAGGGAACTTGCAGTGTTATAACAATATAAATATAACATCAGATTGTCTAATATCAACAATTAAACATACATCACAGTCATCACCCAAATCAACCAATAAACATCGATGGATAACTGATTATCATTAACCGGTATTAAATTGACAATTAAATTCAGTATTAAATTAAACGATGATTAGATGCAATAAAAGTCAAATTTAACTAGAATGACGATTTAAACATACCAAACATTAATCAATTAATTTCTAATCACACCATAAATTTAATTTAACTAAATTAGATAATCTAGTAGTTGTGAGTGGGTCAAAGCACTCACTTTTGATTTCAAATCGATTTGAAATCCAAAATAAGGCCAAAAATTAAATAGTCTCGGAATTCGTCCAAATCAGTGTCAAAATGTCCGGAATTTCAATACGATCGCAATAAAGAAAACTACGCGTGAATTCGAGCTCGTATGAGAAAGTTATTAACATTAGAATATTTAAATTTAAATTTAAAATTAAATAAGCAAATGGAAAAATAGTAACCCCAACCCACCGTTCTCACGCATGCTACTGTTCAAAACCCTAATAGCCGCCAGCAATGATTTGTTCACCGCTTGAAAATCTGCCACCGATTGAGACACATCGCCCACGTCAGAGGCAGCCGTGATCTCCCCACGTCCATCTTGCCCAAGCGTTACCAGGCGCCACCGAACGATGCTCGAAATAGAGCAGCCGCCACCCACCACATTAAAACCTAAACAATTTTTAATGATGATCCAACCATCGATTCTCCAAACGAACCACTTTGGTGAACTCTACTCGTAAATCTCCACGCATCCGTATGTCTAAATCGGCGATTCGTGCAAGTGGATCAAGACGCAATGAATGACCGAGAATGATTTGGCCAATACCGGACAAACCAGAATCCGATTGCAAAAAAAAATAGTGGATTTGAGTTGCGCTTGTTGAGAGCTTCTAATTGATATATAATATGATATAGTTTGAGGAGTTTGAATTTTTCGATTTGGTTTTGAAATTGAATTGAGTGTTATTAATTTATTTGTTTACTTGCCATTGCAAAGAGGAGATGGGAAGGAAATGTACGTAAAGGGAAACTGAAAGACTGCTAGGGTTTGAGAAACAAAGTTATTTATATTAACATAGCCTGATAAGAAATATAAACGCATATCGGATTAGTACGAACGACAAATAGCGACCCAAAAAGCCTGTTTTTGCTTCCGAAATGAAAGTGGGTCATCCTATATATCATCAAAATAAATATTTTCGATATTTCTAAATACAATGGAACATGTTTCAAGTCCTAATTTCATCTTATAAATAATTTAGCTTTAGAATCGGCTTATTTCAAATTGATTTCAATTAAATTGATTTCTGCGCCTTTCAATCCCGTACGATCAAACGACAAGTCTGATCACTACGAAACTTGAAATCCTATAATAATTCACCGTTACGGATCCGATGAAATTGGTTTCGTCGAAATCCGAGAGTGGCCAAAATGGCTATTTTCACGGTAATTAATAAATTATCATTAAGTTGATTAAATCGCCTTTAAATTTCAAATCTGGTAATTAACCAATTTTATCATTTATGATCACTCAGAAATTTATAATAATTTAAAACAAATTTACATATCAATTCAGTGTTAAATATTACGCTAGTTACAGTGTTCAATTTCGACTATAATTAAATCCAATTAATTATAATTTGATTTCAATAAATTGATTAAATTTGGTATCAATCTTTTAATTCAGTCAACGCTACTTTATGGGCATAGCTAACATTGGTTTACATCTTATTACATTAATATTCTCCATTTTCATCTTAATTTACATTAACGTGATATTTTTTTTGGCAAGGCCGACGGGGTTGGATGGACCCCGACCATTTTATTACAGCCCCAAAGAAACACATACAACAGGGAGCAAAAGCTCAACGAAAACAGAGGAAAACAAGGTGCCACAAGCACTGCGGGAAACAAAAACAAAGAAAGAATACCAAACAAAACTAAAACAATTGGAAGGACAAATATATCCCTGGGTCAAAGGAGAAATTAAGCATCCCCAGTGTATGTTTAATCTCATGCATAATCCACAGCTTGAACTGAGCATCCGATTTTGCTTTGGCGGCATCAAACACTCTAGTGTTACGCTCTCTCCAGACTGCTTTGATGAAACTCTTCAACATAGCGCTAAATAATCTCTTACCTTTCTGCTTGTACCCAGTATTCGCATGGATATGATTCCACTCGACCTGATTGTCATGCATACTTCATATCTTCGAAGCTTTGACATCACAGCAGTCCACACAAGCATTATTACAGGACATTCGAAGAACAAATGTTCTACTGTCTCTAGTTGATCACTGCAAAATGAACAAAATATGTTTACACTCATGCCCATGCATGCAAGTTTAGCTTTCGTTAGGATTGCACGATTTAGCACTTTCCACATCATAAAGTTCTCTCAAACTACTGTCCATATTCAACGTTCGCTTACACCATTTCCACTTTGGCTGAGCACTGTTCTTCAACAAGAATTCATATGCGTCTCCTATTTTAAATTTATCCTTTTTAGCACCCCAAACAAGCTCATCAGCTGTAGAAGACAGCGGAGTAAACCTACAAATCATATTCCATATATGCTGTATTCTCTAATTGGATGAAAAGGACCGAAAACAATGATTATTATAGACTACATCCTTAACCTTTTCCGCTGAGTGAATGCCAGATTGCTGAATCTCACTGTGCGTGAGTTGTCTTCTTAGTATCATCCCCTTATCAAGCCACGGATCATCCCAGAAACACATACTGTATACTGGGTTGGTGTTCATTTGAATGAGCGGGAGAAAAGTCTCCTTCAACCTGAAAATACTTTGCCATGTCCAGCTTAAGTTTTGATGCTTTAGCATATTCCATAAACTTCTACCTTTAGTCACATTTATTTTAGACCATTCAGCCCAAAGGCTGTCAGAACAGTTAAAGTAGGTGTCTACATGTTTCGCAAAGGCCGCCTTATTCCATTGACTCAAGTTAAAAATACCAAGTCCACCCTTGTTCATAGGTCGCTCCACTCTGCTAAATTTAATTGGCGCAATGTATCTGCTCGTAGCATTGCCCGTCCAAAGAAATTTCATAAAGGCACTTCTAATCATCTTAATTAGCTTAAAGGGTTGTACGAAAGTCCTAGCCTAGTACACTTGCATTGCAAAGATTACCGGCTTAATTATAGTAACTCTCCCGGCTTGACTGAGCTTCCTAGTAGTCCAGCTATTTAATCTTGCTGTAATCTTCTCATAAAGGGGGAGACATTGGGTAGTTGTAATCTTAGAAGTTGAGAGCGGCAGCCCCAAGTAGGAAACAGTGGTAGGGTTAGGAGACAGACCAGAAGCAAGTGTAATTTCAGCAGCCTGTTCCAAATTAACACCAGCCATTATGATATCAGATTTTTGGTTGTTAACTTTTAATCCCGTCATAGCGTAAAAATGATCAAGAGTGAACATTATATTCTTGACAGTGTTGATGTCTGGAGTACAAAACACCACTAAATCATCAGCAAACATCAATGCTGGGATTTGAGGGTCAATGCATGCATGATGCAGTTTGAACCTTCCATGGTTTATTAGCTTGTTTATCAGCCTAGTTAGAAGTTCCAACACCAGAATAAAGACATATGCGGAGAGCGAATCTCCTTGCCTTATCCCTTGCCTACTTCCAAAAAAACTGGCGTCATACCATTGGTGATGACCGAGTAAGTTAGAGTTGAGATACATTCATAAATCCAAGAAATAAAATGCGGCTGGAAATTCATGTATCCCATAAT
Source organism: Allium cepa (assembly GCA_030765085.1). Classification (NCBI taxonomy): domain Eukaryota; kingdom Viridiplantae; phylum Streptophyta; class Magnoliopsida; order Asparagales; family Amaryllidaceae; genus Allium; species Allium cepa. Next base: position 359,640,983 of record CM060934.1, read on the forward strand.
TCGAACGATGCTATCCCATTGTAACATGTCGAAAGCTTTCAAGATATCGAGCTTCATCATTGCTTTCGGGGGGGGGGGGGAAGGGGGCATTCTTACGGTTATACCCTTTAAGGAGTTCGTGAGTGAGAAGGATACGGTCTAGTATATTTCTTCCTGGCAAGAAAGCAGCTTGATTCTTGGAAACAATGCTAGGAAGCACATACTTAAGTCTCGTAGCGATTACCTTAGAGATGCATTTATATATGGTATTACAACAGGAAATAGGTTGAAAGGCATTCATATGGTGAGCATTTTTGACTTTGGGCATTAGTGCTATATTAGTGTAGTTAAACGACTTGAAGATTTTGGCCTTTTTGAAGAAAAGCATTATGGCATTGCAAACATCATTTGATACAAACGACCAACAAGAAGTGTAGAAATGAGCGTTCAACCCATCCGGGCCACCGCACGAGTTACTATTAAGCGAGAACATGGCTTTTTCTATTTCTTCAGGGGTTACGTCTTTGCATAGCAAGGCATAATCGTCTACCGTTAATCTAGGCAGGATATCAGAAGGGATGTCATCAATACTTGGAATGAAATTGTTTTTACTGCCGTACAAGGAAGAGAAATGTTGAACAAAAGCATCTTGTACTCCTTCAGCAGATGTTTAAAGAACACCATTTATATCATTGATAGATGCCATATTCTCTCTGAGTTGCTTATTAGTGAGACTTGCATGGAAGTAGGCACTATTTCTATCTCCTTTTTCTCGCCATTTTATTCTAGACTTTTGCCTGATCATATCACTTCCTTTAGCTAACGCTTCATAGTATTGTTGTGACAGAGCACTTTCAGCTGAAGAGAGGTTAGCATCACTAACATTAGACAACATAGCTGTTTGAACCTCAACAAGCTTTGCCTCAATCGTAGTGCTCATTTTAGAACCTTTGCCAAATCGTTTGAACGACCACACTTTCAAGACTTTTTTTATCTCTTTAATTTTTTTCCTGAAAAACAAATAAATGGTTACCATTCTTAGTTTTACTCCATGCTTATAAAGCGTTAGTTTTAAAGTCAGGTTCAAGAACCCATGAATTAAAAAATTTAAATTAGTTTTTCCTCTCTTGTCCGCTTCACGAAGGTGAATTATCTGAGGAAAGTGGTCCGATAGGAGAGGATGAGGGAGATGGCTGAAGAGGAGAGGCCATTTGGATAGAGAAGTTTGGTGGGAGAAAGAGTGGTTGATCCTAGAAAAGGTCCTACCGCCTTGCCTTCTTTTATTATTCCACGAATATTGCATACCCACAGATTTAACCGGAACAAGTTCCGCAAGGTTAAGGGTATCTGCAAGTGGTTGAATTTCGTTAAGGGACAGAGGATTTCCTCCGACTCTATTAGAGAGAGTAAAACAACAGTTGAAGTCACCAAGTATTAACCACGGTGGGAGGACTGCCTCAGAGCCGGGATGACCGAAAATAATGAGGCTCTTGCTGCTACTGAGTTGAATGCGTAGACAAAGGAGACATAGAAGGTAGAATTATCAAAGGAATTCTAAGCATGGAAATGAATAAGTTGGGAAGTGGAGAGGATAGGAGTTAATTGGACATGAAGTGGATTGAAAAGAATCATAATCCTATCATATGGAGCTTCATTCAGATTGTGGATATAGTTCGAATCTGGTTTAATGTATCAGCAGCCATGACTGTCAAAGATAGATTTAAATTAGTTTCAAGTATCGCTAGAATCGATAACTGATGAGAATTGATAATCTATTTACATTGGTCAAGTTTGATGACATGGTGACCCCCACGTATATTCCATGCTCCAATATGAGACATCATTGGTGAGCACGGGCGTTAAGCATTTCTATCTTCATTCTCCTAGTTAATGCCTGAGAAGAGGTCAAGTAGTTAGGAATTGTAGCTGAACGGGGTGTAACTTCACTGTTAGCTGTGCCATCAACCCTAGGGGAGGAGGCCAGACGAATAAGAGAAGATAGGGGAGGTAAGGAATGAGGAGAGGTTGGAGGAGATGGAGGAGGCGGTTTGTAAGCAGATGGTGGCTTGATGTTAGAGTACGCGTGTTGAGGAGAAGGGTTGGGAGATTTGACAGCATCTGGGGGAGTAATATTTGAAGAGTGTTCCTTGGCCGTATGAGTTGTGCATGAAGATTCATGCATGTGTATGCCGTCTTGCATAGCAGCTGCATTTTTGAGTTGTGCAGTCTTTTTTTATTCTTTTTATTTTTCTTACCACTTGGGTTAGCACCCTCTACAATTTTACTTTTATTGTTACATCCACTGTCATTACTTCCAGCATTGTTTGCTATAAGGCCTTCAAGATTATCTACCTTTTCCTGCATTTATAAAGAATGAAAAGCCTTCACTTGCTTTTTAATTTTGTTGCTTGTGTCCTTTTGCATTAATTGATCTTCTGCATCATTTTTTATTTCTACCGCTGTATTTCCAAGTGCTACATCATCTTTTCTAACCACATTCAAACAATCATCATGCATATCACTTAAATTATCTACCTCGTCCAGTTCAAGGAGAACATCAAATTTATTAGATATCAAGAGATTATCTTCTATATCCTCAAATACAAAATTCGCATCTTTTACGTTTCTTTTGCCCTCAACCACATTATCTGCAAATGCTTAAGAGTTGTCTGATTCACGTTCATTTCCTTCTACATTATTCATTTTATCAGTCTTCAATCTCCTTTTTTTCCTTTCATGTCTGCTCCAGTAGTCCCGCCCCTTTCCCTCAACGCCATCACTGTCGTACCTCCCCTCTACCCCAACGTCAACTCTGTCCAATCCCCATCTTCTTCTAACCCTTCGCCCCCTCCTCCCATCAATCCCGTTCCACCCCCTCCTCCTCTGTGCCCTCTCCCCATCGTCATTCAGCTTCTGTTCCTTCATCCTCTACTATCCTTGCCACTATACCTCCAGTCATCCCCTCTCATGTCCCCCCTGACCCTTTCCCTATTCGTCCTCCTGATGCCTGTCCTTCTCCAACATCTCAGCTCGTTGTCCCCCTGCCCCCTTCTCTAGGTGAATGGAAATAGACTTCTCTTTTCAAGCGTAAACCCAAGAACGCTGGAAAGTACATCCCCGTTGACCTGTCTCCTGCGTATGAAGATGATGTTTTAGTGCCTCCGCCGGCTGTCCTTGAAGCTGGTGCTTTGATCTGGAATGATACAATAGTAGGGTTTTTCTTAGACAAGCCGTTATCGTACACGGCTGTCGTTCATAAGCTTAAGAATATTTGGCATTAAAAGGCTCTGTCATTGTTAAATCGGACGGTATCATTTTCTTATTCAACTTCTCTTGTAGTGAAGACAGGAATAAAATTCTACAGAGTGATCCTATTATTATGAATAATAAATTGTTCATAATAAAACCATAAGATGCAGCTGTTAGTAGTGTGACTGGCTCTGTCACTGCTGTTCTAGTATGGGTACACATGTATAATCTCCCAATATATGCCTGGTCGCCACTAGGTATTAACTGGATTAGTAGTCATTTGGGTAAACTGTTGTGTATGGATGAAATGACGGAGAAGCAAGATAGGTTGAGCTTCGCGATATGCTTGATTGAGGTAAGGCCGGACAAGGAACTAGTTGATGAATTTATGCTTAAGCTAGTGGAAGGAGGTTATCAGAAGATCTATGTCCAATACCTATGGAGGCCTGATGTATGTGTTAAGTGCAAAAAATTTGGTCATTCAACTGAAAGTTGTGATAATAAGGAGAAATGTAACACAAAGAGTGATAAAGACATAAGAAAAAATGACAGCAAGGAAGACAAAGAAGTAACCACAGAGAATGCCCAAGTACATAAAAAGGTCAGACCTTACCAGAAGCAGAGTATCAGAAAATGGCAACGAGTGAAAAAGAAGAGATTAGACACTGCTGTGAAGGACAGTTACTTGGAAGAAACAAGAGGAAGGAGCGATGAAAATATGAATGAACTAGTAACGGACAATATTGATGATGAAAAAAAGTTGAGGAGGGTGAAATAGTCGGGCAGTTAACGTGATATTTAATTACATTTAATTTTTGATTTCAAATTGAATTCAACACTTAAACAAATTGGTAATAAATGACAATCGTTACCTTTACTTAATTTAATGGCATTTGTAAGTTTGTTATTTACACACAAATGTCATAACTACTACCACAACACTACATTTATTCAATTACCATTAATTACATATTAGTTCACAAATCAATATAACATTTATTTTATTTTCTTATTTTAAATTTATAACTATTTATAACTTATAATTATTATGATTACCTGAGGTTACAATCCATTTTTCATTCATTAGATTAAATTTATATTATTAAATCCTATTTCTTTATTTACAATCTATAACCAATTTTTACTTTACAATCATTCCAATTTATTGGACGTACTTTATAATAGTTATTGATTGCCTTGAATTAACATTTTTAACATAACATTCTAGTCATTACTTATTAATAGACCATAAATTTTAATTTCTTCCACTATTAAGTCACAAAAAATCTTATTAAATTAACAAATTTTAATTATCGAAATTTACGGGTCATTACAATTATTGTCTATAAAGTTTAAATATATAGACAAAGGATTTTTAATTGTTTTTATTAAGACCTAAATCCCGATGATTTTGAAAAAGGTAATTTTTGAAGATTTTTGAAAAGGAATGATATTTATACACTCTAGTTGATGCTTTTGGAGGAAACAGAATACTACTGGACGCTCTATGTTTTGATTCTAGAGTTTCGCCATCATTTATTTGGAGGGATCCCCTCCATGTCATTTTGATTTTGAACTCTGACTTTTCTCGTCTGGAAAAATTGAAAATAAATTTTTGAATTAAAAAACCCAGGTATTTAGATCTAAATTTGTCATTTGAAAATCACTGGATATATAGCATCTATTGTAGGATATTCGATTGTTTATTTCATATGATTGAAATATGGTTGATAGTTGCATGTAAATTTATATCATGCTACCTTTTCCATATGGAATTACACAAAACTGTTTTTGTCAACATGATTTTCTTTTAGATTTCATAATTTCAAGTATGCAAGAGATTGCTATTTGATTCTTTTGCACCTGCGTTCGTAGGAAGATAATAACTTATTTGCCAAAATATAAATTAAAAGAAAAAAGGTACGTAATAAACTTGGAAAATTTAAATTGGTTGATGATTTTATGCCCCGGATATGGGAGGCCACTTGGCTTTTATTTCCTTTGATTGCTTTGGAGCCTATAGAGATGACTTACGGTTGTACCGATCGAGCCACACAAAGGAGATGTTGGGGAATTTTTTTAAAAATTTAAGAGTTTTTAAGAATTTTGGAAAAATTTTGATACCTAAAATTTGACTTTTAAATTATAACTTGGAATAAATGAATTGAAGAGAATTAGTTGGTATAGGTGAATGCATTTAAAAGATTTGTAAATTTTAAAAAATATTCCAGCTAATTGATTTTGAAAATAAGTTTAATAACTCATTTTAATTAATCGTTTTAGACCTAAGGTTTTGGAAAATTTTCTTCCTTAGGAATTTCGAGGACGAAATTCATTTAGGGGGAGGATGGAGAATGTAACGATCCGGAATTTCACTGCTTTGGTTTGCGAATATTTAACTAATTTTAAATATTCAAATAATAGTTTTCTAATGAAAGTAAAAATCTTTTAATAATAAATAACAATGGTGAAACAGTTTTTAAAATTTGTTTACAAAAATATATAGTTTGATGAAAAACAGAAAATGTGACCGGAAATTGTTTTTCGAATTTTCGACGTTTCATCGTATAAAAGTTGTTTGAAATGTTATGTACACATTTGTGTGTGTATGTATATATTCAAATATATGAAATGTTATAAATTTAGATTAGTAAATTAATAAGGTTAATTGTAATTAATTAAGTTAAGAAAATGATGACGTGGCACTTTGACAGCTATAATAAAAAAATAAAAGAAAATGTCACATCGGGAGGGGGACGTGAATTGACATGTTGGCTACTTGAGTACAACCATTAAATGGCATGGTGGCTTGATATGATAGGAGGAGGAGGACATGGTGATGTTGCATACATGGAATGGAGGGTAAAGGACGAGGGGTAGTTTGGCAATTCAATATGTTAACAAAATATATAAATTAATTTTCCTAATTGTTATTTCACTTTCTCATGCTCTTTTCCATTTTCAAAACTTTTCTAAGCATGGAACAAAACTTCCATGGCTTCTCTATTTAGTTTTTAGGTTTTAATTTTTTTAAAAATAAAATTCTTACTTTAAAAACATGGTTTTAATTCACTTGTTTTTATCTCCACTTTCTCCATTTTCCTCATACTTCATTTGGTCATAACTTTCTCCAAACGAAACCAAATTAAGATTTCCTTTATTTTAAACCATGAATATTTCCATTGGTTATAACTTTGTAGTTAACTACTTTTTTTTATTTTGAGTTTAGATGCTCCAAATATTCATTCTTTTGCAAGAATGTTTTTGAACCTAAATTTTGATGTCCGAAAATACCCCTCATTGTTTTGGCAATAGCTTCCTAAAAATTTAATTTTTTGAGTAATTCTTTTTCTTAAACGATAGAGGAAAGAATTATCTAAAAGTTTCCTTTTGACACTTTTCCAAAATCCAATAGGAAAGGGTCCAAAAGTCGAGTGCAAAATGACCCATTTTCGAGAAGAATTTGTAGTTTTCCAAGCTTCGCGAAGTTCAAAGCATATCAAGTTTTCAAAGGATTTCTGGTGAGTTTAACTCACATTTAATTTTATTATATCATATCTATGATGTTATAAAAGTTCATCGATTGTTTGGATATTATTTAAATTATTTGATTGTTTATTTGGTTGCATTTTCGATTGAAAAATGGATGACATGTTAACTTTAACGTTATAAGCCAATATGATTATCTATATGTTATCCATAACCATTGTTTTGCAGAAAAAATATGTAGAGAGACCCTAAGGAGATTTTTTGTCCATAAATTATTAATTTACGTACATATGTTGTAACAACCGTGATTTTGAATTACTGTCGAAATAAATATTTTAAATTGAAATTTGGAAATAATAATAATAATTTACAAGTCAGTTGAACATAAACGATTGTCGTTTACAAAGTCAGTGGAAAATAACTTCATTTGCCTTTCACGAGTAACATGAGTTGGTCCATATCTATAAATCAAACATGAGAACATCTTGCTGTTAACAATATTTGCAAATCAAAAGTTTGTAAAACAGGGTGGAACATAGTTTATTGCTTTGCTGTGACAAAATATTATGAAGTCAAAGTGTGAACGCAAAGTCCAATTCCAAAAGCAAACCTAAACATTTTTGCCATCATCATGTTATGCAGCATGTCCTTTTTCTCTCCTTTATGCACGTTTCATTTAATGCAAGTGTAGGCCATCACATATTCAAGTTAATGCAATTATACAAAGTTGCTAGCATACATATTTTTGAGAAAAGCTGCATCATTTATTTCATTCTCTTCAATAGCTCAGCAAAGCATATTAATGGTCGTTCAAAATAAATTCCAGCTCCCTTTGAATCAGGGTTACTAGCTGTTTTTGGAGCAAATTTAGGTGAGTTTAAACTCACTTTGCTAATTTGTTCTTTTGCATGGAAAATGTGTAAGCTCAGACCAACTTATTTTCTTTTTCCCATTTTTTTATCCATGCATGCATGAAAAGTTGGTGCTCAGGTCATAATTGTTTTGTTCCAGGCCAAATTTTGTTTTTGATTCAAAAGTCATTCTCTTTGCTACTTTTCGTTTATGTATGAAAAAAATATATTTTGCACAGGCTACTTTAATAATGTATGGTGAGGGCGTACGTGCAGATTGAGGTAGACAAAATATTTTCAAACTAAGCAAAATGAGTAAACCCAGACTAATATTTTGTGTATACGATGCACGAAAGTGATGAAAAAAAATAGTTAATCCATATTTCATGCAAAATGTTGCCAGGTCTTTAAAAAGAAAGTAGTGTGCGTGCACCATCCATATTTCATGCAAATAGCACATATGCGAAACCTAGGCCAGGTTACTTTTCTTTCATGTGTAGTTGTGAAAAACATTGGAGCTTGGGGCCAAGTTTACAGTTTGCATAAAATTTTCTTTTTGGTCACGAAGTCATTTTGGGCAATATGTGTGAACTTGTATTTTGTGTCATTTGAGTGTATGCATGTGTGTAAACGTGAAGTTCACGATAAATAATGTTGCCCGGTCATTCAACACAAATGTAACTGCAATTTTACAAGTAATTGAAATACACGAAAACTTCCTATTGTACGTACGTGCCTTATTTGAGTTGCATGAGAATTGTAATCTATGTGTCGCAAGTTGGTGAGTAGAGAAGCATACCCAGGTCATTTATAATTTTTCATTTTTGTTCCGTGCATGCCATACCCCAAAATTCAAATCTTTTATATTTGTGAACTTAAATGGCACGAAACGTGTTCGGGTTTATACATTTTCAACTGCGTGCATATTAGTACACAATTCATTTTGTGGGTAATAGTCGTATTGACTTTATTTTTCTGGTCATCTTCTTTGTTGCCATTTTAGACATGCGTGAAAAGAAAAGCTAGTCACTGCGTGTAAATTTTGATTGCCCAGGTTACTTTAGTATTTTCCATTTCATTTTGTACAAGTGGGCAGTGAAATATTTGTTGAATATAGTGGTGTAGTCCACTATTTAAATTTTGTTAAACCGGTGTTACATTTTAAAAACGTATTTTGCGCCGTTATTTTTATAACGGAAACTTTTTACACCGGTACTATATTTTTTAAGCGTGTTTTTTTGATGACATTTTGACGAATAAAAAAATTACCGTTGTTTTGACTTCAGTAACCGTCAATTTAAAATGAATTTTCAAGCGGCTATCCCGCAACGCTGATTTGGTATCCGTTTTTACGGTGTTTTGTGAAGCGCAATTTCCTCGTCGAAATTGCTATACTTGTTGTTGTTTTAATCACGTGTTTTAAAAATCGTTTCAAAATAAAATTGTTTCCAAAAAAAAATTATATTTTGCGCTTTCAAAAGAATGAGGAAGCGATTTAAACGTTTCAGTAAAATTGAGGATTATGTACCCTTACTTTTACTGATTCGCTTAATTCCGAACTTGTCCGTTTGAGAACGTAAATTTTATTTATATAAAATACACAATTTTGCACTTTCAAGTAAAAGATGAAGAGATTTAAACATTTTAGCAAAAGTGCAGAATATGGAACCAAGCTTTTACTAATTCGGTTAATTTCGGGCTCGTTAATTGAAATATTTGCTGTTGTTTGTTGGTTTTGATGATTTTGCTGGGCTTTCGAGCCACTTTGTTGGACCTTCGGGTCAATTACCAGTACTAGACCTTGGGTCATTTGTTGGACCTTCGGGTCATTTGTTGGGCGCCAAAAATTATAGTACTTGGTAGGCTTCAGCCATTTGAGATGCACGCGCGGCGTAGCTTGAACTCGCCATCTGCTGGGTTCGATCCACTTTTATGCTGATTTTTCTAGTTGTCTATTTTTTATTTCTAGATTTTGTGAATTGCAGTTTTGAATTCAAAGTGATTTTGATGGAGTTTAATGAGTTGAATTTGATGGAGTTTGATGTGATTTCTTCATATAAACTATGTTGATTTCTTATGTTGAATAGTCTCATTCGAGATTATTATTATTTTGCTTGATGTTGTTTATGATGCATTCACTTCTAAGAATAAATTAGACTGATCCGTTTATTATTTTCTTTTAAATAATATGTAACATCCCTGAAATTTTGGTTAAGATAATTTGATAATTAATTTAATTTTTGAAATTAAATTATGAATAAAAATCTACATTATGTTTGAATTTTAAAATTCAATTAGATGTCTGTTTATCTATTTATATAAATGGATTTTTATAAGATCATTTGAATTTGATTTGAATAAATATATATCAAAAGATAGTAAATAAAGGAATTGATTTAAGAAATTCAATAAAATTATTTAATAAGATTCCTATTTGGAATTCAAAGGTAAATATTTTATAAATAGATTATAAATTTGGAATTTGAATTTGAATTTCAAATACAAATGTATTGAAAAATAAATAGGCATTTTGATTTAGAAGTTATATTTTGAAGCTAATAATTTTTGAATAGTTATTTAAGAGTTATAGAAGTAATAAAAATATAAACATATGAAGATATAAATTCATAATTTAAATTTAAAACATGATTTGTAAATAAAATAAGGTTTAAATGCAAATGCATGAATTAATTTAAAACAAGGGTTTAAAACAAAAATTCTAAATAAATTCAAGACAAGGTTAAAAACATAAATATACAAAATTATACAAATGTATGATAAGGAACATCACTAAAGCACAATTGTAAATGAATGTTACAAGTGGCATTCTCTTAAATAAAAATGTAAAAATAACATACAAAAGAGAAAAAAATAGGCTTCATCTTTTCTTTGTAAATATTCAAACCAGGAATTAAAGACAAAAGCAACAAAGTCTTACAAGTTTTCAAAATCTGGAAACAAAGGATAAACAAATCAAAACCTGAAGTCAACTAAAATCAAAGACTGCAAAGAAAAGTAAACCCAGAAATCAACATTTAAAAGCTTCAGATCCAAGTTTTACTCAATGATTAACTGCAGATTCAATGAACCAAAGATCAACTTTCAGATTTAATGAAGTAAAAGTTAAGAACAAGTGCAAGTTCCAGTTTTGCAAAATTAGTCAAACTTCTCTCTGTCTCTGTTCTTCATTAACCAAGGTGAGCAAATTTATCAATCCCTAATCTAGTTACATGTTGTTGCTTGTGTGCCTGTGATGATGGCGATATGAAATTAGTTTGTTTAAATAATTGTGTGCATGCAGTGTATTTTTTTGTTACCCTGTTTTTTTAGTTTTCCAGGCTCCTGATTGAAACAAGAAATCAAAAATCTCTTGAACAAACCTTTGTTAGGATTTAAGATTCAACCAAAAGTCACTACACCACAAAAGGCTTTTAACAGCGTTTGATAAACGCTGTAATATGATACAACAGCGTTATTAGAAACGCTGTATAACGACATGCTGTCGTATATACATAACTTACAACAGCGTTTCTATAAACGCTGTTGAAACATCTCTTTGACAGCGTTTATTACGCGCTGTCAATAATATTTTCAACAGCGTTTATAACGTGCTGTATTATGTTTTCTAAACGCTGTTATTGAATCATCAACAATTTCGACAGCATGTTTAAAACGCTGTTATTGAATCATCAACTATTTCGACAGCATGTAAAAAACGCTGTTATTGACAATTTCAAGATAATTACAGCACGAATTAAACGCTGTTGTTTCTTCATTGACAGCATTAATCAAACGTTGTCTTCTATTTATATAACAGCTTTAATATTCCACTCTATTTTTGAATATTCCAGAATTATATTTTGATTATATTGAAGCAACTAGCATATATAACATGTTCTAATAACTATTAATTAGATACATAAACATTTACATGATATATACGTTCAGTATATTACAATTACAAATATATACATTCAGTATAACAACCCTTCAAGCATATCACCTTCAACTGTTCGCATATAAGCATATCAGACAACGCATATCCGACAACACATATCACCTTCAACTGTCCACACAACTGTGTGCATCTCCATCACCATACAACTGCCCAACAAACCGCTGCCATCAGCCTGAACAGCAACCACCCATCTGCCACTGACTTTTCCAACGCATCTGCCACCATCCTCACATAACCTTGTTCAACTTCACACTCACAACTGCAGTTCAACTTCATTCTCACCCCTCCTCCAACTTGCTACCACCAGCCATACATACAACACAGTTCATCAATATCACTAAACCATCTTCTTCCTTCACTTGCTACTGCCCGCATTCCTCCTTCCTATACATCTACTCCTACAACAGTTCATACCACTTCCTTCACAACTTGAGACCACAACATCATCTCAACAATGACTCACTCCCACAAACTCTTCTTTCTCACAACACTTACATATCAGCGGACTATCACCACAGCAACACGACCACCTGCATTCAAACTATTGACAACTGCTGCACCAGGACTACACCCGCCTTCCCTATAGCAACAAAACTCACTTGCCTTCCACTGCCTTTACTCCTCAACAAACAACTACCCATAGCTGTAAGCTTACCCTGCAGGAATTCCATCCTTTCAACCTGAATGCAAAATATTGCATATTCTTTCGGTTTGTTCATGTATCTAAATTTACAGAATTGATTTTTTACATATAACAAAAATGAAGAGTGGAAGAAACCTGTAAATATATACTCTCCCCTAGCAACTAGATGTCAAGATCTGCTTATTTTAGCAACCTTTCCAATTAAACTTTTGTCCACAAAGTCTTCTCAACTTGTGATGAATTGAATGACAAATTAATATGTATGTAGTTATATACATCACACTTATTCTTAACCAAATTAAGAAAATACCAATTAAACAAATCCAATGTAAGTGAGCCTTCTGCATTTTGCAATTACAACCATTATCAAATCTCTACAGTTCAAATAAGTTTAACAAATGTCGCAAAATTTAACAAACCTAATCATGCCACCAGTAACCTGACCCTTTTCTGGATCATGCCACGTTTTATACAAATCTTGGATAAGCTCCTGTCGGTGTGCTTGAGAGCATACTAATCCTGCGTATTTTGTAATTTCAGGCCAATCTTGAGAGGCAACAACCTGCATATGCGAGCAGTTAGTTATAATTTAGCTAAACTACTGTAAAATAAATAAGTAGGATAAATAATTTATTAATTACCGCAGCAATAGATGGGCTAGACTCCTCACCATTTTCTGGATGAGTTACATCGGCTCCAAATATTATTGTTGGTATGTCACTAACTAATGGGATTTTCCACCTAAGTGCATCTAATAATACAGTATTTCTGCCTCCCATCTACACAATTCAAAGAGAGCATAGGTTAATATTAATTACTATAAAAAGGAAAAGCGTCAGGAATTTTTTTTTTTTTACCTTAACATTGATTTTCAGTGACACATTTGCCAGGTATTGTTTGCTTATCTTGAAAACATATTTAGTAAGGCAACATTGAGATATTAATCCCAAATCAGTTTCACAAATTCTTTTTAAATCACCTGAAAAATGGATATCATGGCACTTATAAGTACCAAATCACACTAAGCACTTTAGGATAGCTGCAAACTATGATATAGAAACTAACGCACCATACAAAGAACCATTATTATCTGGAAGTATGGCAATAAGAAGCTCTAGCTCTTTGCCTTTAAGCTTGCTCATTGCAGCATTAAACACATGCTTAAGTGCCTTCTCTGCTTGATCAGGTCTGCCATTATAAATTGGTATTGCTGGTTCACGGTTGAATTCCTGTTGTGGTATACGTGTGCAAGTTAATCATCAAACTTATTAGTATGTGTGCAAGGCAAAGATAATTCACCCCAAGGAAAAGACTATTAACTCGATTCATATTGTAAATAAAAGGAGGGAAATTATTTATAAGCATAATAACAAAAATTGGAAACCAACCTTGGGAACATAGTTCTTATTCCAGTTTATAACTTAACAAATGGTTGTACAACTTATAACTTTCCTTGTACTGCAAACTTCCGGTTATAATGTTTATTTAAACAAATTATAAGCAACAAAATTTATATATATATATATATATATATATATTTCCATTCATTTATTTACAAAAAGTTTAAGAAAAATCTTACTCTTGGATCCAAAATAATTAAGAACACAAACAAATAACACACATGCAACACGTGTACAATGTATTGGTACCTATAGAAGTATAGAACACAAAGCAAGCTACCAATGTTTGCATAAAAAAATTATTCCAACTCATGAGAAAGTTGTATACCATGCCAGACAGCTGGCACATCTGTGCCAGTTCTTGACAGAATCCATGAGCCATGCTTTCCTGAATATTGCGTGAAAAGTTGATGCACGCCCAATAATTTACTGTGCCACCATTTATCACTTTCTGCAAAATGGAAATCTGTGTTAGCATAAAAGCAATGTAATAATTTGAATAAAAAGAAAGAAAGAATAGTGTACCTTGTTCATCATATTCCATTGTCCAACCTGAGGCAAACACTCTTTCTCTTTTCCCGAATCATGATATTTCAACTGCAAGAAATCGATTTTTTTTTTAAATGGTTGACTTAGCTACTAGAAAATGTATAAAGGATTGACGTAAAGTCACTGAGATGTTATTGCATATTACCCAAGGCGCAGGAAGAACTCTAGCTTCGACAGATGCCAATTTGTCACTTATGCTAATTCCAAATTCCTTTACGTATGGATCTTGTTCGTAGTTATTCTGGCGTACTGTCTGAAGATGAAATATGGCTAAGAATTATGAACCATTAGATGAAACATTAGTGTGTGTGTGTGTGTGTGTGTGTGTAAAGAAGAACAGTCACCCTACTGATTCATCTACGAAAAGTTTATTTCACAGATTTAAGTAGATGTTGTTTAAGTAGTTGTTATTAAAAGCTCGTTCATAACTTACTTTATTATCATGCACAGGATAACGCATAGAAAGGGGTCCTGAAGTGGTATCAAAATGAGAATAAACTTTAGTTATCTTAATATATAACTAGAATAAACTTCAATATATAACTATAGTTTATTAATATCATTTTTCTGCATATATGTTTTTTTTTTTTTGCATTTTTTATCGTTAATATAAACAAGAATGAAGTGGTATCAAAATGAGAATAAGAATGAAGAGTTTAACTCAGGTAGTAAGATCTATGGTATGGTAAGGACGTAACATTGTTTTATTCTTCTGCATCAGTATTTGGTTCCATTTGTCAGCACATATAAATGTGATGGACCATTAACTAACATCAGCCTATATCATGTATTTGTGTATGTTCAACATGTACTACACTGAATTACTAAGTACAAGTAGCATTAAGCCAAAACCAATAAGGAAAAAAAAACATACCTTATTTTTCTTCTCCACTCTACCAATAACCTTAGCAATAGTGCTTCAGAAAATTTCATATCATTTTTTTTGTCTTTATGTCTAGTAGTGATTAAAGTAGCCTCGTTACATCCATTAGTAATATCAGCTACATCAAGTCCAAGAGTAAGTGCAACTAGCCTTCGTGAGAAAAAGGATGGCTCATTATCAATTTTAAGTTTCTGAAGGTAAATTCGAAATATTTAAACAAATTTCAGGGCACACCAAACAACAGTACAGAAATATAAACTTAAAATTTGCATCACTTGCCTGGCTTTCTTGAGATTGGAGATTTCTAGATCATGTTCGAATCAGAGGCTTCCTGATCCTCTTTCATATCGGTTTCATCAACTGGAGTTCGTACAAAACCACTATCAGCTAAATTGCTTCCTCTACAGCCATTTGTAATTCAGCAGGGATGTTTTTGTATAATTTGGTATGCCCCTAAAACCTAACATGTTAAATGTTAACTCATAAACCATATCACAACTTACTCCTGCCCTTGCAACATACTCTTCTGCCTGCACAATGCACACTGTCATCATTGCACATATACAACTACCCCCTCATCATCACTGACTTGCACCATATCTTTACTGACTACAAAAAACTGACCATACCATTACTCCAAAACAATTCCATATCTACATCATACTTCAAACTTCAAAAGTAGTATTTCCAAACCTCGCTGCAACAACACAACTAATCCCTGCCACCTTCCCTGCAACCACAACAAACATCACCCAATACAACAGTAAATACCTGCCTTCAACATCACAAGCCTCACTGTCCAACTACACAGTTGCATCTACATCCACTTCATTCCATTATTTCAATCCTTCTGGCCATCACCTCACCAATACCTCCTTCTCTGTGCACTTCTACATCAGTGCACAACTAAAACTGCCCTTGTGTACAACTCTGTTATCAAACAACCCCTTCATATCAAACACCACTCCACTTCCACTATCCAACATCGACCAACATCAGCCAATCAATCCCTCTGTCCATTGTTGCATGCTACTGCCTTGCCCACCCTGAACAACATCCAACATCAACCTGCTTCTCTGTTTACTACTCCACTACTGTAATAATAGTTTCAACAACAAACCACTCCCCCATCATCTCCTCGACCATTATCTCATCCATATCAACTCATAACCCAGTTCAACCACAACAACATTTCCAACTCATCAACTACCATCCACAACTTTCAATGCCTACTCTCCACTTCACTGCCATATACAACATTCTACAACCAAACTGTTGTGCCACCATATCTACCTACACAACCATATCCTTACACTTCATCAACCAACTTGCCTGCACTACCAGTCCTCCATCACCAATCCACCTCCTCCACCATCACACTTACATCTTGCACAACAGTGTACACCCTTCACTGTAGTGTACAAACTGTTGCATACCACATTCCTCCTACATTACGTCATCAAAACTGCTCCCCTGCTTCATCATCAACCACCTGCTAACCCATCCACCTTAACCACTGCTGCAACATTCATTACCCACTACACAACATCATACATATATACAACATCATACATACATACAACATCATTATATAATTCGTTTTTTTTTTCAATGTCCGAGTGAGAGGACTCTTACGATCACAGAAAATAAGACTCTAGCTTCTACTTGCTACAGATATATTTACTAGAGGTCATGTTGGCAGTAACATTTTACTGAGCTTTTTAACAAATAAATTGAATTAAAGAGTCTTACTTGTAACTACTGAATTTGCAGATGCCTCCCAGATAGATTTATTTCCTTTCCAGTCAGTTATTATCCACCAGCCTCTTTATCATGGATTCCAGTGAATGAAAATCATATGACTGTAAATTAACAAAATTTACTTCAAACTACATTTATGCTCATCATGGTTGAACTGAAAAATACAGCCATACATTAGAGACTCATACAGATGGTTAGTATGGAGAAATAAAATTCAATCCAAATATACATAAGAAAGATCTAAGGCACATTAATTTTGAAGGAGGTTCAGATAAGAGATAAGAGCACTGCAATTCAACTTGTAGTTAAATAAAACAGTTGTAATTTTTAACCTATGTTCTTGAAAAAAATATATACAACTATATATTAGAGAACTCAAACAAATAGCGAATGTGATAAGCCAACATATACCAGGCTTGATCCATGACAAGCTGTTCATGCATCCACCAGCTCAAATATTCCTACGAGAAAGCCACAAGTTCGCTATTCTCTAATGTATAGCTGTATTTTTCTCAACCTACCCAAGTTTGCTATTCTTGCTAAATACTTACATGCCTTATCATTGATTGCCTGCACTATCATTGAATTTGGCTACTGAAACAGCTAACGAGTTGAGTATTATTTTAACCAGTATTAATGGATGCTCGACTGCGGACAAAATGTGGCACATCAAAACAGAAATTATTTAATTCAACATTATTATCACTAAGGTTATGCATGTACGTAGTGTGCGTGTTCCAGTCTAGCAAATAAAACTACTGTGCATTCTGATTTTTTCTTTTTTTTTAACCATTACACTTGTTGATTGTCTGTAAAATTCAATGAAATATAACAAAATGTTGTAAATAGTGGGAACATATCAAACAATAAAGCAATCTAAACATAGACAACTTTTGATAAATATAGGAATAGCACTTGATGTTATTTATAATTCGAATAAGAGTTGCTACTAAGGTATCAATTTGATCCAAGGATAATCATTTTGTTTCGCTTTTACTAGATGCATATATGATATTTCACAAGTTTTATTCTAATTTCGTTTGTTTGATGAAAACACAGAGGAATCAATAAAGTATATGGAAAGATCGATTATAATTACAAAAGTATATTCAACACCAAAAGTATAATTCAACTGTAAAGAAAAAAAACCTTTGAAATATGAATTTAACTTGAATTTCTACATTGCTTTTCTTCTTCATACTGCCTACAATCACAAATCTCAAAACCCAGCTCTTCAATTTGATTGCAGTGGCATTCCAATCACTTTAAAGACAAATTTCAAATAGCATCTGTTCTTATCAGTTTAAAAGCATCTGTTCTTATCAGTTCAAAAGCATCTATTCTTATCAGTTTAAAAGCATCTGTTCTCAACAGTTTAAATCAAAAATTTGGTAGCATCCATTCTCATCAGTTTAAATTCAAACAAATCGAGCAAATGATAGCAAATAACACCCAACAAACATACATGCAGAGACTTATCTGTTCTTATTAGTTTAAATTCGAATAACCGAGCAAATAATAACAAATAACACCCCAACAAACAAACATGCAACCAAGCACCCAATTCAAACAAATCTAAAAACTTGAATAAAAATTAATCGTGAGAAAAACTCACTGTTGCTAGCTGGGGTGGAAGACGATGCAGCCAAACAATGTTCGAACTCGACCAACCGAGGAGCACGCGAGCGAAAACATACAGCAGTAGTAATAAACTCGTTAACATCAATTTAGTAACAAAATCGATTCAATAAATTTTGATTTAGGGCAATCGAAGAAACACGTACTGAACTAACAAAATCAAAACTGATGAATTATTAAACTAATTGAAGAACCCATTTTAAACCTAAATAAAATCGACCAATAGTTGAAAATAAGTACCTGTAGAGAGAGCAGCTAGCGGTGAAGATTTGGATTCGAAATCGAAATAATGGTGAAAGGAGACGTTTGAACGATGAAGCGGCAGTGATGAAGACGGATTTCGGTGATGGGAAGAGAGGTTTGATTAGGTGATGGAGATGTTGACGAGATGAAAGGCCGATAAAACTAAAAAGGCGAAGTGAAAATGAGGCGCGAAGTTATATTATTTAGGTTTTCTCAGCGTTGAAACGTAAAAAAATTCCCTCCAGATTTTGGTCTACTGCGTTTATGGGACAGACGCTGAGAATAGCTGCTGTGGAAAGTGTTTTTTCTTGTAGTGAGTTGTTTGTTTCAATATATATTATTATTAAAAATTACAATTAAGTAAACTAAATATTAGATATCTCTAAAAATCCAAAAGGACAGAACAAGTTTGATATTAGTGGAAACTCGAACATTTTAATTTAGCAATCCAGGAACATTAATTGAAACCTTATCCAAAAATACGATTTTTAGAAGTGAAATTACAATTTTTAGAGTTAGCAGCAGTTCGAATTGAACTGGAAATGGAGTTTTGGGTCGTCTTTTGATGCGGCTCAGGCAAGAGAAGAAAATACGCACTCAATAATTCTCCAAGGGATAAGTCGTACACGACTTAAGGAAGGGGTAAGTCGTCCACGACTTAAGATGGAAGCTATAGGTCGTCCACGACCTAAGGAGTCGCATGGGAAGGAGCAACGAGTTAACAGGTCGCATGGGAAGGAGCAACGAGTTAACACAGTTTCGGTTTTAGGTCGTTCAGAAATTTTAGGTCGGCAACGACTTAAGAAAGAAGATTTAGGCCGGCAACGACCTATTGAAGATGTTTTAGGTTGGCTACGACCTAGTGGGATTTCGCGACTTAATGAAGAACGAGTCAACTTGATAAGTCGTTCGGAGTTAGGTCGTTACAAGGAAGGACGTTCAGATAGCTACCAAGTGATAGGTCGTTGTAACGACCTACGACCTAGTTAGGTCGTATGAAGAGGATTTGGAAGAATTCTGGTTACAGCTTCTTTAGGTCGCTATGCTTAAGTCGCTGGGATGTTCTTAAGTCGTAAGTCGTTAGGTCGTATACGACCTAGGTGTTGTATATATATGTATGTGTTGTAATTGTGGTAACATGTGTTGTGATAAGTCGTAGGTCGGCATGTAGATAAGTCGGCCGACGGTGTACTGTGTTGTAAGGGGGTTGAGTCGTGAGTCGTGAGTCGTGAGTCATGAGTCGTGAGTCGTGATGAGTCGTAAGTCGTGTACGACTTAAGGCACCGGTTGTGGAATGCTATAAATAGGGAGTGTGTTGTACATTTGAAGTTTGTTGATTTTTGAATAAAAACTTTGTTTGATTGCTGTGTGCTTTCATTTAAATTGGTAGTTGAGTGTGATCTCCTATCTCCACTTTCGGTTATTCGAGTGCGCTCGAATCAACGATCGTTGAAGCCAATTCACGGTATCAAGTGCGCTTGATCAATGTTTGAAGAATTGTAGATCTTCTTTCACGGTATCGTGCATGATCAACGTGTCGAAGATAACTAGAATTCGGTATCTTTGTGATCAACGCATTTGGGCATTTCAGTATCTTCAATCCACCGTTTGCTACTTTCATCGATCCATATCGTTTTGTTATTATCCGCCGCGTAAGTTTGGTATCGGAGCTAGACTTAGCCAATCATAGCTAAGCCGAGTCTTGGAGCCAAGGAGTTTGAAGTTGAAGTTCATCGTGTTCATCTTGAAGTTACAACAAGTTAGAAACTTTCGATCTATTTCATTTTGGATCAAAGTTTGAAAGGAGTTTGAAGTGAAGGCCGAGCATAACTTTGTGTTGAGTTTGAGCCGTGTATCATTTCGGTATCATTGGTTGAAGTTGGAGCCGTGCTTGTTGGACTTGTGTTGAAGATTGTGAAGTATTTGTGTTTGATTCAATCATGCCGCCAATGAGAGCTAATCGTCATCAAAATGTTGAAGCATTGTATAGAAGAGAAGAGGCCGAGCAAATGGAACAACGTATTAATGAGAAGTTTGATGAAGGCATTGGAAAGTTAGAGAAGTTGATGAATAATTTGAATCAAAATCAAAGGAGGAGATCACCAATCTCGAACCATGGAGGAAACCGAGTTTCGCCATCGGTTACGGAAGCGAGAAGGGTATCACCGCAATCTTTTAGAGAGAGAAGAGAAACATCAATTTCATCGAGGAGAGATCACCATGACTATGGACATGAAGAGAGAAGGACTCCACATGAGTTTGAAGATGAACCAAATAGAGATGAAGAGAGACATAGTAGAAGAGACATGCGTGATCAAAGGGATGTTGATGGTCGAGATCGATATAGACGTACATTTGATTATGATGAAGAGGGTGATAGAGCTAGTTTTCATTATCGAGATCGAGACCAAGTTCGGAATTCTTATCGGGATATAGATGATGATCGTCGATGGGAATCGGGTATGAAGATGGAAATTTCAGAATTCAAGGGTGGAATGGTTGCAGAAGAGTTCTTAGATTGGTTGTCTAATGTTGAAGAGATCTTTGATTTCAAAGAGGTTCCGGAGAATCGTCGAGTGAAGTTGGTTGCTACTAGGTTGAGGGGGAGAGCTTTGGCGTGGTGGCAGCAAACCAAACTTACACGAGAACGGATGGGGAAGTCGAAGATTGAATCATGGGAGAAGATGAAGAAACTGATGAAAGCTACATTTTTACCTTACAACTATCAATCACTCATGTATCAAAGATTGCAGAATCTGAGGCAAGGGACGAAGACTGTTAATTATTATGCTGATGAATTTTATCAACTCATTGCCAGGAATGATATTATGGAGACGGAAGAACAGTTGACTGCAAAATTTGTTGGAGGGTTGCGGATACAGATCCAGGATATGGTTAATATGTTCGGTCCAAGATCTGTGGCGGAAGCACACCAAAAGGCATTGGCTTGGGAGAAGAAGGGAAGGCATGGAGGTGGTGTGTTTACAAATTCCAACAATCAAGTGAAGGGTGTTAGTGGACACTCAAATGTTCCTAAATCTATCAGTAAACCAGTGGTGAAGGAGGCTGAGAAGGCAAGGGTCAACAACAGTTTCAAATGTTATAATTGCCAGGAAGTGGGTCACAAGAGTAATGAATGTCCGAAGCCGAAGAAACGAACTATGATTGCTGAAGTTGAAGGTGAGGATGTTGGTGAAGGTTATTCTAGTCCAGTTGAGGACGAAGAACAGGATGTTGCGTCAGGAGATGAAGGATGTAATCTAATGATGAGGAGGTCTTGTTTAATACCAAAGCAAGAAGAAGAGGCTAGTTGGTTGAGGAGTAACATCTTTCAGTCAACATGCACTATTCTGGGAAAGGTTTGTAAGTTTGTGATTGATGCAGGAAGTTGTGACAATATTATTTCTACCGAAGCTGTGAGAAAGTTGAAGCTGAAGACGGAGAAACATCCAAATCCTTACAAGTTAGCGTGGTTGAGAAAAGGAGGAGAGGTGAAGGTGGATAAGCGAGTTCGAGTTTCATTTTCCATTGGGAAGAAATATAAAGACGAGATTTGGTGTGATGTGGTGGAGATGGATGTTTGTCAGTTGCTTTTGGGAAGACCATGGCAGTATGATCGAGCAGTGCATCATGACGGTCGGACCAATAGCTACAGTTTTATGTTCGAGGGTGTTAAGATTATTTTGGTTCCAAAGAAGAGACAACAAGAAGAAAGCAAGTCAGAGGAGATTGAGGAGCTCAAGACTTTGTTGACTTTGAAAGAATTTATTGAAGAAGTAGAGGACAGTCCAGAGGTGTTTTTGTTGATTGGACATGAAGCCACTGAATCTGTAGAAGTTCCAGAGGAAGTCAAGCCGGTATTGGAAGAATTCAGTGATGTGTTTCTTGAAGAGTTACCAACGGAGTTACCACCGTTGAGGGATATTCAGCATCAGATTGATCTTGTGCCAGGGGCAGTGTTACCACACAGGCCACATTACCGAATGAGTCCTAAGGAGCATGAAGAACAAAGGAGGCAGGTGGAGGAGTTGTTAGAACAGGGGCGTGTTCAGGAGAGCTTGAGTCCTTGTGCAGTGCCATCTTTATTGGTACCCAAGAAGGATGGTTCGTGGAGGATGTGTACGGATAGTCGGGCTCTAAACAAGATCACTGTGAGATATAGATTTCCTATGCCGAGGTTTGATGATTTGATTGACCAATTGAGTGGAGCTGTTGTATTCTTGAAGATTGACTTGAAGAGTGGATACCATCAGATTCGTATTAGACCAGGTGATGAATGGAAGACTGCTTTCAAAACTAGGGAAGGTTTATACGAATGGTTGGTTATGCCGTTTGGTTTATCGAATGCACCGAGTACTTTTGTGAGAGTGATGAACCAGATTTTTAGACCATTCATTGGAAAGTTTGTGGTTGTTTACTTTGATGATATTTTGATCTACAGTGGGAGTATGGAAAAGCATGTCCAGCATTTGCGTGAAGTATTGTTGATTCTACGGTAGGAGAAATTTTATGCTGCAACGAAGAAGTGTGTGTTCATGACGCACAGTGTTTTGTTTCTGAGATATGTTTTTTCAAAGGAAGGAATTCAAGTGGATGAAAGTAAAGTAGAGGCTGTCAGGAGTTGGCCACAACCGAAGACAATTACTGAAGTACGAAGTTTTCATGGATTGGTATCTTTCTATCGAAGATTCATTCCACATTTTAGTAGTGTGATGGCACCTATAACCGATTGCATGAAGGGAAAGAAGTTTGAGTGGTCAGAAGAAGCAGAGGTGCTTTTGAGAAGATCAAGACACTATTGACGTCAGCACCAATTCTAGTTTTACCAGATTTTCAATTGTTGTTTGAGTTACATACTGATGCGTCGAAGATTGGAGTTGGTGGAGTTTTGAGTCAGAAGGGAATACCGGTTGCTTATTTCAGTGAGAAGTTATCTGGAGCTAAGTTGAGATATAACACTTATGATGTTGAGTTTTACGCAATTGTTCAAGCAGTGAAGCATTGGAGACATTATCTGTTTCATAAGGAGTTTGTTCTTTATACGGATCATGAAGCTTTGAAGCATTTGCAAGGGCAGGATAAAATTTCAGCTAGGCATGCTTCATGGGTTGCGTATCTACAACAGTTTACTTTTGTTGTTAAGCACAAGTCAGGGGTGTCGAATCGTGTAGCTGATGCATTGAGCAGGAGGAATCATTTGTTGACGACAATGAAAGTTGAAGTGACGGGGTTTGAATTAATGCCAGAGTTGATTACAGAAGATCCTTACTTTATGAAGTTTGTTGAGAAAGTCAAGGATGGGAGTACTGATGAATTTGTATTGATAGATGGATTCTTATTCAAAGGGAATCAATTATGTGTACCATATTGCAGCTTGAGAATGAAAATTGTGAAAGAGTTGCACGAAGAAGGACATGTGGGTAGAGATCGAACATTGCAGTTGATTTCTCGGTCCTATTATTGGCCGTCAATGAGAAGGGAAGTTGAAAGGTTTGTGGAGAGATGTCATGTTTGTCAAATTTCGAAAGGGACAGCGACAAATGCGGGTTTGTATATGCCCTTACCTATTCCAGCAAGACCATGGGTGGACATTAACATGGATTTCGTGTTGGGTTTGCCGAGGACTCAAAGGGGAAATGACTCGATATACGTTGTGGTAGATCGTTTTTCGAAGATGGTACATTTTATTGCTTGTAAGAAGACGGCGGATGCTGTTCATGTTGCTTAGTTATTTTTCAAAGAGATCAATCGACTTCATGGATTGCCAGAATCTATTGTGTCGGATAGGGATACTCGTTTTCTGAGTCACTTTTGGTTAAGTTTGTGGAAGATGGTGGGAACGAAGTTAAACTTTAGCAGCGCTTATCATCCGCAAACAGATGGACAGACAGAAGTTGTCAACAGATCGTTGGGAAATTTGTTGCGATGTCTTGTGAAGGACAATCTGAAGAGTTGGGACATAAAGTTATGCCAAACAGAGTTTGCTCATAATCATGCAGTGAATCGTAGTACGTGATTCAGTCCATTTCAGATTGTATATTCTAATTTACCAAGGGGACCGTTGGACTTAACGGTTGTACCACAACCGAAGGTGACGGTTAAACGAGCTGTAGACTTTGTTGATGGGTTGATTGAATGTCATAAAATCGTTCAGGAGCGATTGGGGAAAGCAAATGAGAAGTATAAAAGATCCGCAGATATGAAGCGAAGAAGTGTTGAGTTTAATGAAGGAGATTTGGTGTATGTTGTGTTAACAAAGGATCGTTTTCCAGTGGGCGCTTATAACAAGTTGAAAGCCAGAAAAATTGGTCCTGTAGAAGTCGTGAAACGGATTAATGAAAATGCTTATAAGTTGAAGCTACCGGAAGATGTGTACACTTCTGACGTATTCAATGTTAAACATCTCGTGCCATATTATGGGAATGAACAATCCGATGTGGAAGAATTTACAAATTCGAGGACGAATTTTTCTCAACTGGGGAGGATGATGCAGCTCAGGCCAGAGAAGAAAATACGCAACCAATAATTCTCCAAGGGATAAGTCGTACACGACTTAAGGAAGGGGTAAGTCGTCCACGACTTAAGATGGAAGCTATAGGTCGTCCACGACCTAAGGAGTCGCATGGGAAGGAGCAACGAGTTAACAGGTCGCATGGGAAGGAGCAACGAGTTAACACAATTTCGGTTTTAGGTCGTTCAGAAATTTTAGGTCGGCAACGACTTAAGAAAGAAGATTTAGGTCGGCAACGACCTATTGAAGATGTTTTAGGTCGGCTACGACCTAGTGGGATTTCACGACTTAATGAAGAACGAGTCAACTTGATAAGTCGTTCGGAGTTAGGTCGTTACAAGGAAGGACGTTCAGATAGCTACCAAGTGATAGGTCGTTGTAACGACCTACGACCTAGTTAGGTCGTATGAAGAGGATTGGAAAGAATTCTGGTTACAGCTTCTTTAGGTCGCTGTGCTTAAGTCGCTGAGATGTTCTTAAGTCGTAAGTCGTTAGGTCGTATACGACCTAGGTGTTGTATATATATGTATGTGTTGTAATTGTGGTAACATGTGTTGTGATAAGTCGTAGGTCGGCATGTAGATAAGTCGGCCGACGGTGTACTGTGTTGTAAGGGGGTTGAGTCGTGAGTCGTGAGTCGTAAGTCGTGATGAGTCATAAGTCGTGTACGACTTAAGGCACCGGTTGTGGAATGCTATAAATAGGGAGTGTGTTGTACATTTGAAGGTTGTTGATTTTCGAATAAAAACTTTGTTTGATTGCTGTGTGCTTTCATTTAAATTGGTAGTTGAGTGTGATCTCCTATCTCCACTTTCGGTTATTCGAGTGCGCTCGAATCAACGATCGTTGAAGCCAATTCATGGTATCAATTGTGCTTGATCAACGTTTGAAGAATTGTAGATCTTCTTTCACGGTATCGTGCGCGATCAACGTGTCGAAGATAGCTAGAATTCGGTATTTTTGTGATCAAGGAATTTGGGCATTTCAGTATCTTCAATCCATCGTTTTCTACTTTCATCGATCCATATCGTTTTGTTATTATCCGCTGTGTCGCCTTTAGTGATCCCGACGATCTGAGAGGTCGGGGTTGCACCTGGTTGTAGTGGAGTGAGCAGAGGAGTTGGAAAAAATGTCAGGAGGGTGATCCAGGCACGGTGGTAATGGCGGAGAGCATTTTTCTTTTCGAACCCTAGTTTTCGAACAAGCTTGAACTTTGGATCATTTCTTCTACTCCGGTCGATCGAGTGCTTTGGGACTCGAGGTAAAGGTGCCGTGGGGGGTCGACAGATTGTGGTCAAAGTATTTTGACCTCTGGTGGTCGAAGCGAGGTGGACGAAGGGTTTTGTTAGCGATTGATTTGGGTTCCAGTTTTACTGAGTAGCTCGATTTTGATTTGAGGCTGATGGTGATGGTTTGATGGTCTAAGTGTGTTGCGGTGATGAAGGGTGAAGTGCTGGAGGGTGTGGCGAAGATCGGAGGTGGCTCCGGCAGTGGTGCAGGTGCACGCGGGCGTCAGTGCATATCAGAAGTGAAGTGTTGTTGTGGGCTGAGAGTTGTACTCGAAGTTGTACTCGAAGGAATCAGATGGGTTGCTCGAAGTAGATTAGGGAGGGTTTGGGTGGATTACAAGCTACAGGTTTTTAAAACCTGTTTGGGATTTTTTTCTTTTGAATCTGAAAGGAAATTTGAAAGTAAAGTTTGACCAAGTTTAATAAGAAATCAGACTTAGTTTGTTTCATAGAATTATAATAAAAAGGAAGTTTTAAAATTTTAAATTGTTTTAAATAACTTTAAATTGTTAAAGTGTATATTAAATGGTTGATCGGGGAAGGGAACTTTAGCTTCCTCGAGTAACTTGGCGTTTGGCTCGAAGTACCTGGGATTGTGTCTCGGAGGAATTGGACGAGCAACTCGAAGCAACACTCGAGTTTGATCAGGGAAATGATCGAGTTTCATAACAACAAATATAATAAAAGAAGTAAAGTTAAGTAACAGTTTTTATCGAATTTTAAATACTATAAAACTTAATCGTGTTTAACAGTTTTTGGTTAAAACTTAATACAAGTTTAATTATCTTAGTTAATACACTTAATTAGTATTACTCCAAATTAAGTAATTACTTCTAGTTAAGTATGTAATTTGTTAATATTTAAGTTTGTAGTTAGAAATACATTGATTTTCAACAAGTTAAAGAAGACTCATAAAATGTTAATTAAGTTGAATAATTAATATTAATTATTTATTTATTTTAGAAAGTAATTAAGAATTAATCTAGTTTTTGTTAGGTACTTAATTAACTAAATAATTAGGATTAATAAAAGAGTTCTTGATGGCTATTCAATTTATAATCAAAAAATGATAAATATAAGTGAAATTCTTTAGCAAGGTCATTAAAGAAATTTTTAATTATTAATAAAGTCCATTAACTAAGATTAATTTAGTAATTAACGGTTAATTGATTCATTAATTAAAGATGGGTTGTTAATAATTAAAAGTTAACTAATAAATGATTAAAGGGGAAATTTATTTCGGATAATTTGTAATTAACTTATGTTAATTAACTTGGATTTATAATTCATTCATAAGTGATACATCTGATTTAGATGAATCAGTTGATTAGTAAATTTTACCTGTGAATGTTTGGATTTTATTAGATGTTGAATTGTTTGATACCCCTGTTATGTGATGCTTTATGATATATCCTGATTTGTGTTGTGATCTTTGATGTAATTTATTATTCATTATATATATATATATATATATATATATATATCTGCGATCTGTGATGATTAAATGATGTTGCACTATTGTGTTAAACCCCTAGACCACACTATACACACACAAATATGGATTGCACGCGGGAATCGGTTAAGTCACAGATTTATAAAATAATTTTGAATTTGAATTTTAAATTCAAATGGTTTTGGAAAGGGATTGGGTTTTAAGTGAAAAGCTTTTGAAAAGGTGTTTTGAAAATGAAAGTTAATTAAATAACTTAATAAGATTTGAAATTTGAATAACTTGAAATCTGAAATATTTTAATTTGAGTTTAAATTCAATATTTAAAAATGGAATTCAATGTTTTGGAAATTTTAGTTTAAAAGATTATACAAGTTATACAAGGTATTTACATGGGTTTCTAAACCATTTTAAAAATTATGGTTTTGAGAATTTGAATTTAACTCAAATTTATATCTGAAAGGCCTTAACAAGTGCAAATAAAATCAGGTTTACCGAATCGGAAACAAGTGACTTTAAATAATAATAGCTTTTATATAAGGAAAGAATTTCCCAACTATGATGAAAATATTTCAAGTTTGAAATTGAATTGTTTTAAAAGCAATAATTGAATCTTTGTGAGAGATAGTTGAACCCTATTTTGAAATAAAAGAAGATTTTAAATAGAGTATCTTTTATAAGATTGAAACGGGAATTGTTTTGAAAACAATAAAATGAGTCTTTGATTTAAAGACCGAATGAATTAATTCAATTTGAAAAAGAATTGTTTTGAAAGGCTATGAATGAATCTTTGTCAAAGATTGATGAATCTGGTTTTAAATTGAAAGGGGATCTTGAACAGTGAATCTTTTGTTTAAAAGTTGAAATTGTTTAAACCATTGAAGGTTTTTGAAATGAATCTTTTGTTTAAAGGATTGGAATGGTAATTTGTTTAACCATTTGAATGAAAGTTTTTGGCTTTAAGCTGTAATTTAACTGAGATCCCATATCCATATGTTTTTAAATATTGCGCTCACTATTCGGTTTAGCCGGGAGAGGACCTTGTGTCATATAACCCATTCCGAATAGTGATACGCCGTTATGGATAACATTTGAAGACCAGTGGTGAAGAACGGGTATTTGCAAGAATGATAGGATGACCTATCGATTGTCTCTGCACCGAGTAGCTACGGTATAGAGATTGCCTAAGTGATGGGAAGTCCGATCGGAATTGTAGATTCCCGGATTTGCAAGGGCTTCTTCGGAAGTGCCTTCGGTACTGTTTGAACCCGGAACAGACTTGTATGGATGTGTGTCTGACACTACACTTTGAGATGTAAAACCAGTTTCTATCAAATACATATCTGTTTGGTGGCGGAGATTTATTCTCTTAGCCCTTCTCCGAGACGTACGAGCTCAGATGTTATGTAATTGATGGTTACCAGTAATACATTCCTAATTTGGTAATGTGGCATATGAAGTGCTGCTGATCATTTGTTGATCAAAACATGGCTTTTGTGAAAAGCGTAGCTTTGTGGATGAGACTTCGTCGAACTTCACAACCCGGAATGGTTGAAACAGGAAAGATGCAGCAAGGTTATTTGGGGGTAGCGCTCCCTGGGGGTATGTTCGTTTCCTTCTGGATAGAGGTGATATCATGGTATGGAGCCCAGATGTTTAACCTATGTGATTACTGCAAATACATTACTTTGTGGTTGTTGGTATCGAGCGCTCGGAAAAAGGTTGGTTACGACCGGGGGATGGCATACTCGTGTAGTAGTTACCTAGTTACAGAGGTAACCCGGCCTTGTGTTGGCAGAGATCCGGTTAGGTTCTCGGGGTGTCCCTCCAGAGGCGTACCCATGTGGCCCAGGAAGTTCCTTAGCCTGACTATTTGTTGGAAATCCAATCAACAATACGCGCCTTGTATGGTTTTAGTTGTATAACCTGCCATTTAAAATGGTAGCTATAGCAGGCATAATATAATGGTACCTAAGCTGGCTAAGATTAATATTATACTTTCGAAATGTTTTCCACTATGCACTAATAATAATATCAAATGGTTTTCGCGTATCAAGCATATTTGACTATCATAAGGAGAAATCTTCTCCAAGTCTGCGTTTGCATTTTGTGTGTGACGGGAGGCCTTATGCTAGTTTCATTTTCAAAAGCATTGCGGATTTCAAATTTTAATTCTTTTGTTTGTTTTTTTAAAAATAAACTGTTCTTGTTTGCTCATACTAGTCCCATGACTGACCCAGAGTTTATTGTTTCTTTCCTAAACTCTGGGTGCCCACTATTTTCCACACGGGCAGTCTAGAGTTGGATTTTTCAGATAGTGGATAGTAGATGTCGATTCGGTAGCTTTCAGCTTTCTCCTTGTAATTCTTTGGAGATCCTGGATATTGGAGTCTTTGGATTCACACCAGTCCTGCTTGGCTTGGTGAAATGTGATGGTGGATCGAGCTTGTGGTTTGGAGCCTTAGCTTTGGAGCATTGGATTGGAGTTATCTCTTGGCGATTCATTTTCCGCTGCTATATCATATTGTTTTTTTTCCGCTATAGCATTGTTATCTTGTCTCTGATATTTCTTGTATCATATATATATCATTGTTGTATCATTCTGGATATTGTATCATTGGTTGTATATGATATTCATTTCTTTTTCTTCCGCTATGTTGTTTTACTTAATTGTGTTATAAGCTCCGACGAACCAGATTCGACGTTTGGATCTGCGGCATTGGAATACGAGTGTTGTAATCGGTGCCGATTTTCGAAGGTCAAGTCATGGTCGTTTCAATTTGGTATCAGAGATGAAGGTTGAAACTTTAGCTCAGAAGTATAGCACATTAAGTAGCTCATTAGAGATAGGGTGAAGTATACCCTAGAATGAGTATATCCTTAAGATATCTGTTCGAATGCCTCAGTAAATTCTCTTGCTGTCCATTGATAGTAAGTATGAGTGCAAGAAGAAGACGAGATAGGGGACATGGGAGTGCGACTACAAATGGTCAGCACCTTACAATAGCAGAAACAATCTTTCTCTATCAATCTCCTTTGATTCGTCTTTTCAATTCTTTGATGATTCTTGGTAGTTTCAGGAAGAAGTTCTGATATATTTGCATGGGACACAAACTCCAGATAGGTTAGAACTGTTTGTTTGGATGAATTGTTTGCTTTGGTTGCTATGGTTGATTTGTATATTTTGGTTGTTTAAACTAAAAGTTTTGGATTGTATCCATATATCTGTTTATTCTGTTGGGTCCCGGTATATTCTACGAATGGTTAATTATCTTTCGAACTAATCGATGCCCTGTATATTCGTAGTTTTGGTGACCCGAATGTCTTGTATTGTATGAGTTCGTTCTCATAATTATAAGTGATATTCTGATTTAGGAAGCCAAATGCAGAATAATTATTCAGTTTGATCAGGTAATTCATCTCTCTATCTATCATCTGTTCTTGGTTATCTCCCTTACAAATTTCAAGGACCAAATTTTCTTAAGGGGGGAAATCTGTAACATCCCTGAAATTTTGGTTAAGATAATTTGATAATTAATTTAATTTTTGAAATTAAATTGTGAATAAAAATCTGCATTATGTTTGAATTTTCAAATTCAATTAGATGTATGTTTATCTATTTATATAAATGGATTTTTATAAGATCGTTTGAATTTGATTTGAATAAATATATATCAAAAGATAGTAAATAAAGGAATTGATTTAAGAAATTCAATAAATTGATTTTAATAAGATTCCTATTTGGAATTCAAAGGTAAATATTTTATAAATAGATTATAAATTTGGAATTTGAATTTGAATTTCAAATACAAATGTATTGAAAAAAAGTAGGCATTTTGATTTAGAAGTTATATTTTGAAGCTAATAATTATTGAATGGCTATTTAAGAGTTATAGAAGTTATAAAAATATAAACATACGAAGATATAAATTCATAATTTAAATTTAAAACATGATTTGTAAATAAAATAAAAATAAAATAAGGTTTAAATGAAAATGCATGAATCAATTTAAAACAAGGGTTTAAAATAAAAATTCTAAATAAATTCAAGACAAGGTTAAAAACATAAATATACAAAATTTTACAAATGTATGATAAGGAACATCACTAAAGCACAAGTGTAAATGAATGTTACAAGTGGAATTCTCTTAAATTAAAATGTAAAAATAACATACAAAAGAGAAAAAAAAATAGGCTTCATCTTTTCTTTGTAAATATTCAAACCATGAATTAAAGACAAAAGCAAAAAAGTCTTACAAATTTTCAAAATCCGGAGACAAAGGATAAACAAATCAAAACCTGAAGTCAACTAAAATCAAAGACTGCAAAGAAAAGTAAACCCAGAAATCAACATTTAAAAGCTTCAAATCCAAGTTCTACTCAATGATTAACTGCAGATTCAGTGAATCAAAGATCAACTTTCAGATTTAACGACGTAAAAGATTAAGAACAAGTGCAAGTTTCGGTTTTGCAAAATTAGTCAAGCTTCTCTCTGTCTCTATTCTTCATTAACCAAGGTGAGCAAATTTATCAATCCCTAATCTAGTTACATGTTGTTGCTTGTGTGCCTGTGATGATGACGATATGAAATTAGTTTGTATAAATAATTGTGTGCATGCAGTGTATTTTTGTGTTACCCTGTTTTTTTTAGTTTTCCAGGCTCTTGATTGAAACCAGAAATCAAAAATCTCTTGAACAAACCTTTGTTAGGATTTAAGATTCAATCAAAAGTTTTTTGTTTCAATATATATTATTATTAAAAATTATAATTAAGTAAACTAAATATCAGATATCTCTAAAAATCCAAAAGGACAGAACAAGTTTGATATTCATGGAAACTCGAACATTTCAATTTAGCAATCCAGGAACATTAATTCAGACCTTATCCAAAAATACAATTTTTAGAAGTGAAATTACAATTTTTAGAGTTAGCATTTGAGAGCAGTTCGAATTGAACTGGAAATGGAGTTTTGGGTCGCCACTGGTGAACCCGACGATCTGAGAAGTCGGGGTTGCACCTGGTTGTAGTGGAGTGAGCAGAGGTGTTGGCAAAAATGTCAGGAGGGTGATCAAGGCACGGTGGTAATGGCGGCGAGCATTTTTCTTTTCGAACCCTAGTTTTGGAACAAGCTTGAACTTTGGATCATTCGGTCGATCGAGTGCTTTGGGACTCGGGGTAAAGGTGCCGTAGGGTGTAGACAGATTGTGGTCAAAGTATTTCGACCTCTGGTGGTCGAAGCGAGGTGGACGAAGGGTTTTGTTAGCGACTGATTTGGGTTCCAGTTTTACCGAGTAGCTCGATTTTGATTTGAGGCTGATGGTGATGGTTTGATGGTCGAAGTGTGTTGCGGTGATGAAGGGTGAAGTGCTGGAGGGTGTGGCGAAGATCGGAGGTGGCTTCGGCAGTGGTGCAGGTGCACGTGGGCATCAGTGCATATCAGAAGTGAAGTGTTGTTGTGGGCCGAGAGTTGTGCTCGAAGTTGTACTCGAAGGAATCGGATGGGTTGCTCGAAGTAGATTAGGGAGGGTTTGGGTAGATTACAAGCTACAGGTTTTTAAAACCTGTTTGGGATTTTTTTTCTATTGAATCTGAAAGGAAATTTGAATGTAAAGTTTGACCAAGTTTAATAAGAAATCAAACTTAGTTTATTTCATAGAATTAAAATAAAAAGGAAGTTTTAAAATTTTAAATTGTTTTAAATAACTTTAAATTATTAAAGTGTATATTAAATGGTTGATCGGGGAAGGGAACTTGAGCTTCCTCGAGTAACTTGGCGTTTGGCTCGAAGTTCCTGGGATTGTGTCTCGAGGGAATTGGACGAGCAACTCGAAGCAACACTCAAGTTTGATCAGGGAAATGATTGAGTTTCATAACTGCAAATATAATAAAAGAAGGAAAGTTAAGTAAAATTTTTTATCAAATTTTAAATACCGTAAAACTTAATCGTGCTTAACAGTTTTAGGTTAAAACTTAATACAAGTTTAATTATCTTAGTTAATAAACTTAATTAGTATTACTCCAAATTAAGTAATTACTTCAAGTTAAGTATGTAATTTGTAAATATTTAAGCTTGTAGTTAGAAATTCATTGATTTTCAACAAGTTAAAGAAGACTCATAAAATGTTAATTAAGTTGAATAATTAATATTAATTAATTAACTATTTTAGAAAGTAATTAAGAATTAATCTAGATATTGTTAGGTACTTAATTAACTAAATAATTAGGATTAATAAAAGAGTTCTTGATGGTTATTCAATTTATAATCAAAAAATGATTAATATAAGTAAAATTCTTTAGCAAGGTCATTAAAGAAAATTTTAATTGTTAATAAAGGCCATTAACTAAGATTAATTTAGTAATTAAAGGTTAATTGATTCATTAATTAAAGATGGGTTGTTAATAATTACAAGTTAACTAATAAATGATTAAAGGGGAAATTTATTTCAGATAATTTGTAATCAACTTATGTTAATTAACCAGGATTTATAATTCATTCATAAGTGATACATATGATTTAGATGAATCAGTTGATTAGTAAATTTTACCTGTGAATGTTTGGATTTTATTAGATGTTGAATTGTTTGATACCCCTGTTATGTGATGCTTTATGATATATCCTGATTTGTGTTGTGATCTGTGATGTAATTTATTATTCATTATATATATATCTGCGATCTGTGATGATTAAATGATGTTGCACTATTGTGTTAAACCCCTAGACCACACTATACACACACAAATATGGATTGCACGCCGGAATCGGTTAAGTCATAAATTTATAAAACAATTTTGAATTTGAATTTTAAATTCAAATAGTTTTGGAAAGGGATTGGGTTTTAAGTGAAAAGCTTTTGGAAAGGTGTTTTGAAAATGAAAGTTATTTAAATAACTTAATAAGATTTGAAATTTGAATAACTTGAAATCTGAAATATTTTAATTTGAGTTTAAATTCAATATTTAAAAATGGAATTCAATGATTGGAAATTTTGGTTTAAAAGATTATACAAGTTATACAAGGTATTTACATGGGTTTTTAAACCATTTTAAAAAGTATGGTTTTGAGAATTTGAATTTTACTCAAATTTGTATCTGAAAGGCCTTAACTCGTGCAAATAAAATCAGGTTTACCGAATCGGAAACAAGTGACTTTAAATAATAATAGCTTTTATTTAAGGAAAGAATTTCCCAACTATGATGAAAAGATTTCAAGTTTGAAATTGAATTGTTTTAAAAGCTATAAAATCTTCGTAAGAGATAGTTGAACCCTATTTTGAAATCAAAGAAGATTTTAAATAGAGTATCCTTTATAAGATTGAAACGGGAATTGCTTTGAAAATAATAAAATGAGTCTTTGATTTAAAGACCGGATGAATTAATTTAATTTGAAAAGGAATTGTTTTGAAAGGCTATGAATGAATCTTTGTCAAAGATTGATGAATCTTGTATTAAATTGAAAGGGGATCTTGAAAAGTGAATCTTTTGTTTAAAAGATTTAAATCTAGAAATTGTTTAAACCATTGAAGGTTTTTGAAATGAATCTTTTGTTTAAAGGATTGGAATGGTAATTTGTTTAACCATTTGAACGAATTTTTTTGGCTTTAAGCTGTAATTTAACTGAGATCCCATATCCATATGTTTTTAAATATTGCGCTCACTATTCGGTTTAGCCGGGAGAGGACCTTGTGTCATATAACCCATTCCGAATAGTGATACGACGTTATGGATAGCATTTGAAGGCCGGTGGTGAAGACCGGGTATTTGCGAGAACGATAGGATGACCTATCGATTGTCTCTACACCGAGTAGCTATGGTATAGAGATTCCCTAAGTGATGGGAAGTCCGATCGGGAGTGTAGATTCCCGGATTCACAAGGGCTTCTTCGGAAGTGCCTTCGGTTCTGTTCGAACTCGGAACAGACTTGTATGGATGTGTGTCTGACACTACACTTTGAGATGTAAAACCAGTTTCTATCAAATACATTTCTGTTTGGTGGTGGAGATTTATTCTCTTAGCTTAACACCCTTCTCTGAGATGTACGAGCTCAGAGGTTATGTAATTGATGGTTACCAGTAATACATTCCCTATTTGGTAATGTGGCATACGAAGTGCTGCTGATCATTTGTTGATCAAAGCATGGCTTTTGTGAAAAGGTAGCTTTGTGGACCAGACTTCGTCGAACTTCACAACCCGGAATGGTCGAAACAGGAAAGGTGCGGTAAGGTTATTTGGGGGCAGCTCCCCCTGAGGGTATGTTCATTCCTTCTGGATAGAAGTGATATCATGGTATGGAGCCCAGATATTTAACCTATGTGGTTACTGTAAATACATTACTTTGTGGTTGTTGATATCGAGTGCTAGGATAAAGGTTGGTTACGACCGGGGGATGGCATACTCGTGTAGTAGTTACCTAGTTACAGAGGTAACTCGGCCTTGTGTTGGCAGAGATCCGGTCAGGTTCTCGAGGCGTCCCTCTAGAGGCGTACTCATGTGGCCCAGGATGTTCCTTAGCCTGACCATTTGTTGGAAATCCAATCAACAATACGCGCCTTGCACGGTTTTAGTTGTATAACCTGCCATTTAAAATGGTAGCTATAGCAGACATAATATAATGGTACCTATGCTGGCTAAGATTAATATTATACTTTCGAAATGTTTTCCACTATGCACTAATAATAATATCAAATGGTTTTTGCGTATCAAGCATATTTGACTATCGTAAGGAGAAATCTTCCCCAAGTCTGCGTTTGCATTGTGTGTGTAGCGGGAGGCCTTATGGTAGTTTCATTTTCCAAAAGCATTACGGATTTCAAATTTTTAATTCTTTTGTTTGTTTTTTGAAAAATAAACTGTTCTTGTTTGCTCATACCAGTCCCATGACTGACCCGGAGTTTATTATTCCTTTCCTAAACTCTGGGTGCCCACTATTTTCCACAAGGGCAGTCCAGAGTTGGATTTTTCAGATAGTAGATAGTAGATATCGATTCGGTAGCTTTCAGCTTTCTCCCTGTAATTCTTTGGAGATCCTGGATATTGGACTCTTTGGATTCACACCAGTCCTGCCTGTCTTGGTGAAATGTGATGGTGGATCGAGCTTGCGGTTTGGAGCCTTAGCTTTGGAGCATTGGATTGGAGTTATCTCTTGGCTATTCGTTTTTCGCTGCTATATCATATTGTTTTTTTTTCGCTGTAGCATTGTTATCTTGTCTCTGATATTTCGTGTATCATATATATATCATTGTTGTATCATTCTGGATATTGTATCATTGGTTGTATATGATATTCATTTCTTTTTCTTCCGCTATGTTGTTTTACTTAATTGTGTTATAAGCTCCGACGAACCAGATTCGACGTTTGGATCTGCAGCATTGGAATACGAGTGTTGTATTCGGTGCCGATTTTCGAAGGTCGAGTCAGGGTCGTTTCATAATACTCGGGTCAGACCGAGTTATTTCAGGATAGTCGCTATTCTAATTCAGTAGCAGCTTCAGCTTTTGGGATTTCACTCCATCTTTTGTCTAGTCTTCGAGGAGTACTTTTGGTCCATTGATTCTCGTCTCACGTATGTTGATAACATGTATATGTATATTTAGTTCATGTGAACTATCGATTGTTGTAGCATGTATTCCAGACTTATCTTCCGCTATATATCTGATACTTCCATTCTGATGTGATTATACTTTTCAGTATTGTTGTTATTATGAGTTGTTCTGAATTTTTCTTTAGCCACTGTAGTTTCGTTTTAGATTTGGATTGAATATATCATTGGAAGTAATTTACACAACTCCTATCGATGTAATCAATACTCTTATAAGGCATAATTTACGGATGGTCGCTTCTAACAAGCCTTATTCTTTGCAATAGCAGACGTTAATCCCTATAATAACCTTTGTTATTGGGAGCATAGAGGTGGGGCGTCATAGCTTGGTATCAGAGCTAAAATTCAAAATAAATTATAATGAACATAGAACAGAGCAGAATGGAACATGTGTTATAACTATTCGAGGGTTTTTATTCGTGCCTTTCTAATCTATTCCTTCCGCTTTAACATGTGGAGTATGTCTAGGAATGAATTTCATATTCCGTAGTATTCCATTTGTTAAAATTCTTATCAATTGTATGTTGTTTTAACTAATCCTTACCTTCTCTTGTCTCTCAGCCTATGGCTGGAAGAGGTAGAGGGAAGCGTTCTTCTGTAGGTCCGTCTAGTGGTTATCATCCGGACGGAGTCTATATGTCAGCTGATCAGTTTATGGAGCTATTTCGGGGTACCCAGCCTTCTGTTGCTACTCCCGCAGTTCTTACTCAAAAGTCTGCCTTTGCCCGCATGTGTAGTGATTATTCCCACCTTGGAGGCAAGCCTTTCAAGGGATCGGAAAGTGTAATGGAGGTTCAGACTTGGTTGCTCACTTGTGAGCTCATATTTTATCGGATGGATCTTCCTGATCATCATCGCGTTCCCGTGGCATCTAGTATGTTGCAAGAACGTGCGTTGCATTGGTATGAGCTTTTTATTGTGGAAGTTGATGAGTCCTCTCTCTCTTAGATTCAGTTTAAGGAACATTTCGAACTTAAGTTCATTCTTGAAAGGCTAATCTTACTCGTAGTTTCCTTAAGTTGAAGCAAGGAAAGTTCTCTGTTTCTGATTATGTTGCATCTTTAATATGGAGTTGAGTTCATCAACACTCCACGTAAGAAGAATCTTTATTTTGTTGATGGTTTGAAGAAAGTTCTTTGCTTCAGCTTAAGCTCTCTTTTGAGAAGCTTGTTGATTCGGCTCTTTTGCTTGAAGCTGTTGAAAAGGAACGTGATAATTGTGATGAGGTTGAGGTTTCTAAGAACTCCAACAAGAAGAGGTTTCCATTTCATAAGCCTAATTCTTCCAACCAGAAGAAGAAGAAGCACGCTACCTCTAGTTCTCAGTCTAGTAGTGCACCTTCTGTTCAAAGGGCGTGCTATAATTGTGGTTCTTTGGATCATCTTCTTCGTAGTTGTCCTAAACCTCGCATTTGTCGTTACTGCAAGAAAGGAGGTCATTGGAATTTTGATTGTCCTACTGCTCCTAAAGGTCTCAAATCTGGGAAGCTTAGTGTTGGTAAAGCTTATGGTGATTCTACTAAGCCCAAAGATATTATTCCTTCTATTTTGGAATGTTTTATTTTATTTCATGGCCGTTCTATTAGAGTTCTTTTCGATACGGGTGCGTCGCATTCGTTCGTGTCAAAGGAGCTTGTTGATGTTATTCATTTGGATGTTGTTACCCTTTGCGACCCTTTGAGGATCGTAAATTCTATTGGTGGATCCATTACTCTTGGTTTGTTATGTATTGATGTTGAGATTATTCTGTGTGGCTTTTCCTTTCATGCGAATCTGCATGTTATGGATCATCTTGGTTTTGATAGGATATTGGGTATGGATTGGCTCGTCCGTCATGAAGTTCAAATCCTATGTCCCGAAAGAACTTTATATCTAAAACATCCCGATGCTAGTGAGCAGTTATCTATTATATTTCGAAGCATGGATCATACTTCGAATGCTTTCATTTCTTCCTTCGAATCGGAGGATGTCATAGATAATATTCATGTTGTTTGTGATTTTTTCTGATGTTTTTTAGCCTATTTCGAGATTGCCGCCGAAGAGGGCAATTGAGTTCCGTATTGATCTTATCTCTGGTGCTCATCCTGTCAGCCGTCCTTCCATGAGGATGTCTGCTAAGGAAAATGAGGAGCTCAAGCAACAATTATCTGAGTTGGAAGCCAAGCATTTTATTCGCTCTAGCTCATCTCCTTGGGGCGCCGCCGTTGTCTTCGTTAAGAAGCCAGATGGTACTCTTAGGCTTTGTATTGATTATCGCAAGCTTAACGAGCTCACTATCAAGGATAGGTATCCATTACCTAGGATCGACGACATGTTCGATCAATTAAGTGGCGCTAAGCTCTTCTCCCAACTCGATCTTTCTACCGGATTTCATCAGTTACGAGTTGCGGAAGATAGCAGTCCTCTTACCGCATTCCGTACTCGTTGTGGTTCTTACGAATGGCTTGTTATGCCGTTAGGTTTGACGAATGCTCCAGCGTATTTTATAGATTTTATGAATCGGATATTTCGAGAATATCTCGATAAGTTTGTGTTGGTTTTCATTGATGATATTCTTATTTGTTCCAAATCTGAAGCCAATCATATTCAGCATTTGGAGATTGTTTTGTGCACTCTTCGTCAGCATCAGCTTTCTGCCAAATTCTCCAAGTGTCACTTCTGGGAGAATAGGGAGAAGTTTCTCGGTCACATTGTTTCTTCCGATGGTATTTCTGTCGATCCTTCCAAGATCGAATCTATTCAGAATTGGAAGAGGCTCGAGACTGTTACTGAGATCCGTAGTTATCTTGGATTGGAGAGTTATTATCGTCGTTTTATTAAGGACTTTTCATGTATTGCTTTACCGCTTACCACTCCCACGAGAAAAGATGTTCCTTTTATTTGGTCTGTTAAGTGTGAGAATCCTTTCTTGAAGTTAAAGATCTCCTTACTCATGCTCCTATCTTAGTGGTTCCCGAAGGGAATCATGGTCTTGTTGTTTATATTGATGCCAGTGGTTTTGGACTTGGTGCTATTCTCATACAAAAGGATAGAGTAGTTGCCTATGCTTCTAGACAACTAAAGCCTAACGAGATTCGTTATGCTACCCATGATTTGGATTTGGCTGCTATAGTCTTTGCTCTAAAGATTTGGCGACATTATTTATTGCGCGAGCATTTTATTCTCTTCACTGATCACAAATCTCCGAAGTATTTATTTACTCAGAAAGAACTTAATATGAGGCAATAGCGTTGGCTCGAATTTCATGCTTCATATGATTTCGATATTCAGTATACCCCTGGTAAGGGTAATCGAGTTGTTGATGCACTTAGTCGCAAGCAGCAGGTTGTTGTTTCCATGATGCTAGCAGAGTGGAATATTTTGGAAGCTTTATCTCTTTGTGATATTAGAGACCGTCCTTCAGTTTTTGGTTCTCCCATTCTTTTATTTAGCATGGAAGCTCGTCCTAGTTTGTTGGATCGTGTTGCCGATGCCCAGAAACAAGATCCATATAGTGCTTATCTTATTCAGAGTTGTAAATCGGAATCCCAAAGTGATGATCTAGAGGATTTCGATATTGATGTTCATGGATGTATTCGGAAGAAGGGAAGGTTGGTTGTGCCTATTGTTTCTAATCTTAGAAATGACATTCTTGAGGACTATCATCATTCTAAGTATATTATCCATCCAGGTAGTAGTAAGATGTATGCTGATATGAAACGCTTATACTATTGGGAGGGTATGAAGCGTGATATTGCAAGTTATGTAAGTCGTTGCATGACTTGTCAACTTGTTAAAGTAGAACACCAGTGTCCCAGTGGTCTTTTGCAGCCTCTTGAGATTCCAATGTGAAAATGGGATTAGATTTCTATGGACTTCATTGATGGTCTACCTCGTTCGAGGTCGGGCCATACTAGTATTTGGGTGATTGTTGACAGATTGACTAAATCAGCCGATTTTATTCCTATCAAGTCCAATCGGACTGCTTCTTTGTTGGCTAAGTTGTTTATTAAAGAAGTCGTTTGACTTCATGGTGTGCCTAGTTCTATTGTTAGTGACAGAGATCCGCTTTTTACTAGTGGTTTCTGGCAGAGCCTTCAGAAAGCTTTAGGCACTAAGCTCAATCTCAGTACAGCTTATCATCCACAGACTGATGGTCAGACTGAAAGGGTGAATCAAGTCTTAGAAGATCTCCTTCGAGCTTGCATTCTTGATTTTGGTGGTAGTTGGGAAGACCACTTATCTCTTGTTGAATTTTCTTATAACAATAGTTTTTAATCCAGTATCGGTATGGCTCCCTTCGAAGCTCTTTATGGAAGACCGTGTCGATCACCATCTTGTTGGTTGGAATCGAGGGAAAAGTTAGTTCTTAGCCCCGATTATATTCGTGAATCTTCGGAGAAAATTGATATTATTAGACAGAGAATGAAAGAGGCTCAGAATAGGCAGAAATCTTATGCTGATCATCGTAGGAAGCCTTTGGAATTTTCTGTTGGCGATCACGTATTCATTCGTGTTTCTCTGATGAAGGGTGTGGTGCATTTTAGTAGCTTCGGGAAATTGGCTCCTCGATATATTGGACCTTTCCTATTACGGAACGCATTGGCCATGTTGCTTATCGCGTATCGCTACCTGTTCAGTTTTTGGGAATTCATGACGTATTCATGTATCCCAGCTTCATCGATGCTTTCGAGGTTCAGATTCTATTATTGATCCTCATGTGTTGCAAGACCTTGAGATCTCACCCGACTTGTCTATAGTGCAAAATCCTATTCATGTGCTAGCTTCGGAGGTTAAGCGCCTTCGGAACAAAGAAGTCCCGCTTGTGAAAATACAATGGTCCGCAAACCCCAAAGATTGCACTTGGAAAACCAGAGAATTCATTAACCGTTCTTATCCGGATTTTCTCTCCTCTTCGGGTGGGGGTGGGCATTCTTATCCATCTTTTCTATTTTAATCTTTGTTGAGTCAAATAATTGGTGTTATAAACAACTCCTAGTATGAAAATTACAGGGACGCAATTTTTATAAGGGGGAGTTTGTAACAACCGTGGTTTTGAATTATTGTCGAAATAAATATTTTAAATTCAAATTTGGAAATAATAATAATAATAATAATAATAATAATAATAACAATAATAATTTACAAGTCAGTTGAACACAAACGGTAGTTGTTTACAAAGTCAGTGGAAAATAACTTCATTTGCCTTTCAGGAGTAACATAAGTTGGTCCATATTTATAAATCAAATATGAGAACATCTTTCTGTCAACAATATTTGCAAATCAAAAGTTTGTAAAACAGGGTGGAACATAGTTCATTGCTTTGTTGTGACAAAAGATTATGAAGCAAAAGTGTGAACGCAAAGTCCAATTCCAAAATCAAACGTAAACAATTTTGCCATCATCATGTTATGCAACATGTTCTTTTTCTCTCCTTTATGCATGTTTCATTTAATGCAAGTGTAGACCAACACGTTTTCAAGTTAATGTAATTGTACAAAGTTGCCAGCATACATATTTTTGAGAAAAGCTGCATCATTTATTTCATTCTCTTCAATAGCTCAGCAAAGCTTATTAATGCTGTTCAAAATAAATTCCTGCTCCCTTTGAATCAGGGTTACTAGCTGGTTTGGAGCAAATTTAGGTGAGTTTAAACTCACTTTGCTAATTTGTTCTTTTGCGTGGAAAATGTATAAGCTCAGACCAACTTATTTTCTTTACCCCTTTTTTCTATCCATGCGGCATGAAAAGTTGGTGGTCAGGTCACAATTGTTTTGTTGCAGGCCAAATTTTGTTTTTGATTCAAAAGTCATTCTCTCTGCTACTTTTCGTTTATGTATGAAAAAAAAATTTCACAGGCTACTTTTGTAATGTACGGTGAGGGCGTACGTGTAGTTTGAATTTAATTATTCGATTAATTTATTATTGTTTTAAACTTCATTAATTGTTTTAATTTATGGATTTCAAAATTACTTATCATTTTCATTAATGATGTTTGAGATTAATTACTCATTTAATTAATGACTGGTAGAATTTAATAAATCCTTCTAATTAATTGATTTAATAAAGGTGATCAAAGTAAATTAACTAATATAATAAAAATTGCTTTGACAAACTGATTTAAAATTAACAAACTTATTTAATAAAGATTTTTAAAGTTGATTTACCAATGATATAAAAATATTTGGAAATAATTATCTATTTTACTGTAGATAATGAATTGTTTATTCAAAGGGATTTTAAATGTGATTAATTATCTTTCGAGATAATTAATATTGTTTTTAAAGTTATAAAAGGAATTGGAATCCGATTATTGGAATGTTAAGTTGGATGATCTTCTGGGTGTTCGGTTTGATGTTGGTTTAGG
Organism: Allium cepa; assembly: GCA_030765085.1. Lineage (NCBI taxonomy): Eukaryota > Viridiplantae > Streptophyta > Magnoliopsida > Asparagales > Amaryllidaceae > Allium > Allium cepa. The sequence goes on from CM060934.1 coordinate 359,684,817, forward strand.
CCTTCGGGGTTACACGTTTGGAAAAATTATTCTCTTAATGTTTTAACAATCTATAGCTAATTCTTAAAGTGTTTTACCAATACAGAAATCAAGGCAAAAAGTTCGGTTCATTTTTTAAAAGAAAAGGTTTGAATTGTTTATGGAAATGAATTATTTGTGTAAAGCAAATCATTCATATAAAAACGATTTATTTGTATAGTTAGCACTAAACATCGAAGGAGTAGGCTTGTTGCTATTTCAAAAGTTAAGAATAATTGTATGGCATGACTTTGAGGTAACACTACCTTGACTTGTCTGGTATTATTGTTAACTAAGAATTAGCCCAAGTTTTAATTCAATGAGTGGTGATAATTATACAGGACTTAATTTCCATATACAATCGTTTTATACCCTCGATATTTAGTATCTCAACTATCGGTTACTTCAGCTACTTTATTATCGTCATTCTAAGATGATTTATTGCTCCATTGAGTGTTGCTATCCTTTGATAGAAATGACTAAAACAAAAGCGCGAGAGGTAGCCAAGCTATGTAGGGTTGCTCCCATTCGGGTATTTTAACATCTCATCTAGATTTTTGTTTACTTTGTCACATGAAAAACGGTTAAGATATAGATTTGTAATATTCGAATACTCGATAAGGTTTGGCTAGATCCAGCTTGGTATTGTCCAAGAAGTGTCATGAAGTATATGAGCTTCTCATAAGTATATTACAAGAGGTATACTTCAAAGGGGATGCACCTTCCTAGTCATTTGTTGGAAAATTTCCTTTCCTTATTTGATTCGTGTCCCTGAATATAATTTAGCTTTAAATTGGCACAAGTAGAGCCAACTCCTCATCACGAAATTTAAGTGTTTATTTAGCCCATTCTATCAAGTTTGGATTGTTACTTTATTTAACCCATTTTATCGAGTTTGGACCGGTACCTTATTTAGCCCATTCTTTCGAGTTTGAACTGTTATTTATACTCATTCATATTTGGATTTGTTTTCCTGATACTTAATTCTTCTCTTTCCTATATGGATGTTATTCTTGTGAGGTAAAAATCGGTTCTGCCTTAGCAGTGTGGCCTCTCATAATTTTTATATGATCTTCATTATTTGAGTTATCTCACACTGGTATTTCCAGACTAATCCGGGTGTTATTTATTTATAATGCTCGGGTTAGACCGAGTATTTTCCCAAGGTTGCCTCTGGAGTTTTGGAGATCATGGAAGGGAGCTGAAGATTCACCTATAGTAGTATTTTATTTTCCGTTGTATTATATAGTATACCTTTCGGCATTTGTAAGGTCGGGATTTTATAATTGTCTAGCTGATAAGGTTTGTTTAACTCTGATATAATTTGTATTTTTGAAGTGATAATTTCTACTGTCTCTGTTATATTATATGTTGTCAATTCCGTTGTGAGATTCTGGTTTTATCTGTTCTCTGTTACTTTCTTTTTATTTACCCTAACAATCTGCCTTTTTGCTCATTGGTTGCACAACATTGGAACATAGTGGTAGTGTTCAGTGTATACTTTTGATGGCCAAAATGGCGGGTCGTTACAACATAGGTCCTATGAAGTAATATAACCAAATGTAGTGTTTATAGAACTGATAATTAAAACCAAATATCTATCTCTAAATAAATAAGTCAAACACTATCACAGCTCCAGGTGTTGCATAATGAAAATATAAAGCTCTATAAATATAATATACATGAAAGCATAGCCTCATGCCAATCAATCTGCACCATTCTGCGTGTTATGTCGCACCTTATATCTAGTCCACTAATTTAAGAGTACTCGAGGTAATAAGAAGCAAAGCATAAAATCTTGAGTCAGATAATAGTCTGTTGTAAGCGATAACTATCTCAAAATACTATGAAAATCAAAATAGTATAAGGCATAGGGTAGGGAGAATCATACCTTATCCATCCCTGCATACAAAGAGTTAGCACATAGCAATATATGCTAACCTATTGCCATCATTGTATTATGGGCATGATAAAAGCCTAAATACAATGTTGTGTGTCGGGTATCCAATTAAACAATACCTAAGTCATGTGACAACTCTAGAGTGATAAAATAAACACGCAATGTAACAAACCCATGATTTTCGACCCTTAAAAATCGACATCAACACGCTCACTGTACAACATGCCGAATATTCAAGTGTTAGAAATATCGATTCATTAAGGATGAAGAAGAAAGAGGTAGAAGAACAAACAGGATCAACAATACAGAATCTCACAATCGCAGCGGAATAAAATATTATATATAATAACAGAATTCAAACACAAGAACAGTACCGTTAATATACATACCATTATCAGAGTACAATATACAACAGTCAGTCTGGACAGTTATAATAACCTGTCTTGATATACATAACTCACACAGCAGAAATAACCAAGTACTGATATAAGTCTGAACTCCTCCAGTTCATTTCCTGAGCTCCATAGCATTCTGACATAAATTTGTAATACTCGGTCTGACCCGAGCATTATAATAAAATAACACCCAAGTCAGTTTGGAAAACCAGCGTGAGAAAAACACACACAATTTGAATTATTAACTTTTATAAAAATCCTTTGAAAAACAAAGGTATCTCGTAAGACCGCGTCACACATAAACACGACGGGTTTTCCCTTACAATAACCAAAACATTTTTATAGAAAATCCAGTGATATTATAATAGTGTCTAAGTACAAATACTTATTCAAATAGCCGAAATTGTTACATTAATTAAATTGTAGCATATCAGGCTCTACAAAAAACCGCAAAGGCTCATATTAGAGAATGGATCCCATATAATGGCTGGACTACTAGGGCACCGCTCTTCAAAGTACACCTCTAGAAAAATGTACCGAGAACCTCGCCGAGATCCCCTACCACACAAGACTGGCCTGGCCTTTACCTGGATAGACCGAATATGTTATCACCTCGGGTGTTTCCACCCTTAAAAATCGACCGCTCCCCTTTTCACGCACTACCATATCCATAATATATACATATATATAATATATATATATTCGAGGATATCTAGAAAAGTGATAACATATGCTAATTGGGTGCTGCTTACTTAGCCTTGCTGAATCTCTCCTATTTTAGTCATTCCTAGTTGATGGGGCTTTAGGCTAACAATTACGTTTTAAGAATAATTCTACTTAGAATGCTCATCGTCCTCCAATGACGATATTATGATAGTATTCGTCCGTACAAGTTGTCCTGGGTCTGGACAAACTGAATCACCGTCTTTTCTATCTTCATGATATCCGTTCGTAACGTTCAAATCGGATTGAAGTGGTTTTCGAATAATTAAATTCGATCACTGTCTCTTCGTAACGATTAACGAAATTGGTCGATACCAATAGTCGATTATTTAACTATTAATAAAACATCCGTAAGCAGTCACTAGGCCTTATAAATTATTTTCCAAAATATTTATTTTTAAAATATCTTTATAAGATATATCAACCACACCAACATTTAAAAACAATTTCAAATACTTAAATCCATAACAAGATATTTCCAAACCATCTCAACACTTAGAAATATTTCCAAATTTCAATTTTCATACTTAGGGAAATATTATAAGTCTTATTTTCCAAAATCTTTTCAAATATCAACACTTAGGAGAATATTTCGTAACTTATCTCATAAGTCTTCAGAATTACTAATAAACTAGTGCGTGGCCCGTGCTACGCACACGGGCATTGCTGGTATTGACATGTAATTGTAGGTGCATTTGTATGTAGTCCAATTGTATGCAAAAGAAGTATGTACAGGTTAGGTGCAGTGATGGTTGTTAACCCCTACAGCTTTATGTTCAGTCATGAGGTTGTTGGAAATTGCTGTGTGAAAATAAAATAGGGTTAGAAATGTGCAGTAGGGACATAACCAAATTGTCGAGTAGTGTATGTGTAGGTATTCATTTGCAGGAAGGCAGTGTTGTAATCAAAATGGGAAATCCTTATTTAGGAAAATCAAGCTGTCTTCTTTGAATTGAATTTGTTTACGGTAAATCTTTTTATGTGTGGATGTTAAGTGGTTAAGCAGTAAATTATTATGGCTCGTTTGGTTGGTAATTAAACTTTTTGTTTGTATTTTGTTGGGAAAGAGTGGTTGTGGAGTAAGGGACGCGTAAGCTGATAGATAGAAATTTTGTTAGTGCTAAAATATAGGGGATTAATAAGATTATGGTTTTAAAAACTCCTTATCCGTCCTCTCATCTCCCCTTTATTTCCACTGTGTCGCTCTGTCATACCATGTTGTATGGGTGTAAAACTGTTGTTGGAAAAGCGAAAAAATATGTACAAATAATTTGGGTCTTTAATTGTGTAGCGTTTGGGTTTGGAAAACTATATTAGTTGTAAGTTTGTGCAAATGAAAATGGTTAGTAAACACAATGTGCTGAAAAACGTTTTTCAGTTTTGAAGATAACTAAGTTTACGTTTTGTAACTGAGTGTAAGTGGGTAGTTGTATGTTGTGTAATTGGCAGTGAAAATATGAAAAGGCGTTGTAGAAATTGAAAATGAGGTGCTAATAGTTATTTGTGCGTTGAAAGCCAACCAAGACGCACCGTAAGTCATTGGCAGTGGAGAGTATGATGGGTGTGGATTGTGCTTTGCACACGGGCAGATTTTGAATTTGTAAATTTAGTTAACACAATTTCTTATATGACTGTCAAAATAGTACTGAAATTGTGGACATAAAGCACTGTTCCGCAAAATACTTTTAATTATTAGTGGACCATGATACTCTATACCGCCCGTTGTTTGAGGCTATCCACTTCAGTGGAAATATTAGTGGAATTAATTTTGGCAATGATGTAAGTATGGTTCAAACCATCTCAGTAGAGGTAGTTATAAGATTCGTATACAGGTATAGAAAAAACATTGTTGTTGAAATATAAGTCTGCGTAGGAATAAGCAGAAGTTTTGCTTTATCCAAATGAGCATTAGCGACAAAAGCAATTTGTTGTGTTACTTCAAATAATTCTTTCCTCGCCATTCTTGTTTTTAGTTTCTCTTGGCATTGATATAACTTTACTGATTAAGGATAACAGTATCAAGTACTAATTATCTCAACAATTTTTATAGAAATTTCACCGCTTCGAACTGCTACTTGGTTTTATCATCGCTTCAGATTGTCTATGCTATTGCAGGACATATTACTCCTCAGATGTTGCTTCAAATATATTCGGACTATCATTGTTGCAGCCAACATTACTCCTTCTATCACTAATTCATTTCGTTGTTATTGCACTCACTAATCGATTCAGATACAGTAAACTTTGATGCTCAATTCACTGCCAGTCTTTTCTACCTGAAGATGCTTTGACATAGCTCCATTCATTTCATTTGTTAGTTCATGCTCATGCTCACAATTCCTGACCAGATCAAGCGTAATCTTATCCAGTAACCTAAATAGAATTCCCCATCATTCTGTGTTGACCTTAATATAATGTTGTATCATCGTCTCCGACTTCTATATCTGGCTTGTACACAGTTTGACAATGCGCATCAGCCCAGATAATGTCACTGCTGCTTCACATTGCACTCACGCTCATTATACATGGCGACGTTGTTGGTTTATTGCTAGGTAGAACCTGATACTCAAGTTGTTTGATGTGGTGCTAATGGAAGCTGAACATCCTAAATTTTTAGAGATGATTATGAACGCTTTAGGTGGATTTGTAACTGGTGCAGATAAAAAAATTTGTTTCCTTTCTTCATTTTCAGACCTGGCTATGCACGTCCATCCTCAAGCCTCCGTCAAAACGTATTATCTGATGTTTCACCTTGCACTCATGCTCACCTTATTCTGATCAAGCATGTCTTCACCTTTTGTCAAAGTTGGGAGTCTGCACGCTCATATCAGCTTATTTCAACGTATCCAAGTTACATTGTTTTACCATGATATGTCATGCAAGCGAAATATGTTCTAAATGTGTGTAAAAAAATTCAAATCTAATGGTAATCTATAAAGGATGTGTTATGATGGTACTCATTGTAACAAAAACTACACTAACACTTTGTGTACAAAGGAAGAGTTCATTCCAAAGCTACGGAAAAGAATAAAATATAGAGATAAAGATGTTGCTAAATAAAATCTCGAAAAAATGAATAAAACCTGCTTCACAACATGACAATTTATAGCTGAAGTATGATATCACAATTAGACACAAAAAAAATTTTTGTACTGTTTAACCTTGAGCAAGATAAGCGTAGAACTTACATTATCTTATGAGGATTTGTCTATACTATTAATTAACCAATGGCTGCACAAATAGGGATCAGCATAAAATTATAGCTATATTTGACTGCAGGCTGGTTTGTACGAAAAATTTGATTTGGACAGTTAAAAAAATTGAAGGAAAACATAGGGAAATGTACCAACGTTGCACATATTTCAGTTAGTGCAGAAAAAGAGAAGCACGGTTTCAGTATGTTGACTAAGAGATAAAACAGTATATGTTATTACTGGGAACTCACTGTATCAGTGGAAAGTTTTATATAAAGTAATGTACTATTTATAAGTAAATGGTCATCTAAAAGCCTATTCACTCTGAATAGTAAGAGTTACCGTAGCAATAAAAATGGAATCAGAGAATACTCAGATGGCAATGTTAAAAATAACTAAACATTTGAGGAAGAAAGTAACATTTGCAGTAATATGAAACATCAACAGTTGCTATGCTGAACAACATGGACACAAAATACAAAGTTAAAACTGCGACAGAGAAGAACATGGAAAATGCATATGTAGTTGTTAATACAAAAGTAAAGCCTAGCAAAAAATTAGACAGATTGAAGATGAAGATTTGTTGAGTAAATCTCTTTTGCGGCTTTGGAGATTGAATTCCACATCCTGGACAGTCGTACATATATGCGATCCCAGTTAGGACCGACTTGCAACTCAGATAGTAGTTGATATTGATTCGCCATTTTGATAGCTGTTGAAAGAAATGTAAGAATGGTTAACAACAGTGGCAAACAGAATAGTTGTAGAACATGTAGAAATATGATATTTGCAGTGGGGTATGTGGCATAGACGGTTTAGCGGCTCAAGGGATTTTATTTTTTCAGAGATAGGAAAGTACCTGGGGAGTATAGCGTACAGTGGGAGATAAAAATTTGTTGAGGCCTTGGGTGGATAACAAATGAACATGTTGAGTTATTTGTAGTTGAAAACTGCAGAGTATAACTGATTCACAGTTATGAAAATCCATATTTTCAACACGTGTACAGAAGTTGGTTTGTCTATGTTCGTGGTTGATGTAGTTACCTAAGAAAATGGGTTAACTGGTTGACTGTGTAAAAATAAGTGTATCCAAAAGACAGTTGCAGCAGTGTGAAAATTACGTGCATTTGAACCCTTAATTAGTAGTTGGTTATAATACCTGTCTGCATGTGAAATATTTGGAGTTCCTGTATGGATTACAGCTGTAGTGCCTATACATCATAACTGTTTGAATTCATTTCTTATTTTTATTTTGTATGTAATGATGATAGAGGAATATGTGAAACAGCAGGGGGTTAGTACGTTCACATAGGGAAGAGGGGTAATATAGTTGATGGTAAGTGAGGATAAAAATAAGGTAGTACGTGCATGATGATGTAAAATAAATGTTAATGATAAATGTGCTTACAGAAATAAGGGTGTACAATTATATGTAACTACAACTGATCAAACAGCACATGTCGAACGTGTAAAGGACAGAAAATAGGTAAAAAGTAAAATATTATTTTAGTCATTGGTGTATTATTGCAAATCTTATTATCAAAGAATGTGGTTGTGAGTATTAGTTATGTGATTTTGATGGAATGTAAGTAAATAATTTACACACCGTCCAGTTGAAGATAACAACAGTATTGCCATAAAGTTAGCCCTGGTATCCAGGTACGTACCCAAACAGGGCAGTTAAACATGGGAATCATTATCAACTCACCCTTCATTCTATATCACGAAAAAAGTGTGTACTTTATTCAGAGAAGATTGGGGGCAGCTAACGAAAAAAATATTGGGAATTAAAAAACTTATTCATCCAATCTACTGGTATTAATGCAGACATACAGAGGAGGGAAGACGATGACGAAATAGTTGATGTGTGTCCACCGTCTGAACGCCTTCTTCTGCCTGTTAATGTCCAAACTGCTTACATGGTTAGTGGGCATTCCTTTACTCCGGCTGCACTCAGCCTGAATACAACATTAGTATGTTAGTACATGTGGCCATATGTTATGAGCTAGTTTAGTGGTAAGGTAAGTAGACCAACCTCGTACGTCACGTGCAGCTGTGGTTGTGGACAACGGGATCAGCCATGTTTCCGTTTCAGCGAGTAGCAAGATGTTCTTTATTTGTGATCTGAAGTTTGTACATAGAGAAAGCACACCACTGTCGCATGATGGGAGAGTGTATGGAAATGCCAAATAAAGAGAAAAAAATGTGGACTTCAATTAAAGGCATACCGGACAGTATATACTGTTTGCCTGAAGCGTGTTGACACGTCGATCGGAGAAGTGGGCAGTTTGGACACGAACTTTGATGACGGTGGGGATGCATCATGGTGTCAACATCCTGTACAGTGTTTGTAACACGTCGATTAACAGCGTTGTCCAAAGCTTCCACGGCCAGATTCGCTGGAATCCACACCATATATGTGTAGTAGTAATAAACAGCAGGAGGAAGGATATACAACTGCAGTTATGTTCAGTATGTTATCAGACAGAGAGGGAATAAATTGAGGGTACGTGGCGTGCGCAGTACATTCAGTAATCAACCAATTATTTGTTGTTTCTTTGAAGCAGGACAGTTGATGCATTTGTAAAAATTTGAAATTGACGTGTTGATATATGAACGTTGAACAAATATGAGATCATTGTGTAGAAGTTATTGAATGAAACGAAAAATTGTAAACTTTTACCATAGTAAACAAATATGAGATCATTTACTTTTAACCATTGGAGTTTCGTTGTACATGTAAAAAATATGAAAAAATGTTATAAATGATTTTGAAATGAAGAAAAAATTCAAATACTGGGCATTACAGATTTCACAACATAGTTCAATAACTATTGTGTTTCATTTCATTTATTTAAGAAAAATAAGGTAAATGTGAATTTTTGTTTTCTTTTCAGGTGTGACATATTCAACTTATTGATTAGAAGCTACATAGCACTAAAAAATTAGTATGAAACAACCCAGAATTTCCGAACCCGAAAACTCCAGATAGTTATGAAAAGAAGAAAGGGATAGAAGAAGAAGAAAAGAAAACAACATCAGAATCTCACATCGCAGCGGAATAAAATATAATATATAGAATACAGTTTTAAATACAAGAAATCTGTACTGTATACATATACATACATACCATCATCAGAGTACATCAATCAATCATACAGAGACAACTACTATAAGATCATACACAGCGGAAATAATAGGCAAATACGTAGATACGCTCTGTCATCAGCTTGTCTCCTGAGCTCCAGTATAAAACCTGAATCCTGTTAAACTCGGTCTGACGCGAGCATCATATAAAACAACACCCGAGTCAGTCTGGAAAACCAGCGTGAGAAAATCACACTCAATTGGATTATTAAAGTTTCAAAAATCCTTTGAAAATAAAAGCATCTCGTAAGACCACGCCACAAATAAACATGTCGGGTTTTTACCTTACGATAGCTAAAACAATTTTTATTAAAGTTCTCTGATATTATTATAGTGTCTATAGAAGGTAAATAGAATCTAGCTGAAATGCTTGCATCTCACGTTTCAGCAATAGTTGGGCACAATCAAAACCGTACAGGCGCTTATTGGAGATTGGATCCCATACAATGGCAGGGCTACTGGGGTACCGCCCGTCACAGTACCTGGTCTAGATCAGAGTACCGAGGAGCCACCCTAGCTCCCCTGCAACACAAGACCGGAACCATTCCTTACTGAACAGTCCCAAGCAAGATCACCCCGCAGTTGGCGCGACCAACCGCCCACTAAGCCGAATAAAAAGGGACATCTAGACAGGGGAAACCTCACTCTCCAGTGGGGGCTACCCACGAAGTCTTGCTGCACCTCCCCTGTTTTAGCCATTCCCGGTTGATGAGGCTTGAGGTTAAACGTTACCTTTCAAGAACGTATCACTTAGAATGCTCATCGTCCACCTGACGATGTTCTGGAAGCATTCAATCCATACAAGTTGCCCTGGGTCTGGACAAACCGAATCACCGTCTTCAACTCTTCACGGTCTTCATTCGTAATCGTACAAACCGGATCGAAGTGGTTTTCGGATAATTAAATCCGATCCCGGACTCTTCGAAACGATCAGCGCATTGTCCAATATTGATAGTCGGTTATTTAACTATCAATTAATCACACACAAGCAACCATCAAATAATTTCCACAAATTATTTATCTCAAATATCATTCAGATATTATTTCCATTTTAACCCATTTGAAATAGATTCAAAGTCCTTTATTTCCATGAAATCATTTAAATTGATTTCTCATACACACTCAATTCGATTTACCTTTGAAAATATTTCTAATTTTCCCATTCCTTTCTCAAAAATCAAATTATACTTCGCTTATAAATTTTCAAACTCAATTCCTTCACTTTATAAGATTTCTCCTAAATCTTATCTTATTTAATAACTCACTTATCATCACAACAGGATTATTAATTGGATTTTAAAAGCATTTGAAAATATTTAGATTTATAAAATAAGAAGTATAGTTTTATACAATTTAAGGTTTAAAAGAAATATTTAACTTTAAAATTAGAGTTCATCCCAGTTAATGATAAATTGTAAAGCCGGTTTTAGAAAAATTAAAGTTTATTATAAATATTTGCCTACCCTTCAAAATTATCTAATTTGAAAACATTTTAAATTCAAGTAATAGTTTACAAAAATTTATAGTGTAGTAATTTGAAAAATATTCCTTTGTAAAATAAAATTTAACTTTAGAAAATCCAATATCATCTATAAATGCCTCTTGTCCACACTCTCCTTCAGAAATATTTTACTATTTCCATTCAACAAATTTCATATCTCAATATAAGTTTCACTTTGACTTATCTTTTCCAATATACCCTGATATTTTCCCATCTCATTTATAAACTCCATTTATAAATTTATAACTCCCTGAGTTTTCTTTTCATTTATTTATGAAAACAATTTATTCAAAAATCCTATTTTTATAATTATATTCTTCAATTCAATCCCATATTGTTCCTTATTAAAATTCCATTTCACTTCTTAATAAAATTCCCTTATTTTGATTTCTTAATATAGTTCTCTTATTTTATTTTCTTAATATAGTTTTGCTTTACTTCAAATCCATTTATCGATTACAATATTTTCTTCAAGTCTTTGTACATAATTTAAATTTTCCCAAACTCAACTTTAACTAATTTTATGTTTAACCAACGTAATAACTATTCTTTTAATTTTGCTTTAGTCTCAATAGAAGTAAATTCAAATCCTAATGAAATATTCTTTTAATTTAAATTTCATTTAGCTTCCTTCAATTAAATTATTTATAGCATTTAAAAATTAGTAAATTCCAATTTCCATATAAATTTAATTCACATGCAAATCCATATCAATATAATTCATCCTGTCATATGACAACAATATATATGTAATAAATAAATATCTTTGAGGAATCCTGTTGGATCCCTCCAACCTGTTTCCCTGCATCCACAGATGTTAGCACAATAAAATAACAATTTCACTTCAGTTTGAAATATTGCAGTATTTGGATTTATATTATCATCCAGTGAATAAATTATCATAAATCAACCAATAACATCCAATGATTTAAATTTAATATTTAATTAACTAGGCATCCATATGAGTGAGAAAATCTCACCTTTGCTTCTAAGTTGCAATCCTTCCCAATCCCGACTCGTTTCCATATTTTTGACCTTGAATAACAATTATATGAATTTATTAATATTTGAACAAATTGAACAATTTCTCCCCATTGATTTAATTTATCTGATTTAAAATTAAATCCCTTTTTTAAACAAATTAAATAATTGATCATTCCATTTTATCTAAATGATTATTTCCTTACCATATCATATTATTCTGCTTTACTGGGGAAAAATATTACTCTATCTGTTCATAAACATTTTTGTTTTCACTGTATATACTATTTATATATATATATTTTTTTATTACCTTATCCTTAATTTAAATTAAGCTACAAACATCATTCTAAAATTAAATGGTAAGTTTAATGTGTATATCAATATATTTACCCTACTTTATTTTCTTTGAAACCATATATAAACGGATTTTAAAATTCCTATTTTCTTTCAAACTTTATCACGATAAGCTAACTTTCTCCGATGTTTGTAAGTAATAGCAGTAACTTCTCTTTCTTTTATATATTTTATTTTCCTTTCCAGCATGTAAAAGCATATTCATGAAATTTTATAAATAAACAATAAAAAGGAAACTCACGATTCCAAAACCAAGACCTCACCAAAGGATGTCGGGTTGCCGCCTCGAGCTTGGCAAGAATCGCGAATCCCTAAATTCGAATTCCAGACTTCGATGAGCTCCACTCTGCAATCGCGATGAACGTCAAACACCACCCAAGAAAGCTTCCATTTCCCCAATGCCAGCAGCCGCCTCTATCTCGAGCTTGCCGACCACCATCATTAGCCAACGAACACTCCGCCTTCCTCTAACTCGCAAGCGACGCCGACCCTCCAGATCGACACGGCCATCAACCCAGACTCGCAACCCATTATCACCTTACCCACGTCCTGCCTCAAGCTCGCTGTCGCCCTGGCTAAACCCAGCTCGTGAATTGAATCGTGACTTCGCTGCTCGCTCGACTTGGATCGGAATGTACTTAGGAAGAAGATTAAAGAGGAACGGGACTTAAACTTGGGAAGTATTCATTCGATTTAAACGAAGGAGGAAAAGGGATTGGGTTTCGTGAATACTGAGAAGATGAGGGAGGGCGAAAACTCAAGTCTCGTTTCATATTATTTTTTTAAAAAAAACTTCTCGGCTGATTGATTAAAAAGGGGAAGAGGAACGTAAAGGAGAGTGAAGCGTACACTACACGATAGGGAACCGTGATTTGAACTAAAGGAAAGGCTGATGAGAGAGAGGGGGACGGATGTGACAGAAATTCGGCTGTAGATATTAAAAGAGAAGCGTGTTTTAAGAAGGCACCAATTGACATTGATTCGGTCAACTAAAGTTTTATTAAATTTTCAATGCGTTTACCTATCGTACACTCACACAACATTTCCAATCAAAACGAAATTTGAAATCCGATAATAATTCAATATTACGGACCCAATGGAACTGGTTTCGTCGAATTCCGAGACTGTCCCTCGAAAGGCTATTTTCAATTGTCAATTTGAACAATGTAAATTTAAAATTGAACAAACGGCAGTTAAATTAAATTTTGATCAATTTATTATTTCCAGTATTATCAATATAAATTTATAAGCCATTAAAATATTTCTAACAAGCTTACAATACCAGATTTTAAATAATTTACCCAATTGTCAATTGTTATTTAATTTATTCAATTAGTCGTTATATTGAAATTCTGAGTTCTTTTTATTAAATCAAACCAACTTTTCATATTGAAAACAATTTATATTTCAAATTAATTATTTAAATTCATTTTAAATGTCACAAATTAGCTGTTGAAAAAGCCGGGTTGTTACATTCCTCCCCCCTTAAAAGAATTTCGTCCCCGAAATTACTAGTTAGGAAGAATGGTCATATACCCGTTATTATTACTTTACAATCAACAATTCAACATCCTACCAACTACCCTTTTTACTAAAAGAAGCATTACTCTTCTTAATAACTTTCTAAACCTTTTTCCTAGTATCCAACTATACTATATGCTTAACTATTCAAGTTTCAATTTAAACTCAAATTTTGACTTATCAAAATTTTCTCAAAATTTTTCTAACACCCTAAATTCCCGAAAAATTTTGCCAGCGTCTCCTTTGCACGGCTAGCTCGGTACAACTACAAAATGGCTCTACGGCCTCTCAAAACCCAAAAGAAAACAAAAAGCCAAGCGGCTCAATCAAAATCCCAATCAATTTCCATATATAAACTTAAACACATACCTTTTTGTCGAGCATTTCAATTTTATCTTTTTGAAACCAAACTCAATTCTCTTTACCTTTATATTACCTGCATATCTTACACAGCAATATATCCAATCACAATATACAAAACATTTTATCGACATCCTTACAAATGTCCATATCTATTCATTCAAATATTTATTTAGCTTATATTTGACATATCAATTCTCGATTGAGAATGTATCATTCCTTACTTAAGTTTGTATAGAAATCTTATGTGTTTCTTATATCTACATTCATCTTACCACTTTAGTTTGTATTCTTCCTTAGTCAATTTATTCTTTCATTCCCATATGAATTTAATTTATCTATAACTCTAAATATTCAAATTCTAATTTTTATTTATATCAAATTCATGTCTTAAATTTTAAATTAGTTTCATTCACTAACTTATTTAAATTTTCAATTTGAAAACATTTGTCGTTGACAAAATTTTCTAAAATTTCAAAATTTTCTAACTCCCAAAATTTATGAAATTTTTTGGCAGAGTCTCCTTTGTACGGAGGAGCTTTTGCAATTTGACAATAGAGATAAATATATATACATCGACCCACACGGTCGGAAAATCAAAAACAGTTCATATTTCCTAGTTTGTATTGCGTAGGCGTACCTTATTTAGCATTTTTAAGCAAGCGGCTTATTTTATTTTAGCATTTACGCGCCCAAAATCCCGCTATACGGTCTTCTGGTACTTGTACTTACTCAATTTATAAACATTAGTAACATATTTATGACAATTTATAGCATTGCATTCATTTAAACAACTACAACATATCCAAAACATAAGCAATGCAATATAAATAACTTCATAACAAATTTTTATGGTTTCCAAACTAGTTCCATTTGTTTCTAACTGACACAAACACTGTTTGCATCCAACTTTAAGTAGGTTACGATACACTTACTTAACTCCAATTCATAATTATGTCCAAACAAACCTATTCTCTATTTAATTGATTTCCAAAATCAATTCCTGCTTCTTATCAATTCAAAACTATATTTTATAAGCAATTTTATGCGAATCAAGTTCTATAAGCAGGTAATAAGGTTTTCCAATTAAATCCGATTGCTTTTACTCAATTAATAACATCATATGTGATTCAGAATGATTTCCAAAATCAAATTTAATTACTTTTATCATTCCATAGAACTTTATTCAATCATGCTTACGTCAACAACAATTATTTCTATGCAAATTACAACAATATTCATACAAACAACAAACAAACAGTTACTTTAATTTTATAACTGTTTTTTAAAAATTAATTCCAACTCTAGTTATATGAAATTTCATTCCATTTCTAATTTATTTATAAACCATATCTTTGCATTGATTTATTCAACACCGTTTTTATTAAGCTCGACAACTTCAATGCTTAAAATTTAACAAACATGTCTCAAATTTATATAAGTCGTGCTTCATTGAATTTAGACTTAGGTTAATTTACTTCAAATTATTTAATTTTCATAACTTAAGTTAATTTCATTTGTCCATAATTTCTTTTCCAATCTAATTTGATTTTATTCAAATTACATTTCTTTCATTACTCCTTAACTCAATTAATTATTTCATTTAAAAAAATATTCAATTTCCATGTTCGATTCATTCTCGCACTTATTTAACTTGTTACAAGACCACTTTCCCTTTACTTATACACATTTGGATTTTGTTTACACTTCTAACCATTATATTTAATCCAATTCATTTTACAATCTAACCAAACCAAGTTGAAATTTAGATATATAACTCAAGTTCTCTTTCTACCATTCACTTAAATTCACAACCCAATTTTACTAATTTACCATTCAACTTCTATTTGACCAATCCAAAGTTTATTCACATATTCAAGTTACTAATTTATCCCAAATTAGTTTATTTCCAATACATGATTTTTAGCTTCAAAATTTCTTCATGTAAATTTCTTTTGGTTCAATTTTATTTTATAATTCAGGTTTGGATTTCTATTCATTTTCCAGATTCAAACAATTCTATTGACTTATTTAATTTTATAAGTCCACTTCTTATTTATCTTCACACTTCCATTTATTTATAGTTAACCATATTCCTATTTTATTTTAATTCAGGCTTATACATCTTTACTTAGCCAATTTTTTTTTTTTTATTTCATCGCTACTCACTTCTTTTATAAGCTCTCGAAGTCTTATTAATTCAAATTCAATTCCACTTAGCATTCATTAAATTCATCTTCATTCAAATTTAAACATTAACTTAGCTTAAGATAATTCCAGTTCAATCAAAGTGCCCAATCCAATTAAATTTGCTATTCACTATCCATTCACATCACCTTACCAATCCATTTTATTAAATGAACTTTCACTTCCATTCACATAACTTGAATAAATTTCAATCCATTTCAAGTTTTATTTCTCATTTCAATTTCATTTAAAATCTACTAACTTATTCTTCCCAAATCATTAATTAAATTTCAAGTTTAAAATTTTAATCCAAGTTAAATTTCCATCTTTAACTTTCCACTTTAGATTTTAATTCCAAAATTCAACATTTGATGTTTTCCTTGATTAGATAACTATTTTAAATTTAATTATCTCATTTGTCAAACATATGATCATTCAAACATCCATGTAATAATAATTTCAGGTTTTAAAATTTCATTTGGCTAAAATATTAGCATCCAAACATCCAAGTTATAATAATAATTCAGAAGATATTCTTTTTATATCAAAATATATTTTGGATGAAATTATTTCATTCATCCACTTTTAAAAATCAATATTGTGTCGAATTGCTCTATTTAAGTGTTTAGAAACCCCTTCGGCACAGTTGTGCAGACCGTGCTGACGAAGGTTCATATACCACTCAATAAATCAATCAACACAATATAAAACTATTCTATATTTACTAACAAATACGCACTCATATCTATATACGTTCAAACTCATTCTAGAGTACTACTGACTCTATTTCTAATGAGTAATTCCCACCAGAGCCAAGGTTCTCGCTTAACCTTTCAGCTCTAATACCAAGTTAAACAACCCGGAATTTCCGAACCCGAAAACTCCAGATAGTTATGAAAAGAAGAAAGGGATAGAAGAAGAAGAAAAGAAAACAACATCAGAATCTCACATCGCAGCGGAATAAAATATAATATATAGAATACAGTTTTAAATACAAGAAATCTGTACTGTATACATATACATACATACCATCATCAGAGTACATCAATCAATCATACAGAGACAACTACTATAAGATCATACACAGCGGAAATAATAGGCAAATACGTAGATACGCTCTGTCATCAGCTCGTCTCCTGAGCTCCAGTATAAAACCTGAATCCTGTTAAACTCGGTCTGACCCGAGCATCATATAAAACAACACCCGAGTCAGTCTGGAAAACCAGCGTGAGAAAATCACACTCAATTGGATTATTAAAGTTTCAAAAATCCTTTGAAAATAAAAGCATCTCGTAAGACCACGCCACAAATAAACATGTCGGGTTTTTACCTTACGATAGCTAAAACAATTTTTATTAAAGTTCTCTGATATTATTATAGTGTCTATAGAAGGTAAATAGAATCTAGCTGAAATGCTTGCATCTCACGTTTCAGCAATAGTTGGGCACAATCAAAACCGTACAGGCGCTTATTGGAGATTGGATCCCATACAATGGCAGGGCTACAGGGGTACCGCCCGTCACAGTACCTGGTCTAGATCAGAGTACCGAGGACCACCCTAACTCCCCTGCAACACAAGACCGGAACCATTCCTTACTGAACAGTCCCAAGCAAGATCACCCCGCAGTTGGCGCGACCAACAACCCACTAAGCCGAATAAAAAGGGACATCTAGACAGGGGAAACCTCACTCTCCAGTGGGGGCTACCCACGAAGTCTTGTTGCACCTCCCCTGTTTTAGCCATTCCCGGTTGATGAGGCTTGAGGTTAAACGTTACCTTTCAAGAACGTATCACTTAGAATGCTCATCGTCCACCTGACGATGTTCTGGAAGCATTCAATCCATACAAGTTGCCCTGGGTCTGGACAAACCGAATCACCGTCTTCAACTCTTCACGGTCTTCATTCGTAATCGTACAAACCGGATCGAAGTGGTTTTCGGATAATTAAATCCGATCCCGGACTCTTCGAAACGATCAGCGCATTGTCCAATATTGATAGTCGGTTATTTAACTATCAATTAATCACACACAAGCAACCATCAAATAATTTCCACAAATTATTTATCTCAAATATCATTCAGATATTATTTCCATTTTAACCCATTTGAAATAGATTCAAAGTCCTTTATTTCCATGAAATCATTTAAATTGATTTCTCATACACACTCAATTCGATTTACCTTTGAAAATATTTCTAATTTTCCCATTCCTTTCTCAAAAATCAAATTATACTTCGCTTATAAATTTTCAAACTCAATTCCTTCACTCTATAAGATTTCTCCTAAATCTTATCTTATTTAATAACTCACTTATCATCACAATAGGATTATTAATTGGATTTTAAAAGCATTTGAAAATATTTAGATTTATAAAATAAGAAGTATAGTTTTATACAATTTAAGGTTTAAAAGAAATATTTAACTTTAAAATTAGAGTTCATCCCAGTTAATGATAAAGTGTAAAGCTGGTTTTAGAAAAATTAAAGTTTATTATAAATATTTGCATACCCTTCAAAATTATCTAATTTGAAAACATTTTAAATTCAAGTAATAGTTTACAAAAATTTATAGTGTAGTAATTTGAAAAATATTCCTTTGTAAAATAAAATTTAACTTTAGAAAATCCAATATCATCTATAAATGCCTCTTGTCCACACTCTCCTTCAGAAATATTTTACTATTTCCATTCAACAAATTTCATATCTCAATATAAGTTTCACTTTGACTTATCTTTTCCAATATGCCCTGATATTTTCCCATCTCATTTATAAACTCCATTCATAAATTTATAACTCCCTGAGTTTTCTTTTCATTTATTTATGAAAACAATTTATTCAAAAATCGTATTTTTATAATTATATTCTTCAATTCAATCCCATATTGTTCCTTATTAAAATTCCATTTCACTTCTTAATAAAATTCCCTTATTTTGATTTCTTAATATAGTTCTCTTATTTTATTTTCTTAATATAGTTTTTCTTCACTTCAAATCCATTTATCGATTACAATATTTTCTTCAAGTCTTTGTACATAATTTAAATTTTCCCAAACTCAACTTTAACTAATTTTATGTTTAACCAACGTAATAACTATTCTTTTAATTTTGCTTTAGTCTCAATAGAAGTAAATTCAAATCCTAATGAAATATTCTTTTAATTTAAATTTCATTTAGCTTCCTTCAATTAAATTATTTATAGCATTTAAAAATTAGTAAATTCCAATTTCCATATAAATTTAATTCACATGCAAATCCATATCAATATCATTCATCCTGTCATATGACAACAATATATATGTAATAAATAAATATCTTTGAGGAATCCTGTTGGATCCCTCCAACCTGTTTCCCTGCATCCACAGATGTTAGCACAATAAAATAACAATTTCACTTCAATTTGAAATATTGCAGTATTTGGATTTATATTATCATCCAGTGAATAAATTATCATAAATCAACCAATCACATCCAATGATTTAAATTTAATATTTAATTAACTAGGCATCCATATGAGTGAGAAAATCTCACCTTTGCTTTTAAGTTGCAATCCTTCCCAATCCCGACTCGTTTCCATATTTTTGACCTTGAATAACAATTATATGAATTTATTAATATTTGAACAAATTGAACAATTTCTCCCCATTGATTTAATTTATCTGAATTAAAATTAAATCCCTTTTTTAAACAAATTAAATAATTGATCATTCCATTTTATCTAAATGATTATTTCCTTACCATATCATATTATTCTGCTTTACTGGGGAAAAATATTACTCTATCTGTTCGTAAACATTTTTGTTTTCACTGTATATACTATTTATATATATATATTTTTTATTACCTTATCCTTAATTTAAATTAAGCTACAAACATCATTCTAAAATTAAATGGTAAGTTTAATGTGTATATCAATATATTTACCCTACTTTATTTTCTTTGAAACCATATATAAACGGATTTTAAAATTCCTATTTTCTTTCAAACTTTATCACGATAAGCTAACTTTCTCCGATGTTTGTAAGTAATAGCAGTAACTTCTCTTTCTTTTATATATTTTATTTTCCTTTCCAGCATGTAAAAGCATATTCATGAAATTTTATAAATAAACAATAAAAAGGAAACTCACGATTCCAAAACCAAGACCTCACCAAAGGATGTCGGGTTGCCGCCTCGAGCTTGGCAAGAATCGCGAATCCCTAAATTCGAATTCCAGACTTCGATGAGCTCCACTCTGCAATCGCGATGAACGTCAAACACCACCCAAGAAAGCTTCCATTTCCCCAATGCCAGCAGCCGCCTCTATCTCGAGCTTGCCGACCACCATCATTAGCCAACGAACACTCCGCCTTCCTCTAACTCGCAAGAAACGCCGACCCTCCAGATCGACATGGCCATCAACCCATACTCGCAACCCATTATCACCTTACCCACGTCCTGCCTCAAGCTCGCTGTCGCCCTGGCTAAACCCAGCTCGTGAATTGAATCGTGACTTCGCTGCTTGCTCGACTTGGATCGGAATGTACTTAGGAAGAAGATTAAAGAGGAACGGGACTTAAACTTGGGAAGTATTCATTCGATTTAAACGAAGGAGGAAAGGGGATTGGGTTTCGTAAATACTGAGAAGATGAGGGAGGGCGAAAACTCAAGTCTCGTTTCATATTATTTTTTTAAAAAAAACTTCTCAGCTGATTGATTAAAAAGGGGAAGAGGAACGTAAAGGAGAGTGAAGCGTACACTACACGATAGGGAACCGTGATTTGAACTAAAGGAAAGGCTGATGAGAGAGAGGGGGACAGATGTGACAGAAATTCGGCTGTAGATATTAAAAGAGAAGCGTGTTTTAAGAAGGCACCAATTGACATTGATTCGGTCAACTAAAGTTTTATTAAATTTTCAATGCGTTTACCTATCGTACGCTCACACAACATTTCCAATCAAAACGAAATTTGAAATCCGATAATAATTCAATATTACGGAACCAATGGAACTGGTTTCGTCGAATTCCGAGACTGTCCCTCGAAAGGCTATTTTCAATTGTCAATTTGAACAATGTAAATTTAAAATTGAACAAACGGCAGTTAAATTAAATTTTGATCAATTTATTATTTCCAGTATTATCAATATAAATTTATAAGCTGTTAAAATATTTCTAACAAGCTTACAATACCAGATTTTAAATAATTTACCCAATTGTCAATTGTTATTTAATTTATTCAATTAGTCGTTATATTGAAATTCTGAGTTCTTTTTATTAAATCAAACCAACTTTTCATATTGAAAACAATTTATATTTCAAATAAATTATTTAAATTCATTTTAAATGTCACAAATTAGCTGTTGAAAAAGCCGGGTCGTTACATAGTAACTGTTGTCAGATTTGTATAGTACTATTATTACGCGGAAGTTGCATTAAAAAACAATACTACTTCAATTATGAAGCATGAAAGGCTCTTCAAATATTAAAAATTGTACATTCCAAAATTATGTTTCGTACCTGAAATGCAATTTGTTTTTAGGTTTAGAATAGAAGAAGAGAGGCGTAACCATGAATCTCTTTTTGCGCATAGGATGATCAGTGGAACAGGTTCAAATTGGGACACATTGCTTCCTTCAGTTCTGGATAAAAAAACACATATTTTACAACGGTGGTACATTAGATAAATTTATTAGAATAAAAATTTCATAATACCCATTTACTCAGAATTTGGATTGTCCCCATGTTACCACTATGCATATGAAATAGGGAATAACAAAACAGGGGAAAGAACTGTAAATAAAACTATTAAAACTTACATCAATAGTGTTTAATGTAAAAAGGAAATGACAAACATGTTCATGGCTGAAATAAAACTTACATTAAAACTATTAAAACTTACTTAAAAAGGTACTGTAAAGAAGCCCATTATTACAAATACCTATTAAGTAGTTGATTTGTTTAAAAATTGGTTAGTCAACATTGTACTGTCAATCGAATGTGTTAGATACCCACTGTTATACCAACAGAGTTGCCTTTTATTGCGATCAGCAATGTATTGCTAATCGGTTGTGCAAAACGTAGAACGTATTAGGTTGCATGCAGAACCATTCATAACTGTATTGTTATATAGTCACAGAACTATTTCATATCAGTCCACAGTCGATCTGATACTACAACAGTTGATTAAACAACCAGCCCCATACTTCGTATGAAAATAGAGACGTACGGAATAAAATACCTGCTGAGCAGTAGGCGTAGAAGGCGCAGGATCTTGTCCTTAGAACTCATTGCCAAATCCCTATCCTAATCAGTCTCTCTTCGTAGCAATTCAGTAAAACTGTACAGTGCACAACAAATTCGTCAGATGAAGTTGAAAATGGACACAAATTGTCCTTTGTTACGAAACGGTACCTGCTGTTGAATAGTGACCAGAATGTTATTGTCAGAGGATGGATGATGAAGTTGAACGGATCAAGAAGATATATTGAACTTGAGCAATTCGTAGGCAAGACTCCAAGACTCATGTCATCAGCAACGAACATAAATCTGTTAATGAAATGAATTGGTAAAGGTTAAGAAAAATATTTTGTAAACACAAATTTCAGTATCTATTTATATAAGGGCAGGAAATTGTCTTCCACGGAAGATTTCCGATTATTGCCATCTCTTCAAACAGAATGTCCGATGCTGTATATTCATGTTACACATTTAATCCTTGGTTACTGTAATTTACCGCTATCCACTGAGGCCAAAATGAATATTTCATTTTCCACCCCAACTGGGTAATATACTTGTCATTCGTGCCCAAAGAATTCATATACAGATTTGACCACAAATTGTGTATGTTAGTTGCATGGATGTACACATATTTTATATCTTCTTGAAATTTTTCCAAAATGCATGAATATATAACGAAGCTAAATACACATTGCATCAAGTATTTAGATTTTTCTTCTTTTATCAATTTCAAAAAAAAAGTACATAGAGTTATAAATATTTTGGAAATAGTAGATTGAGTTTACTTTTCCAACAAATTATTCAGTAAGAAATGTACTGAAGTCAATGTTTAACATAAGCTTTATTCATCTATATCTTTCATTGTTGCTTCCAAACAATTGCAAAATAGTAGTGAAGAGCTCAAGCAATCAAGCAATTTAATCTACATTTGTCACCTTATATAAAGAGAACTATTCAATACATGGCCTAAGTTTGGTAACCCATAATATGTATGGTCCTACAAATAGAAAATGAAAGTCACATTTGCAGTACAAACGTTAACGACTATGCTTAAAAGTGTTTATTGATGTTTAGCTTAAAAATGTACTAATATCAAAATGTAAGATCAGTATGCTGACAACATACTGAGTGAAATATATGAATAAGCAATGTTGATTTATTTGTGGTTGTTATGAACGACTAAATAAATACCTTTACGGGCTGCAACATGAACAAAATTCGTTCCGTCTCCACGCATTACATCTTTGTTACAACGTTAGTTGTTTATAGTGAACATTTTTCCTTCAACAGTATTATCTTCTTTTTTTAACTTTTTCTTCCTCCTGTCCACCTGAAGCAAAAAAAATCGTATTTGTATATTACGATCTCAAAAAGATCTATATTTTTTTTTTTTTTTTTTTTTTTTTTTTTTTTTTCCAAGGCAAAAAAAAAGATCTATATTATTATCAACTAAACCATGCAAGTGATAAAAGGTTGAGAAAATGATGTAGTTTCGACAAAAGTTGCCTCTAATTAGTAGCATCCTTCTTGTCGATTCCATCTCAGTATTGCCTCTCTCCGCACCTACTTTTTTATTTTTTTAGCCTTTTCCAATTATTGAGGTTGCACCTAATATTGGAAGAAAAAATGGTGAAAAAATATTGGTAGTCTGTGGAAAAAGTTTGATTCAAACAATATCAAAAAAATTCTTTGAAGCAGAAAGTAAATACTTTAGCAAATATCGTATTGAGGTTTTGCTTCATGAACTTGCAAAAATCCGAGTATGCATATTTTAGTCATGACAACAATGAGTATTTGGGAAGAATGAACACTTTGTTTATTTCAGTGAATGTGGAGATAGCGGGATATTAGTTTGACTGAACTACCCTCGCTTGGATAAATTATACATAATTTGCAACATGAGACAGTATATACCAAAATAGAAAGCATACCGGACAGTATATATTGTTTTCCTGAAGCGTGTGGACACATGTTGATCGGACAAGTTGCCGATTTGGACACGATAGTGGGGATGCATCAAGAAAGTGGCTGGAACACCCTGTAAATTGGCGGTACAGTACATAAATTTATTTGAATAACAATTTCATAGTACCCATTTACTCAGAATTTGGATTGTCCCCGTCTTACCACTGTGCATATTAAATAGAGAAGAAGAAAACAGGGGAAAGAACGATATATGTAATACGTAATATGAAATGATCTGTACATTGGAACTAATGTATGAAAAAAGAATTTGACTGGTTATCATAAATATGACAGAAAAAGGTGTTCTCAAACATGTTTAACAGCTGAAATAAAACTTACATTACGACTATTAAAACTTACATAAAAAGTAACTGCAAATAAGCCCGTTATTATAAAAACCTATTATGTAGTTGATTTCCTTAAAAATTGGTCAGCCAACATTGTATTGTTAATCCAATGTGTTACATACCCACTTTTATAGTGACAGAGTTGTTTTTTATTGCGATCAGCAATGTATTGCTGATCGGTTGTGTAAAATGGAGTAGGTATTAGGTTGCATGCAGAACCAGTCATAACTGTATTGCTATACAGTCACAGAACTATTTTACATCAGTCCGCACTTGATCTGATACTACAACACTTGAGTAAACAACCACCAAAAAGCAGTTTGACGTAAATGGTTTAAAAAGCCATGAACATACCTTTGACATAATAATATCCGCTGCAGTAGTAAGACAGAACAATTACATTACTGTAAACTTTAGACTGAAGTCCAAAAGGTGAAAAAGATATGAGTATCCATTTATCCAAATATATAAGTAAAACCAAGCATATTTGAACCAAAAAAGCCATAAAAACCTAGTAAAAGATACGAAAATAGTTGAATAAGGTGATAGTTTGAAGATAGGATACTGTTTCATATAGGATTACTGTAACGGTGATGAGCAACATCTGGTGTACAAATATGATTTATGCATTAAAAGGTAAATAACAAATGACAGTAAAATAAAATCTCATGTTTAAAACCACAGTTAATAGAAATAATTCCTAAAAACAATAATTGAAAAGTAGAAGATCAGAAAATTACATGAACCAAGTAGTCGTGACAAATTGGATAAAAACATGAGTTGTAGTACATGTGTGTTTAAGCAAAATGTTATACAGTCATGCTTTAGCGGCTACTGACTTTGCCAAAAATATTGCAATTATACTCAGACCAACCTGTAGATTCATAAAAAATTCACGTGACTTATATTTGTACGATGGGCATGTTAAATCATTCGGTGGAAGGTTTGAAATATGACAAAACTATATTGAATACATAGACTGTAATGTAGGAAATTTGAGTAGGCCATTATGGCTCCAGATCGTCATGATCTGTCAAAATCTTGCATAGCTGACAAACAAAGACTTAAGTTCTGGGTACGAATAAGTTGTATGAAGTCTATACCCAAAGTGGTCAACCATAGCGAACAAAATATATTGCATCTACAAAAAGAAACAGTACATCATTTATACTGTGTACACTCATGCCAATCTACAAAATATCAATAGATAACTTCCGCTTCAGAATACGAAAACATTAGTGAAGAATTCATTATAATATAGGAGAAAAAATTTCGAGCAGATTTGTTTGAAGTAAATATGAAAATATTCTTTCACGATATAATCAAATGAATGGGCCTTTTGGTCTGTGTTCTCAATAATATACATCTATGTTTTTTCCAACTTTTTTGAGAGTAATAAGTTAATAAAATTTCCTTGTTCTACTTATACAATAGGAAGTACCCACTAAAAATAAGATAACACAATAGAAAACGACAGTTACTTCATGGTTATATAAAAGGGAAGAAAAACACAAATACAAACAGGGCATAAAAAATTGAGGAGTTCCATGCTTGGTTTCAGTTGGTGATGTACCAGTAGCAAATGGGGAGAAGCTATGTTGAACAGTAAGTACCGGAGGATAAAAATGAGTATCAATTCAATCGGCGGGAATGGGTGAGCAGATAAATACCTTTCCGGGAGTATTAAGTCTTCGTTATTCAGCAGTCAGAATCATGCCATTTGAAGACCTGAAAAAGACAATGGAGAGCACGTTACGGGGATGTATGTGCTCCTTTGGAAAAGATACCAGAGTATATATCATATTTTGCATAACTGTAATGACACATCTAATAGAAAGAAATACGGACAGACAAAGGGGAAACATGAACAGGAGGGGAAGGCATCATGTTCGTAGTGCTGTCTACAGTACTTGCCAGACATCTGTTAACATTACTATCATACCGTAAACGTACACGTTGTCAGAAATGACCAAAGAACATGTTGACCTTTGTGCATATTAAAAACATATCATCGAGTTGTGATAATACACAAAATATAGAGTGTAGGTCAACAAAGTGGTAACTATAATTCCCAACCACAGTGTTGGACATTTTTTTCCCTACAGTTAACTGAGCTCATATTAATAAATTATGTCATATGTGCTTCATAAATTTGAAACGTAGATATTTTACAGACGGTAAAATGTTGTGTTGGAAGAAAAATGTAAACCAACGTTATGTTACTCAATTAAAATTGTGAAAAAAGTGGGTAAAAATAATGTAAATAACGTACAAAGTTATGAAATTGTAAAGGAGGACATGTAGAAGCGGAGGTGTTTGCAGATCGTAATGCAGTTAAACAATAACGTAAAGTTCAACTATGTGGCGTAAAGTAGAGTGCATTTTCAGTGGTGTTAAAATAACAGGATGATATGGAAAAGCAGTTTGCCTAAGATTTTTTTTTACGCAGATTGGAATTGAGTATGTGTTACCGACTGATACAGACGGTTGGAGGGTAAAAACAATAGGTCGTGCTATGATTGATCAAACTGTATGCAGTAATATCTCCGCCTCAACACACCGTCAACTAAAACCAACAGAAACATTTGTATATAGTGGAGTCACGGTAATGCATGGAAAGTGGATAACGAATGGCGTGGGCACCGTGAAGTAAGGGAGAACAATATAAACACAGGCAGTGCAAAACAGTAAACGTTAGGGGAGTCGTACATTGGAGATGGGGTAATTCGTTGACGGATAAACAGCAACGTTGAAAATGTAGAAATTAAAGTAAATAAATTACTGACCTATTTCGGAGCGAAGGTTGAGGGCGACAACGAAGCCGACGTAGCAGGCAGTCGTAATGGGGTTGACGCGGAAGGAAGGTAAGCAGGGGGATGGGGAGCAAGTGGATAAAAGGAGGAGAACGGATTGTGGGTCGTTGTAAATAGGGGCGGATGAATGGCCAAATTGAATAGCACGGTGAGTGTCGATTTGTCGGATCGTGAAGGGGAGGGGGGCAACGCAAGAAGGGGAGGAGAACTGATTGTGGGGCGTTGTAAATAGGGGCGGCTGAACGGCCAAAGTGAATAGGATGGTGAGTGTCGATTCATCGAATCGTGAAGGGGAGGGGGGCGGTGAGGGTGAGGGGAGAGGAAATGGGACGTATCAGAGAAAAATTTGGGAAGGTTGGTGGGATGAATATTGAAATAGAGGGGAAGGAATTGGGGGAGGAAGATAAGAACCGTGAGGAAGTAAAAGTAGGAAATGGAAGGGAGTCGTTTGAAAGGGACAGATGTCGACGTATGACTCCCCTGGTTTCTGCTTTCCTTTATAAGTAATAGATTCCCTTTTACAATTTCCAAAACTCGGTATACTTATTTACAACCCCATTTAACAATTTATAACTTCTTTTATCAATTCAGATTTCGTTTTTCGAAGTTCCCATATTCTACATTATGAAATTCCATTTCCTCCAAATCCCATATAAAATTCCTCTTCTCAAAATTATATCCATTTATAAGCCCCATTTACGAATCTCGAGAGAATTTATAAATAAATTTTTCCATCACTTCAAAACTTTTTGTATATATAATAAGTATTTAAAAGAATAATATTTTATTTTATTTTTTAAAAACAAGTTTAAATAATCATTTGAAAATATCGAAACCCTTTTAATAAACATCAAATCAATTTGAAAGCTGCTTTTTCAAATTAGAATTTTTTAAAAATAAATATTAAGTATTTTAAAAAAATAACTTTTCGATGTACTTTAGTTCTGCTAGTCCAAAATTTCATAGTTTGATATATCACGTACTTCCTTTTTAATACAAACTTAAATTCTTAAAATTAAAGATTTTTTTTTATAATTCCAATAACCAATTCAATTTGTAAATCCTCTCAATTTACAACACATTGATTCCATTCCAGCATCCTATCCATTTCCACTTTTCAAAAATAGCCTCTACTATTTTTCTCAAAACTATTTCCATATCTCGGTATAATTTCACATTGTGGATTTTTATTCCAATTTATCAACAATTATCATTTTCCCTATTTATAAACACTGTTTACAAATTTTATAACTCCTTTGTGTTTTTCTTGTTTATAAAACTAATATCATCTATAAATTCTCATTTTTTATAAATCCATTTCTTAATAATTTTCCATATGTTTCATAAATCTATTTAAATTATCTATTTCAAATCTTTTTCATACTTCACAACTATCACTTAAAAATCACAATGTTAAAATTCTTTATATAATTAATATTTCCTAAAATTCTAATTAAAACAGTTTACTAATAGTTTATTCCAATTCCAAATCAAAATTTTATTTTGCCCAAATCAATCTCTTTTAAAATAACCAAATTCCTGTATAATATTTTTATATTCAAAATCTCCTTTTAATTCCTTTAAAATTTCAAAAATATATTTATGGTATTTAAAATAACCAATTAAGGCCAGCGCTATTAAAACATCCAATAGTTCAAATCACAACGATAATCTATAACAGATCATTCTAAAGCATCATATATTTTTATATATGAAAAACAATCGATATAAATTTGTGGACTCCAGTAGGATCCCTCCAACCTATTTTCCTTGTATCCACAAATGTTACTGCCATAAAAATACCAAACCCACTTCGAGGGGGATATTGAGGTATATAGGGTCATCCGCTATCATGCGGGGCACATAGGGTCTCATCCACTATAATGTGCGGGAATATCACTCCAACTACTACTATATATATAACATCCAAACTGAAAATAATTTATAAATTCATCCAATCAACCAATAATTTAAATTTCAAGATTTTAAATTAAACTGACTATCCAAAAATAAGTGAGATTTACTCATCTTGATTTATTTGCAATTCATTCCAATTTTAAATCAAATTGAACTATGTTCAATTTATTTTAAGATTCCAGCTATCTTCAATAAAATCCCGAACCAATTTTTATTGCGAAATTCCAACCGCATAAGAAATAGCTATACGTTTATGAGCATTTGAATTTAATAATATAATTATTTAAATTAATAAATCATCATAGTTAATTACCCTCATAAGCAAAACAAGCTGAGCAATCAAGGTCGTTGCTTTCTTCTTCCATCACGCTCATGTGCTCCAGATACCAAGCTTCACCTGCTCGAACAACCCTTCTCTGAACTTTCTCCTAGCCAAAAATTACAACGGCTGCCTACACACACGTACGCATGCATGTACGATAATGATTCGCCACCCAATGATTCGCCAAAACCCTAGGCCAACTCCATGCAACTCTCGATTGCAAGCGCCTCCTCTTCGTATGCGACGTCACTCCTAGCGGTTCTAACCCAAAAGCACCTGGATACAACCCCATTCTTCCATCCTCGACGACTATAGCACGAGCTTCGCCTAGTCGCGACTAATTTTTCCCTTCCACCTCGCCATCGCGAGAATCATCTATTGTTCTTCAACTAGTTCGAATGACTGCTTCTTCTATTTTTTTTTATTTTTTTTATTACGTGAAATCGAACTATCATAATAAGAGGAACACGGTTTCAATTTTTCTCTGAAGAAAGAAAAGGATACGGGAGTTATAACAGAAGGAGATGTCATTCCTCAGAAGGTAAGGTAATAGGGTTTGACTTTTTATTTTTTATTTTTCATAATATTTTATAAATTTTCCAAAATATCTCGTTGCATAACTCATAATCCCGAACTCCTATCGAGGCATGCAACTTGGCATTTCTAATGTTATACCCCAATTTCAAACGCAATGGAAAAGGTTTCGAGTCGTAATTCGATCGTATGCAAAAGATAGCTTTTTGGACCCAATTATTATACTAAATTTCGAAATTAAATTCAATGCGTTTATATCCCGTATGACCAAACGATAACTCCAAACGCTAAGAAATTTAAAATCAGATAATAATACATTATTATGTATCCAATGGAATTGGTTTCGTCCAACTCTGAGACTGCGCCCCTGATCGCTATTTTTAATCGTTGATTAAATTGACGATTTCAAAATTTATGAAATCGCTTGAAATTTTCAGTTTTAAATTTTAATAACTAAATTATAATTCAAAATCCAATATTTAAACCATTTAAATATCCCAAATCAAGCGTCAAAAAATCTGGGTCGTTACACGCATCACAACATCTATCAAACAATCCTCACATCACTCAATGCTTTGCATATAAATTACTTAAACTAAACCCTCATAAGCCAAAGACCAATGGGAAAGCCTTGGTTTCCCAATACTCGAATTTATGCTACTTCGCACACCTAGGAACTAGACCACTACCATAAGGTCTAGGGTAATCCACCATCATAAGGATCCAAACACAATCATAACTAGGTGAGTGTCCCCACATACTCCTTTAAGAATACTCCTAGAAACTCTGAGTATCAACGATCCCTTTGCATACATCCTTGAACCCATCATCATTCTACTTTAATCCATTTATCCATAGTATAACATTTGATCATACTACTCAAGAGATCTACTCTTTTAACTCACCCTTCTAGATCATCATCACGACTCCCACCATCAAATTGTCATTATTGGAACACCACTAGACATCCCTCGTAAGTTGTAGAATCCTCTGCTCAAGGTTCTGAAGTTATCACATCGAAGTGTCGCATCAGCACCCCGTTGTCAATCATCATCCTTCATCACACCACAACATCGAAATCGAACGGAGAATGAACGAACACATACAACACGATCTCTAAGACATAACATATGCCTACATAGAGTAGAGCCTCAATTGGCCATACCCCAATACTCATTCAATTTGTAACGACCCGTAATTTTCGATAATTAAATTTATTAATTAAATAAGTTTTGGAATTTAATGTTGTGAAAAATTAAAAATTTAAGATTTAACCATGAGAAAATAACTAGAATGAAATTTTAATAATGTTAATTTAAGGTAATGGATGACTATTTGAATGTAATCTCAAGTAATTGAAATAATTGGAAAGTTATAATTGTCTATGAAATGTAAATGATGAAATAAACTAAATGTTACACTAATTGGTGAAATAATAGGCAATTAATTGTAATTGGATAAAATCAGTGTTGTGTAAGTTGTTATAACATTTGTTTGTAGATAATAAACTTATAAATATGATTAAATTTAGAAAAGGGAACAATTATTATTTGTTACTGTGACGTACTCACAATAACCAAGGACACTACTGGGTAACGCCGTCAATTAGTACGAAGAATAAGGATGTTGAGGAGCGAGCAACTGTATAATTGATTTGAGCGAGAACCGATATGTCAGATAGATGTCATGCATTTCACTTCAAAAGGAAATCCGACATATCCAATTCAAACTCGAATCTACTACACAGTGGCTAAGTGGCCTTCGGAATCAATTTAAAATAAGCACAAGACAAAATCAGTCACAGATATTCATATCACTAAGGCAGAAACAAATATGAATATAACACATAGAAATGAACATCATAGTACGGGTCATACAAGATCCACTACAAGCTAAAAGAATAGGTACATGTACTAAAGAATAAGTACACATCAAAGAGTCTCTATCTCGTATACATGAAAGACAAAAACTACTAAGCTAAAGTAGTAAGCCAAAAGTTATAAGATAGTCCCTGCTAAGAAGTGAAGTGGAAGCACCTGAAACACCTCGGTCTGACCCAAGTATTGTTTAAGAAGAAAAATAATAAACGGATCAGACTAGCTATAAATATCATATAAGATGAGATATGATAAGAGATATGACAAAACTATATGATATCGATAATACCATATTGTGACAAGTATATATTTGATAACAACGAAAATCATACAATATTTCAAATTTTCTCAAACACCTAAAAAGAATATCATATTCTTTAGCTTATTCACCAAACCTCAAATATTGACAAAACATATCAAAGAAAATCACAAAAAATTGGTGAAACACAAATTCTAGAAATCAATAATTAGAATCTATAAAACACAAAGAGGAAGGCCTATCACAAACGGGAGCATGAAACTCAACAACACGTGTATCACAAAGGGACGCTATCCTATGGTCCCTAACCCATAAAATTTGAGCCGATGCTCCATCGAAAAGGCCCAAAGACCATGGGTCGCTACCCTACCCAATTGAGCCAAAGCTCCACCGAAACGACTTGAAGACCATGGATCGCTACCCCAACAAATTGAGCTGAAGCTCCACCGAAATGGCCTGAAGACCATGGGTCGCTACCCCGCCAACTGAGCCGAAGCTCCACCGACAAAGTAAACACAAGCATTCATATCACTTGTTTTGCTAAGTCGTTTAATAGGACTTCTCATACGAATGAGGTAAAGGTTTGTATATATTAATAGATTGGAAAATGGTTTTAAAACTAGTTCTGCACTAAAATACTGCTGAAATCATTTTTGTGAAAGAGTTTAAGTATTTACTACTAGTGTAAAAACCTTTATATTTTAAAGTGACAAATTACATAAATGATTGTAAAATTAACCTATCACCAAAAAACAAATTCGACGACGTGAATTAAACTACGAAAATTGATATCAAATCCATCGAAAGGAAACATTAAAAATCCAGAAAAGAAATCATCAAAGTTGATATTGATTGACAATAACTATTCGGATCGTCAAAGATCGATAAAAATTGGAAATCCACTCAAAAAAGGCAAAATAGGGAAAACTCAATAGAACCAGATGTCTGACCGGTTTAATCCGACGTCTGACCCTAGGTTCTGGAAATTTATATTTTTTCTCCATTTTCTTTTTATTTCCTGAAGCCTTCCAAGCGTCTAATTGGGTTTTAATTAGACGTCTGGTCCTAGGCTCTGGAAATTTATTTTTGTTTTTTTTCCTCAGAAGCCCCTACCAAACGTCTGGTAGGTTCAATCAGATGTCTGGCTGCCTGAATTGGGCAAAAATTTGCCCAGGCCATTGATGGCCAGATCAACTCGGAAGCGTTTGAATGAGCGACGGAGGCTAGGGATTTATGCCCAGCGACAACCCAGCCCTATAGGCTCTTCGATACACTCAAATAACATGTCCAAACATTCAAAATAGGATTTGTAAAGATTTTGACTTGAAAATACCAAAATTGAAAAATTTACCAAACCAATTCAAATCAAAAGAAATTGAACATGAAATAGATGTTAGGAATTCATACCTAGCAACAATGAATTTTATAGACATAGATGTGAGTTCAAGAGCTCACCTTTATACTTAAAAACAACAAATGAGAAACTCTAAAACAAAGAAAGACCAATTCCTCTTCACCACACCTCTAGAATCTTCGATCTATTATAAACTGCCTAGTTTTTCCTAAGTTAGGTTATAGAAAAAAATCAAGAATTGAAGAGGGATTGAGATGGAGAAGATGAAGAGGATTCTTACCTAAGCTTCTCCTTGATTTTAGAACCTGAATTTGAATTTCCTAAGAGAAATAGGGCTTAGGAATTTAGTTTCCTCTTCCCATCATTTTTGTTAGGGCTTGAGTGTATTAGGAAATTAGAAATGGAATGAATGAAGATGAGTGGAGTGGAAGGTATTTGGTAGAAGGTTTGGGTTCTCTTGTTGGGTTAGTGGGCGAGAACCCAACCCATAGCACAAATGAAAATACCAAAATCCTAATCAACTCCAAACATACCGATGTTTATACTTAAACAAGTTGTAAACGTCGTTTGAACACAATGAAAGTGGTCTCGAGTCCAGATTCGATCGTTTACAAAAAGTCACATTTTAGATTTTAATTTGACTAACGATACTATATTTAAATAAAACATTTAAATATATAATCATAAAATTGCAGGTTGTTACAGACTCCCCTCCTTAAAGAAATTGCGTCCTTGCAATATCTAAGAAGGAAACAAGGAGTAACAACCATTCTAAGGCATAACAACACAAAAGAAATATTTGAAGTGAGAAGTTTACCTGAAGGAGCATGAGAGAGCAAGTCCGGATGAGTTCGCTCTATGAATTCTATGGATTTCCAAGAACAATCCTTAGGATTTGCAGACCATTTTCACAAGCAAAACATCTTTATTACGAAGGCATTTAACCTCCGTAGCAATGACACGAAAAGGATGTAGCTCATAGGTCAAATTTGGTGAAACCGCAATTTCTTCAATAGAAATTGGCTCAAGAATAAAATCGGAATTTCTAAGTCATTTCTGTAGTTCAGAAACATGAAGAAAATTGAGCCGGTAGTGAAAGGTGAAAAGCCGTAGAACCAGTGCATTCGAAGATGGGAAATGGGCCAATATATCGACGTGCTAACTTTCCCGATCGACTAAAGTACACAACCCTTCATAGGTGATATACAAATGAATACCAAATTACCATAGAAAATTCTAACTTCCTTCTTCGGTTATCGGCATGGGATTTTTGTCTACTTTGAGCTTTTCTCATCCTATGATGAATAAGGCCGATCTTTTCTGTGGAATCACGAATAAAATCTGGACCTGAAACCAGCTTCTCACCGGCTTCAAGCCAACATGATGGAGATCGACATGGCCTTCTATAGAATGCCTCGAAAGGTGCCATATCAATACTCTTAACAAGAGAAATATGATCTTTCCAACTTCCACCGAAATCAAGAACACATGCATGAAGGAGATCTTTAAGAGTTTGATTCATACGCTCGGTTTGTCCATCGAGCTAAGGATGATAAGCGGTGATAAAATTAAGCTTCATTCTCAAAGCTTTTTGAAGATCCTTCCAAAACCCACTAGCAAATAATAGATCACGATCGCTAACAATAAAAGTAGGAACTCCATGCAATTTAAAAATTTCTTTGACATAGAGTATGGTAAAAAGAGGAACAGTCTGGTTGGACCGGACGGGAAGAAAATGGGTGGATTTTGTAAGTCTATTTACAACCACCCATAGACTGTCATGACACAAACGAGAACAGGGATGATCATCAATAAAGTCCATGGAGACTTGATCCCACTTCCAAACTAGAATGTCCAAAGGTTGCAATAACCCACCGGGCCTTTGATGCTCGGCCTTTACGAGTTGGCAAGTCATGCAATGCTTAATAAAATTAGCAATATCATATTTCATTCCATCCTAATAATAAAGTCGTTTCATTTCCGCATATATTTTACTACTACCGGGATGAATGGTAAATTTAGAACGATGAGAATCTTCTAAAATGTCTTTACGAAGATCACTAATATTTGGCACAATAAGTCTACTAAATTTTTCAATACCTCCACGAGCATCGATTTTAAAGTCTTTCAAACCATCAACATCAATTTTATCCCTACAACTTTGGCTAAGAAGAGCCAATTCAGGATCTTGCTTTTAAGCTTCAAGGATGCGGTCAAGAAGAGAAGGATGAGCCTGGAGGCTACATAAAAAAAGAGATGAACACGAATCAAATTCACGATCTCGATCACTCAAGTGGACAAAGTTTCGAGATCATCCCATTCCGATATCATCATGGAACTAACCGCTTGTTGCTTATGACTAAGGGCATCGGCAACATGACTTTCCTTTTCGGGAGTATAAAGGATATTAAGATCATAAATGTAAGGAATTCGAGCGAATGTTTTTGATGCAAATTAAGTTCCTTTTGAGAAAATAAATACTTTAAAGAATTATGATCGGTGTAGAGAACAAATTTCTCGCCCAAAAGATAATGACGCCAAATTCTAAGAGCAAAAACAATGGCCACGAGCTCTAGATCATGAGCGGCGTATCTAGTTTTGATAGGTCTTAATTGTCTAGAAGCATAAGTGATAACATGTTCTCTTTGCATGAGAACGGCTCCCAAGGCAATAAGACTAGCATCATTATAAATAGTGAAGTCACGGTTCCCTTCGGGAATCACAAGAATAGGAGCATCGAAAAGGAGTTCTTTTAATTTTTATAAAGCAGCTTCTATGCTAAATCATTATTTTCATGATCCTCTTTCTCGAAAAGCTAAGACATTCAAAATTATGATTAACTTTATGTATTCAAATTTTTAATTTTTTACTTATTACAAGTCAATTTACTCTGTCTGACTGTCTCATCATAGCGTTTAGTAGACTCTTATCGATAATGTTGATTAGGCGCATCGACTAGAATTCTTAAAGCACTTAATAGGCAAGACAACATAAAATCACCTTCTATATGATAAACATATCTCTTAACAATTTTACGAATATTCTTTGCTCGTTTTATGAAAAAAATCAAATTATAATTATAAATATATCTTATTAGAAAATTTGCAATTTTAAGTTGATGTTTTCACCCAAAATCAATGGGTATAAGGACGGACTAATCGAGATATTCGAAGAACACTCGATTCATAAGATGGATGAAATAAGCTAGAGGGTTCATCAAACCAAATAACCTAACGAGCCACTCATAAGAATCATAACAAGTGTGGAATGCAGTAAGGGGAACACTATCCTCCGCAACTTGTAGCTAATGAAAACTAGTGGCAAGGTCGAGCAGAGAAAAGACCTTAACACCACTCAATTAATCGCGTAGGTGGTAATCATAAGACAGGCTCAAAGATATCAGGAAATTCACAAACTACTTGAATGTGGGAAATACCATCTTCCTTATCATGTGGGTTTAAAGAATAAAATGATGCCACCGAATTGGAATCGAAATCATTAAAAACAATAGAAATCTGCTTAACAAATTGAGGGTATCGAAGATGGATAGTCCTCTCGGAATATAGGATATGGGCTTCATAACGTTTAAGCCAATCCTTTCCCAAAATAAATTCTGAAACCTAAGTAGCGCACAACATGCAAATCAGATCGGAAGCATAATCACATTAAATAATCACGACATTTTTACAAAGTAAAATGAGTGTTGTAGATCCACCAACCAAACTTGCAATTCTCAGTGAAGTCATCAAGCCTATAATATTCAAAGAAAGAGTATCAGCAAGTCCTTTTGATATAAAAGAATGAGATGCACCTGTATTAAAAAAATTCAAATAGGATGATCACGAGGCAAACAATTCCATAAGGACAAAATGAGAAATACCTTAACCAAGAGAAGGGTTACTAGAAGCTTGCGCAACATTCAGCTTTCCCTTTTTCTTATTTTGAAGTCTAGGACATATAAGATGACTCGAACTTTTGCAATAACGGCAAGAAATGGGCCTTGGATACCTATTTGCATAGTGGTCCTTAGAACTAAAATTGTATACTCCATGATCAGAGGTAGAAGTCTTTGCCACCGAAGTTGCTTTCTTCCCTTTCTCGTTGGAATTAGGGATTTTGAACTTAATATGCCTCTTCTTATTGAACAGTGATATCTACAAGCTGATCGAAAAGCACTTCTAATTTCAAAGGTAAGACCTTTTTGGGGTTCTTATTCAAAGCACAGATAAACCTTTGATTCTTTACAAGATCCAACGGTTGTTTTGCAGACATGAATAAGCCATCCAGAGGAGGACCACTAAATTGACAAGCGCTAGGACAGCCAAGTCTAACCATCTCTTCCTATTTAAGAAAGAAAGAACGAAGAGAAAAATGTTTATTCAAATGAATTCAAATAAGTTTGATTGGTAAAACAAAGTATCATAAAAGAAAGTAGTATAGAACGGGTCCTAAGACTCAAATAAAATCCTAAGGCATGATTTCTAAGAGAGACTTAGGACAATGATTCTTGTTATAATATTCTATATTATTCCAAAGTTTGGCTCTGATACCATTCAGCGGCACCCCACCTCTATACTCACACAAAACAAGGACACCGGTGGGTAATGCCATCAATTAATATGAAGAATAAGGCCATTGAGGAGCAACCAACTGTATAATTGATTTGAGCAAGAACCGATATGTCAGATAGTATGTCATGCATTTCACGTCAAGAGGAAATCTAACATATCCATTCCAAACTCGAATCTACTACACAATGGCCAAGTGGAGTTCAAAATCAATATAAAATAAGCACAACACAAAATCAGTCATAGATATTCATATCACTAAGGCGGAAATAGGTATGAATATAACACAAAGAAATGAACATCATAGTTGTGATCATACAAGATCCACAACAAGCCAAAAGAAAAGGTACATGTACTACACAAAAGAATAAGTATACGTCAACGAGTCTCTATCTCGTATACATGAAAGAAAAAAACTACAAAGCTAAAGTAGTTAGCCAAAAGTCAGAAGATAGTCCCTGCTAAGAAGTCAACTGGAAGCACCTGAAACACATTGGTCTGACCCGAGTATTATTTAAGAAGAAAAATAATAAACAGATCAGTTTAGCTATAAATATCATATAAGATGAGATAGGATAAGAGATATGACAAAAATATATGATATTAATAATACCATATTGTGACAAGTATATATTTGATAACAATGTAAATCATACGATATCTCAAATTTTCTCAAACACCTAAAAAGAATATCATATTCTTTAGCTTATTCACCAAACCTCAAATATTAGCAAAACATATCAATGCAAATCACAAAAAATTGGTGAAACAAAAATTATAGAATTCAATAATTAGAATCTAGAAAACACAAAGGCGGAGGCCTATCACAAACGAGGACATGAAAGCTCATCAACATGTGTATCATAAACGGGACGCTATCCCTTGGTCGGTAACCCATAAAATTTGAGCCGAAGATCCATCGAAACGGCCCGAAGACCATGGGTTACTACCCCAGCAAATTGAGCCAAAGCTCCGCTATAACTGCCCGAAGACCGTAGGTAGCTACCCCACCAATTGAGCCGAAACTCCACCGAAACAGCCTGAAGACCATGGGTCGCTACCCCCACAAAATTGAGACGAAACTCCACCAAAACAGGGTTTAGTCCCCCACACGGACAAAGAGACATCGCGCATGCTAGTTTAAATTACAAAATTATCATCATTGATCGATAAGTGTAAATTACGCTAAGCAAGTAAATAATTGAATTAGGCTTCATGTGCCATAACCACAGGTTTAACTTAAATATTTACGAACAAATTGTAGATTTCCACTCGAAAATTGTCACGAGATTTCAATCGAACAAGTCCAAGAATTAACCGACGAAGTAAACGCAAGCGTTTCACACTACTTGTTTTGCTAAGCCGTTTAATTGGATTTCTCATACGAATGTGGTAAAGGTTTGTATATACTAATAGATTGGAAAACGATTTTAAAACAAGTTTTGTATTAAAAATAGTGTCGAAATCGTTTTTATGAACGATTTTTAGTATTTACTACTAGCATAAAAACCTTTATATTTTAAAGTGACAAATCACAAAAATGATTGTAAAAACAAACTATCACCAAAAATCCACATTTGACGACGTGAATTAAAACCATGGAAATCAATATCAAATCCATCAATTGGGAACACCAAAAATACAAAAAAGAAATCATCAAATTCGATATTGATTGACAATAACTATTCAGATCGTCAAAGATCGATAAAAATTGGAAGTCCACTCAAAAACAGGCGAAATAAGAAAAATTCAACAGAACCAAATGTTTGACTGGTTTAACCAGACGTCTGACCCTGGGTTCTAAAAATTTATACTTTTTTCTCCTTTTTCTTTTTATTTCCTTAAGCCTCCCAAACGTCGGGTTGGGTTTAACCAGACGTCTGGTCCTAGGCTCTGGAAATTTATTTTCGTTTTTATTATTTATTTTTTTCTCAGAAGCCCCTACCAGACGTCTGGTAGGTTCAACCAGACATCTGGTTGCCTGAGCTGGGCAGAAATTTGCCTACGCCATTGATGGCCAAATCGACTCGAAAGCGATCGAACGAGCGACGGAGGCTAGGGATTTATCCCAAGCGACAATCCAGCCTATAAGCTCTTCGATAGACCCCAAATAACATGTCCAAACATTCAAGATAGGATCTTTAAAGATTTTGAATTCAAAATACCAAAATTGAAAATTCACCAAATCAATTCAATTCAAAAGCAATTGAACATAAAATAGATGTTAGGAATTCATAACTAACAACAATGAAAGCTATAAACATAGTTGTGAGTTCAAGAAATCACCTTTAACTTAAAAACAACGAGTGAGAAGCTCTAAAACAAAGCAAGAACAATTAATTGGAATTAAATGTAATTAAATATTATGGTTAATGTAAGGAAAGGAAAGGCGTCAATTATAGAAAATGAGGATAACAAGATAGAAACCTATGTTAATAATTTCGCAAGGTATTGGTTGATTTAATAGTAGGAGTGTAATTCAAAATAAAAGAATAAAAAAATGAATAAGTTTAGTGAAGGGGTAAACATATGTTTATTTATTTGTAATGTTTGGTAGTTGAAAGATTGATTGTAGAGATGAAAAATTATTATTTAGTAAGAAATGTATAATTACTATTGGGGATTTTCACTTCAAGGGCTTATTTGTGCAGGGTAATAAATTTTAAGGACATTACTACTGAAAAATTAGTTTTAAGGATATTTTACAGAAAAAAGATAAAAGAATTTATCATTTTCCTGTATAACTTAAAAAGATAGATGAATTTATGGTTATGCTTTAAATTTTCCTTAAAACTAATTACTCAGAAGTGCTGTTCTTAAAAAAAATTACCCTGCAAATAGAAGCCCTACAACCTAATTTCCGCATTACTGTTTGTATCCAATAGTGTATAAATATGTTTACATTACTATTAGATAGGAGACAATTGTTCTACTTCTCATTACATTCATTTATTCCACTTTTAAACTTAATCAACTGAAATTAATGTAATTGAAAATTTTCAATTAATAAGAGAGATAATTCTAAATTGTAAATTATTGGGTGTAATTAAAAGTAGCTTATGTTTTGCGAAAATGTAAGGAAAGTTTGATTTAATGAAAAGAATATTTACATCAAATAAAATGAAATTTCATTTGTGAATGTAGGTTTAATTTCATTAAGATAAAGAATAGAATGATTGATTTTAAAGGATGGAATATATGTTTATTTGAAC
This sequence comes from Allium cepa, assembly GCA_030765085.1. Lineage (NCBI taxonomy): Eukaryota > Viridiplantae > Streptophyta > Magnoliopsida > Asparagales > Amaryllidaceae > Allium > Allium cepa. The sequence continues at coordinate 359,726,481 of CM060934.1, forward strand.
TGTGTTTTAGCTTATAGATTGATTACAAGAATAGGAAAATAATCTATTTCAATAATTTATTTATTACTCTTCTGTATAAACAACAAATTTATAAACGTGTTTAAATAAACAATTGTTCTATTTTTTCATCCATTTTAGTTGTCAGTTTTGAAATTTAACTTTGTAAGCAATTGCAATTAATGTAATTCAAATATTTCAATTAAAAGAAAGAAAACGTTGATTGCAATTAATAGATTTAATAAAAGAAAAGCACGTATTGTGTTAAACAAAAAGGGTGTTTTAATGGAAATAAAAGATCGTTTTGGAAAAACCAAATTAAACGTTTTCATTTTTAAGGTAAGTATAATTTTTTTATTATGCACAGATAAAAACCTAAATGCATACAAATTTGAATATTATTTGAGATAATGAAGTTAATTTGGTTACGTTTCAAAAAAATTGAATTTCAAAAGGTTGTGCGATGTACATGGTCCCTTCATTTCTTTTGTTATCATTTGTTGCATGAATGTTTTAAATAGTTACCGTATTATTAATATTTGATCCGTTTATTTCTCCTTTTATTCAATACCCAAGCCTAAACTTTTAGGTTGTATTTAATTCTTGCCACCTCATTTTCACATATAGAAATTTTTAGTTCCTTCGGTTTGTAAACTTTCCATATCTACGTACATTTCCTTATGCATTATTAATGACTGGTGCTTTCAAAATAAAACGTGACATTTATTTTTGTCCCTCCACCTTCATTTCCTAATTATATTTAACCTGCACCTTATTTCTTCATTTGCATTTTGTTTCTTCTAGCACCTCGTATTCAAAAGCTCTTATTCATGCAAATCCAAAAGCTTTCTTTTCTGAAACATGATTTATTTTTTTCATTTTTCATACACTTCGTGTCCTCATCTTAGTTGTTCTTCAATCTTTCCTTAAGCCTCATCTTGAAAAAAACGTAAGTATTAAAATTTGTTTATTTTTTTACGCGTGCTAATTATTGTTTTAATAATATTTCTTATAGCATGAATATCTTTTGCATATAAACTTTGATTCACGCGCGATTTCTTCTATTGGATTCATATTTAAATTCTGAACAACATGAAATTGATTTAGTTGAATTTGGAGACTGTTGAGTTTTTGTGCTTCTGTTTGGAATTTTATGGGCTAAAATCAAAGGTGAGTGTTTTATCCCTCTCACAACTACTAAATTGTCTTATGTTAGTTAATTTAAATTTATAATGTGATTAGAAATTGATTGGTTGATCTTTGGTGTATTTAAATTTTCATTCCAGTTTAATATGACTTTTTTGCATTTAATCATCATTTAATTTAATATTGAATTTAATTGTCAATTGAATACATGTTGATGTTAAATAGTTAATTGATGTTATTTATTGGTTGATTGAATGGTGATTGTGATGTTTGATTGTTTGATATTGAATGACTGGATGTTATATTTTTATATTGTTATAACACTGCAAGTTCCTTATGGGTTGAAATGATACATATCCGAACGATCTATAGAATAGGGAAAAATCGTTATGGGTTAAAATGATAAACCCGAGCGATTTTATGAATTTTGAATTTTATTCGGGATTGCGGGTTGAAATGATATATATCCGTAAATATAAAAAATTTGCGGATTGAAATTATAAATATCTGTATCACTTGACCATAGGGTAAAAAATTATATACGGACGCCGGATTGGATAAATTAAATGATTTTAAATCCTTAAATTTTGAATCTGTTTAATCTATTTTAAATCTATTTAATCTATTTTAAATCTATTTAATCTATTTTGAATCTACTTAATCTATCTAAACTATCTTAAATCCATTAAAACTATTTTAATCTTTTTTTTACTATTTTAAGTATTTTAACTATTTAAATTTTATTTTACGATAGTAAACTATTTAACTATTTATAACTATCTAAACTATTTCTAAATTTCAAACATGCAAAGTTGAAGCGTTGTACTTAGTTCCTTGATTTAAAAGCAAATATGGTTAAATGATGTTATAACCTAATTTGAGATTTAAATGAGACAATTGAATGAATACGATGATCTTGAAATGAGTATTTAATTAATCTATCTTATCGATAATTTAAAAAGTTAATATAATTTCGAAAGTGAATATGATTCCGGAAGCAATATGGTTTGAATTGAATATGATATTTTGATATCAATTATGAATTGACTTTTGAAATGTAAAAGAACCATCCGGTGTGAGATGAGAGTTTGTTTGTTAAAAAGACCGTGATCGGATATTGTCATACTCTCTGCCAATACCGAAAACCACTTTAACAACTGTGTACGTAGTGGAGATTCCAGAATGAAGTAGGATGGTTTGGCGAACGATTCTGTATGAGGTATTTACGTAGCCTAACCCCCATGAGTCAGCTTAGATGTGATCAAAATAGGAGCCACGTCGGGCCAAAGGAGGTCGCACCTTCGCTCGGACATGCTTCTTCGATACCATATTATGACTTTGTGATTGATTTGTGGACACCCTTCGATTTTGATTATGGGAGTGTGTTCCAAGGTGGTCGGTAGTAGCTGCTATGCGTTACCACAAGTCTGGATCCATAAATGGTAGAATCCTACCATGGCATTGCCTCGAGTGTCGTGTTCACATGCCATATCGCGCCTTCTACGAGTTTGGTTTCTGTCATATCTATGGATTGCTGCTTGATATCCCACTAGTTTACGGTGGAGTTTACAGTATCTGTATAGACTATGGCATTATATCAAATATATTAAGGGGGATATGGGTAACGCCTTAATGCTATTTTAATACTTTACTTTATTGTAGGCACTATTATAATAGCGTATTGTACTATGTATGTAGATAGTTTAATGGATCCTTAGGAGATGGAAATCTTGAACATCTCTTAAGTTATTGCATTCACGTTAGATACTGGATAAGAGATGTCAAACCCCATAAACATCTCCGATGCTGTTACACTCATATTTATTTACCGTAGATTTAAATTACATAAGATATTTTAGTTCTGACTCAAGTGTTTTGTCTTTTCAATTCGCTCTCGTTAATCTGAGCTTTTCAGTGTATCAAAGACTGCTTTTCTGGAGAATGAAGACGAAGATTTGTATACTGTATTATTTATTATTTATCCCACTGCATCATTTTATTCCATTGCATTTATTTCTTTATTTATTTATTCCTGTTGTATGTACCCTGATCTGCATGAACTATTTATTTGATTATTATATTTTATCATTCCGCTATGAGATTCTTTATTTTGTTTTCTTTCTGTCCTTTTCTTTTACTTTTTTCCCCATAACAATCCTCCCTTTTGAATGGTGCGTGGTTTATTGTCGATTTAAACTATCCTAAAAGGTAGGTTGCAACATTTGGTATCAAAGCTTTGGTTTAGTGATAACCTTAGCTTTGTGGGGTCTGACTCATTAGAAATAGGGCAATAATACCCTAGAATGAGTCGTTGAATGTATATGTACAAGAAAGTGTATTGTTAGTGTTATAAAAGGTTTTTATATTGTGTTAATTTGTTCTGCTTAGTATTTTTAAATTATAGTAGGTACATAGGACGTTATGGCATTGATAGGGATTTCTAAACACTAAATATGGCAGACTGACACAATATTTGTTTTGAAATATAGGAAAATGAATAATTTCACCTAGTATATATTTTGTATATAAAAGGATAATTTTTGTAAATGATATAGTTGGATGTAATATATTGCTTGTTAGGTAGTGAAATTTTATAAACATTGATTGTAAATTAGGATTTACAAGTAAAGTAAATATAAATTGGAAATTTAGAACTTAAGTTCCAAGATTTTGAAAATTTCATTCGAAAGATTTTGGAATATAATATAAGTTTTATTTGGAAGTATTTTCTGATATAAATATTTCAATGTGATTTGAAAGAATGCTTTAAAGAGAACTTCTAAAGGAAATAAGTTCCGTACTCCCCTCTCTGTCGCTGAAAAAAAATTCGATGATAAGTGCACGCATCATCGACGTTCATTTTCGAGTTTCAAAGTGGGAAGGCCACTATAGTAGTTTTACTACGCACTTGTTTTGATAAAAAATCTTAATTTTAAATTTCTAAATAGGATTTGGATATATATATATAAGAGATATGGTTATATATATATATATATATATATATTATTTTGAAATGATTTGAAAATGGAACCCGGTATTTAATTCTTAGGTTTCTGTAAATTAGAAATTTCAATTACTATAATGAAATGAAATCTTGGCTATATTAATAAATGAAAACTTTTAATAACAGAAATAAGAAATTTGATGTAAGTGATTTATGAAATATATAAGAAATTGGAAACTTGTAAATTTAAGAATAATGAATTTAGAAGATGTAATTATTAAACATTTCGTTAACTAAAGTGAATGAGATAACTTGTGTAACTTTCAATTGCATTCTTAAAACATATATATGTATATACATATAACTTACCAAACTATTAAAATTTGAAATGTTAATAAGAATATGTAATAGAATATTATACAAGTAAAACTTAAAAATGAAAGTGCTCAATGGAATTATGTTTATAACGAAGAATTAAGATGTATAAGGATATTGTAAAATTAAGTTAATAATTTGAGATGCTAGTAATTAAATTTAATAGAGGAAAAAAAGTGAATATTGAAAGTATATGATTATAAACTTAAGGTAATGATTAAAGCCATTTACGACGTAAAAATGCATGGTAAAGGTGAATACTATATATTAAAGAAATAAATGTGAAAAAAAAGAGAGAAAGAATCTAAGTATGGGTTGCTTCACAAATGAATATTGATGTAAAAAGGAAATCAAAGTAAATAATATATGCGAAGTAAATTGAAATGAAATGTATGTAACCCTTCAATAATGAATTTATTGATTATCTTTAATCATTGAGTGGAAATAACTTATGTAAGTAAACGAATGAAAACTTAACGAAAATAGCATTGTATGAATAAATGAGAAACAAACTTTTGTAAGTAATGAATGTAAATTAATGAAAATAAGCTTTGTATGAATGAATGAAAATAGACAAACAATAAATGATATGAGAAGAAATTTGTAAGAATAAACTTAAACGATATTTGAAATTATTGTTTGTTTTGGCTCAGGGATGTTTGGAAAAGGATACTTCTAGCTCTATAAAGATATATGAATAATTTATTAAGTTTTATCTAAGACTATTGAGTGTGTGGTATACTTAGTAGTTTATTTATCATTTTATACGATTAAAAGTTTCTGAACCCGAATAAACCATTTGTTTCGGTCACTATGTATGTATGATTGATTACTTCAATTGCATGTGATGATTGTACGGTTTGTTTGCAAGTGGCCATTCTTATGTTATTTTATTTGTTATCGATTGAAACAACTTAATATTTCTCTTTTACGTAGTTATTAAATTCTTTGGATTATATAAGTGAAATACAGGTTTATGGAAGCAATAGCTAATGCTTTTGGTTTCATAAAATAAAGGGTTGTTTGCCTGACAAATAGGTACGTTCTCGGATTACAGTTTTATAGCGATATTATATTGTTTTCCCGTGGTTAGGTATATAATATTTTGAAATATACGATATATATTGATTATTATTGGTATTATTATTTCTCCTAGACCTCTCCATCAAAGGAGACTCTGCCGAAATTTTCCATGAATTTTGGACTTAGAAATTTTTTATGAAGGTAAAAATGTTTTTCAAACTTATATTTACTTGTATATAAAAGATTTAATTGTTTATAAATTAACGTATTTTATTTAGATTATTTAATTATGTAAATTAATTATTTATAAATTGAATACTTTGAATAAGATATATTAAATCCTTAATTCCTTCTTTTTCCTTTTCAAGGATGAAAAGTTTTGAGTGGGGGAGAGTGTAACGACTCTTAATTTTTGGTAATTAAATTTAGTAGTTAGATAAATTTTGGAATTTAATGTTGTGAAAAATAAAAAATTAAGATTTAATAATGAGAAAAATAAATAGAATGAAATTTTAATAACGTTAATTTGAATTAATGGATGATTATTTTAATGTAATCTCAAGTAATTGAAATAATTGTAAAGTTATAATTGGCCATAAATTGTAAACGTGAAAATAGATTAAAAGTCACATTAATTGGTGAAGTAATAGATAATTAATTGTAATTGGATAAAATTAGTGTTGTGTATGTAGTTATAACATTTGTTTGTAGATAATAAGCTTATAAATGTGATTAAATTTAGAAAAGAGAACAATTGTTCTTTTTTACCAATTTATTTACTGCTGAGTTAAATTGAAATCAATTATAATTAAATATAATTAAATAATACATAATATGAGTTAAGTTGATAACTGAAAATGTGAATGTAATTAAATGTATAGAAATGTCAATTATATTCATAAGGCAATAATTGATTTAATAATTAGAGTGAAACCAGGATAAATGAATTTAGTGGGACTTTAAATTATAATTAATGTGAAAATCGACAAAAGTTCAGTACAATTGAAATATTGAAACTAATATGGTAAAAGATGATAATTGTAGAATGTTAATGCAATAAAATATAAACCAATGTTAACTATCTCCATAAAGTAACGATTGATTGAATAAAAAGATCGAAATTAAATTAAATCAATTTAGTGGAATCCGAATATAATTAATTGAAACTAAATGTAATTAAATATTATGGTTAATTTAAGAAAAGGCATCAATTGTAGAAAATAAGGATAACAAGATAGAAACCTATGTTAATAATTTCATAAGGTATTGGTTGATTTAATAGTAAGAGTGTAAATTAAAATAAAAGAATGAAAAAATAAATAAGTTTAGTAAAGAAGTAAACATATGTTTATTTATTTGAAATTTTTGGTAGCTAAAAAATTAATTGTAGAGACGAGAAACTATTATTTAGTAAGAAATGTATAATTACTTTTTTTATCCAATAGCGTATAAATATGTTCAAATTACTATTAGATAGGAAATAATTGTTCTACTTCTCATTACATTCATTTAGTCCATTTTGAAACATAATTAATTGATATGAATGTAATTGAAAATTTTCAATTAATATGAGAGATAATACTAAATTGTAAATTAATAGGTGTAATTCAAAGAAGCTTATGTTTTGTGAAAATATAAGGAAAGTTCAATTTAATGAAAAGAACATTTACATCAAATAGAATGAATGCTTCATTTGTGAATGTAGGTTTAATTTCATTTAGATAAAGAATAGAATGATTGATTTTAAAGGAAGAAATATATGTTTATTTGAACTGTGTTTTAGCTTACAGATTGATTACAAGAATAGGAAAATAATCTATTTCAGTAAGTTATTTATTACTCTTGTCTTTAAAAAACAAATTGATAAATGTGTTTAAATAAATAATTGTTCTATTTTTTCATCCATTTTAGTTGTTTGTTTTAAAATTTAACTTTGTAAGTAACTGCAATTAATGTAATTCAAATATTTCAATTAAAAGGAAAGAAAACGTTGATTGCAATTAATAGATTTAATAAAAGAAACACACGTATTGTGTTAAACAAAAATGGTGTTTTAATGAAAATAAAAGATCACTTTGGGAAAACCAAATTGATCGTTTTCATTTTTAAGGTAAGTATAAAATTTTTATTATGCATAGTTAAAAACCTAAATGCGTACAAATTTGAATATTATTTGAGTTAATGAAGTCAACTTGGTTACGTTTCAAAAAAAAATGAATTTCAAAAGGTTGTGCGATGTACATGGTCCCTTCATTTCTTTTTTTATTAATTGTAGCATGAACGTTTTAAAATAGTTTCCTTATTATTAATACTTTATCCGTTCGTTTCTCCTTCTATTTAATACATGAACCTAGACTTTTAGTTTTTGCACGAAAAATGGGAAAACACCTCCAAGTCGTATGATTTAGTTGATTATATGTGGTTCTTAGCGATTTGGGTGATTTATGCGAATATATAAAACAGATGGACTAAACTGCAAAAGACACACAGATTTGTAGTGGTTCGGCAAGAATGTGCCTACGTCCACTTTATATGTTATTCTCCTTTTCTATTCAGATTACAAGTACAAAGCTTTGATTACAAGTAACTGAAAGTTGTTTGAAAGTTCTATCCGTGCCTGAGCTCTCAAACTTGTCTGCCATTGTTGTATCCCTGCCCCTCTATTTATAGAGTGAGGCTGAGGCTAGAGGTCCTGGATGTATATAGCTGCTGGTGGGCCTGGATGTATATAGCTGCTGGTGGGCCTGGGCTGAAGCAATCTGGCCTGGCAAGGTTGGTCTGGTACTCCTTGATCCGGTAGTACGTTGGTTCGGTGGAGGTTATTTTGGTGGAGGTTGGTCCGGTGGTGGCCTCCCTTGCTTCTGGTCCGGTGGTGCTACTTTGATTTGGTTCGGTAGACACTTGGAGCAGGATGGTTCGGTGGTAGATGGAGCAGGATGGTTCGATGGTAGATGGAGAAGGATGGTTTGGCGGTAGATGGAGAAGGATGGTTCAGCATTGCTTGGATAGGAGGTGGTTCGGCATTGCTTGGAGAGGAGGTGGTTCGGTGGTATCTTCCCTTCATTGATTCGATGGTGCTTCTCTTTTTTGATTCGGTGGTGGTGGAAACGCACCCAACATTTGCCCCCCAAAGTGGGGCATATGCTCGCATATGTCGCGCTTTGTTTTTTCGTAGTTTGGATAGTCTCATTCGGTTCTAAGTGCCGAACTGTTTGGTCCTGTGTCCTGCGCTCGCCTATAAGTAGGGGAATCAAGCCACTGTTATAGCTTTATCATTTTGAGATAGCCGAATCAATCGAGTACCGGATCAACCAAATACGAATCAATCAAATACGGAATCAACCAAGTGCCGAATCAAACCTAACTGCCGGACCAGGTGAGTTTTCTTCTGCCGAATGAGTTCTTATGATGGGCTACCGAATGAAACATGGGGTTCGAATACCGAATGAATTTTCATTTTTGAATTGCCGAACGAGACTTGGGGGTTTGAGTGCCGAATGAACCTTATATACTTAAATTTTTATGTTTTGAATTACGAGTGAAATTCCGGACTACATATACTTGCATGTTTATACCTTCCGTTTTTAACGATATACTTTCTTGTGTTGCAGATAAATGTCTCATAAAGTGGAAACTCGATCAGATAAGAGGAAATCCATGGACAGAAGAGAGTCCCCCGTTGTTCCCCCAGCCCAACCAGGACCGGGACGACATGGACCCATCCCGAGATCACCAGTGGATGGATATGGTCCTCAAGAGCTTCTAAATTCTCCGCCTGACTGCTTTCCTAGCTCTCTCAAAGAAGAGCAGCTTGATGTTATCTCCCGCTCCTTTGGGATTGATAGAGCATGCATGCTGTTGCCAGGGAAGGGGGTCATGCCATATAACTCCCTGAAGGTTACTTCTCCTATAGTAGGTATCACTGCATGTGTGGGGCCATCCCTCCAATCAATGCTTGGATAGTTAGCTTCGTCACCTATTTGAAGGTGGCCCCTTTCCAGCTTCAGCCCAACTCCTACACTATCTTAGCGTGCCTATTCGTGATTTTCCAGAGAAAGTACGGACGCCCCCTTCCAACCGGGAGATTCGGTACCTATATAACTTGAGAGGTTACAAGACGGGGTCTCCATACATCAGCTTGGAATCGGTCGTGTCCTTCAAGCTGGTCCTGGACTTGTATTCAAAGTTCACCATGTTTAAGAAGGAATGGTTCTTCGTCCAGGATGACTCCGTTTCGATCCACCGCTTCACCTCTGGCTGTAAGTTGAAGTTTACTTGTAATTTCTGTTTCGATTGCAACGCTTCTCCTCATGTGCTTTACTATTTGCTAGTGACAGGTGGCTTTGCGGTCGTGGAGAATGATCACCTGGTTCAGATGGCCGCGGAGATAGAAGCCATTTCGGGAAGGGATAGGTCAGCTTCTTACCTGATCAGGAATGCCACTCTCCTGGGACACAACTTGATTCTACCACATCAGTCCGTGGTCAAGCAGAGGGATACGGCTGAGGAAAGAGCTGCCAAAGGCAAAGGAGGGGCCACGGCGAAGAGCAGCAAGAGGAAACCCTTCTCGATACCTCCCGTCGTCGAGGGGATGAAACTCAAGAAATCTGATGGACCCTCTCCCAGCACATGTCCAGATGCTCCGGAGGAGGAGAGCGCAGAGGAGGAAGGAGGTGAGGGTGAAGGAGGTGAGTCTGAGAGAGGAAGTGGTAGAGAAGGTGATGGTGGTGATGATGGACAGAGTGGTGGCGGCGTTGGTGCCTTGACCTCTGGGCAAGCATGTGAGATTCAAGAGTGGACGGATGATGCCTTCCGCCAAGCTTTTGAGGGGTTGGAGGAAGGACCGGCTCCGGTAAAGGAGTCCGAAAGAGCTTACAAGGCCGGGGCTGGTGCCGGTTCATCTTCTCAGAGTATTCCGGCTAAGGCGACTCCGGTGATTCAAGGTGAATTTTTGACTTCTGCAGACTCTCTTTATGATAAGGACTTAGGAATATTTTATGGCCAGCTCCCATCCTGTAATGAGATTCTGGATTTATTGCAGTATCCAACTTCCCCTCAGGGTTTGTATAATAAATGCATCTTCTTACTCCTTTTAACTTAACATATTTCTTAAATTATGGATTAGTGTATGCTCGTAACACTTGTTCTTTATTCCAGGGGCAGGCGAGGTGGCCAAGACATCAGATGTTCGACGCCGCCTCGAACAATACAAGCTACTCAGAGCCTCTGCTAGACCGAAGCCTCCTACTAGCCGCCCTGAGGATGTAGTTGGCTATCGTCCTCTTCTCGGGATTATTGAAGAAGATATCCAAAGGACGAAGAGGGGCCGCTCCTTGTTCGAATCTCCATCTCGTCCTCAGCCTCTAACTCAGCCGCTTCAGGATATCATGGAGGAGACTACTGATTTTGTACTCTCTCCACATCCATCTGAGAACCCTACCGTTACTCCGATAGATCGTCCTAGCTTGGCTCGCAACCCATTCGTGGGTCATCCGGACCTGGACTCGAACCCCCATGATATTTCCTTCGATGAGGTTACTGGTGAGCACCTCTTACCCCGCAATCCTATGGTAAGGGTGCTTGATGAGGCTAAGTCTTTGGATCTCAACTTGTTGACCACTTGTATTGTGACTATGGGCGATGAGGCCAAGGCAAACATCGATCGGGTGGCTGAGGAGACCAGGAAGCTGATGGCGCATCGTGCCCGACTGGTCAAGGCTGGAGAGGAAATCGGAAGTGCTAACATTCGGTTGCGGCTAATGGTTTCCGATCAGGCCAAACAGCTTGCCGATCAGGCCATCCAGATTCCCCAGCATGAGGCGGCCTCCAGACGACTAAAGAAAACCATGGAGGAGGCTAGCAAGGCAGAGTTGCGAAAGATGGAGGCTGCTTGCAAGAAACGAATTGACATGGCCATCGCAATGGTGGATGAGGTTCGGAGAGCGGATCTTGAGGAGGTAGAGGAGTTATCTGGAAGGCTTGAAGCCACAGGGCTTGCTCAGGCCAAGCTAAAGGAGGAGATGGAGGAGATCCTTTCAAGCTGACTGCTCGCGATACCGATTGGAGAGGGATGCTGTCGTTGCTAAGTTGTCGGCTTCTGAGGCCCGTATGAGGGAGTTTGAGGAGAACGAGGGGATGATGGATGATATGCTGCAGGATATGTACTTTCGTACTTGGAAGCTGGGCAACCTATCCTGGATGGACGATTACCCCCGGGTCATGGCTAGGATATATCTCCGTGCTTTGGAGGAGGCCAAGGCTAATGCGGATAAAGAGGGCGGCGCGGCCTTCAGAATGGATGTGGTCACCGCTCAGTTCACCAAGGAGGAGAAGGTGGCGGTGAAGGAGGGCATGCGGCTGCTTACCGCCGAGGAAGTGGGTGTGCAGTTGGAGGATGATGATCAGGGAGCAGGCGTTGGTAAGTCTTCCCTTTTAATATTTTCTTAACTTGATTGCTTATCGCTTATCTAATAGATTCTTCTCCTGCATTGGACAGGTGGGACCTCTGTCAGCATGCTGGGAGTTCTGATCCTGCGGTCAAGTAGGTCTTGGGGGGTCGGAAGGATAGAGATGAAGTTCTGATGCTGCGGACTATTTTGACTTGATCCGGATATTTTTGGTTTTACTTGACATTCCTGAATATACTAGTTCCAAAACATTAATGTAATTATGTCATTGCAACGAACGACTTTATTTTTTACATGTAATTTTATAACATAAGCTGATTCTGTCATATTAGGATGTTGTCATTATTTTGATGTGTTGCATAAGAAATATATCTGTGCATGTGCTAGTGATTCAATTGTGTTTCGATGTCAAGTTCTCGCTTAAAATATAATTTCATGTCTTGCAATGTTAATGTGATGTGTGAATATATCAGAGCTACTTATTTGTATACAAGAGAAGAAAGTACCACCCTTTCGATTTTTAGTTGTAGATGGTAGCTTTGAATGCCTTGTGTGATCGAACACGAAATGCAGTTGAGTGACCCGTCATCCAGCTGAGAGTTCTCATTCCCATTAGCGAGTGCATCCTATTTGGTGTCCTGTACTTTAAGGGTTGTTATAGAGGATAGGAGGAAAGTTTTTGAATAGAATGGAAATATAAGAAATAGTAAAACTTCCAATCACGGAAGGCCTTCGATGTGCTTAAGTTTGTGGCAAACGGGTTTTGTAGTCACTTTCCCTAGCTGTGGGTCTTGGAGATATTTGTCACCCATCTTACGCCTCCGCGGGGAGTTTTCTTTTTTACCACAGCCGCACTTAAGACACATCGGAGCCGAGATTGCGCACGGTAACTACCCGGGCCATTATGGCCCGTAATCGTGGGTATTATTCGATTTACCGTGGCCGGCTAGCGCGGGTGCCGATCGTCAACTGTGAACTGCTCTTGGCTGGCCATAATTTATGTTGGGGCTTATAATCGGTTCACAGTTACCGACGAGTCGAACGCCGTAATGAGATGCCTCGGCTATAGTCGGCCTTCTCGGTGGCTTATAATCGGCTCATTACAGTTGGCTTTGAGGGCCGTCGCGAGCAATGAGTTAACCCGCAGCAGAGGGATGTTAGAGCAAAAGTGTCTCATTGGCGAGGGCATAGATTCGTATAGTACCTATTAGGTCTTGTCCAGGTGAGGTTGTGCTGTGAAGTGTCCAGAATGGAAATGCCGTTATACAGGATTTTGTTCAACAGAAAAGGATAAAGCTTAACAAGCAGCCAAGATATAAAGGAACAAGTTAAAAAGAGACAAGAATTTTAAAGTAGTTCGGCACGAAAATGCCTACGTCCACTGATTCTCATTGTTAATTCACTTCATATGGGTAGTACAAGTTAAGAAAAGTATCGACAAGGTGTTGGATGTTCCATGCCCTCTGGAACACCTCTCCGTCCACTGTTGACAAAATATAAGTTCCGTTGTGGAGATCTTTATGAATTACATAGGGTCCGTCCCAGATTGGATCTAGCGCTCTGGGGCGTGGGAAGATCCGCTTGAGGACAAGATCTCCTTCCTGTAAGCTGCGGTGCTTGACTTTGGAGTTGTATCGTGCTGCCACTTTTTGCTTGTGAGCTGCCGCTTTAAGTGCTGCATCATTTCTTCTTTCTTCGACTAGATCCAAAGACATATGGAGGAGTTCTTCGTTCTCTTCTGGGTTGTAGTGGATCCTACGGTGGGACGGCACTACAGTTTCAACTGGGAGCATGGCCTCCGATCCGTATGCCAAAGTGAAAGGAGTATGCCTTGTTGATGTTCTGAAAGACGTGCGGTAGGCCCAAAGTGCCGTAGGAAGTTCATCCACCCAAGCGCCTTTTGACTTTTCAAGCTTCTTCTTGATTAGAATTTTAAGAATTTTGTTGACAGCTTCGACTTGTCCGTTTGCCTGGGGATAAGCTACAGATGAGAAGCTTTTGTGAATTCCGTGCTCTTGGCACCAGCCGATGAATTCCTCGCTGTCAAATTAAAGTCCATTGTCCGATATGATCTTGAATGGAACCCCGTACCTGCATAGAACATTTTTGATCAAGAAATTAATAACTTTTGCCGAAGATATTTTATTTAAAGGTTCCGCTTCCACATATTTGGTGAAATAGTCGACTGCCACTATAGCATATTTGGCTCCGCCTCGGCCCATCGGCAATTCGCCAATCAAGTCAATTCCCCATATTGCAAAGGGCCAAGGGATGGTCATTTGAGTAATCTCATTTATTGGTAGTCGAGGAATCTTAGCAAATTTCAGACATCTGTCACATCTTTTGACGAAGTCTAAGGCGTCTTTGTTTAAAGTGGGCCAGTAATACCCGTATCGAAGTATTTTCTTTGCTAGAGTATGCCCTCCAGTGTGATCTCCGCAACTTCCTTGATGGATGTTGGACAAGACTTACTTGGCTTCCCTTCCAGCAATGCACCTTAATAAGGGGTTAGAGAAGCCGCGCCGATAGAGGATGCCTTCTTGTATTGTGTAGCGGGAAGCTTTCCTCAAGATTTTCTTAACTTCGTTACGCCCGTCGGGTAGTGTGCCACTTTATAAGTACCTCCGGATGGGAATCATCCAAGTTTCCTCTTCGATTGCAGCTATCAGATTCATTGGCTCGAAACTCGGTGCTAGTTGCTTTGAGATGGTTATTGTTCCGGAAGTGGTGCCGTCCTTCATGCTAGCTTGCTTTGCCAGTTCGTCGGCCTCCTGATTCTCTCCTCGAGGAATGTGTTTGATTAAATAGTGATCCAATTGATTGAGCAGCAGCTTGGTCTTCTTTAGATATGCTGTGATTCGTTTTCCTCGAGTTTGGAATTCTCCCAGTAATTGATTCACAATACGTTGAGAATCACTATGGAGACATAAAGAACCGACTCCAATCTCTAGGGCAAGTTCTAATCCGGCTATCACTGCTTCGTATTCTGTGCCGTTGTTGGTGGCAGCGAATTCCAATCTTAGGGCATAGTGCAGCTTCCTTCCCCTGGGGGTGATTATCACAATACCTGCCCCAGAGCCTTGTTCATTTGATGCTCCATCTACAAAGAGATTCCACTTGATATCTTTTGTTATTTCAGATCGATCTTTACCTTCGTTGGTAGTGAATTCGGCAATGAAATCGGCCATGGCTTGTCCCTTGATGGCGGTGCGAGGATGGTAGGTGATATCATACTGACTCAGTTCAATGCACCATTTAAGTAGTCGCCCAGAAGTGTCGGGGCGATGGAGTACCTGCCTTAGCGGTTGATCGGTTAAAACTTTGATGGAATGAGATTGGAAATAGTGTCGCAGTTTCCGTGACGTGATTAGCAAACAGTATGCTAGCTTTTCAAGTTTAGGGTATCTATCTGGCTTCTGCCCCTGTAAATCTCTTGCTTACAAAGTATACGGGCCGCTGCGTGCGGTTGTCTTCTCTCACCAGAGCGGCGCTTAAAGCATGGGATGATACAACAAGGTATAGGTATAGTTCTTCGCCTTCATTTGGAGTTGAGAGTATTGGTGGTCTCTGAAGGTGTTCGATTAGGTTAAGGAAGGCTGTCGAGCATTCATCAGTCCATTTGAACTTTCCTTTGTCTTTCTTTAGAGCTTCGAAGAAAGGGATGCATTTGTTGGTTGCTTTAGAGATGAACCTGCTTAGGGCAGCCGCTTTCCCGTTTAGGCTTTGCATCTCTCTTCGAGTGGATGGTATCTTGATATCTTGCAAAGCCCGGACTTGTTCGGGGTTTGCTTCAATCCCCCTGGCATGGACGATGAATCCCAAGAACTTTCCCGACGATACTCCGAAGGAGCACTTTAGAGGATTCAGCTTCATTCCATATTGGCGAAGTACTTGAAACATCTCGTCCAGGTGGTCTATATGATCGTTGGCTTTCCTCGATTTTACCAGCATGTCATCCACATAAACTTCCATAGTTCGTCATATTAGTTCCGCAAACATCTTGTTGACGAGGAGCTGATAAGTAGCTCCGGTGTTTTTAAGTCCAAAAGGCATTGCTCTGTAGCAGTACAATCCCCGGTCAGTGATGAAACTAGTGTGGTCTTGATCGGGGGCGTGCATAGGGATCTGGTTATATCCTGAGTATGCGTCCATAAAGGATAAGAGTTCATGTCCGGCTGTGCTGTCCACGAGCAGATCGATTCGGGGGAGTGGGAAGCAGTCCTTCGGGCAAGCGTCATTTAAGTTGGAGAAGTCGATGCATGTTCGCCACTTCCCATTAGCCTTCTTTACCAGTACCGGGTTGGCGATCCATTCTGGGTAGATGGCTTCTCGTATGAAGTTATTGGCAAGTAGGTTCTTTACTTCTTCCTCGAGGGCTGCTGATCGTTCTACCCCCATGCTCCTTTTTTTCTGCTTTACTGGCACCTTGGTGGGATCGATGTTCAGTACGTGGCACGCTACGTCTGGGGAGATTCCAGTCATGTCAGCATGCATCCATGCAAATACATCCAAGTTGTGGCGAAGAAAATCGACGAGTTGATCCTTGAATTCCGCTCTTAACTGAGACCCGACTCTCAGCAGTCTGCTTGGGTCCTGTTTGTCTACAGATACAAATTCCATAGCCTCTGCAGGCTCGGTGGTGGCCTCCTCCTCCTTGTCCCTGGGGTCTAATTCGTTGAAAGGATCACTGGTATATCGAAGAGGAGGGGCTTTCTTTAATTGCTATGCTTCCAAGTTTTTCTTGCAGAGAGAGGTCTCTGCATCCTTCCCTTTATCCTTCCTGCGGTTATTGCGAAGTTCAGTTACATAGCAATCTCGAGCGGCGTCTTGATCTCCCTCTATTTCTCCTATTCCGTTATCTGTTGGAAATTTCATCTTTAGGCACCACGGGGCTAGGACAATTTGGAAGTCAGACAAGGCTGGTCTTCCCAAAAAGGCGTTGTAGGCCGAGTGGTTCTCTATTAGCACAAATGTTTGTTTTCGCACAACGGAGTGGGGATGACTTCCTATTTCGACAAAGAAGTCCAGTTGCCGGAGGGGCATCTTCGCATCTCCAGTGAAACCATGTAGCGGTTTGCTGCAGGGAGACACATCCTTCATTGACAGCTTCATTTTGTCGAAAGCATGCTTGAATAGGATATTTACTGAGCTTCTAGTGTCTACTAGAATTCGGAAAACTTTGGCTGGACCGAACCAGGCAGAGATGACCATAGGATCCATGTGAGGGTACTGCCTTCCCTCTAGATCACGCCTACTGAATGTGATGTCATCATTCTCTTTCCGCTTCGGGTCGCGTTCTTCTGTAACAGAATTAACGTAGCCTTCATTGTTTCTAAGTGACTTACCGTATCTTTCCATCTCTGCCTAGCTTCTGTCGGCGATGTGTGGTCCTCCTGATATGGTAAGGACCGCTATCTTCTCTTGACTGGAGCCGCTGGTGTTGCGATTTCCTCCGCCTACTTCCGGGAGGGGTGGCCCTGGGTTCTTATTGGCAGGAGTTGAAGTCCTGTTCTGACCTTTCACATAGCGCTTCAGTCTCTTCCTTCTGATGTGTTCTTCAATCAAGTCCCGGTGATGATGACATTCATTGGTGTCATACCCGTGAGATTCGTGGCAGCGGCAGAACTTTCCAGACTTAATTGCATTATCTGATACCTTCTTGTGCGGGGGGCGCTTGTATCTAACTTCGTCTTGGGTGGCCAAGAAGATGTTTTCGATTATTTCATTTAAAGGAGTGTAAGAGTCAAATCTTGGTCCTGGCCTATATAAACGCTTTTCTCCCTTCTTGCCCTAGCACTATCTCTAGAGTCATTTCTTCGAACGTCCTTTGCTACTGCGGGTGTGTTGCCATGAGCTGCCTTGGTTTGTTGCCCTGTCTGCCTTTCAATGGCAGCTTCTTCAGGTCTCATATACTTCCCGGCTTTATGGAAGAAATCGGGTAAGGTAGCTGGCTTTTCTTTCATTAGTCTCATAGCAAATTTAGTATCCGGATGCACACCACTGCAGAGGGCCATTAGGATAAGTTTCTCGTCGGCATCTTGGACTGCGGCCGCTGCGGCGTTGAATCGGGTTAGATATTGTTGCACTGTCTCTCCGGGTTTCTGTTTGATATTACATAAGGAATAAGCGTCCTTGGGTTATTCCATATGAATGCGGAACTGGCTGATGAACTTTTCTTTCAACATTTCCCATGAGCTGATGGACCCTTGGGGTAGATGGCAGAACCAGGAGGTAGCTAGATCTGCCAAGAATAGTAGGAAGCATTTACACAACACTCCCTTTGTTGCTCCGCTCATGAGCATATGCTGTGTGTATCTCTGCAAGTGTACAACGGGGTCAGAGGTACCCTTGTAAGGTTCCATTGTTGGCATTTTCCATTCCCGGGGGCCGATGGCAGTTTCGATATTGCGGGTGAAGGGGATGGTTACCCTAGCACCTATCCCCCGATCCCTTTGGTCCCGTTGGACGCACTCTCTGAACAATCGCGCCATCCTTTCATCAGAACTTGGAGCAGATAGAAATGAGTTTGGTTCTTCCCTACGGGATTGGTTCCGTCCAGATGACCTGTAGGGATGGTATCGTCTATCACTCTTAACATTCTCCAATGGCTGCCTCTGGTTTACCGGGGGCACGCTGGGGTCGACCACAGTTGGCCCTTGCCTTGATCTTCCCCTGCCGGGTTCTGTCCTCAGTAATTCCTCGGGTCCAACTTCGGGCTGGACTCCAGCTTGGCCCCGTCCATTGGTGTTTCCATGGTTAGGTAGCATGGCAGGCTCAGCTACATCCGACCCCTGCCTGGAACATCCCCTGTTGGGTTCAGTTCCAAGTGTTTCCTCGGGTCGGAATTCGAGCTGAGTCCGGGTTCGGCTCCTACCATAGCTGTTTCTGTTGTTAGCCTCTTCGAAGAAGAAAGACATTTGCCGTCTCCCAGATCCTCCAGACCGGGACTCACCCCATGATTCAGTGTTGCGGTTGGATTCTTCAGCATCCCTTAAGCGTGACATGAGTTGATCCACCAAGGCTTCTTGTTGAGATGCGAAGCGGTTAGTTACTTCAGCCACAACCCTGTCCAGATCCACCCTTGTAATTGGTTGTTCCGTAGCAGGGGCTGTCGGATTTGCCTGATTCCCATTCGCTGTTGGAACCGGACGATTGTCTTGATCTCTGATCACTGGGTCTGGGATACTGCTAGTTGCGATGTTATTTCCTTTGTTAGCATCTTTCTTCTGTCCGGGAGGCATGTTTTCCAAGTAATGAACGATGCTGATAGGAAAAGGGTTAAGCGGGGGGTCCTGAGTTCAGTTCTCAGTGAATGCACCAAAAATGTTTGCACGAAAAATGGGCAAACACCTCCAAGTCGTATGATTTAGTTGATTATATGTGGTTCTTAGCGATTTGGGTGATTTATGCGAATATATAAAATAGATGGACTAAACTGCAAAAGACACACAGATTTATAGTGGTTCGGCCAGAATGTGCCTACGTCCACTTTATATGTTATTCTCCTTTTCTATTCAGATTACAAGTACAAAGCTTTGATTACAAGTAACTGAAAGTTGTTTGAAAGTTCTATCCGTGCCTGAGCTCTCAAACTTGTCTGCCACTGTTGTACCCCTGCCCCTTTATTTATAGAGTGAGGCTGAGGCTAGGGGTCCTAGATGTATATAGCTACTGGTGGGCCTGGATGTATATAGCTGCCGGTGGGCCTGAGCTGAAGCAATCTGGCCTGGCAAGGTTGGTCTGGTACTCCTTGATCCGGTAGTACGTTGGTTCGGTGGAGGTTGGCCGGTGGTGGCCTTCCTTGCTTCTGGTCCGGTGGTGCTACTTTGATTTGGTTCGGTAGACACTTGGAGCAGGATGGTTCGGTGGTAGATGGAGCAGGATGGTTCGGTGGTAGATGGAGAAGGATGGTTCGGCGATAGATGGAGAAGGATGGTTCGGCATTGCTTGGATAGGAGGTGGTTCGGCATTGCTTGGAGAGGAGGTGGTTTGGTGGTATCTTCCCTTCATTGATTCGGCGGTGCTTCTCTTTTTGATTCGGTGGTGGTGGAAACGCACCCAACATTTAGGTTCTATTTAATTCTTGCCATCTCATTTTCATGTATATAAAATTTTACTTTCCTTTGGTTTGCAAACTTTTCCATTCCTACGTACATTTCCTTATGCATTATTAATGCCTGGAGCTTTCAAAATAAAACGTGACATTTATTTTTGTCTCTCCACCTTCATTTCCTAATTATGAATAACTTACATCTTATTTCTTCATTTGCGTTTTGTTTCTCCTGACACCTCATATTCAAAAGCTCTTATTCTTGCGAATCCAAAAGCTTTCCTTTCTAAAACATGATTTTTATTTTATTTTTCGTACACGTCCAGTCCTCATCTTAGTTGTTCATCAATCTTCTCCTTAAGTCTCATCTTGAGAAAAACGTAAGTATAATAATTTTTTTATTTTTTTATGCGTACTAATAATTATTTTAATAATATTTCTTATAACATGAATATCTTTTGCATATACTTTGATTCACACTCGATTTCTTCTGCTGGATTCATATTTAAATTCCGGACAACATGAAATTGATTTAGTGAATTTGGAGACTGTTGAGTTTTTTCCCTTCTGTTTGGATTTACATGGGCTAAAATCAAAGGTGAGTATTTTAGCACACTCACAACTACTAAATTGTCTGATGTTAGTTAATTTAAGTTTTTGATGTGTTAGAAATTGATTATTGTTGTTCCGTATATTTAAATTATCATTCCAATTAAATATGATTTTTATTGCATTTAATCATCATTTGATTTAATATTGAATTTAATTGTCAATTGAATACCTGCTGATGGTAATTGGTTAATTGATGTTATTTATTGGTTGATTGAATGGAAATTGTGATGTATGTTTGATATTGGATGACTGGATGTTATATTTTTATATTGTTATAACACTGCAAGTTCCCTATGGGTTGAAATGATACATACCGAACGATCTATATATTAGGGAAAAATCGTTCTAGATTGAAATGATAAACCCAAGCGATTTTATGGATTTTGAATTTTATTCTGGATTACGGGCTCGAAATGATTTATATCCTCAAATACAAAATATTTGCAGATGAAAAGATAAATATCCGTATCATTTGACCATAGGGTAGAAAATTATATACGGACACCGTATTGGTTAAATTAAATGATTTTAAATCCCTAAATTTTTAATCCATTTAATCTATTTTAAATCTATTTAATCTATTTTAAATCTTTTTAATCTAATTGAAATCTATTTTATCTATTTTAAATTTATTTTATCTATTTTGAATCAATTTAATCTATTTAAACTATCTTAAATCCATTAAAACCATTTTAATCTATTTTTTACTATTTTAGAGTATTTTAACTATTTAAAAATTTATTTTACTATAGTAAACTATTTAACTATTTATAACTATCTAAACAATTTCTAAATTTCAGACATGTAAAGTTAAAGTGTTATACTTAAATCCTTGATTTAAAAGCAAATACGGTTAAGTAATGTTATAACCTAAGTTGGGATTTGAATGACAAACTGAATGAATATGATGATCTTGAAATGAGTATTTAATTAACCTATCTTATCAATAATATCAAAAGTGAATATGATTTCGAAAGTGAATATGATTCCAGAAGCAATATGGTTTGAATTAAATATGATATTTTGATATCAATTATGAATTGACTTTTGAAATGCAAAAGAACCATCCGGTGTGAAATAAGCGTTTGGTTGTTAAAGAGACCGAAATTGGATATTGTCATACTCTTTGCCAATACTGAAAACCACTTTAACAACTGTGTACTATAGGATCTAGATTAACCCTAGAGGGGGGTGAATAGGGTTATAGCAAATTTTCTCGAATTAAACAAAAACAAACTGCAGAGAAATAAATATGCTGAAAAGAAAATCACACACAAAATTTACCCAGCTTCGGCAACCCATGCCTACTGCTGCATTCCCAGATTTCTATTAGAATTAAACAGTCTCCCGCTTACAAACACTCTAACAGACTCGCACACCCTGCTACCGCCTATAGAGTTTTGCAAACTCGCACACCATGCTCACCGAACTAATTCTAACTAGACAATTTGACACTACCTAAACCCTAGGTGGTGATTTACCAAGGTTTGACAACCTTAAAAGAGAAATTAAATTTAAAACAAACTTAAAAACGATTTAAAACTAAAAACCCTAATTAAAAAATAAACTAGAGCAAATAAACTAAAGCCTCTCTATAATAAAAAAGCCGACCCAATTCATTTCTTCTCCCCGTTCCCTTTTCTTTTGCAGTTGTAAAATGACGGCCTTGCACTGAAATTAGGGCTTGAGTCTTTAATCCAAATTAGGGCTTTTTTGATGCACGCCTATATTGATCGACTCTCTGGTTTGAGTGTTGGCCTGCTCGCTACTTCTCTGATGATCGATTCTCTGGATTGCGTTGCTTGCGCTCGTTCGCAGCTGCTCCTCTGTTAATCGAGTTAGATAGTTTATGGTATGTATTCTCTTTCGTTGCTGGTTTAATGATTGCTTGAACTCGATGGACTAATTTGCCGATGATGATTGATATTTATAGGAGTCGAGTTCCTAAATTTACATCATATATTTCTTATTTGAATTCGTCACTTTCCTATTTTTTGCTTTCCTGATATATTTTCAACTTGATGCGCACGGCCTTGATTTTGTAGCGTTCGATTTTTTCTTGATTAATACGGCAAAAACTTTCCTTTTTTACTTTTTGAATTTTTCAAAGATACGTATTTGCGTTGAATTCTGACTTCGGCTTGATTTGTATTTTACTTTGGTCGTCTGGTTTTGTGTATGCAACTCCATGAATTTCAATCCTATTGCGTCGATATTGTACTGCAGTAACCTCACTTATTTCCTACTATACCTTGTCTGGTTCATTGATCTGCATTTCTTTATTTTTTATGAAGTTCTGCTGGCTTTGGATTGTTGTGCATACTTGTATTCATGTTTGATCCGATGGTTTATGCATCTTGTACCTGCTGATGTTTGTTGCCGGTCTGTAGCTCTGTTTATCACGACTTGGCTTGACTTTTTCTGACTTCGACATCTCATATTCATTTAGATGTTCGCGGTTGTTTTTCTGTTGCAAGTGTATGGTTGCATTCGACTTCTATTCACTGTACTTTCAGTCATGTTGAACTGTGTATATGTTCATTGTTTCATTTGGTATCTTCACTGTGTTGCATTGAGTTGCTGTCTTCATATTGTCACTATATCATGTTCGATACAGTTTGCATTTCAGTTGTTTGGTTGACGCACTTGAACTATACATTCGAGTCTGCACTCATCTTTACCACTGAACTATTTGCTGACTTGTAGTCGAGTTGCTCCACTATACTTTGGTTTGAGCTTGTTGTTCTGTGTTTAGTCACTGATGCATGCATGAACTGGTCATTGAAGTTTGTGTAGTTTGGTCTTGCATTTGATCTGTACTGTCTGGTTGAAGTTCTGATCATTTGTTTACTTGGTGGCATTTCTTTGTGGTCTGCACTTGCTTTTTCATTGTTGAGTTTGTTGCTGCATTCATGTTTGCTTTGTATCACTGTAAAATTCTTGCAGTCTTTATTTTTGTTGTTATGTTGGCGGCAATCTTGTACAACTTGTATTTGCACTTGCTCTGCACTGTGTCTTGATAGTCAAGTTGCACACTTGCGGTCTTTGAGTTGCTGTGTTGATTTTGCTTGCTACCTGGTCGACACTTAATGTTTGTAACTTGGTATTATAGTCTGCCTTCATTGCTTGACCTGTCTGGTTTATCTTGTTGTTGTGTAGTCATTTATGCATTGATACTTTTCTCTGTTGCACTGAGTTTCTGGTTGGTGCATTGTCACACTGAACTTGATTCACTTCATGTTGATTTTTGAAATTTCACTTGAGTTGAATCCAGTTTCAAAACTCGGGTTTGACCTTGTGCTCGTGTCGAGATTTTAAATATATTGCATGTGAGTTGAACCCGACCTTTCATTTGGGTTTGACCTGTGCTCACCTGTTCCTGTAGCATTATCAAGTGTATATCGATGTGCACGGCCTTGTGGCATGTACAGTGATACACTGTGCATGTCACATTGTTTGTGTATGATGAATTCAAATGTGAATGATGACGAACAACCCAAATAACTGAGGCAAATCATATTTTCAAAAATCATATTTCATTTTATATTGCAAAAATATTTCTTTTTCAATTTTACTGCGTTTGTGAATATTATTGCAGATTGCTCAGATGCTAGATTCTAACTGAAATGAAGTTGAAGATAAACTACGAGTGTGAGTGATATGTAGTGAGGAAATTATGTAAACTGAATTGTGATGTAATTAGAATTGAAATTGTATATGTATAGTGAGAGCTTGAATTTGTACTATTCAAAATTGTAATAAATATTTGTTTGAATAAAATTTCTGTTTGAATTCAAGTTCTGTGTAATTTATTTTATTCAACAAATATTTATTTAATCTATGAAAAATAAAATAGTACATTACCAAATACATTTAAATGAATATATATGTTTATTATCATCAAACAAAAACATATAAGCGCATATTCAACATGTACGTGGTGGAGATTCTAGAATGGAGTAGGATGGTTTGCCCAACAATTCTGTATGAGGTATTTACGTAGCCATACTTCCGTGAGTCAGATTAGATGTGACTAAAACAAGAACCACGCCGGGCCAACTGAGGTGCTTCTTCAATGCCATATTATGACTTTGTGATTGATTTGGTGGCCACCCCTCGATTTTGATTATGGGAGTGTGTTTCAAGGTGGGCGGTAGTAGCTCCTGTGTGTTACCACCAGTTTGGATCCGCAAATGGTAGAATCCTACCCTGGCATTGTCTCGAGTGTCGTGTTCACATGTCTTATCACGTCTTCTACGAGTTTGGTTTGTGATGTACCTATGGAGTGCTCCCTGATAGCCCACCATTTTACGGTGGAGTTTACAGTATCTATATAGACTATGGCATTATATAAAATGTGTTAATATGGATATGGATAACGCCTTAATACTATTTTAATACTTTACTTTACTGTAGACACTATTATAATAGAGTACTGTAATATGTATGTAGATAGTTTAATGTATCCTTAGGAGATGGAAATCTCGAACATCTCTTAAGTTATTACACTCACGTTAGACGTTGGATAAGAGGTGTCAAACCCCATAAACATCTCCAACTCTGTTACATTCATATTTATTTACTATTGATTCAACACATATAAGATCTTTTAGTTCTAACTCGAATGTTTTGTCTTTTCAATTCGCTCAGACCAGTCTGAGATATTCAGTGTATAGAAGAGTGCTTTTCTGGAGGACGAATAAGGAGATCTGTATACTATATTATTTGTTATATTTATCCCACCGCATCATTTTATTCCATTGCATTTATTTATTTATTTCTATTGTATATACTCTGATCCGTATTGTAAAATTGAAATCAAATGTTATTTGTAAAACAGCTTCATGAACTGTTTATTTGATTATTATATTTTGTCATTCCGATGTGAGTTTCTTTATTTTGTTTTCTTTCTTTCCTCTTATTTTTCTTTTTTTTTACCCCATAACAATCCTCCCTTTTGAATGGTTTGAATCTAACATGTGTGGTTTATTGTTGATTTAAACCGTCTAAAAAGGTGATTCGCTACACTATTTGTACTAAGTACTTTATGTCCAGGTCGTCTGAAGTCATACTTCCCTTGCCACGAAGCAATACCTTCATTACCTCGAAGCATCATCGCATGTAGCCAAAAGTCAAGCACTAAGCTCCCAAAACCCTTAGCCTTCAATTTGCTACTCCATCTCACATGTTGTCATCGACTAAATTATGGTCATTGCCGACCATATACCTTATCCAAAAATTGGCTACATACTTGGAGCTCAAAATCCCTTCTCGTTTCCCCAAAATTTTCAGCCTTGTGCCCCGAAGCTAACTCAAAGAAGCCCGGAAGTGCCTACTCTGACATGATTTGAAGCCATTACTGACTTGATTTTTTTCCCTATGTCAACTTGATTTTAAGACATTAAATATACTCCAAATTACATGCAACCTATTTTAGGGTCTCTCTAAACATCAAACCACAACATACTTCAATTGCTTCATGTTTTAAACATTTTCATAGTGATTTTCTTAAAACATCAACTTGTTCCCTAAGTACCCTAAATTTATCATTTTCAATTTGTATTAGGTTATAAAATCAAAACATGAAATTTAGACATTCGATTTTCTGACTTATATATAATCATCGCTGTAATTTCTTGTTCCTAGTAAATCCACTTGATAATTATACTTAAAAGTGTTTCTAAAATTAAGATCCTACAAATTTAAACACTTTTTGTTTAGACATTAAAGCCTAAAAAGAATTAAGGGAAAAGAAATTGAAACTGAACTTGTTTAAGCCTATAATACTTAGAACAGAGGCATGTTTTGCCTGTACACAGACATGCACACAATTAACATCATACACATATACATGCAAGCCTATTTTACATGCACACAAACATCTTTCACATCATTATTTCAAGTATTTATCACATGCAATCAAGATTTAACAGATTTAAAATTTTAAAAAGATGACAGATTTTAAATGTTGAACAAAGGAGATTTTGAGAAATCTGGAAGTGCTTTTGATCTTTGAACTGCTACTTGAATTTGAAAATTGAAACTTGGTTTGCTTGATTTTGATCTATTCTTTACTTTAATTAAACTGAGTTGAACTTGGATCTAAATTACTTAGCTTCAGACTGGAAAACTTGAAAGAGGTTGCTTAATTAGTTATTATCTTCTTTGGTTTTGGTTTTAGAAAATTAAAGCTGAAAGAAAAAAGAAAGAGTAGAAGTAGAGATGTATTTATAGCCTTGATTTATATTTTTAAAAATGGAAAGAAAATTAATAACTTGACACTTGTATTTTGCATGTTGTAATTATCTTACACTTGTCTTTTGCATGCATTAATGATGTAATATGTTTTTATATTATAATTTCAATTTTTATTAAATACATTTCCTTTTATTTATATTTATATAACTTTAAAGAAAATGATGTAAAATCTAATTATACATTAATAAATAATCATATATATATATACAAGTTTTAAAATATAGAGTTTTAAATTGAATTTATTTTTAAGATATTAATTTTTGAATTTCAAATTATAGTCTCTCTCTCTCTCTCTCTCTCTCTATATATATATATATATATATATATATATATATATATATAAACAAACACATATCTTATTTGTTTTGGAAAAATTCAAATTAGTTCACAAATTAATTCTAAAAATTATATTAATTACTAAATTAAATTTGGCTTAAGAACGGGATCGTTATAGTAGCGATGGTCGTAGCGTTGACGGTCGATTGTGCATGTGCATGAGTGTCAGTTGTATCAGAAGGTTTGGGTTGATGCTGTAAGAATTGAAGAGAAGAGAGAGAGCTCGGGGAAAAGAAGGACTGGCTCGGGTTTGCATAGGGGAAAGCTTTGTGTTGGGCTCCGGTAGTTCGTGAGTGCAATAACAGGTTTTAAAAAAAGTTAAAACTAAAACAAGTTTTTTAAAAAAAGGAAGGGTGTCAGGGAAAGATGGAGTTTGGCTCGAGAGTAGGATCGTGATTTTTTTTGGGGCTTGGGCCCGAGTATTTTTAGGAAGGGAAAATTTATTTACTAAGTTTTTAAAGTAAAGAAAATTAAACAAGTTTTAAAATAATTTTCTTAACCAATTCTTTAATGTTTGAGTGTTTTACTTAATATATGGTTAGTTAAAAAGTTGTATAATAATTTATTTTTAACTTAAATATTTAAGTTTGGAATATTTTATTATATATTTATTATTTAAATGAATTCTTAAGTTTATTAAAATAAATTTAAATAATGAAATTAAGTAAATGATTAAGATAAATGGGTTATGCTTTTAATTAATTAAGGTCTTAAGTTATTATAAATGATAATTAATTAATTCTAATAATTAATTAAAATAATAATGAATGGTTTGTAATTATTTAATACCAATTAATAAGGGTTAAGTAATTAATTTATTTGGTGTAAGTTAAATTAATTATAAATTGTTTAATTAATTTAACTTGCTTATAGATGATCAAATTGCATTAAATGCTTGGATTGATTAATATCTCTAGACTAATAATTTATGATATTCCGTGATGTGAAATTCCTGGATTGATCTGTTAATAAATGAGAATCATTTATTTAATTAGATATCTGTGATGAACTACTATGTGAATATGATATTTTGAATTTAAATTGAATTGTTTCCTTAAACAACTTGGCTTAAAAGATGGCATTGAATTCGAAGAGATCGAGGTCGGATATCAGCAATATCCGGAACCACTTCGATTAGTAATCTATAATTCTTTATAGATTTGATTTGTTAAATCAAATAGGTTGGAATGGAATAAATTAAGAAAACTTGGTCATTTAAACTAAGTAACAATAATTGGATATTATTTTGTAAGATAAGAATTGGCTATAACAAGATAAGAACTCGTAGTGAGG
Organism: Allium cepa; assembly: GCA_030765085.1. Classification (NCBI taxonomy): domain Eukaryota; kingdom Viridiplantae; phylum Streptophyta; class Magnoliopsida; order Asparagales; family Amaryllidaceae; genus Allium; species Allium cepa. Next base: position 359,754,922 of record CM060934.1, read on the forward strand.
TACGAGTTACCTGGTTTTTCAATGAAGTTTTATAACTCCGTATTTCAAGTTATATAGGTTTGCTCACGTTGATTTCCAGCCTGAATCGGATGTTACATTATTGTAATGCTCGGTTTAGACCGAGTATTATAGATTTTTAGGTTAGAACGTTTTAGAGCTCAGAAGGCAAGCCAGATGGCAGAGACGTATTGGTTATTCCGCTGTGTATTTGAGATTGTATTGATAGTAGTGAGGAAAAAGTTGTTACAAATGCTTAGTTTTTTATTGTACTCCGATATATTGCATAAATTGACATTTACAGCTTTCTTTGTGTAAATGCTGCTAATTGTATATTATATTTTGTTCCGCTGCGATTGTGAGATTCTGTGCTGTTGTTTTCTGTTTCTTCTTCTACCACTTTTTCTTCTTTACCCTTACTATTTGGAATTTCCGACGTTCGATTAATCGGCACTTCTACAGTGAATGTATTAATTTTGAATTTTCGAGGTCGAAAATTCCAAGTCGTTACATTTGGTATCAAAGCTGAAGGTTAAGCGAGAACCTTGACTCTGGTGTGTAACGTCCCGCCTTTTCACACGGTTTAAATCGACGATAGACCACACGCGTCAGACTTAAACCATACAGAAGGGCAGATTGTTATGGGGTAAATAAGAAAAAGCAAAGAAAGAAATAAAACAAAACAGAATCTTGCAGCAGAACAATAAAATAGAATAATCAAATATACAGTTCATGAAGCTGTTTACAAAATATTCGATTATACTTGTATAATACATATCATAGTTGCACATACCAGAGAAACAAATAATAATGCAGTGGAACAAATGTGATGCAGTGGACTAATATAATATATAATAGTAATACAAATCTACGTCTTCTTCCCTCAGAATAAAATCTTCAAATCCTAAAATGCTCGGACTGACCCGAGCGAATTGAAAAGACAAAACACTCGAGTCAGAACTAAAAGATCTTACGTAAGTTAAATTAACGGTAAAATATGAGTGTAATGGCATCATAGATGTTTATGGGATTTGACATCTCTTATCCAGTGTCTAATGGAAGTGCAGTAACTTAAGAGATGCTTGGGATTTACACCTCCTAAGGATCCGTTAAACTATCTACTATGTAGTAATATACGCTATTATAATAGTGTTTAAAGTAAAGTATAATACACTGAAAATAGCGTTAAAGCTTTAAATTTTCCACCTTAACACACTTTTATATTCCCATGGCCTATACAGTACCGTAATCTCCCCCGTATTGGGCGTCGTCAGAAGGCACTCCATAGGTATGGTATAAAACAAAATCGTATAAGGCGCGCTAGGGTAGGTGGCATGGCACAACTAGGCAATGCCAGGGTAAATAAACGCTTTCGTGCCAGTGGTAACGTATAGCCGCAGTTACCTCCCACCTCGAGCCACACCCCCAAATCAAAGAAATCAAAAGTGGCCACCGAATAAATCCAAAAGTCAAAGTATAATATGAAGGGATGTGTCCGATCAAAGGCGCTACCTCATTAGCCCGTCAATCGCTCCTGTTTTAGCCACCTTATGCCAACTCACGGGAGTCAGGTCCACGTATTTACCTCAAAGGAAATTCCGCCACCATCCTACTTCATTCTGGAATCTCCACCGCGTACACGGTTGTTAAAGTGGTTCTCGGAGTTGGTAGAGAGTATGACAACTTCCGATTACGGTCTCTTAAACAACCGAACGTTATTATAACACTGCGGTTATTTCAAAATAATTTATACTTTAAAACCAGAATATAATATCCCTTTCAAAACCACATAAATACGATATCATTTCTATTTTTAAAACCCTAAATCAATATGATATCGTTTTTATTTTAAATATATCCCTTTTTCCAGAATCATAATACTTTCAAATATATATATCTTAAACCCCATAGCTTTGAAACAAAATTTCGAATACCTAAATGGTTTAAATATTAAATTACTTTATATAATAAAATAGCTCCCTAATTTCACCAATAAATTCCAAATACCGATTTGAACCGCCAATTAAGCCATTTCAATTTTCATATAATTCAAAGCTTTAAATATTCCACCATTTCAAAACCGATTCTTTGATAATTCCATATATATCAAATTCGATTACTATTATTTAGATTTGAAATGTCTACTTAATAAATCAAACATAATTTAAGCAAAACTCTTAACTTCAACAACTGGATATCCTTCCAATTTATTTAACTTGATATATTTATTTAAATCAACTTGATATTTATTTAAATCGCTATCATCCAAATTAAGTTATAAGAATCATACCCTTTAAACATCTCAATTTTATTTAAATTTCAAAACATATTTATTCGAGTATAATTCTTAATAATTCAATTCAAACAAATTTCATATTTATCTTCCAACTTAATTTCGATTTAAGTCATTAAAACTCTATATATACAATATCTTAAACAGGTACTTAACCATATAATATAAAACAATCAAACTCCATTATTCAACTTATTTTTAGTTAACAAATTTTACACATAGCTTAAATTCAAGAATTTAACTATACATATATATATAAATTTTTTTTATATAATATCAAATATTAATATTTATTAAATCGTATATCTATTTCCAAAACCATAGAAAAATCATTTCAAAATGTTTTTATATATAGACCGCGGTGCCTGTATATAATTTTCTATCCTATGGTCAAGTGATACAGATATTTATCATTTCAATCCATAATTTAAAATAAAATTACGGTTATATATCATTTCAAACCGCAATCCTGAATGAAATAAAAATGCATAATAACTTGCAGTTTATAATAATATATAATATAACATCCATTCATCTATCAACAGATCACACATCCATCACAATCATCATCCAAAACAATCAATCAATATCAATAGATATCTGATAATATATATACCAGGTATTTAACTGGCAGCTATATTCAAAAATAAATTAAATAACGATTTAATTTAAATAAATGCAATTAACTGAGATGATTAAAATATACGAAAAAAGTCATAAATAAATGCATAATCACAACAAAAATTTAATTTAACAAAAATAAGAAATTTTAGAAGTTGTGAGTGGGTTAAAACACTCACCTTTTGAATTTAGATTGAATTTAAATCCAATTTAAAACTAAAATTTGAACAGTCTCAAAATTCGTCCAAACTAATGCCAAAATGTCCGAAATTCTAATATGAACCTAGAGGAGAAAACCGCGCTTGAATCGGATATTGTATGTAAAAGTTATTGCATTTAAAACGAGTTGAAGTCGAATTAAAATAAAACAAAACAAGCAATTCATACCCCGCCATGTCATCGTTCTTCCACAAGCTACAGGTCAATTCATTTTAATTCATCAAGCCGCCTCCTAGGGTTTCAATTCGTCAACGCCACCGCAGTTACGGCCTCGATCAGGCTCCGTCGCCGCTTCCACATGGCCAGGCCGATCTCACCGACCCCACGCGAGCCTACGCGACCCCATGCCTGCCCCATAAATGCCACGCAGCCGCCAACATCTTCGACCAAGCACGGTGAATTGGCACGCCTCCGACCCAAACGAACCGCACCGATGACTAAGTCTCGACGTCCTCTACGTGCACGAACTTCCCGATCGATGAATCGTGGAAGATCCAATGTTGATTGAGCCTCCAAACAATGAACCGCCGAAACTTCTTCGATTTTTACCGATCAGATCAGACGATGAACCAAAACGAAAAACGAATCATGGATCTGAGATGCGCTTGTCGAGAGCTTCGATATATAATTTTTTTGAATTTTTTTGAGGAGTTTGAAATTTCACTGATTTTTGAATTGCAATTGATATTAGGTATTTGTCTGCCATTAAAATGAGGAACTGAAAGAAATTTTGCACGCAGACGAATGAGAAATAGGGATTGGCTAGGGTTTATAATAGGGTATTTATGACAAGGCTGAAATACAATGAATCGGATCGATTGGATGTACGCGCTGGACGATATATGGCCCGAAAAGCCCGTTCTGACTCCGGAATGAAATTGGGTCAACCCGTATATCAAAATAGATGTTTTGAAATATTTTAAACGCAATGGAAAAGGTTTCAAGTCCAAATTCCATCTTATGAAGAAGTTATACTAAAATCAATTCATTTCAAATTGATTTCAATTTCATTGATTTCAAGGCGTTTCAAGCCCGTACGATCAAACGACAAGTCCGATCGCTACGAAACTTGAAATCCTACAATAATTCATCGATACGGATCCGATGAAACTGGTTTGTCGAAATCCGAGTAAGGGGCTAAAATGGCTATTTTTACATTAATTAATTAATTAAATAAATTAACTAATTATATCAAATCTTCAATTCTATTCTTTAATTGACCAATTTCAACATTTTCAATTTTTTAATCATTTACAATGATTTAAACAAATTTAAATGTCAATTTAACGTTGATTCATTCATCAATTTCAGCATTTAAATTTCATTTTTCTACATTTAGAAATTATAGATTAAATAAATTTATCCATTACTATATTCAGTTTCAATTAAAATAAATTTATTAGTTAACACTTAAAATCTCAGTAAATCCATTTATTTGATTATATCATGCTATTCAATAAATTGACATCTTATGCTTATAATTTGCATTGATTTATATTACATTTCATTAATGTACTTCTCCTTTCATATTAATTCTCATTAACATAGTATTTTATTTCATTCAATTTCAATAATCCATTTATTAGAGCTCAAACCCAATAAATTTATCAACATGAAATTCAATTGTTTTCATTCACTCAATTGCCATATTATGGGTAGAGTTTACATTTGTTACTTAAATAACATTCTTCAGTTTCTAATTAAATCTACTCTAACTGCACTAATTAAGTCAATTTCTGCGATTGATTACAAATTAAATCTTATGAACTACACAAATAGGTATCATACCAATTGTAACCATTGAACTTTGATTACCTTTAGGTTTATTTCCTTCAACCCAATATTATTATTACTTACAGAACATTGATTTTACTCAATGAATATTTATGACCATTTAAATTCCTTAATTAAATTAAATACTTACATTTTTGTTTTCATATATTCAATTTGTAGCTAAGTATACGTCTACATTATTTTCATTGATTTGAATTTCGTTCAATTTATTAATAATTACCTTAGTTAACATTAACGTAATATTACATTATAATTTTACAATCTTAACAATTTCATAAATTGTCAATTGCCAAATATATACTTTAGTTACTATTAAATGTTCTCAATAAATTTATTTCCTTGGTTTTAAACTTTTTATTCATCAATTACCGCCTTATAAATAAACTTTCGTTTCTATTCAATTTACATTCACCTTTCCGTTATTATATTAATTATCATTAAACTAACCTTTAATTACTTTTATTTTCAAATTGGTAAATTACTGGTAATGACAAACATTTGTCACCATCATACCCTTTTATAGTACTTGTATGTTTATTCTTCACAACAACTGCTATTTAATTATATTTATTGAAATTTATTTCAAATTTTCTAACTACAATCAATTATAATCTTACCATTGTTGCAATCAAATTAGGATTGCACTAAATCGGTTATTCAGCAACTGCCATTAACATTACTACCTAAATTTACATACAGTTACTATTAATCAATATTTTATTGTATTGGTTAATTTAATGCTTACTTTTAATTACTTATTTTAAATCTTATACTCAAGTGCAACAATTAACACTATTTCTGTATTGGGATTTCACTCTAATTATCAAGAATTAATTTTATTTACCATTGCAACATTTAATTTCTAACATTCGCTCCAAAATAAATTATAAGATTTTCATTTCTTTCTACATTTAATTACAAAATCTTATAAACTTAACCAATTTTAATCATCGAAATTTACGGGTCGTCACACTCTCCCCCGCTCAAAACTTTTCGTCCTCGAAAAGGAAGAAAAAGGGAAAAGAAGAATTAAATAAACAATATATCTTATTTAAAATATTAAATTTATAAACAAATAAATTTACAAAATTAATTAATTTGGATAAAATATATCAATTTATACTCATAAAATCTTTTTAATACTCAAATTAATAAAGCTTGGAAAACATTTTCAAAATATTTTTTAAGTCCAAAAATTAAGGAAAATTTCGGTAGAGTCTCCTTTGTACGGAGAGGCTTGGAAGAAAATATAATATCAATATAACAATATACAACATATATTTTTCAAAATAATATATATCCCACATGGGAAAACAATATAATAATGCTAGAAACCCGTAATCCGAAAGCGTACCTATTTGTCGGCAATCTACGGCTATATTATGAAACCAAATGCAGTAGCAATTGCTTCCATAACCTGTACTTCACTTATATAATCTAAAGAGTTAATAATTATATAAAATGAAATTTTAATTTTGTTTCATCCACTAACAAACAAACAATGTCAAACACAACAATCACATAGAAACAACACAAATCAATCATTCATTCATTCATATCAAACAAAACAAATAGTTGTTCGGGTTCAAAACTTCAAATTGTATAGAATGAAAAATACATTACTAAGCACACCATTTACTCAACAGTCTATTATGAAGCTAAAATAGATTATTCATACATCCAAACAAATTTTAAAGTATCCTTACCCAAATAACCATAAACAAAAACAAACAACAAATCCAACCAATAAATTAAGTTCATTCTTTTTAATTTTATTTCATACTATTTGTTGTTTGATTTCTTTTTTCATTCATATAATGTTTTTATCTTTATTTTACATTTACTTCTTACAAACTTTAATTTCATTCGCTCATTCAGTGTTTGTTTCATTAATTTTCATTTATTACTTACAATTATTCATTTTCTTTTATTTAGGTCATGTCCGTTTCTTTTTATTACATTATAATTATTCATCCATTTATTATTGCATAACCTCATTTATTCACATTCATTTATCAATAGTATTCATGTCCCATTCAATTTCTTAGCATTTTCATTTTTATTTACTTAAGTTTATAATCATCTATTTATAATACTTACCTTTAATTATATTTACTTATAGCAAAATTTCAATTATAACTTAAGTTATCATAATATATCGTCAATTCTTATTTATTAAAGGATTTCATTGAATACTTTCATCACTTCAAATTTTTACTTGCATAATATTCTATTACAGTTTCTTATTAAACATTGTAACTTTTATTATTTGGTAAGTTATATCTACATGCTTTTAAGAATGCAATTGAAAGTTACACAAGTTTATTTTATTTCTTTTAATTAATTCATTGTTCAATAAATTTCATCTTTTGTCTTATAGGTTACAATTTCAACCTTCTTTTAATTTCCTTTATAACTTACCATTAAATCTATTATTTCATTTAGAGGTTTCAATTATTAATTAAATTCCATTTCACTATACTAATTGAAACTATCAATTAACGGAAACTTAAGAACTAAATACCGGGTTAAATTTCAATTCATTTTAAAATAATAGATAAACGTATACTTACAACTTATATATCAAATTATATTTAAAAAAATTAAAATTTATATTTGGTTATCAAAATAAATCCGTAGTAAAACTACTACATTGGCCTTCCCACGTTGAAACTCGAAACTGAATGTCGATGATGCGTGCACTCATCACCGAAATTATTTTCCAGCGACAGAGAGGGGAGTACATAAGTTATTTCCTTTTAAAGTTTCTTTAAAATAATTCTTCAAATTATATTGAAATATTTATATCAGAAATACTTCTAATAATATTATTATTATATTCCAAAATCCTTTGAAAGAAATTTCCAAAAATCATGGAACTTAGGTTTTAAATTTCTAGTCTTTAATTTAATTTATTTTCAATCTTATTTCAACTATTATTTATGAATTTCATTACCTAACAACCAATATAATCCAACCAAATATATATATCATTTGTAAAATTTTATTTTATATATATATATAATATAATAGGCAAAATTATTTCATTCACCTATATTCAAAACAAATATTGTATCGGTCTGTCCTATTAAGTGTTTAGAAATCCCTATTGATGTCATAGCGTCCCATGCACCAACCAGAATTTATAAATACAAAACGGAACAAATTAACACAATATTAAAACCTTTTTATAACACTAACAAATACGCTCTCTCATATATATACGCTCAACGACTCATCATAGGGTATCACTACCCTATTAATGAGAGTCAGACCCCACAAAGCTAAGGTTTATCGCTAAACCAAAGCTCTGATACCAGATGTAACGTCCCGCCTTTTCGCACGGTTTAAATTAAAGATAAACCACACACGTCAGACTTAAACCATACAGAAGGGTGGATTGCTATGGGGTAAATAAGAAAAAGCAGAGAAATAAATAAAAAAAAACAAAATCTTGCAGCGAAACGATAAAATATAGTAATCAAATATATAGTTCATGAAGCTGTTTACAAAATATTCGATTATACTTATATAATACATATCATAATTGCACATACTAGAGAAACAAATAATAATGCAGCGGAACAAATGTGATGCAGTGGACTAATATAATATATAATAGTAATACAAATCTTTGTCTTCTTCCTCCAGAATAAAATCTTCAAATCCTAAAATGCTTGGACTGACCCGAGCGAATTGAAAAGACAAAACACTCAAGCCAGAAAAAAGAGATCTTATGTAAGTTAAATCAACAGCAAAATATGAGTGGAACGGCGTCAGAGACGTTTGCGGGATTTGACATCTCCTATCCAGTGTCTAACGTGAGTGCAGTAACTTAAGAGATGTTTGGGATTCACACCTCCTAATGATCTGTTAAACTATTTACTATGTAGTAATATACGCTATTATAATAGTGTCTAAAGTAAAGTATATTATACTGAAAATAGCATTAAGGCTTTACATTTTCCATCTTAACACACTTTTATATTCCCATAGTCTATACAGTACCGTAATCTCCCCCATATTGTGCGTCGTCAGAGGGCACTCCATAGGTATGGTATAAAACAAAATCGTATAAGGCACGCTAGGGTAGGTGACATGGCACAACTAGGCAACGCCAGGGTAGATATACTAATTACGCTTCCGGGCCGGTGGTAACGCATAGCCGCAGCTACCGCCCACCTCAAGCCAAACCCCCAAATCAAAGAAATCAAGTGTGGCCACCGAATAAATCCAAAAGTCAAAGTATAATATTGAAGGGATGTGTCCAATCAAAGGTGCTACCTCATTAGCCCGTCAATCGCTCCTGTTTTAGCCACCTTATGCCAACTCACGGGAGTCGGGTCCATGTATTTACCTCAAAGGAAACGCTGCCACCATCCTACTTCATTCTGGAATCTCCACCGCGTACACGGTTGTTAACGTGGTTTTCGGAGTTGGCAGAGAGTATGACAACTTCCGATCCCGGTCTCTTAAACAACCAAACGTTATTATAACACCGCGGTTATTTCAAAATAATTTATACTTTAAAACCTGAATATAATATCCCTTTAAAAACCACATAAATACGATTTCATTTCTATTTTTAAAACCCTAAATCAATATGATATCGTTTTTAATTTAAATATATCCCTTTTTCCAAAATCATAATACTTTCAAATATATATATATATATATATATATATATATCTTAAACCCCGTAGCTTTGAAACAAAATTTCAAATACCTAACTGATTTAAATATTAAATTACTTTATATAATAAAATAGCTCCTTAATTTCACCAATAAATTCCAAATACCGATTTGAACCTCCAATTAAGCTATTTAAGTTTTCATATAATTCAAAGCTTTAAATATTCCACTATTTCAAAACTGATTCTTTGATAATTCCATATATATCAAATTCAATTACTATTATTTAGATTTGAAATGTCTACTTAATAAATCCAAAATAATTTAAGTAAAACTCTAAATTTCAACAACTGGATATCCTTCCAATTTATTTAACTTGATATATTTATTTAAATCAACTTGATATTCATTTAAATCGCTCTCAACCAAATTAAGTTATAAGAATCATATCCTTTAAACATCTCAATTTTATTTAAATTTCAAAACAAATTTATTCGAGTACGATTCTTAATAATTCAATTCAAACAAATTTCATATTTATCTTCCAACTTAATTTCAATTTAAGTCATTAAAACTCTATATATACAATATCTTAAACAGGTACTTAACCATATAATATAAAACAATCAAACTCCATTATTCAGCTTATTTTTATTTAACAAATTTTATACATAGCTTAAATTCAAGAATTTAACTATATATATATATATAATTTTATATACTATCAAAAATTAATATTTACTAAACCGTATATTTCTTTCCAAAACAATAGAAAAATCATTTCAAAATGTTTTTATATATAGATCACGGTGCCTGTGTATAATTTTCTATCCTATGGTCAAGTGATACGGATATTTATCATTTCAATCCGTAATTTAAAATAAAATTACTGTTATATATCATTTCAAACCGCAATCCCGAACGAAATAAAAATGCATAATAACTTGCAGTTTATAATAATATATAATACCACATCCATTCATCCATCAACAGATCACACATCCATCATAATCGTCATCCAAAACAATCAATCAATATCAATAGATATCCGATAATATATATAATAGGTATTTAACTGGAAGTTATATTCAAAAATAAATTGAGTAACGATTTAATTTAAATAAATACAATTAACTGAGATGATGATTAAAATATACGGAAAAAGTCATAAATAAATGCATAATCACAACAAAAATTTAATTTAACAAACATAAGAAATTTTAAAAGTTTTGAGTGGGGTAAAACACTCACATTTTGAATTAAATTGAATTTAAATCCAATTTAAACCCAAAATTTGAAAAGTCTCCAAATTCGTCCAAACCAGTGCCAAAATGTTTGGAATTCCATTACGAACCTAGCAGAGAAAACCGCGTGTGAATCAGATATTGTATGTAAAAGTTATTGCATTTGAAACGAGTTGAGGTCGAATTAAAATAAAATAAAACAAGCAATTCATACCCCACCACGTCATCGTTCTTCCACAAGCTACAGGTCGATTCCAAACTCTCATACGCGCGTTGAAGCTGCATCCTAGGGTTTTAATTCGTCAACGCCACCGCAGTTATGGTCTCGATCACGCTTCGCCGCCGCTTCCACATGGCCAGGCCGACCTCACCGACCCCACACGACCCTACGCGACCACCCTGCCTCCCCCATAAACGCCATGCAGCCGCCAACTTCTTCGACTAATCACGATGAATTGGCATGCCTCCGACCCAAACGAACCATACCGATGACTAAGTCTCGACGTCCTTTACACGCATGAACTTCCCGATCGATGAATCATGGAAGATCAGCTGTGACGCCCCACCTCTATACCCACGCTAGCCAAGGACACTACAGTGTAATACCGTCCGCTAACACGGAGAATAAGGCTGGTTAGGAGCGACCATCTATAGCCTTGCTCTAACTATCGATTGAATACATCGACAATAGACATACCAAGCAGGTCGACATATCCAATGAATACTTAAAACAAAACCATAGATGGTTGGAGGATCTATCAGAACAGAATATAACAACTCAAATGTAATATACATCACAGAACAGTAGATCATCATATACACATATACTGATACATAACAGAGTATACAAACTGACACACGTCAAGTGGTATAGCAAACCACAATATACAGGCGAATCCAAAAGAATACATATATCAGAGTTACAACAAAAAGGACTACACAAAAACTATAACAAAAAGGAACAAGCTGGATAGTCCATGCGGAAGCAAAATAGGCTAAGTCCAAAAGCACCTAACCTGAAACATCGCGGTCTGACCCGAGTATAAAATACACGGGTCAGTCTAGCTAAACAAATCAGTTAGATAAACTGAACAACAATAACCTGCAAGGTCACAAAGTATAACAAATATCTCTAAAAGAGATAACACAATCATCTAACAAAAGATGAATCATAACAAGACAAGCCTCATATCATCGGCAACACAAATAAACAAAGGATATGAATATCCCAAAACAAGCCAAAAAGGCAAATATCAAATGCCAATGAAGGTAACACAAGTTCCACAAGGTAACCGCTACATATATATCGTGTGGCTCAAAAAGACCAACACCGAAGGGCGATACCTAGGGAATATACATATTAATGAAACATCAGAAAATTTGCACGTGCTCAGTACTGTATAAACAAGGATCCATGAGCCCAAAGACTCCAAAGCCCATATAACTCGAGCGGTGACGAATGACCAACTCTGAAAGCAATACAGTAGGGCAACAAACCCGAAGGCACAAACCCGAAGGTACAAACCCGAAGGCAACATACCCGAAGGCAACAAACCTGAAGGAGACAGTCCGAAGACACTATCCAAAAGGCAACAAACCTGAAGGTGCAAACCCGAAGGCAACAAATCGTAGTGATGAAGGTCCGAAGGCCCAGTACTGGACACCACTAACTGGCGGAATGCGTCATAACTCTTAAAAAGGAATTCGAAAAGTGGTAACGTGGGTCCCATAACCACTCGTTTGCACTAAACGGTTTACTATCCGTTAGTTAATTTCACACTCAAAGCAGTACAAAGTTTACCTCATCTCATTGGTAAACCAAACCAAAAGGTCAAAACAATCAATCGAATAGGGCGGGGATTAATCGAAAAGATAAACGCATGGATTCATGGTCCGTGTTTTACCTGACCATTTAATCTCCCTTCCACTCCACTCGAAGTGCGAAATTTTGTGGGTGCGTTTTAAAATAAGATTTATAAATTAGAGAAGCAAGCTTTCAATACCATTTAAAAGATTATTTTATAAAAACCCGTGGATGAAGTCAGAAAGGAATCATCAAGGTTAAATATGCATAAACAACTAATTGGAATCAACTTAGATCGATAAAAGTTGGAATCACAAACAAATAGGCACAATAGGCAAAACAGGGAAACAAGAGCAGGTCGGTTGACCGGACTTCCTGAGTCGGCCGACCGAAATAGCCCAGTATGTTTCGGCTACAGCTTCGGTCGACCGAGCACCCTTATCCTGCATTTTCTGCCCTATAATTGAAGTGCAAACTCTCCCAATTCTCAACCGGTCGAGCACGGACGCTAGGGGATTACGCCCATCGCCTACCCGGTCCTACTGGCCCTCCGATTCACCACCAAAAACATGTTCAAACATCAAAGTTAGGATCTTTAAAGATTTGAACCCAAAACACTAAAAATTTAGATATTCACCAATTCAATCCAAACCAAAAGCAAATGCACATGAATAAGTGTTAGGAATTTACACCCAACAATCAAAGATAGTTATAGAGAAAGATGTGAGATAAAAATCTCACCTTTTAACTCACAAACAAAGAAGAAGAAGCTCAAATGCAAAGAAAAGACCAACCACCCTCCACTTCAACTCTACTAGATTCAATCTAAGATCAAAACAAGTATTTTCCTACGTTAGGTTTAGGAAACATTCTGAAATTGAAGGAAGAAAGAGTTGGAGAAGATGAAGAGAATGCTTACCAATAGCTTCACTTTGATTTTGGAGCAAGGATTCAAGTTTGCAAAGTAAACTAGGGCTTGGAATTTCTAATTCTTCTTCTTTTCCCCCATTTTCAGTTTTAGCTTGAGTTTAGAAGTGAAAATGAGTGAATGGAAGGAGAGGGACTGAGTTTGGGTATTTAGTTAGCTAGCAGGCTAAACCCAAACCCAAAACCCAACTAGAAAAAGTAGCAAAATTCAACTTACTCCAACCATATCAAAGCTTATACTCAAAAAGATCGCAAACACCATTTTGAACTCAATGGAAGTGGTTTCAAGCCCTAATTCGGCCGTTTGCAAAAAGTAACATTTCGGACCTAAAATCCGACTAACGACGCTATATTTAAATAAAACATTTAAATATATAACCGTTAAATATGCGGGTTATTACAGATCTCCCCTCCTTACAAAATTGCGTCCCCGCAATTCCTAGAGAAGATATTTGTAACAACTACATACATACAACATTTAAAAGAAAAGGAAATAAGCTTGAGATGAAAAGATATTCTCACCGTTGCCAAGCAAAGATAGAAAACCCGGATAAGATCGCTCGATAAACTCTCTGGTTTCCCAAGTACAGTCATTTGGGTTAGCGGACCATTGAACTTTAACGAGCGGTACGTCCTTGTTTCGAAGGTGTCGCACCTCCATGGCAAGCACGCGAATATGTTGCTGTACAATAGATAAGTCCGGTGAGATCTCAAGATCTTGCAAATCAGGAGAAGCGATAATAGAATCCGACTCCCGAAGACACTTCCAAAGTTGAGTGACGAGAAACATGTCGTGAATGCCAGATAAATGAGCAGGAAGTGAAACTCTATAAGCCACAGGGCCAATACGTTCAATAATCGAAAATGGTCCTATAAAGCGAGGAGCCAATTTCCCAGTCGTGCTGAAATGCATCACCCCTTTCAAGGAGAAACACGAATAAAAACAAGATCACCAATCGAGAATTTGAGAGGCTTCCTACGGTTGTCTGCGTAGGATTTCTGGCGGCTCTGTTCCTCTTTCATTCTCAACCGAATCAAATCAATCTTCTCAGAAGAATCACGAACAAAATCTGGGCCAAGAATAAGCTTCTCCCCAGATTCCAACCAACAAGAAGGTGATCGACATGGCCTTCCGTATAAGGCTTCGAAAGAAGCTATACCGATACTAGACTGAAAACTATTATTATAGGAGAACTCTACAAGAGGTAGGTGATCCTCCCAACTACCACCAAAATCAAAAATACAAATACGGAGAAGATCTTCCAAGATACGATTCACCCGTTCAGTTTGTCCGTCAGACTGCGGATGATAAGCTGTGCTAAAATTTAGTGTTGTTCCCAAAGCTTGCTGAAGGCTCTGCCAAAAATGACTTGTGAATAAAGGATCATGGTCACTCAAAATAGAACTAGGAACACCGTGAAGTCTCACGATTTCCTTGACATACAACTTAGCCAAATGCGAAGCGGTCTTACTAGACTTAATAGGAATAAAATGAGCAGACTTGGTGAGGCGATCAACAATAACCCAGATGCTAGAATGGCCTGATCTCGAACGAGGTAGGCTGTCAATGAAATCCATAGAAATCTGGTCTCATTTCCACAATGGAATTTCTAGAGGCTGAAGAAGACCCGAAGGACGCTGATGTTCGGCCTTAATACACTGACAAGTTATGCAATTACTCACATAACTCGCCACATCACGCTTCATGCCTTCCCAATAATAAAGACGATGCATATCGGCATACATCTTACTACTACCAGGATGAATGGTATACTTAGAACGGTGACAGTCATCAAGAATGTCATGTCTAAGTGCAAAATCAGATGGCACAAAAAGACGTTGCGAAGACACCCATGAAAATCAATGCTAAAATCCCGCAACGCCTGATCACAGGATCCAGACTCACTAAGCTGAATAAGATGCAACAAATCAGAATCACGCCGCTGAGCATCGGCAATACGATCCAACAAAATGGGTCGAGCCCCAAACTAAATAATAGAATAGGAGAATCAGAACATGAACCTCTATCACGAATTTCACAAAAAGATAGAATCTCAAGAATATCCCATTCGGCAAGCATCATAGAAACACCAGCCGAATGTTTGCGACTAAGCGCATCAGCAACACGATTACCCTTACCAGGGGTATACTGGATATGGAAGTCATAGGAAGCAAGAAACTCGAGCCAACGCTGTTGTCTCATATTGAGTTCTTTCTGAGTGAACAAATACTTCAAGGATTTATGATCGGTATAGAGAATGAAGCGCTCGCCTTATAAATAGTGTCGCCAAATCTTCAAGGCAAAGACAATGGCGGCTAACTAAAGATCATGAGTGGCACAGAGAACTTCATTCGGACGCAGTTGCCTAGAAGCATAAGCAACCACCCGATCCTTCTGCATAAGAACACACCGAGACCACTACCACAAGCATCGGTGTAGACAACAAGATCATGATTCCCCTCGGGAACCATAAGAACAGGAGCATTAGTGAGAAGTTCCTTTAATGTCTGAAACAAAGATTCACACTTGTTGGACCAAATAAAACGAATGCTTTTCCGAGTAAGGCTGGTGAGAGGAAGCACAACACGGGAAAAATCCTTAATGAACGGCGGTAATAACCGGCCAATCCAAGGAAACTACGAATCTCATGCACATTCTCAGGCCTCTTCCAATTCTAGATGGCTTCGATCTTTGAGGGATCGACAGAAATGCCATCGGAAGATACAACATGGCCTAAGAACTTAACCTTATTCTCCCAAAAATGGCACTTGGAGAATTTGGCTCTAAGCTGATGATGACGAAGAGTACTCAAGACAATTCTCAAGTGATTAGCATGCTCAGCTTCAGACTTAGAATAAATAAGGAAATCATCAATAAACACAAGGACGAACTTATCGAGATATTCCCGGAATACTCGATTCATGAGATCAACAAAGAAAGCAGTAAGTCCATTTATTTGATTAAATCAGGCTATTCAATAAATTGACATCTTATGCTTATAACTTGCATTGATTTATATTACATTTCATTAATGTACTTTTCCTTTCATATTAATTCCCATTAACGTAATATTTTGTTTCATTCACTTTAAATAATCCATTTATTACAGCTCAAACCCAATAAATTTATCAACATGAAATTCAATTGCTTTCATTCACTTAATTTCCATATTATGGGTAGAGTTTACATTTGTTACTTACATAACATTCTTCAATTTCTAATTAAATCTACTCTAACTGCACTAATTAAGTCAATTTCTACGATTGATTTTAAATTAAATCTTATGAACTACACAAATAGGTATCTTACCAATTGTAACCATTAAAATTTAATTACCTTTAGATTTATTTCCTTCAACCCAATATTATAATTACTTACAGAACATTGATTTTACCCAATGACCATTTATTATAATTTAAATTCCTTAATTAAATTAAATGCTTACATTTTGTTTTCATATATTCAATTTGTAGCTAAGTATACGTCTACATTATTTTCATTGATTTGAATTTCGTTCAATTTATTAATAATTACCTTAGTTAACATTAACGTAATATTAGATTATAATTTTACAATCTTAAAAATTTCATAAATTGTCAATTACCAAATATATACATTAATTACTATTAAATGTTCTCAATAAATTTATTTACTTGGTTTCAAACTTTTTATTCATCAATTACTTCCTTATAAATAAACTTTCGTTTCTATTCAATTCACATTCACCTTTCCATTATTATATTAATTATCATTAAAGTAACCTTTAATTACTTTTATTTTTATATTGGTAAATTACTGGTAAGGACAAACATTTGTCACCATCGTACCCCTTTATAGTACTTGTATGTTTATTCTTCACAACAACTGGTATTTAATTATATTTATTGAAATTTATTTCGAATTTTCTAACTACAATCAATTATAACCTTACCATTGTTGCAATTAAATAGGGATTGCACTAAATTTGTTATTCATCAACTGCCATTAACATTACTACATAAATTTACATATAGTTACTATTAATCAATATTTTATTGTATTGGTTAATTTAATGCTTACTTTTAATTACTTATTTTAAATCTTATACTCAAGTGCAATAATTAACACTATTTCTATTGGGATTTCACTCCAATCTTATACTCAAGTGCAAGAATTAATTTTATTTACCATTGCAACGTTTAATTTCTAACATTCGCTCCAATATAAATTATAAGATTTTCATTTCTTTCTACATTTAATTACAAAATATTATAAATTTAACCAATTTTAATTATCGAAATTTACGGGTCGTTACAGGTGGGTTTACTCATTAGAGATAGGGACAGTAGTACCCTAGAATGAGTTGAGTGTGTTAAATATGAGGGCGTACTTGTTATTTTCTTATATAATGATTTAAAAAATGATTTAAAAAATGATTTTAAAAAATGATTTTTGTATAAGCTTATATTTTGATATACAAAGCAATAATTTTTCTGATTATTATATATATTAAGGTAATTGGTTGTTGATTATTGAAATTAAATATAATTAAGTGGTAATATATATACAACCAAATAGAGTTTGTGTAAGAATAAATTTGCAAGTAAGTTAAGCTAGAAATGGATTCAAACCAAAAAATAATCCTGAAATGTGTAGAAATGTTTTCAGAATGCTGAATTAAGTTACCCTGATTTTATTTTCCAACAAATTATGAGATAGTATATAGTGAATTGGTTTTCAAATATGATAATCTTGGTTATTATCATAAAATGGTTGTTATGTCTAATAATGGGATGTTTGTTTTCTAATAAATAATGATAAGCAAAATGGAATGTTTTAAGGAAGCAACAATTTAGATAAGTATGACTTATAAATTGAAAAGAATTTAAATTGTGAAGTTTTAAATCTAAGTCTAGAAAATTTAAATTGTTTTAAAGTGTTAAAAGATATTATAAATAATATTTTTAAAATGTAGGAATCTTCTCTTAAAACAAGAGTTGTTTTAAATTTTTTAAAGGAATTTGTTTGAATTAAAAACCAAGAATGGTTCAAAATTTGAAATATTACTTGGTGTGCAAATGAAATGAATATGTATGTGTATATATATGTATGTGGATATACATAATAACAAAGTTGATTGGAAGTAAACACTAAGTGTTGAATCCTGAATTTCCCTAAATTTAGAGTAAAACCCAAAGAGAAATAAGTCTTGAACTTATAAGTGGGAAAGGATATTGATAAGAAGTTTAAAATATGAAATAGAGAATTCAAATTAAGTAAGGTTGACTGGATTAAGGAAATTGAGATTTAACTTAGGAAAGTTAAATGGGTTGATTTGAAAAAGGAGTTATGTGTGATCTCTAAATGGGTTTGAGTTCTGAAAATGGGTAATAGATGCTATTGACGGATGTTTTAAATAATTCGAATATTTATTTACTTTGACTTATCCTAATATCATCATGTTGTTATTGATAATCTATGAAACTGTGAATTGGAAAATGAATTAAGAAGTGGATTGAGATAATATATATATATATATCCATTACTGAAATTAAATGGAATTAAACTTTATTTTGAAACCATTTAAATTATTTTGATTTTTAGAGATAAAGATCGAACTTATGAAATTGAAATCACTTTGAAAAAATTTACATGTTAAAAAAAATGAACTTGCAAACTAAAATTGTTAAGAATTGGTTTCAAAGTTAGAAGTTAAAATTAGGTAAATTGGATTTTGAAGATTTAATTATTTAAAAAGTTTTGAACTCTTACTTGAACCTTGAAATAAGTCAAGTAAAAGTAATTTAAATGAATACTAGAAATTTGGACTGAGAATTAAACCGTTTAAAGACTTAGGCTGTTAAATTAAAAGTTAAGGCTTAATTTGATTTACGGGATTAAATCAACATTTGAAATTTAACTCGAATTTATATAATTCGAGATGATTTAAAGTTGAGATTGGAATTGAAATTAGTTCAAATTGAAATTTGATTTAATTGAAACTGTGATCGAAGTTGAATAAGTTTAAATTCAAATGGGAATTGATTTGAATTTGGAATGGGAATCGAGGTTAATTCAAATTGAATTGGAATTGAATCAATTTAAAAGCAAGTGAAGATTGAAAATTGATTAGAATAGGAAATTAGGAAATTGAACCAGTTTGGCTCTGAAACTATTTTCAAATAAATTGTTTTAGTATAAACTATCTTGAATCTATCTTTCTTAGTTATTTACTATACAACCTTTCTTTTTAAAACCTAAACTATCTTATGCCTATTTTACAACTATTTTGAAAACTAATTACTATTTTACAATAATTTTACATATGTTTTACAAACTAATTACTAGTTTATAACTATTTTACAACTATTTATAACTACTTAACTATTTACAATTATTTTACAACTAATTACTATTTTCAGCTACCTATCCATTTTAAACTTTTCAAGCTATTTTCTAAATGCAAGCCGGTCAGAGTGCAAACTGTTTATAATTGAATACCAATTGAGATAAGAATGGAAGTGATAACCCAAATAGAAATTAAAGCAATTGTGAATAAGAGAATAGAAATCAAAATGAACGTTAATAAAAAGAAAATTGATTTAGTTAATAATCAATGAAGATAAGTACGTAGGGTGTACGTATATTATTCTATTCGTATAATGATTTGATCTAGATTCGAGCATAGAATTTCGAGATAGTATATCGATCCGAGTTGGGATTTTTCACTCTATTTTCGACGGCGAACCCTAGATATGGATTTTTGATTGATTTTGGAAATTCTCTATCATAGTTATGGCTATGCGAGGAGAATGACGATTTCTAATCAAGAAACCAAATCTGAGTCCGCACTAGGAAGTCGGGTGGACGATTCTAGTTCGGAGGTGAAATTGTATGATCGAGTTAGTGATCGGATTTGATATTGCGTAAGGATGATATACGTACATCGTACGTGCTTGAAAGAATTATATATTGAAAATTTTGAAAAAAAATGTAAAAATGATTTTTGAAGGGAAAAATATATTTTAAAATATATGATGAATAAAAGCGGAAGTTGGATATCTCTATAATTGAAATTCACTTTATGAAAAGTAAGTAATATGGTAAATAACTTTATAAAAGAAATCAAACTTGGATATTTGATTTAGTATAAATGAAGTATGTGTATATATATATATTTGTTATATATGATAAACTCTCCTTGTTGAATCTGTAACCAGAAGAAAAGATCTTTGAAAAATATTTGAAGTATAAAAAGAATTTATTTAAGTAGGAAGTGATCTAAAAATATTTTTTTATAGTTAAAAGAATAAACTTATATATATATATATATATATATATATATATATAAAAATGACTTTAGAGAATGGAACTGAAAAGGGTTTTGGAACCTACTAATTTTGAAAGGCTTTTGATTTTGGGAAAAATCAATTTTGGAAATGTGGAAAGCAAAGTTTGAAAACTATCGATTTTGTGCAAATGGGATTTATATGTGAGACATATAAAGAGTATGATTTGAAAGATACTATATGTGTATAGTATAAAAATATTTTGAGAATGCTGTGGGGAAAAAGACGCTCCCATTTAGCGTTGAATGGTCCGTGAGGTGGTTCCGCCTTGAGCCCTAAGGGGGGGTTCTAAATTTGATCTTAAGAGGATGTCTGGACAAACTGAAGTTCCTGAGGATTGTGGTTGGAGTAGTGAAAGTCGAGGGCGCTGATGCCTACAGAGACACTGGGGTTATGATGTGACGATAGTGTAACTCGGTGTAACTGCGATCTACTGCGCACCATAGCGGAAGTCGAGGGGCAGTGAATGCTAAGGTCTACATTTGATTTAGCTGGGAGAGCGACGTAACATCGGTAGACAGCGATCTATGAAGACATAGCGAAAGTTGTGTGGCGGTGAGTGCCTACAGGCTACATTGGGACTCGACTGATGCAGTCTGCGATCTGTGTGGTCTGTGTGGTGAAGTTTCGTTTGGCAGTGAAATTCGAGGGCGCCGATGCCTACAGTTACATGGTTTTTTCCGTGATGGCAACGTAACCCCGGGTGTAGCTGCGACCTGTGGCGGTTCCATGGTGTAATCGAGGGGTGTGGAGGCCTATAGTTTTCTATGGATTTTGCCGAGATGGCGACGTAACCATCGGGCTAACTGCGACCATGGAGGGGGTGATGATTTCCAAAGAATTCTCACCAAAAATGTTTTCTATATTTTCGCAAATGTTTTTCAAGTATTTTCACTGGGTGTTGAAAACGGGTCTACTAAGTACTTATAGATCTTCAATCCTATGCATGATCAACGTACGACCGAATTTTTGCGAGAACAAGGATGGACTTGTTGAAACATCTAGTTATAAAAATTATTTTTATAAAAACTATTTTGATAATATTATGTAGATTTTTAAAGTGTTTTAAAAATTTAAATAAAAGAATTAAGAGTTAAAAATGTTTAAGAATAATTTAACTAATAATAAGCATTATAATTAAAATTCTTGCTTCGTTCCTTTCTATAGACGAAAAGATTCAAAGGGGAGAGGAATGTGATGACCCAGGATTTTGCCAATATTAATTTGATAATCTTCTTATATAATCATTTATATTTACAAACTTATCTATTCAAAACAATAAAATATGCTATCAATTTACTATTGTTTCTATATATTTATATTTTGAATAAAATTATGATTTGAAATTCAAAGTAAATATCTTAAAAATAAATTAGATTTTAAAACTCTACATTTAAACACTTAGTATATATATAGTTATTAATTAATGTATAAATAGGTTTTATATCATTTCTTTTGAATTTATATAAGTATAAATTAAAGAAAATGTATAAATAAAAATATAAAACATAATATAAGAACTTAAGAAAATATAAAATCCATGCATGTGGCATTTGTAAGCTTAGGAGTATCATGCAAATTGCAAGTGTCAAACTTAATTATTTTTTCATTTAAAAAATATATATATAATGGATTAAAGAACAAGGCTATATACTCTTATATATTTTATCTCTACTCCTCCTACTTTCATTTTTCTACATCTTTCAAATTTATCAAACTAAAACCTGAGAAAAATCAAACTAAAACCAGAAAATCAGAACTAAACTACTCTTTCAAGTTCAAACTGAAGCATGCAAGTTCAACTCAACTAAAGTAAGATCAAAATCATATTTCCAGATTTTTTTTCAAAAAGGCTTCTCCGTTCAAACATTGTAAAGGTGAGTAAACTAAACTTTAAAAAAACTAAATCCTCCTTATTCTCTGATGCATGTGATAAATAATGGATATGATGTTGTGAAGTGTTTTTCATGGAAGTATAAATATGTTTTATATGTTTATATGTATGAAGTAATATGTGCATGTCCGTGTTTAGGCACATAAGCCTCTATTCTTATTGTAACAACCCGCATATTTATCGATTTTATATTTAAATATTTTATCATTCGTCGGATTTTGGACCGAAAACCTACTTTTTGCATACGGTCGAATTAGGACTCGAGACCACCTTCATTGAGTTCAAAATGCCGTTTGCGGCCTTTTTGAGTATAAGCTTCGATATGTTTGGAGAAAGTTGATTTCTGCTACTTTTTACTTTGGGTTTGGTTTTTGGGCTCAACCCTATGTTAACTTATGCTCAAATCTGAGCCACACTTCCCCACTCACCCTCATTCTCTTCTCATTTCAGTTTTTAGAGTGTTAATGGTGGGAGAGATTGGAAATTAAAATTCCAAAACCCTAGTTTCCTTTGCAAATCCATCTCCTTGCTCCAAAGTTGATGAGAACCCATTGGTAAGCTTCCTCTTCTTCTTCTCCAACTCATTCTCTCTTTGAATTTCAGAAATTTCCTAAACCTAACTTAGGAAATGTTCTTCTTTTTAGCTTAGATTCAAGCTTCTAGAGTTGGATTTGAAGAGTGGTTGATTCCCCTTTGCTTTCAAGCTTCATCTTCATAAATTTTAGTTCAAAGGTGAGATTTTTATCTCACATCTATGACTATAATTATCTTTGGTTGTTGGGTATGAATTCCTAACACTTCTTCATGTGCATTTGCTCTTGATTTGGATTGGTTTTGTAAATATTCCAATTTTTGGGTTTTTAAGTCAAATTTGTGTAAAATCCTTTTATGGATGTTTGATCATGCTTTTGGTGATGCATCGAGGAGCATATAGGGCCGGGTTGCCGATTGGCATAAACCCTTAGAGCCAATGTTCGTCCGATTGCATTTTGGAAGAGTTTGCTCTTCATTTGAATAAGGCTGAAAAACAGCCCAGGCATGATTCAGTCGACTGAAATCTCTGTTCAGTCGACTGAACCTGAAACCCGAGAGTTTCCAGGCATGATTCAGTCCACTGAAAATCTCTGCACAGTCGACTAAAACTGGAAACAGAAAGTTTCCTGAACCTGGAAAATTTCCATGTACAGGGTCAGTCGACTGAAAAACTCTGTTCAGTCGACTGAACCTGCTGTTTGAGCCTAATTTGCCTTTTTGGATTGAAATCCTAATTTAAATCGATTCGTGATAATCCTATTTGTTGTTATCATCTATTATGACTTTGATGACTCTTTTTAGGGATTTTTGAATATCCATTTTGATGGATCCTTTATCGATTTCGTTGGATTTTATTCACGTCTTCGTATGTGAATTTTTGTGTGATTGTTCTTACAATCTTCTTCGTGATTTGTCACTTTAAAAATATAAAGGTTTCCTATACTAGTAGTAAATATCAAAACTCTTTACTCAAACGATTTCAATACTCTTTTAATACCAAATTCGTTTATAAAACCATTTTCCAATCTATTAGTATATACAAACCTTTACCTCACTCGTATGAGAAATCTAATTAAACGACTTAGTAAAACGAGTGGTATGAAACGCTTGCGTTTACTTCGTCGGTTAATTCTTGGACTTGTTCGATTGAATCTCTTGTGACAATTTTCTAGTGGAGATCTACAATTTGTTCGTAAATATTTAAGTTAAGCTAGTGGTTATGGGAAATGAAGCTAAGCTCATATATTTACTAGCTTAGTGTAATCGACACTTCTCTTTGATCATGACGATCATTTTAGGTTCTAGACTAGCATCGTGCTATGTCTTTGTGATTTGGTTCATCGGACGTCCCGCTATACGACGTCGTTGTTCCCTTTGGTTGTGATTTGGTTCATCGGATGTCCCGCCGTACGACGTCGTTGATCCTTTCCTTGTGATTTCTGGATTTCGTGTGTTGATTTTTGGAATTTGTGTTTCACCAACTTTTACGATGGGCATTGATATATATGTCATTTATTGTGGCTTGGTGAATGAAATTAGGAGTATGACATTCCTTTTATCTTGAGTAGATTATTGTGATATTGATTAATCTCTTGATGATTTTCAATTACTTATTTATCACAGCTTGGCATTGTGATTATTATGTGTTTAGTCATATCTCCTATCCTATATCATGTTATCCGATATTTATAGTTAGATTGATCCGTTTATTATTTTCTTATAAATAATACTCGGGTCAGACCGAGATGTTACAGGTGCTTCTGCTTGACTTCTCATCCGGGATTAACTCCTTGACTTTTGGGTTAACTACTTAGATTGTAGTTATTTTGTTGTATACATTTGAGATATAGACTCCTTAATGTATACTTATTCTTTTGTGTAGTTCATGTAACTATTCTTTTGTGATATTGTGGATCTTTTTAGACCACTACTCTGATGTACACTTTCTAGTGTAATATTCATATCTTATTCCGCCTTTGTGATATGAATTGTCTGTGACTGATTTATGTTATGTTTATTTCTATATTTGTTTCCGAAGAAATTATAGCCACTGTGTAGTAGCTTTGAGTTTGTATCGGTATGTCGGATTTCCTCTTGAGATGAAAAGTTATATTTTTATCCGGTATATCGGTACTCGCCCAAAGCAATTATACAGATGGTCGCTTCTCAACAGCCTTATTCTCCGTGCTAGTTGACAGCATTCACAGTAATGTTCTTGGCTAGCGTGGGTATAGAGGTGGGGCGTCACACTTATTTTACAAACCCCAAAACCAATTCAAAAATCCAAATCTCTTCACTTAATTTCTTTTAGGTTATGATGTTTAAAAGAAACATGTTTGAATTAACTAAATATTAATTTTCAAAAATATTTTTTAAGTATAGATAGAAGGTAGGATTACTGGGAAGGAAGAAATACAGGGAAACTCAAAACATGTCAAAATTTCGAATACCATGATTTCAAGTTTCACCTACATAACCTAATTCGAGTTTGAAAACCATGAATTCTAATGATAATTTCAAGATTTTTAAGTTTGTATTTGGGTAGAATTTATGAGTTGAACAGGAATTGAACTTTGCTTGAATTTCGGTGATCGGGGAATGGGGGTGTGTCGTGCTCGTTGCTGGAGGTAGCTGGGTGTCTGAGAATTGAGGGAAAATGCCTGATGATTTTATAGATCACCGTGGTAGCGCGGCAAAGAGGATCTAGGGGTTTAAGACCCTTCTCGAGATGACAAGGTTGTGGAGATTGATGCATCGTCATGGCCGCATCGGAGTTGATCAAAGGTGGGGAAAAGGTAGAGGGTTGTTAGTCGAAGCTTTCAGCATTAGGGCGTGGTTTTCGATGGCATGTGGCGGTGGAATGAGGGGTGAGAAGGTGATGGTTTTGTTTCAGGTGGTCTTCGTGTAGCTCGAATTAGATTTTGAAGGTGGTATCGGGTTTCTGTGTGCTGGAGGCGATCGTGCATATCGAAGTCGACTTACAGGTGATGGTAGCAATGGTCGGAGCGTTGACGGTCGATCGTGCATGTGCACAGGTGTCAGTTGTATCAGAAGGTTTGGGTTGATGCAGTAGGAATTGAAGAGAAGAGAGAGAGCTCGGGGAAAAGAAGGGTTGGCTCGGATTTGCGTAGGGGAAAGCTTTGGGTTGGGCTCGGTAGTACGTGAGTGTAATAACAAGTTTTAAAAAAGTTAAAACTAAAACAAGTTTTTTTAAAAAAAGGAAGGGTGTCGGGGAAAGATGGAGCTTGGCTCGCGAGATGGATCGGATTTTTTTTGGGGCTTGGGCCCGAGTGTTTTTAGGAAGGAAAAATTGATGTAACCAAGCTTTTAAAGTAAAGAAAATAAAACAAGTTTTAAAATAATTTTCTTAACCAATTCTTTAATATTTATGTGTTTTACTTAATATTTTGGTTAGTTAAAAAGTTGTATAATAATTTATTTTTGACTTAAATATTTAGTTTTTGACTATTTTATTATATTTTTATTATTTAAATGAATTCTTAAGTTTACTAAAATAATTTTAAATAATGAAATTAAGTAAATGATTAAGATATATGGGTTATGCTTTTAATTAATTAAGGTCTTAAGTAATTATAAATGATAAGTAATTAATTTCAATAATTAATTAAAATAATAATGAATGGTTTGTAATTATCTAATAGCAATTAATAAGGGTTAAGTAATTAATTTATTTGGTGTAAGTTGAATTAACTATAAATTGTGTGATTAATTTATCTTGCTTATGGATGATTAAATTATATTAAAGGCTTGGATTGATTAATATCTCTAGACTGTTAATTGTGATTCTGTGATGTGAATGCCTGGATTGATCTGTTAATAAATGAGAATCATTTATTTAATTAGATATCTGTGATGAAGTACTGTGTGAATATGATATTCTGAATTTAAATTCAATTGTTTCCTTAAACAACTTGGCTTAAAAGATTGCATTAAATTCGATGAGATCGGGGTCGGATATCAGCAATATCCGGAACCACTTTGATTAGTTATCTATAATTCTTTATATGTTTGATTTGTTAAATCAAATAGGCTGGAATGGAACAAATTAAGTAAACTTGGTCATTTAAACTAAGTAACGGTAATTGGATATTATTTTGTGAGATAAGAATTGGCTATAACAAGCTAAGAACTCATAGTGAGGTACAAGTTACCTGGGTTTTCAATGAAGTTTTATAACTTATAAGTATTTCAAGTTATATGGGTTTACTCACGCTGATTTCTAGCCTGCCTCGGGTGTTACTTTATTGTAATGCTCGGGTTAGACTGAGTATTATAGATTTTTAGGTTAGGACATTCCGGAGCTCGGGAGGCGATCTGGATGGCAGAGATGTATTGATTATTCCGCTGTGTATTTGAGATTGTATTGATAGTAGTAAGGGACAAGTTGTTACAACTGTTCAGTTTTTTATTGTACTTTGATATTCAAAAACTTGTTGCGACTTTTCTATTGATTAGAAAAGCACAAATTTTAATTAATTTTGCAAGCGCACATGCGTGTAGTATGCAGGTCGAACACAGGGAATTATGTTTTAAAATATTTGAAATCCCTATTTAAATCTAAGGCGTGTTAAACAAATTCGACGGTGGATCTTGAACAGGAAATAAAATAATAATATACTTCAAATTGATTTCAAATCTAATCAAAATTGCAATTAAAATATAAAATTATAGAAATCAGAGCAGAAAATAAAAGTGCTTAAAAGAAAATAATAGAGCAAACAACTGAAATAAAATGAACTGAATTTATTAACTAACTGGAAAGAGTGCAGAAAATAACTAAGAACAGGAATAAATAAATTGCTAAATAAAATTAACAATCCTACGTATTTTGTTCGAAAATAAAAACACTGCTGAATTTAAAATTAAACTTGAAGAAGAGTGATGGGGTAAGAGATAATTTTCCATCTGCATTGCTCTCTCTATTTAAAGACTTCAGCCTCCAAAAATAATCCTATAATTTAGGTCCATGTGCTTGATATTTGAAGAATAATAAGGCCAACTCACTTTGAATTGGTCTTTTGTTTGTTATTTGTTTAGCAAGTGGCCTTGCTTTGAGAGATTTTTAGGCTAAACTTTGAAAGTGTATAATTGATTTCTTGCATGAATAGTACACATGTTGGTGACGTGAGATACATTTCTTCATGAACGATATGTACTTTCTCTTCGAATTATTCGGTACTCAAAATGTTGCATTGTTTTTTTGCATGTCATTTGAACCATTGGATGGCACAGCCGATTAATTTCAACGTTGCACCTCGGAATCTATAATCTGCAAAACCACAAAAAAATACCCGTATAATACCGCTTTATTAAAATAAAAATATATGAAACAAACGGTTTAAAATGCAGAAAAATACGTTCATCAAATTAACCCCACACTTGAACTTTATTCATCCTCGAATAAACGAGAAAATAAAAACTAACTAAATCCTTTTTCG
The DNA here is from genome assembly GCA_030765085.1 of Allium cepa. Classification (NCBI taxonomy): domain Eukaryota; kingdom Viridiplantae; phylum Streptophyta; class Magnoliopsida; order Asparagales; family Amaryllidaceae; genus Allium; species Allium cepa. The sequence continues at coordinate 359,783,669 of CM060934.1, forward strand.
TAGGAAACACGATTGCATTGGGTGTATGCAACGAGCCTTAAACCTCTAGGTGTCCCTAGTAGGACGAGTGGTGTCTCGTGAGGGTTTTCAGCTCAGCGGATACTACCCATAAAATCCAAATGCAGTATGTGATGATTCGAATGTACTACATGAATGCAAAATTTTAAACAAATGGAGACTCGATTTACTTCAGAATAGTTGCAACAAAATAATGTTTATCAGTTTTAGTCAACTTCTTCAAATTTTTGGTTCCTCACTAATCACAAATTTCAATATAACTCAAGTTTTCATACATTAATTCTAGTTTGGCCAGTTGTTTCGATCGATAGCATAGTGCAGCCATGAAATAAATTCTTTACTGTTTATCACAGATTTTTTTTCAAAATGGTAATTTTCATTTCCATTTGTATAACAAGCCAAATCAATAAGGTCAAGAAGTGTTTGGGTTTCAAAGCTTAGTCTCTCTTTACTAATTTTTTTTACACACCTAACATTTGGACCAAGGTATACCACCCATGCACTGCCTCACGAGCTTACGTGAGAATTGTGACAGAGCTTGGCGGATTGTGCAAACCGACGCTGACTATGTCAGAAAAGGTTGGTAATCCTTAGGTGATATTTATTTAATTTCTTTATACACCTAACTCTGAATGCTGAGGCCAGATATACCATCCATGCACTGCCTTGCAGGTTTACGTGAGAAGAGTACAGAGCGTGGCGAGTGCACCACTTTCATAAGTGTGCACACCTATTGATTCTAGGTGTTTCTTATTAGATTTTTTTTTGAAATTAACTAAAGTGAGTAATGCAAATCAACTTAGAACCACTTAACTTTTATGATTTGAAATGTCAACGCATGTAGTTTAAATCTGTCATTTTTTTAAACAAAGACTACAGTTTAGAAAGGATTTCATAACCATCACCTACGAATCCCCCTATATATAGTAACCTCACTATTATCGCTTGTAATTCAACTTTTCATTATATTTTACATTAAAATTGGAAATTCACAAAAAATTTCATCAATTGACTTCAATTATTTACTTACTTTGTCTTAACTAATTACAAATAAATCAAAGTCTTAAAAAAAGGGAAAATGAGATGAAGCTTGAAAAATGAAAAAAAAATTGAAAACAAATAATGAGATGATTTTTTTAAAATGATGCCACACTGTGAAATGTGAACAAATAGTATGAGATATGCGTCCCCCCACACTAGAATGAGATAGTGTCCCAACTTTCAAACAGAAAGCAAATGCAAAATAGAAAAATAAAATAAAAAATATACAACCTGATATGTACAAGATAATGAGTGGCTTATGCCGAGTAGCTAGGTTTATGGAGATCCACGAACTCGTCGTCCTCGTGTTGTTCAAACTTTAGAAATGGCTTCAAGCGTTGTCCATTGACCTTCGAAATGGAACTATCCCTAGGATTTTCAATTTCAATTGCACCAAAAGGGTATACTGTTTTCACAATACATGGACCTGTCCAACGGGATCTCAATTTTCCCTGAAATAAATGAAGTTTGGAATTATATAAGAGAACTTTCTTACCTGCTTCGAATGTCTTACGAAGTATGGATTTATCATGACAAAATTTAGCTTTCTCTTTATAAATCTTTGCATTTTCATATGCTTCATTTCTTAGTTCTTCTAATTCTGACAATTGTAATTTACGATGCGATCCGACTTTTTCTATGTAAAAATTAAGGTATTTGATTACCCAAAGTGCGCGGTGCTCGAGCTCAACGGGTAAATGGCATGCTTTTCCAAAGACTAATCGGTATGATGACATTCCTAGATTGGTTTTATAAGCTATGCGAAATGCCCAAAGAGCGTTTATCAATTTAGATGACCAATCTCTTCTGTTGGAGTTAACCGTCTTTTCAAGAAATTGTTTAATTTGCCTATTGGAAATCTCGACTTGACCATTGATTTGTGGATGATATGGAGTAGATAGTTTATGAGTGAAAGAGTGTTTCTTCAGAAGAGATTCAGAAGCACGATTTCAAAAATGAGAACTGTTATCACTTATAATGGCTCGAGGTGTGCCAAAACCGGAAAATATGTTTTCTTTCAAAAATTTGACAACAACTTTATTGTCATTCGTTCTGGTGGGAATAGCCTCAACCCAATTAGACACGTAATCTACTGCAAGTAAGATGTAGAGATTTCCAAAAGAATCAAGAAAAGGACCCATGAAATCGATGCCCCAAACATCAAAACTTTCGATGACAAGGATTGGGTTTAGGGGCATCATGTTACGTTTGGAAATACGACTCGTTTGTTGACATCTAGCGCATTTGGAGCTAAATTCGTGGGCATCACGAAAAAGAGAAGGCCAATAAAAACCGCACTATAACACCTTGGCAGCAGTTTTCTTTGCTCCAAAATGTCCTCCACGTGCTTGATTATGTGAAACAGAGAGGATGCTATGGAATTCATGTTCAGGGACACATCTACATATGATTTGATCGGTGCAATATTTGAAGAGATAAGGATCGTCCCAGTAAAAGTTTCGAACATTGGATAGAAATTTTTGTTTATCTTGTTTTGACTAATGGGAAGGTGTTTCATTTGTGACAAGATAATTTACGATGTCCGCGTACCATGGTGCACTGGAGAGGGAAAGAATTTGTTGATCGAGAGAATGATCGTTGATTTGAGAGTTATCGATGTTTTCATGAACAATACGAGAAAGATGATCAGCTACGACATTTTCAGCACCCTTTTTATCCCGTATTTCTAGGTCAAACTCTTGAAGAATATGAATCCAATGGATTAAGTGTGGTTTGGCATCCTTTTTTGTGAGTAAATACCGCAATGCGGCATGATCTGTGTAAACTATGACCTTAAAACCTACGAGATATGATCTAAACTTATCGAGGGCAAAGATAACTGCCAAAAACTCTTTTTCTATGGTTGAGTAATTCAATTGAGCTTCGTTAAGAGTTTTGCTAGCATAATAGATGACTCAAGGAAGTTTATCGATTATTTGACCTAAGATGGCTCCAATGGCATAATCAAAAGCGTCACACATTAATTCAAAAGGCAAAGTCCAATTTGGAGGTTGGATGATAGGTGCAGTGGTCAAGGTCGACTTAAGGGTTTCAAAAGAAGTTTTACATTCATTGGGAAATTTAAATTTAACATCTTTAGCTAGAAGATTCGAAAGAGGTTTTGAAATTTTTGAAAAATCTTTGATGAACCTCCTATAAAATCCGGCAAGGCCAAGAAATGAGCGAATGTCCTTTACGGACCTTGGAGGAGGAAGGCCAACAATAAGATCAACTTTAGATTTGTCAACTTCTAGGCCATTTTTAGAGACAACATGACCTAAGACTGTTCCTCGCTTAACCATAAAATTACATTTTTCTCAATTAAGAACAAGAGATTTCTCCGTACATCGCTTTAAGACACGTTCTAAACGAAGGAGGCATTGATCAAAAGATAACCCATAGATTGAAAAATCGTCCATGAATATTTCTAAGAAATCCTCCACCATATCACAAAATATACTCATCATACATCTCTGAAAGGTAGCTGCTGCATTACAAAGACCGAAGGGCATGCGACGATAAGCGAAAGTTCCGAAGGGACATGTGAACGTCGTTTTGTGTTGGTCCTCTAGCGCAATGGGAATTTGATTATAGCCGGAGTAACCATCAAGAAAATAATAATATTCATGACCGGCTAAGCGTTCGAGCATTTGATCAATGAAAGGGAGGGGAAAATGATCTTTTCTTGTTGTAGCATTGAGTTTTCGATAGTCGATGCAAACGTGCCATTTTGTTTTGACTTTTGTCGGAACAAGTTCGTTATTCTCATTTTTGGTCACAGTGATTCCAGACTTCTTGGGCACAACTTGTACCGGACTTACCCAAGTACTATCAAAGATAGGGTAGATAATGTTATTGTCTAAACATTTAATCACTTCTTCCTTCACCACTTCTCTCATATTAGGGTTTAATCGCCTTTGACCTTCCCAAGTGGGTTTAGCCTCGTCGACTAAATGCATTCGATGTTCAATGATTGATGGATTAATTCCCTTAATGTCAGCGATTACCCATCCTATTTCCTCTTTATTTTCCCTTAAAATTTTCAAGTTGTTCTTCTTTGTCCTTAATGAGATCAGATGCCAAGATTACAGGGAAATTTTTCGAAGAATCTAAGTATGCGTACTTAAGATCGTTTGGAAGAGGTTTGAGTCTAATTTAGGATGTACTTCTTTTGAGGCTTTAGTAGACATCAACTGATTGAAATCTAGTGAATTATGAGAAGAGCAAAGCATATCATTTAATTCATAAATGTATTCATCTTCATTTAAATTGGAATTAAAATGATCTAGGCACATGTTAAGAGACTCCGTAATGTCACTAAAATCATTTTCTACAATTGTTTGGATCATGTCAACTTCTTCTATTTCAAGATCCCTTGATTGTCTATTAAATTGAATATATTTAGTTTAGTGGTTAGGTGCCCAAAGGAAAGTCAGAGTTGACCATTCCTACAATTTATGATAGCAGTTGATGTTGCTAAAAATGGATGACATAATATCAAGGGAATCTGACCGTTAGGATTTGAGACAGGTGCAGTCTCTAGGACTATGAAAACGACTGGGAAATAGAATTGCTCGATTTGTATCAAAACATTTTCAACTGTGCCCAATGGTTTTTTGACGGATCGATCAGCTAGTTGAATTGTGATGTTTGTAGGTTTTAATTCCCCTAGTCCAAGTTGACAGTACACTGTATAAGGAAAAAGATTCACACTCGCTCCAAGATCGAGTAAGGCATGACTAATGTGAGTGTTACCTATTTTACCGCCGATTGTAGGACAACCGGGGTCCTTATACTTGATTGAGGAGGGGTTTGAAAGAACAGAGCTAGTGTTTGCAATTAGAAATGCAGTCTTAGGAACGTTAGTGGCATGTTTTTGAGTACATAGCTCCTTCAGACATTTGGCATATTGAGGAATTTTCTCGATGGTATCAAGAAGTAGAATATTGACTCGAACTTGTTTGAAGATTTCAAGAATTTGGTCAAAATTAGCGGGCTTCTTCTTTTTATTGAGTCTATTAGGAAATAGAGTTATGGGCTTATAGACTCGTTCGGTAGTTTTTTCATTCGAAGAAGAAGGTGTGATATTAGAGGGTGAAGATAAGGGCGTTGAAATGTTGGGTTGCCAACATCAGAAAGCGAAGAGTGGTCGGGATTTTCGACCTTTGATGAAGAATTAGAGTTGTTTGGATTGACAACAGTGGGTGTTGACTGAGTTTCAGAATTTTGAACAAGGGAAGGCTTAAGAAGGACGTCGGGGTTGCCGACATGGTTGTCCACCTTCTTTCCAGACCTTAATGTGGTGACAACCTTAACTGGATTTACATTTTCGTCCTCACAAAGATTTACTCCTCGAGATTAATACTTTGGATTCACTTCGGTTTGACTAGGCAATTTACCTTTCTCATTTATTTTCATGAGATCCTTCATCATTATCAATTTGTTCATTTTGTTTAGTGATTTGCTCAATTCTCGCATCTTGGTTAGTAATTTGTTCATTTTGTTTAGTGAGTTGTTTTTCCAATCGAGCAATTTCTTGTGAAGGCTGAGAAGGTTGGGTTGATGGATTGAAATTAGGATGCCTGTATGGTTGATTCGAAGGTTTTGTTTGAGGAGTTGGTTGTGAATTTTGAGCATTAGATGTTGGGGCTCGATAATTCGGATTTGGTATCATCAGATACATATGTGATGGATTAGCCACATTGTTAGGATTTGACCATGAAAAATTAGGGCGGTGCTTCCAGTTACGATTGTATGTGGATGAATAAGGACTATTTTGAGCTATAGCATTGATTTGGTCTTGTGTGTAGTAATGGGGTAGTCCTTCTCCTTCTTGAGGAGTTTGGGCATCTATAGGAAGATGTGATGGGTCAATGGCATGTACTCTTCTGTTTGGAGTACGAATTAGATCACGAATTTTTTCCCATTTCATATCCTTTTCTGAATACTCTTCTAAAAATTCCCAAGCTTCCTCGTCAGTTTTTTCCATGAATTCTCCTCCGCACATTGATTCGAGTTGGGATCTTGTTTGATAGTTAAGCCCTTCATAAACGATTTGGCACAAAACATGTTTAGGGATTGCATGATGTGGGCAATTATATAACAATTGATTGAACCTTTCAAAATATTTTGAAAAAGTTTCTCCTTCATTCTGAGAGAATTGGTTGATTTCAGTTCGAATTTTAAGAGTTTTGTGGAATGGAAAAAACTTTTTCAAAAATATAGTAGCGAAATTGTCCCAACTTTTAATTGAATTTTTAGGATGAGAATTAAGCCATCTTTTCGCACTTTCTATAAATGCAAATGGAATAAGCCATAGCTTGATGTATTCATTAGAAAGTTGTTGCATTTTAGTTGTAGAAGCAGATAACTCAAATTCACTAAGAAATTCATATGCATTTTCAGACCCCGTGAATTTTGGTATCCCTTGGATAAAAGAATGTTTTAGCTCAAAATTATTTCCTTCGGCAGGTGGAAATGAAAGAACCGAAGGTTGAACGGTCCTAGTTGGATAGCATCGGTCTCTAAGGGATAATGGTCGGTTATCATGAAATTCATTATTTCCAACATGTGATTTAGGTGACGATTTTGGTGAGCTGTGATGTGAACTGTGTTGTGAACCGTGATTACTCGTATTTGTTTGATTCGAAATTTCTGTTGATTTTTTTAATGAGATATTTTGGTTTTCTAAACGGTTAAAATTATTTCTTGCCCAAACGCACATAAAAAATCAAGGTGTAGTAGCCAAAAGTAAATTTAAATAGTTTTCAGTTGAGTACATATAAAGTAGAAAATTACTTACAGAGGGGTATGGCAGTCCGTCCAGTGCAACCAAGTAGTGCTAGTGATTCAAACTCCACTGTTTGTAATAGCTTGATCCCTAGATCCTTGTTGTTGAATGGCTGAGATTTACTTAGTTGAGCTACCTGTAATCACTGTAGATGAATGCAGCGCGAAAAGCAATTGAAACATAAACTAAACCAATGTGAAACATGAAAACATGCAGCGAACGCTACTTTGGTGAAAGGAAATGGAAAATGGAAAAAAAATTCAAATAACAAAAAAAAAATTAACAAGAATAGACTAAAAAATCGAAAATTTTCAAAATAGCAATTCCCCGGCAACGGCGCCAAAAACTTGTTGCGACTTTTCTATTGATTAGAAAAGCACAAATTTTAATTAATTCTGCAAGCACACAGGCGTGTAGTATGCAGGTCGAATATAGGGAATTATGTTTTAAAATATTTGAAATCCCTATTTAAATCTTAGGCGTTTTAAACAAATTCGATGGTGGATCTTGAACAGGAAATAAAAACAATAATATACTTCAATTTGATTTCGAATCTAATCAAAATTTCAATCAAAATATAAAATTACAGAAATCAGAGAAGAAAATAAAAGTGCTTAAAAGAAAAAAATAGAGCAAATAACTGAAATAAAATGAACTGAATTTATTAACTAACTGGAAAGAGTGCATAAAAAAACTAAGAATAAGAATAAATAAATTGCTAAATCCAATTAACAATCCTACGTATTCTGTTCAAAAATAAAAACACTGCTGAATTTAAAATTAAACTTGAAGAAGAGCGATAGGGTAAGAGATAATTTTCCATCTGCATTACTCTCTCTATTTAAAGACTTCAGCCTCCAAAAATAATCATACTAGTCAGGTCTATGTGCTTTGAAAGTGTATTTTCAATATTTGCAATTGATTTCTTGCATGAATAGTACACATGTTGGTGACGTGAGATGCATTTCTTCATGAACGATATGTACTTTCTCTTCGAATTATTCGGTACTCAAAATGTTGCACTCTTTTTTTGTGTGTCATTTGAACCATTGGACGGCACAGCCGATTAATTTTAACATTGCACTTTGGAATCTATATTCTGCAAAACCATAACAAAATACCCGTATGATACAGCTTTATTAAAATAAAAATATATGAAACAAATGATTTAAAATGCAGAAAAATACGTTCATCAATTGTATAAATTGACATTTACAACTTTCTTTGTGTAAATGCTGCTATTTATATATTATATTTTGTTCCGCTGCGATTGTGAGAGTATGTGATGTTGTTTTCTGTTTCTTCTTCTACCTCTTTTTCTTCTTTACCCTTATTATCTTGAATTTCTGGCGTTCGATTGCTCGGCACTTCTATAGTGAATGTATTAGTGTCGAATTTTCGGGGTCGAAAAATCCGGGTCGTTACACATAATATATATATATATATATATACGTATATATATTAATCATAACATTTGTAATTTATTTAATTATGTATGTTCATATGTATTTTTTATTAACTAAACATTTTAATTAATTTTATAGATATATCCTTTATATTTATGTACTAAAATTAAAAAAAAAAAATTAAGATTTATATTTTATAACTCCTTATAAAATTATACAAATAATTACTTAACTTAAAATATTTTCAAATTTGCATCTTCTAATTTTTATGAATTTACGTTATTAATTATTTGATTTAAAACAATTTTAAATTATTGTTCAAGTACATTTATTTGAATTGACCTTAGATTTAAAAATTCTTTTAAGTCTTCCACAAGTGCATACCCTAGAACTAAATAATTTCGATGAGCGAGGTAAGACCTAGAAGACTGGGAGGTTTACCATATAAATGGTCCTTAATTGGAGTAACATTCCCCTTGGTTTAGGCATCCTTACCACCCACCAACTGTGATGTTTTCTTAAGGCATTGCCCTTACATAAGCACTTTGATACCTTTTGAGGATCGGGTGCACTAGAAGCAAAGTTAAACAGGTGAATTTTCAAAAAAATCCTTTTATTAATTTCTATAAGTTTTTTTTTTGTATTTGCATAAACAAAATTATTTGTTAGTACCAAATCAAATCTAGTGTTCTGATTAATAAACAAAAGTTGAATATTCTAAATTTGATTTTATAATTAAAATAGTTGTTTGTGTCAATATAAATTTACTTATAATATAAGTTATAATTAATTTATTAATTGATTCATATGTAATTATATCTATATTCAAAATATACACATCAAAACAATATATATAACCTAAACTAGAAGTTACCTAAGGAAATTGACCACTTTGTCATATGGTCAATAGGATTACTAAATGCGGTGTATTATATATATATATATATATATATATATATATATATATCCTAAGTGAACATGAAATAAAATATTTTTTAATATAATTCGAGCACTAAAAAATTTGTGAAAATATTTAAATTAAATAATATATTTATTTATATAAAAATATTTAAAATTATTTTTACTTAGTCAAAAATATTTAAATAAATTTAAATTTAAAATTTTAAATAGCAATTTATTTTGGCTAAAATTAATTTTTAATTTTTTTTTACCGATATTCCATGCTTCCATAAAAAATTATATATATTTTTCTAATTATTCGAATAAGTTAAAGACTTCAATTTTGAAAATCAAATGCTAAATTATTTATAGTCTAAACTATTTTGATTATATATATATATTTGACATATTTTTTATGTGCGTTTATCTATATTGCGAATATGATCAACTCTTCTAGCATTTACAATTTGTACAAGTATTCATTTCATCATCGTTGTATCATTTTGATATATAGAGTTTGGTATCCGGTCAAAAACTATATTAACATCCATATTAATTTCATGGATTAATTTTAAAGTCCTTTTTTTAATCCGATAACATTTATCAATTAATTATTTTTTCTCTGGCTAGAGACTTTTACTTAACTTGATTTACCAATTATATGACATTAAGCTTCTACATGAAGGAAACAATTCTTATCTTGAGTAGAGTTTCACTTCAGGTATTTCTATTTCTACCTAACTATGCTCATAACATGGGCGATATGCCATATGTTTGACCAAAATCAAAGTATAGTTTACTCACTTAAGATCGTCGGTACTCTCAAGTCAAAGACTAATGTACATCGTTACTAAGAGATCTTTTTAACGTCCCATATTTAATGGCCCAGAATTTTGGGTATTTGAAATTAGATTATTTAATTGATTAAATATTTAAAAGGTAAATTTTGACTTGAATTTCAAATATAACTATTTATTTAATAATTAAAATTTTGAAGTTAATAATTGGAAATTAGGTAAGTTATGAAATATTGATTTTTAAGCTTGTTAAAAATAATTTAAAGGCTTATAAAATTTGTACTAATAATACTGAGGATAATAGAACTTTTAAAATTGAATTTAAAAGTGATTTGTTCAGTTCTAATAACATATCGTTTAAATTGACGTTTAAAAATAGCCTTCCGTGGCACTGTCTCGGAATTCAACGAAACTAGTTCCATTGGATTTGTAATACTGTATTATTATTGAATTTCAAATTTCGTAGTGTTTGGAGTTATTGTTTGGTCGTACGGTATATAAACGCACTGAAATCGATATTGAAAATTCAATATAATAACTAGGTCTAAAAAGCTATCTTATCCATACGACCGAATTGGGACTCGAAACCTTTTCCATTGCGTTCGGAATATGAGCATAACATTATAAACACCTAGCAGCACACCTCGATAGGAGGTCGACATTTTAAGCTACGTTTTCGAGATAATTTAAACTTTTAAATAATATATATATATAATTTGATTTGACAAACAAATTTACAACTCATCTTTTTCCATTCTCTTCAGTCCCTGTTCCTTTACCATTCAAACATGCAACAACACTTGTACATGCAACCCTCCCTTCAAATCACGTTCCCTCCTCTTGCTTTAAAATAGTCCAGCCGATTCGAATAAAAGGAGTGAAAGTTTAAACTTTACCCAATTTGAATTGCCTGTGAAAATCATTTTTTCATCCTTCTTCACAAAAAAAATTCGACTTCCCTCTGCTAAAGTTCCTTTATTTTAAAGTAGTTTTTAGCTAAAGTTTCACTTGCAGAATAATTATAGAATTTCCATAATTATTGTTTTAAATAAATTGATTTAAGTGGCTTTGTTTTAAATATTTTAAGTGTATATTTTTGGAAAAAGTGATTTAAAATCTAAATTTAGTAAGACTTGGTGATTTTTAGTGGAAATAAAATAGTGGAAATTAGCCACAAGGGCCTCTTTAGCAAGTGGAATTAGTTTCTAGAACACACAACTGAAATAATTACTTTCAAGGACAAAACACAAAATAATTAGTTTCTAGGGCCTCAAAACCTATGAAATTATGTCCTTGAAAGTAATTGGACTGCTACCTTTTCCCTTGAAAGTAATTATTCTGCTAATTTTGGCCTTGAAAGTAATTTCCTTGAATGTGTGCCCTAAAAACTAATTGGACTGCAAAGTTTGTCCTTCTGGGGAAATGCCCCAATAAATATTTGGATGAATGATTGTTTATTTGATAGTTAAATAACCGACTATCAAATCTGGACCCTGATATTACTTTGGAAATATCTAGGAGAAGTATGGGAATTATATGGTACAGTTACCGTTCGAGGTGTTATACTGTACATATAAACTCGCTCGTTCTTCTAGGACGTTTTTAAGTAAATTCGTCCACTAACGGTTAGGAGGTGATCTTCGATCTTATTTTCGTCTGTTTATTTCCTAAAGAACCGAGGTTGAGTTTACTGAGAATAGCGAACGTTGTTTCGAAGAGACAAGATCGGATTTGTGATCCGAAAACTACTTCGGTTCAACGAGTACGTTTTCGTAAGGAAGACAAGAGCTTGGAGTCGAAGATGGAGCAGTGAAGTGCATGGGCTGATTGCTACTAATCCTAAGGGTGATTCCAAAATGAATGCAGTAGGAATAGTGCCTTCGGTTCCGTTCGGACTTGGAACGGACTTGTATGGATGAATGCTATCAGAACATTGTCATTGGAGGACAATGAGCATTCTAAATGAATTTTAGTAAAAAGGTAATCGCTGCCTCAAGCCTCATCAACTGGGAATGGCTAAAACAGGGGAGATGCAACAAGGCTAACTGGGTAGCTGCCAAGCAGGGTAAGGTCATCCCTATCTATGGTCCCTTTATTTTGGCTGTGTGGATGGTTGCTGATCCCAACCGTAGGGTGATCTTATTCGGGCTATACGGTAAGGGATAGTTCCGGTCTTGTGTTGCATGGTATCGGGAGTGGTCCTCAGTATGCTGATCTAGACCAGGTACTGTGACGGGCGTTACCCCACCAGCCCTGCCATTGTATGGAACTCAATCTCCATTAAGCGTCATACGGTTTTGTTTGTGCCCAACTATGATGGAACATGAGATGCAAGCATTTCAGCTGTTTGAATAAGTATTTGTACTTAGACACTATTATAATATCAGAGGATTTTAGATATAAAATGTTTGGTTATCGTAAGGTAAAAACCTGGCATGTTTATTTGTGGCGTGGTCTTATGTGATATCTTTGATTTTCAAAGGATTTTGAAAACTTTAGTAATTCAATTGAGTGTGTTTTCTCACATTGGTTTCCAGACTGACTCGGTGTTATTTTATTATAATGCTCGGGTCACACCGAGTATTACAGATATAGGATAGGATGCTATGGAGCTTAAGAGACGAGCTGGATGACGGAGATGTATATCACGTATCTGACTTATATTCCGCTGTGTATAGTATGCTGTATATTCAGCTTTGTAAGGACAAGTTACTATAACTATCCAGTATTGTGCTATTAATTGTGTTGTACTCTGATGGCATAATGTATAAAAAATTAATAGTTCTTTTTGTATAAAGATCAGTTGTTATCTATTATATACTATCCTGCTCCGATCGTGAAATTCTATGTTGTTATTTCTATTTTCTTCTTCTACCTCTTTCTTCTTCTCCTTACGATCTGGTATTTCGGGCATTCGATTAGTTCAGCATGTGACGCAGTGGACGTATTGATGTCGATTTTCGGGCATCGAAAATCGGATCGTGACATTTTGGAATCAGAGCTGAAGGTTAAACGAGAACCTTGGCTCTGGTGGGAATTACTCACTAAAGATAGGATCAGTAGCTCCCTAGAATGAGTTTGAGTGTATTAATAGATATGAGCGCGTATTTGTTAGTGAATATGAAATGGTTTTATATGGTATTGATTTGTTTGTTTGGTGCCTTATGGATTATGGTCAACACGAGCAATTGACGTTATTGATAGGGATCTCTAAACACTTGAATAGAACAATTCGACGCAGTATCGTTTTAAAATGGGGTAAATGAAATAATTTTACCCAAATTATTTTTGTTTCTAAAATAAATAAATTTTGTAAATTATAATTATTTGATATGGCTTGCTAGGTTGTTAGGAAATGATCATATTAAATTGTTATCATTGTTGTTGTAAAAATTGAATAAAAATGACATTATTACCAAAGGTTAAGAACTAAATTTATATAACAAAATGGAATTTGTAAATGTGAGTTATAAATGTGATTTATGATTTGAAAGGGGATAAAATTCCAAAGGAATATTTAAATATAGATTCAAAAGGATTTGAAATTGGAAATTTGGAAATTTAATTCCCTTTGATTTTGAAATGTTTTCCCAAAGTCATGGAAAATGATAATAATATTAGTTGGAAATATTTTGAATTAGAAATGAATATATTGAGATTTGGAATAAAATTTTTATAAATGGTTTCCGGAAGAGATAATGCACCGAACTCACTTCGGTCACTGAAAATAATTTCGATGGTGATTGCAGCATCAACAACTTTCATTTTTGAGTTTCCAAAAGAGGAATTGCTATCTGAATGTTTGAATTAGTGGTTGATTGCAAAATTGGGTTTGATTTTGGAATGCAAAAGAATAATTTGATTTTAGGTAAATAATGTTTTGAAAAATGATTTTTGAATACATAAGAAATTGTTTAAACTCTGGGAGTTTACTTAAAAATGATTGTGGAACATAAATGAGTTTGGAAACTTATAAAATTTGAAATTTGTTGGAATAAAATTTAACTTAAGAAGAATTAAATTAAAGTAAGTGTGAAAATGAAATAAGTTAGAAAAGTAAACCCATTAAATGAAGTGAATTAAAGAAAATTGGTGAATAGAATATAGTAAGTCTGATAACTTAAGAAATTTTGGAATTCGAATTATGGAGTGAGATTTAACTTGAATTAAGTCAAATAAAGGTGAATTTTGAGGAAATAAGTCCAAGCAAGCTAAATGAAATGGTCATTGAAATAAAATTTATTAAGTTGGAAATAAATTATTGGAGGAACAAATTGATTTAATTTGTAAGTGAAAAGAATTGAAATTGGAATAATATTAACTTGAAGCATGTTAAATGAAAATGGAAATTAATTTGTGTGGACCAAATGAAATAAAGCTTGGAATTAAAAAAATCCATCGAGTTATGAAATAAATTTATAGACGGGAGATAAATTGAATCAAAAGGAATTGAAAATGTAGATTGAATAAAAATGGATATAAACTTTAGTGGTGAAATAGAAAAATAAATATAGGAAGTTGTATGAAATATTTATAATAAACTTAAGGAAATTGAGGGAGAAATTCTTAAGTGAAATTGGTATTGGGGGAAAAATATTGGGAAGTATGTGAATGAAGTTTTAATGAAAGTTGGATAAAAGGAAAATTGTGAATAAGAGAATGGGGATTGAAATAAATGTTAATAGAAAGAAACTGATAAAATAATAATCAATTGGAAATTTATACGTAAGTGTACGTATATTACCTTATTCGTATAACGATTTGATCCAGATTCAAGCACAGAATTTCGAGATAGTACATCCATCCGAGTTGGGATTTTTCACCTGATTTCGATGGCGAACCCTGGATATGGATTTTTGATTGGTTCTGGAAATTCTCTATCATAGTATATGGTTATGCATGGAGAATGACAAAAAGGTTTGAAATTTGATGATTTTCTGATCTAGCCACTTGGCATTTGTCTTCTTTTGGAAATTGGGGGCACGTAGAGGCAGTTTTGTAGTTGTTCTAATCTAGCCGCGCAAAGGAGACGCTAGCAAAAAAATTCGGAAATTTAAGATGTTAGAAATTTTTTGAAGAGAATTGTGATAGTTTAAAATTTGGTTTTAGACTATAATTTGGATTATTGAGGCGATAATATTAATTGGAATCTATCGAGGAGTTTGGGAAGTTAGTAAAGGTGATAGTGTGGTTTCAATAGAAAATTGTTTCGGAAAATTATGTAAACTGCTTAGTTTTTAGAATAGTTAGCGGGTATTGGACCATTCTTTTTACCAAGCAATTTCGAGGATGAAATTTTTATAAGGGAGGAGGAATGTAACGACTCGGAATTTTGGGTGTTTGAAATTAGAATATTTAATTGATTTTAGATATTTAAAAGGTTAATTTTGACTTGAATTTCAAATATAACTGTTTATTTGATAATTAAATTTCTAAAGTTAATAATTGGAAATTAAGTAAAATATGGAATCTTGGTTTTTAAGCTTGTTAAAAATAATTTAAAGGATTATAAAATTTGTATTAATAATACTGAGGGTAATAGATCTTTTAAAAATGAATTTAAAAGTGATTTATTCAGTTCTAATAATATATCATTTAAATTGACGTCTAAAAATAGCCTTTCGAGGCACAGTCTTGGAATTTGACGGAACTAGTTCCATTGGATACGCAATGTATTATTATTGGATTTTAAATTTCGTAGTGTTTGGAGTTTCCGTTCGACTGTACCGTATATAAATGCACTGAAATCGATATCGAAAATTTAATGTAATAACTAGGTCCAAATAGTTATCTTCTTCACACGATCGAATTGGGACTCAAAACCTTTTCCATTTCTTCAGAATAGGGGCATAACATTATAAACGTCTAGCGGCATGCCTCGATAGAAGGTCGAGATTTTAAGCTACGTTTTCGAGACAATTTAAAATTTTAAATAATATATATATAATTTTATTTGGCAAATAAATTTACATCTGATCGTCTTCCTTTCTCTTCAGTCACTATTCCTTTACCATTCAAACATGCAACAATACTTGAACACACAACCCTCCTTTCAAATCACGTTCCCTCTTCTTGCTTTAAAATAGTCCAGCCGATTCGAATAAATGAGGGAAAATTTAAACTTTACCCAACTTGAATTGCCTCCGAAAATAATTTTTCCATCCTTCTTCCAAAAAAATTCAACTTCCCCTTTCCTCTAGTTTGAAGCTGCCCATTCTCCAAATTCCTCTTCTCCTCCAATACGAATTCGAATCGAATTCGAAAGCAAACGAAAAAAAGAGAAAGAGATCGATGCTTATCTACTTAAAATCGAACTCAAGTCAAAAAAACAAAAGAGAGGGATGCGAGAGCCTGGGAAGGCGCAGCCGTGATGGTCGCCGTATAGAGGGAAAGGTTGCCATGAGCGAAATCGACAGTTGTGGAGAACTTGATCTCGATCGACGAAGAATGTGAGCGAGTCGCGAATCAATGAGGTTGTGGTGAGCGCGCAAGAGCGAGGAGTCGCGATGCTGGAGGCTGGCCAGGATGAGGGTCGCGACGCCGATGTAACCAGTAAGGGTTGCATTCGTTTTGGTCAGGGCTGCTCTGGGGTTGCGTGCGAGTGGAGTCTCGAAGTGGTGATGGTGGGTGAACGAGTCTGGAGTCGAAGTCGAGATCGCTGTGGGGCAGTAAGGTATAGGATATTTTTATTAAATTTAACTTACATATATATATATATGTATATGTATATGTATATATATGTACACAAGTTAGGAAAACAGGAAAACGAAAAAGAAAAATTTACAACAAGGTAACATATTATCCTTTGTTATTTACTGTAATTGGAATATATATATATATATATTAAGTTAAAAATGTGCATATATATATATATATATTTTTCTTAACCTATATATATAGGTTAAGGAATATATATATATGCATATTTTTAACTTACAGTTAAATTTTAAGAATATATCTTAAGGTAATTTAATTTTATAACATTCTAATTTAATGATAAGTAAGTTTAAACTTATAAATTAATTTGTTTATCAAAAATTTTACAATAAAGTAAAATTCGAAATTTTATTAACCCAATAGATTTAAATTTAAAAATGAAAATATTAATGGTAATTTAAAATCATGGAAAACACTCCTAAATTCAAGAATTTCATTTACGTGAGGTTTAGAATCAAATGAGACCAGCCGGGTTAGTTTGTTGTTGAAATCGATGCAATAAAAGCGAATGTGAGTTAATCTCACTCAAATTGGATTACTGGTTAATTTAAATAGTTAAAATTAAATTATTGGATGATTGATTGAAATTGGTAATTATCATCAGTGTGGATGTGACATTATATATTGCACTATGTGTGTGTGTGTGTGTGTGTGTGTGTGTATCTATATATTGGAGTGATTGATATTCCCGCATTATATAGAGGATGAGACCCTATGTGCCTCGCATAATAGCGGATGACCCTGTATACCGCGATATCCCCCTCGAAGTGGGATTGGTATTTTTATAGTGTGCTAACATCTATGGATGCAGGGAAACACGTTGGTGGGATCCAGCTGGATTCCTAAAAAATGTTGAATTTATTTCATATTTAGTGATATAATTTATTTTGAATAATATATGATAGATTATGCAGAAATTGAAATTATTGAATGCTATGGTATTGCTAGAATATTTTGACATTTAGAGGTATCAATAATATAAAAATTGGATTTTTGAAAGGAAATAAAAAGGGAAATTTTTAAGTAAAATAATTATAGTGAAGTGGATAAATTAAAAGAGTGAATTTGGAAAAAGGTAAAAAGTTTGATTGGAAAGTTCTGTTAAATAAATTCCGAGCATGGAAAAATAGAGATTTTGAATAAATGGAAATAAAAGAGTTTTAAGGACTTAAGCGATATTGTTTTAGAATATAAGAATTTATTTTTAAATTTAAGACTTAAATGGCCACGTGAAAATAAAAGGAGAATTTTGAAATAAAGTATAAAATTGATGTTCCAAATTTAAATAAGATTTTAAATCGGAAAAGGGCAGTGAATATGAAATTAGGGTGTTTGGGGTAATTTGGGTAAATTAAGAAATAAGTTACAAAATGGAATTAATTCAGAAAATTGATTGAAAATCGATTAAGTGTTTTGAAGCAGTGATTAAAAGGAGAATGAGACTGTGGAATTTATAAACCGGGTTTATAAATAAAGTGAATATTTATCAGTGGATAATTTGGATTTGTAAATTCATAATGGGAATTTATAAGGAGATGGTAAATCGTTATTAAAAATAAATGGTGGTTTATTTTAAGAAAATATGAGAAAAAAAATCTACGGCATTAGGACGTAAATTAAACTGGAGATAAATCGAGAAGGATTTATAAATGGTTAGACGTGCTGTATTGGAGTGGAAAGTGTATTTTCCTGAAAAGCTAAGTATATTTTCAAAGAAATATTTTTAAGTATAAATTAGAAGTTTTAAAGATGTTTTAAGAGAATGTTTTTAGAAATATTTATTATTTAATTTTTTTAAAATTGTAAAAATAAATATTAATAAAGTTAATTATAGTAGCTAATTATTTTTAATGGCAAAATTAGTATTATGATTTGAAGGATAATTATTAAATATGTATACTTTATATAATAATTTTATTTTAAAATAGTTTTTGGCTAAAGTTTCACTTGAAGAATTATTATAGAATTTCATAAGTATTGTTTTGAATAAAGCGACTTAAGTAGCTTTATTTTAAATATTTTAAGTGTATATTTTTGGATAAAGTGATTTAATTTATTTAAAATCTAAATTTAATAAGACTTGGCGTTTTTCAGTGGAAATAAAATATTTGGATGAATGATTGTTTATTTGATAGTCAAATAACCAACTATCAAATCTTGACCCGAATATAACTTTGGAAATATCTAGGAGAAATACAGGAATTATATGGTACAGTTACCGTTCGAGGTGTTATACTGTACGTATAAACTCGCTCGTTCTTCTAGGACATTTTTAAGTAAATCCGTCCACTAACGGTTGGGAAGTGATCTTCGATCTTATTTTCGTCTGTTTATTTCCTAAAGAACCAGGGTTGAGTTTACCGGGAATAGCGAACGTTGTTTCGAAGAGACCGGGATCGAATTTGTGATCCAAAAACCACTTGATTCAACGAGTACGTTTTCGTAAGAAAGATAAGAGCTTAGAGTCTGAGATGGAGAAGGGAAGTGCAAAGGCTAATCGCTACTAATCCTGTGGGTGATTCCAAAATGGATGTAGTGGGAATAGTGCCTTTGGTTCCATTCGAATCGGGAACGGACTTGTATGGATGAATGCTGTCAGAACATTGTCATTGGAGGACAATAAGCATTCTAAATGAATCGTTCTAAAAAGATAATCGCAGCCTCAAGCCTCATCAACCGGGAGTGGCTAAAACAGGGGAGGTGCAACAAGGCTAAGTAGGTAGCTTCCAAGTAGGGTAAGGTCATCCCTACCTTGAGTCCCTTTATTTTGGCTGTGTGGGCGGTTGCTGATCCCAACCGCGGGGTGATCTTATATGGGTTATCCGGTAAGGGATAGTTCCAGTCTTGTGTTGCAGGGGATCTTGAGTGGTCCTCGGTACTCTGATCTAGACCAGGTACTGTGACAGGCGGTACCTCAGTAGCACTGCCATTGTATGGAACCCAATCTCCGATAAACGTCGTATGGTTTTGATTGTGCCCAACTATGCTGTGACTTGAGATGCAACCATTTCAACTATTTGAATAAGTATTTGTACTTAGAAACTATTATAATATCAGAGGATTTTGGATATAAAATGTTTTGGTTATCGTAAGGTAAAAGCCGGGCATGTTTATTTGTGGCGTGGTCTTACAAGATATCATTGATTTTCAAAGGATTTTGAAAACTTAAAATAATTCAATTGAGTGTGCTTTCTCACGCTAGTTTTCCAGACTAACTCGGGTATTATTTTATTATAAACCTCGAGTTAGACCGAGTATTACAAATATAGGATAGGATGCTATGGAGCTTAGGGGACGAGCTGGATGACGGAGACGTATATCACGTATCTAACTTATATTCCGCTGTGTATAGTATGCTGTATATTTAGCTTTGTGAGGACAAGTAACTATAACTGTCCAGTATTGTGCCATTGATTGTGTTGTACTCTGATGTTGTAATGTATAAAATAGTAATAGTTCTTTTTTTATAAAGATCAGATCTTATCTATTATATATTGTTCCGCTGCGATTGTGAGATTCTATGTCGTTATTTCTGTTTTCTTCTTCTACCTCTTTCTTATTTCTCTTACGACCTAGTATTTCCAGCATTCGATTATCTGGCATGTGATACAGTGGACGTATTGATGTCGATTTTCGAGCGTCGAAAATTGGGTCGTGACATTATTTTTCTATAACTAAAATATTAAATTGGATAAGATTTTAAAATTTAATATTTCCTGGAATTAAAATTTTATGATTTAATTAATGAGAAAACAATTAGAATGTAATTTATTAATGGTTATTTAAGGTAATTGACAACTATTTTGATGCAATTTTAATCAATTGAAATTATTGTAAGGTTAACTTGGTTACAATTGTAAATAATGAAATAAATTAAATGTTGTATTAAATGGTGAGATTGGATGTAATCAATTGAAACTGGATATGTAACTAGTGATGTGTAAGTTGCTACAACACTTGTTTGCAAATAATAAAATTTATAATTATGATTAAAATACTTAAAAGTAACAATTGGTTTATTTATCATCTCATTTTATTATATGTTGAAATAATTTGGAAATCGATAAAAATTTAATGTAAACCAAATATTGCAGTTAATATGAATTAAGATGATAACTGTAGAATATTGATGTAATAAAATGTAAACCAATGTTAATTATATCCATAAGGTGATAGTTGATATAATAATAATAGTGGAAATCAAAATAAAAGAATTTATTTCAATTAAATTATAATTAACTGGAATTTTTTACACTTGTAATAGGACGCTGACATTAATGTAATGTTAACTCTTGAGTTTGACAAGGAAAAATTATTTTAATGGATTATAAATTTATATGTAATCAAGAATGATAAATTTGTTAACTTTTAAATTTGAATTGTAAAGTGATTAAACTAATTTAATAATAATTTATTTAATTAACGTGAAATTTAGCCATTTTGGCCACTGTATCAGATTTTGAGGAAACCAGTTTCATCGAATCTGTAACAGTGAATTATTGTAGGATTTCAAGTTTCATATCGATCAGACTAGTCGTTTGATCGTGCGGGCTCGAAATGCGTAGAAATCAATTTAATGAATTCAATTAAAATAAACTGATTTTAAAAGCTAACTTCTATATACAATGGAATTAGGTTTCAAAACTAGTCCATTGAGTTTAAAAATATCGAAAAACTATATTTCAATATATTGGATGACCAATTTTCATTTCGGGAACGAAACGGGATTCTCGGGTCGTTGTTATTATTTCGATCCAACCCTGCCTATATATAGGCAGTTATAAACCCTAGCTGTTTCTCATTTCATTATTTCTATACATACATTTTTTTCCTCCTTCTCAAATGACGGAACATCAAAACTAATTCCTAAATTCCTAAACCTAATTACAATTTCAAAAAAAATGCGAATCTAGGGAAACTTCGAGTCACGCTTCGGGTTCTAGAGTCAAAAACCCTACAGTGACTTCGGGTCAGGAACCAAATGACTCGGGTCTCGGGTCGTTTTGAAAAAACTCGGAGCTGGCACCGGGGATTTGAGGTGGCGGACCGAAGTATGACCCGAAGTCGAATCAGGGCCTAAATTTTCGAATCTTCTAAAGTTAATAACTTTTGCATACGAGCTTGGATTCGCGCACGGTTTTCTCCATTGTGATCATATCAAAATTCCAGACGGTATGAAAATGGTTTAGCTGCATTTGGAGACTACTGGATTTTTGGGCTTTATTTGGATTTTAAATCGACGACAAATCAAAGGTGAGTGTTTTAACCTACCCACAACTACTAAATCATCTTATGTTGATAAAATTAAATTTATGATGTGATTTAGAAATTTACTGATTACTATTTGGTGTATTTAAATTGTCATTCCAGTTAAATTTAAATTTATATTGAATTTAATTTCCATTTTATTTAATATTGAATTTAAATTATTAATTAAATGCCCGATAATGATAAATGGTTTATTTGTTGTGATTTATTAGTTGATATGAATGATGATTGTGATGGATGACTAGTTGTTGATATTTGGATGATTGAGTATTATATTTATTTATATGTTGTTATCACACTGCAAGTTCCTTTAGTTATTGTTAGAAAAATCACTATGGATTGAAATTCATACTCGAATGATATATAGAATAGAAAAAAATCATTATGGGTTCAAATGATAAGCTCGAGCGATTTTATGAATTTTTAATTTTATTGGGGACTGCGGGTTGAAATGATATATATCCGTAAATTTAGATTATTATGGGTTTAAATTATATATATCCATATCACTTGACCATAGGGTACAAAATTATATATGGGTACCATATTGGTTAAATTAAATAATTTTTAAATCCTTAATTTTTGGATCCAATTAAATGATATTTTAAAGAAATTTTATTTATATAAACTGAATTGTTTTCAAAAATCCAAGCCTCAAAATGTTGAAATTGAATTCGTTTAAATGAATTGTTTAAAGATATTGAATTGAAGTTATAAAGTTGAATTTGAAGTATAAATGAAATTCATCGAAATTGAGTTATTGTAAACGTTTGAATATTTTATTTTGGAATCTATTGAATTTGGAGTAGCTTAAATTTATAGTTCAAACATGGATTTGAAATTGATATATGTTTAAATGGTTTTATTAAGAATCTGAATTTAAAGGTAAAAATTGAGTTTTGTTGATTTGAAAGCTGGATATGGTCCATATTTGTTGACATGAAAGAAATATTTTATTGATATTAATTTCAAACTAATTATTTTAATATAAAATATTTAAAGATATATTATTTTAAATTCAGATTTATCTAGATTTTCAAACTATTTACTATATAAAACATTTCCAATAACCAACCACTTTATATTAAATTATTAAAACTATATTAAAACTATTTTAAAGTATTTAATCTATTTTAATCAATTTTAATATATTTTAAACTATTTAATCTATATTAAATCTAGTTTAAACTATTTTAATCTATTTTAAACTGTTTAATATATTTTTATCTATTTTAAACTATTTAATCATTTAATCTACATTAAGCTATTTTAATCTATTTTAAACTATTTTAAACCATTTAAACTATTTTAAAGTATTTTAACTATTTTAAACTATTTTAACTATTTATGACTATCTAAAATATATTTCAAAAATTTCAAATAGTGCAAGGTTGAATTAGTTATATTTAAATTCTGGATATAAAAGCGGATATGGTTCAATGATGTTATAACTTACGTCGGAATTTGAATGATATTTTCTAGTGAAATGACATATTTTGAGAAAATATGATGATTTTGAAATGAGGGTTTAACTTATTTTGTGAATATGATTTCGAAAATGGATATTATTTGGAAAGTACTATGACTTTTAAGTGAGTAGATATTTTTATATCAATTATGAATCGGTTTTGGGAATATAAAAGAAACATCCGGTGTGAAATAAGCGTTTGGTTGTTAAAGAGACCGGGATCAGATATTGTCATACTCTTTGCCAATGCCAAAAACCACTTTAACAACTGTGCACATGGTGGAGATTTCAAAATAAAGTAGGATGGTTTGGCGAACGATTCTGTGTGAGGTATTAATGTAGCCCTAACTCACTTGAGTCAGCTTGATGTGACTAAAACAGGAGCTATACCTTCGCTAAGTGAGGTCGCACCTCTGATCGGACATGCTTCTCTGATACTGTATTTATTAAGTTGTGATTGATTTAGTTCCCACCCCTCAATTTGATTATGGAAGTGTGTTCCTAGGTGGGAAGTAGTAGCTGCTATGCATTACCACCTACCCGGTTCTGCAAACGGTAGAATCCTACCCTGGCATTGCCTCACATGCCTTATTGCGCCCATTACGAGTTTGGTTTGTACCGTACCCATAAAGTGCTCACTGAGTAAACCACCAGTTTGGTGGAGCTTACCACATCTGTTCATACAACCGGAATATATAAAAATGTGTTAAGGTGGATATAGGTAACGCCTTAATGCTATTTTAATACTTTACTTTACTAATAGACATATTATAATAGTGTACATTACTATATAGTAAATAATTTAATAGATTTTTAGGATATCGTAATCTCGAACATCTTTAAGTTATTGCACGCACATTAGAACTGGATATGAGATGTAATGTAACGACCCAAAATTTTCGATCCCGAAAATTCCAGATAGTTATGAAAAAGAAGAAAGGGATAGAAGAAGAAGAACAGAAACACCAAACATCTCACATTCGCAGCGGATAAAATATATTAATAAATAATAATAGCTTACAAAAGAATACTATATATGTCGATTACATTTAATATACATCAGAGTTTCACATTATATACAGTCACTGAATATTTACAATTATCATGTCTCACATTAACAATAATATAAATACAGAGGAAATACTCTATACGATATTGACATCCAGCTCGCCTCCTGAGCTCCAGAACGTACCTACCTGAAAATCTATAATACTCGGTCTGACCCGAGCATTACATCAAAGTAACACCCGAGTCAGGCTGGAAACCAGCGTGAGAAAACTCATACAACACGGAATACAAGCCTATAACTTATATAAAACCCGGGTAACTCAGGTAAATTCACAAGGCCACAATTTATTTTAGACATCACTTATCTCACATATAAGTTTCTAAATACCAAGATTTAGATTTAAAATAGTCCAATTCCTTTAAAACCATTTCATTCCAGCCCATATATTTCATATATGAATTTATAAAAATTCGAAGTGGTTTCGGGTATTTCCCGATACCCGACCCCAGTCTCTTCAAACCCAATGTCATCCAAACCCAAGTTATTCAAATGAAGTACATAACATTTCATATCAAAGATAACAACTCATTCGAAGTACCCAATAACTTTCAAACATCCTTAAGCAAAGCTTAATCACATACAAATTAATTCAATTGATTTTTAATTGAATTTCAAACCACATTCACTTGGATTCCTTCATTCAATATTAATTAGCTCTAAATAAATAAATTAATCAACCCTTCGTTATTCATCTTAATTAATCATCCTGGATTAATTATCTTTCAATTGCATTCAAGCAATTATCTTTAATTAATTATCACGATATAAATTATTCATAACCATAATCAATGAGTAATCTTTAATTACTTTATGAATTAATTAACTACATTTAATTACATTAATCTTTAATTGCTTATATCAATTATCTTCTCATAAGCCACTTATTATTCATTTAAATAAATTATCTTTAATTATGTCATTGATTATATAAATTAATGATTTTCCAATTATATTTTAATTTATCCTAATCTAAATTAATTACATTAATCCACAATATCAATCGTTCTTGATTTATCTCAATCTATAATTAACTATCCATTTATTTACTTCATTAAATGAATAAATTCTCCTTAATTAATTATCTTAATTTATCTCTTAATTAATTTCCCGAAGTAATTATATTTTATTAGTCGCCTTAAGTAATTACCTATTAAACCACCTAATGATCATTCTAAATTAATTTAAACTTAATTAATTAACTCAAATCATTAATTAAGTTTAATTAATCGATTATCCATTTAAATTATCCTAACTATCTAATGAATTACTAATTCATTAAATCCTTATTAATTTAAAATAAACCATTTCCTTATTTATGATTTAAGTTTCAAACAATTTAAAATCCAAATGCTTCGAGTCAATCAACAATTAACTCGAAAACCAACCAAAACAAAATCACCAAATCATCCGTGCACATCCAAACAATTCAATCAATCATCCAATTATCTAAATTTAACCGTTTAAATTTAAATAAAAGTCCAACAAAGTGATATTTACTCACCATAGTTATCACTTGAATCAATAGAATTAATTTATCATCTATCTTTTCCCACTTAAGTAATTACCCTCAATTACTTAATCAATCGTTAAATTATTATATTATTTATTCCTGGGTTTATTATTTGTATTAACCATTGAACCCTTAAATTACTTATGTAATTATCTTGAATTAATTTCATTTCATAATTCAACTTTAAATAAATTAATCATCTTGAATTACCTTATCTTACTTATCACATTAACAATTCAATCCTTAAAATATATTACACAAATTTATCAACCTTTAATTAGTTATCTTTATAAATTGATTAATTACTCCTTAAACTGATTAGATTAACTATTTAACCATCCACAAATAATTAACCCTTGATTTAATTCCATTAACTAAATCACATCTGAAACATGTTGAAATTGACTTATTATAAAATTGTTTTAAACAGCCCAATTTGAATATAGTTTTTTTTCTTTTTCTTTTTTCCTTCTGCATTAACATTAATGGAGTTAAATTAAATAGGGTAGAAAATCTCACCTTGACAATTCAATGCCACTGCCTGTTCGAGAACCCTAGAACGAGAGCCCCTTCGATTGCCGACGAAAGCTCGCGAGCCACCCTACTTCCTGACGACGACGACAAACCCTTGATGTCTCAGCACGCGCAAGCGCCTGCTCCTCTCTTCGCGAAACCCACCGCGACACTGCTCGATTCGTGAGCCACCGCCGCCTGCAATGAATCCCCCCTTTCGATTCGTTCGTTGATTGATGTCAGTAGCTCGCTAGAACCCCGAGTCCACGCCACGAAACCCTAACACGACCCCCCTCGATTGATGCGATCGTGCTCGAGCTCGCGACCTGCGTCGCCACGTCCTTCGAGGCTTCGGCCATTAATTCGATTTTTTTTGATGAGTTTGATTTTTCTTTTTGCTGTTGAAGACAAGAGAGGACGGGGGTAATTAAAGATAGAAGGAAGCGTCTCGAGTACGCGTTGATTAAAATAATTAAACATAGCAAATATCTCGAGTTGCATAACGCAAAAATTCCGAACCCTAATTCAGACATGTTCGACAGACGATTGTAAGGTTTTACCCGCATTCCGAACCCAATGGAACATGTTTCAAAGGCTAATTCGATTGTATGCGCGAGTTACAGAAGTAAACGATCAATTTTAAATTAAATAGATTAAAATAGTTCTAAGCGTTTTGAGCTGCCAGGGTCAAACGACAACTCTGATTGCTACGAAAATTGAAATCCGACAATAACTAATTATTACGGATCTAATGGAACTGGTTTCGTCTAATTCTGAGACTGTGCCTCGGAAGGCTATTTTTAAAAATCGATTTAAACGATATATTATTAAAACCTAACAAATTACCTTCAAATTAAATTTCAACCATTCTATTGTAACAACCCTAGATTTTTGTATATTATTTAAATTGGACTTACTTTTATTTTTAAATTATTTTAAATTTGTTTTATTTCAAACATTTCATTTTTAAATATAAATGATGATTATTAAATGATTTATGGTTCAAACTAGTATAATTTGACATTTTACTGTAAAGTGAATTTCTGGTCAAGCTGTTCAAACTGTGACTTTTAAACTTTAAATTTAAATTATTTTAAATCTTAAATTTTATCTTTTATTATGAAAAGAGATGTAATAACTTGAACACTGCTTTTCGTGTCGTTGAAAACGGAGTTAAACTGTAAATGTTATGTACATTTCAATTTTGACTGTAATTTGATCTATTTAACAATTTTGTCTATTTTAAATTATATAAATCTTATTTTCTTTGTCATATTTTGTTTTAATATGTTATTGTATGTATATTTTTGTATTATAATAATTTTAAAATGAAGTAAACAATTTTCCAAAGTCAATGGTGATTTATTTGTAATTTCTGGACACTATTTTGGTTTTTAAGAAATTTCTTTAAATATTTTTCTATTTTCTTTAAATTTAATTTAATTTTTTTCTTATGTGTAAATGGGTTATTTTAAGTATATTTTGTCTTTTAATATTTTTTTAAAGTGATGTTATAATTTTTCCAAAGTTTACTGTGTTGATTTTTTTCAAAAAAAAGGCTGTTTTCTTATTTTCTGCTATTTTCTTCATTAAAATTATATTTAAATTTAATTTTTTTATTTTGTGAATGTACTTTTATTTTATATTATTATTTATGTTTAAAAATATATTACAACCTCATATGAATTTTCTAAAATTTATTTCATGTAATTTCAAATTTCATAGACTAGTTTACTATTTTAGCTATTTTCCTCAATTTAACTTTATATAATTAATAAATATTATATATATTTTTATATTTTGATAAGTTTTCGAAATTTTATCTGGGATTATTATTATTTCCAGAAATATCAAGTTATATAAACAAAATTAAGGAAATTTGAAAGGTTTTAAAAGCTTTGAAACGTAAAGTCGTTTCACCTCCTAAGTCGTTTCTTTTACCGTTTCCTCATTTACTCTTTGACCGTTTTTTTTCTTTTTCTATTGAATAGTCGTGTATTTTCCTTCCTATTCACATGAGAAACTTCTCACTTTCCATCATCAAACTCACGGCTAGAAGTATTGAAGGTAATGGCTTCCATTTCATCTTCTTTTTGCTTTGTTTTTCTACTTTTCTATTTGAATTTTGTACTTGTTCTCACCTTCATAGCTTGGCTCCTCCTCAACCAGATCTGACCTGACCTCCACCACCCCCTTCCTCTGACCATCTCCCATCCTACTACCTCTCCATTTCAGGCCAAGCCAATCCAAGGTGAAGACAACCACAAAATGAACCAAAAACCCACTATTTGCATAAGCCTCTTCATATTCATGCATAGTAACTCCTCCACCACTTCAATACCTTGTAGCCGTGCCTTATAGGACCCAAACCTGAACCGAAGTATGTCCAAACCTGATCTAAGACATTCCCTAATCCGTGCTAGCAAGTGTAGAAGGCAAGGCAAAAGACTGTGTATTCGTATCTCTTTTATTTCAAAGTTATTCCTATTCAATGTTGTATTGAATTATAATTTTATTTTGTTTGTTTTGGGTTATAACACAAGTTCTATAGCTTGGATTTGCTCTCCACTCAAATCAAAAATTGTGTTATTGCCTTCTGGAATCCGTTGTGTCATTTGTATTGCAATCTCCAGCCATAAAAGGTGAGTAAAGCTCACACGACATTTATACTTATGCGGTTGTGAAACAACAACAACTGAATGTGTAGAAAAATATGTGATGTCATAATTGCCTGTGATTAATTATATATGATGTAAAACCTGTTAAATTTCATGTCATGTCATCTGTTATTATATATATGTTGTTACTGTTCATTTTTATATATGTTTATCACACTGCAAGTTCCCTATAGATTAGAAATCACTATGGGTTGAAATGATACATACCCGAACGGACTTTAGAATAGGGGAAAAATCGTTGTGGGATGAAATGATAGGCCTGAACGATTTTCAACTTATTTTATTTACTTGGGACTGTGGGTTTGAAATGATAAAACCTGGATTTTTCTTTGTAAATTACGGGTTGAAATGATACATTACCCGTATCACCTTACCTAGCGTAGAAAATTATATACATGCCCGTAGTTAAAATATGTTTTTCTAAAAAAATTAAAACATTTTACAAATTTAATTATTATAATATTTTGATTTAAAATTAAATAAAAATATAATTTTTGTAAAGTATTATTGATTTTCTGGAAATCTACAAGTTAAATAAATTATGGAAAAGTTAGAAAATCTGAATGTAAGTTATTTTGAAAATTTTGATTTAATTTTTAATGGAATTTAAATTAACTTTGAAAATATGATAAATTTGTGATATTTTTAATTTTAAATTAATTTAAAATGATTTTTATAACATATTAATGATTTTTGAATAAAGTTAAAATGTCAATGAGTGAATATTGAGTTGAATTTGGAAATATAACTTAAATTGGAATTTATGAATTTGGTTTAAATGTGAAATTTTAAGTTAAGTTAAATAAAATGGAATTAAGCTATATTTGAAATTTTAAACTTAAGTGTTAAGTTGAAATTTAATGTAATGAAATTAAATTTGAATGTTGAAATTTAATAAGTGAATTATTAATAAATATTGATTTTTGGAAGGAAACTTAACTTTATAAAATCATGAATTTAAGAAAAATTAAATGATGCTTATAAATGTGAAAATGTATGATTTTATAAGTTAAAATGATTTAAATAAAAATATAAGTGTTTGTGAAATTCTATTGAATATTTGAAGTTAATTAACAGCATTTTTAATACTGTCTTTTGTAAAATTTAATTGTTTTGAATGTAACTTTCTGTAGCATTTTCTAAATGCTGCGAAACTTGAATTTTCATTGTTTTAATAAATTTAAGTGAATAAATGAACATTGAAAAGTTTAAATTTTTGGAATTTAATAATTTAATTATTAAATGTAATAACTTCATTTTTATGATTTAATAATGAAGTAATTTGTTTTGAAATATAACTATTTGATATATTAAAATGATTGAAAAGGGGTTTCGAAAGATATGATATTTTGATACATTAAAATGATTGAAATATGGTTTCGAAAAGATATGATATTATGATATATTAAAATGATTTGAAATGTGGTTTCGAAAAGATATGATATTTTGATATATTAAAATGATTTGAAACGAAGTTTTGAAAGATATGATATTTTGATATTAAATGATTTGAAAAATGGAGTTTTGAAAGATATGATATTTTGATATTAAATGATTTGAAAAATGGGGTTTTGAAAGATATGATATTTTGATATTAAAATGATTTGAAAAGAAGTTCTGAAAGATATGATATTTTGGAAATGAAGCTTTGAAAGGTTATGATATTTTGGTATATTAAAATGATTTGAAAGGAATTTTTGAAAGGATATGATAATTTAATATATTGAAATGGTTAGAAATGACCTGATATTTATTTGATACATATTTGAATTGAAAGATATGGTATGATGATATATTGAAATGGTTTGGAAATGATTTAATCTTTATTTTGATAAAGATTTGGGTTGAAATGATATTTTATTTTGAAGTATAAAATATTGTTTTAAAGTTATAACTACGGATTATAATAACGACTGGTTGTTAAAGAGACCGGGATCGGATATTGTCTTATAGCCGGCCAATACCGAAAACCACTTTAACAACTGTGTACGCGGTGGAGATTCCAGAATGAAGTAGGATGGTGGCGACGTTCACGAGGTATATTACGTGGACCCAACTCCCGTGAGTTGGCATAAATGACTAAAACAGGAGCTATACCGGGCTACACAAAGGGTCGCACCCTTTCATCGAGCATGCTCCATCGGAAACCATTCTATTACTTTTGCGATTCGATATGTGACGCCACTTCGATTCGGGGGTATTGTTCGAGGTGGGCGGAAGCTGCTGGCTCGTAGTCACCACCGGTCCGGGAGTGCAAACGGTGTATCCACCCTGGCATTGCCTCGCGTGCCGTGTCATCTCCTTATAGTGAGCCCACTACGATTTTGGTTTTAAAGATCCGACCGCGTTAAGGTTCACCAACCCCTTATTTTCTATATGATCATACTTTACTGATTAGACACTACTGTATATAGCATATATTACTACATAGTAAATAGTTTAACGGATCCTTAGAGGATGGGCGGTCCCAAACATCTTCTAAGTTACTTGTACCTTTACTACAGTTCACTTGAGTTGGTTTACATTGTATAAGTATGTATGTCCTGACTCGAGTGTTTGTATTTTTATTTACGCTCGGGTCAGCCTGAGTTATTCATAGATTTGGATTTCCACTTTCTGGAGATTGGAATCGCCGGAGATTATCTACTTGTCAAGTTTTATCTTTTCAGCCTGTTGGTCCTATCCAGCTATTGTATTAGTAGATTTCTATGCATTGAGACTTCTCTTGTACTATATTTCTTCTGTTGTATCTTATGTAACTCTGATATATTTATATGGTAGCTTCATGAACTACTATCTCTTTTGCTTCCGCTGCATTATTATTACTCTGTGTCTGTGATCTGTGATTTTTATTTACTGTATATTCTGAGGTTTGCCAAATTTTTATTTACAACGCGGTATTTTGAGCTATTCAATTCCGGCATGAGTGTCTACCTATACACTTATAATGGATGCGAATGGTTGAAAATATCGGGTCGTTACAGTTGGTATCAGAGCTTTGGTAGCTCTAGGCAAAACTCAGCATATGGAGTGAATGTATTTACGGAATCACTTTCATTCGAGTTTGAATCTCTCCCTTTTGACTCGATTCCTTTGCATTTTGGAACGTTCCCTACGGTTCCAAAATCTATTCGTATCCCTCGCTATTCATCTTCTTTTGACTCTGGAGTATTCCATAACTCCGCGTCGAATGATCTTTTTAGTGAGTCGGCGGTCACGCCATTTTCAAATTAAATTGAAAATGGGGGAAAACTCCTTTACAATTAGCATCGATTCACCAGAGATTTATATCTATCCTTGGTTTAGATGCTAATATCTTTTGTTATCCAAAACTCTAACTCTTGAGATCAATGTAGATTTACCCTAGAGAAAATCCACATAAATCTTATTATTTAAGTCACGGTTGACCCGGTTAAGGTTGCCCGCGATTTATTTAAGCTTACCCACCTCCCTACTCTGTTATTAAATCATCTTGTCTTTTGTTTCCAATCTATTCTTCCAAACATTTTGAATTATACTTGTATATCTATGTTTTGTTTTATGTATTGTGTTATTTGAGTTGTTGATGTTGAGTTGGGTTTCTGATCAATTCGTCTGATCAACGCTATCGATAGGATTTATAAAACACATTGACAGAACAAACTGACACAATATATTTTAAATTTTTGGTTAATGAAATAAATTTTGACATATAAGTAAATTTATGAAACTTAATAAACTGATTCAAAATTGATTATTTGAAGTGATAATACTTGATTTGGGAACTGAAATGAATTTAGAACAAGAAATTCGAGAATTTAATTTCCGATGGTTTCAAACCTTGTGTTTAATGTTTTAAAAGGTTATATTATTTAAAGTATTTTCAAATAGAAATTTGTTTTCAAAGAATTTTAAGTTTAAAATTAGCGCTCTTCTCATTGTCGCTGGGAAATAACTTCGGTGATGACTGCAGCATTATCGACGTTCATTTTCGAGTTTCGAAGTGAAGGGACCGCTCTGTAATCTTGCTACAGCTTTGTTTTGGAAATCAATTTGATTTGAATTTCTAAAATATGACTTGATTTATAATATATATAGATATATGATTTAAATTTGATTTGATAAACTATGTACATACCTTTAGTTATCTCTAAATGGTTTGAAGAAATCGAAAATTTCATTCTTAAATTTCATTTTTAAGAATAATTTCAATTATAAAAAGAAAAGAAATTTTTTGGATGAATATTCAAGCATGAAATGATTTAATTGTATAATACAATTGCATTGTAATATAACTTACCTTAATTTCAAAAGTTAACAATGTAATTGGATAATATACAATGTAAAAAGATTTTTTTTTTATAAAATTTGAGTGGTTATAATAAATGTTACGCACTTAATTTTTAATTATAAAATGATTAACAGAGGTAAATAGAAATAAATGGGTAATTGAATAATTTACAATATAAAATAATGTTAAAGGAACTAAGAATAAAAGAAAGCAGTTATAATAAGTGTAAGTATATTTAACATAAGTGATAAATAGAATGAGCGGAATAAATTTAATTTTAATTACGAATAAAGAAGAATAAGATTTATTAAGCACATTTTGAGTGTAATAAATGATTATTTTTCAAACCCATGGTTTAAAAAATTGTTAATTTAAGATGATTGGATAATAAGATAATGAAATTTGAGATAATTAACGATTTATTTAACTTATGAAAAGAAGAGGTGGAAAAAATTTAAATTGAAATTTCCATGCTTTCAAATCTATTTCCTTATTTTTTTTCAAACTATCTTTTGGTTGTCCTTATCATCCTTATCTTGCTATAGACTGGTATAGGCATCTTTCTATAATCTTTCTGTTTAGAAATCTTTCTATAATCTTTGATAATTTGCACCTTGCGAAACTTACCTATAACAACAGTTATCAGGTACAATTTTCAATCTTCTTGTCATCTTATCTTAATCCTATTTCACTCTATGTTTTTCTGTGCTTTTCCGTACCTCATCCCTTTTCGAGGACGAAAAGTTTTGAGCGGAGGAGAGTGTAACAACCCTAGATTTTTGTATATTTGTTAAATTGGACTTTCTTTTATTTTTAAATTATTTTGAATTTGTTTTATTTCAAACATTTCATTTTTAAATATAAATGATGATTATTAAATGATTTATGGTTCAAACTAGTATAATTTGAATATTTTACTGTAAAGTGAATTTCTGGTCAAGCTGTTCAAACTGTGACTTTTAAACTTTAAATTAAAATTATTTTAAATATTAAATTTTATCTTTTATTATGAAAATAGATGTAATAACTTGAACACTGCTTTTCGTTTCGTTGAAAACGGAGTTAAACTGTAAAAGTTATGTACATTTCAATTTTGAGTGTAATTTGATTTATTTAACAATTTTGTCTATTTTAAATTATATAAATCTTATTTTCTTTGTCATATTTTATTTTAATATGTTATTTTATGTATATTTTTGTATTATAATAATTTTAAAATGAAGTAAACAATTTTCCAAAGTCAATGGTGATTTATTTGTAATTTCTGGAGACTGTTTTGGATTTTTAAGAAATTTCTTTAAATCCTTTTCTATTTTCTTTAAATTTAATTTAATTTTTTTTTCTTATGTGTTAATTGGGTTATTTTAAGTATATTTTGCCTTTTAATATTTTTTAAAGTGATGTTATAATTTTGCCAAAGTTTACTGTGTTGATTTTTTTTTCAAAAAGGCTGTTTTCTGCTATTTTCTTCATTAAAATTATATTTAAATTTATTTTTTTTATTTTGTGAATGTACTTTTATTTTATATTATTATTTATGTTTAAAAATATATTATAAGCTCATATGAATTTTCTAAAATTTATTTCATGTAATTTCAAATTTTCTAGACTAGTTTACTATTTTAGCTATTTTCCTCAATTTAACTTTATATAATTAATAAATACTATATATATTTTTATATTTTGATAAATTTTCGAAATTTTATCTGGGATTATTATTATTTCCAGAAATATCAAGTTATATAAACAAAATTAAGGAAATTTGAAAGGTCTTAAAAGCTTTGAAACGTAAAGTCGTTTCACCTCCTAAGTCGTTTCTTTTACCGTTTCCTCATTTACTCTTTGACCGTTTTTTTTCCTTTCCTATTGAATAGCCGTGTATTTTCCTTCCTATTCACGTGAGAAACTTCTCACTTTCCATCATCAAACTCACGGCTAGAAGTATTGAAGGTAATGGCTTCCATTTCATCTTCTTTTTGCTTTGTTTTTCTACTTTTCTATTTGAATTTTGTACTTGTTCTCACCTTCATAGCTTGGCTCCTCCTCAACCAGATCTGACCTGACCTCCACCACACCCTTCCTCTGACCATCTCCCATCCTACTACCTCTCCATTTCAGTCCAAGCCAATCCAAGGTGAAGACCACCACAAAATGAACCAAAAATCCACTATTTGCATAAGCCTCTTCATATTCATGCATAGTAACTCCTCCACCACTTCAATACCTTGTAGCCATGCCTTATAGGACCCAAACCTGAACCAAAGTATGTCCAAACCTGATCCAAAACATTCCCTAAGCCGTGCTAGGAAGTGTAGAAGGCAAGGCAAAAGACTGTGTATTCGTATCTCTTTTATTTCAAAGTTATTCCTATTCAATGTTGTATTGAATTATAATTTTATTTTGTTTGTTTTGGGTTATAACACAAGTTCTATAGCTTGGATTTGCTCTCCACTCAAATCAAAAATCGTGTTATTGCCTTCTGGAATCCGTTGTGCCATTTGTATTGCAATCTCCAGCCATAAAAGGTGAGTAAAGCTCACACGACATTTATACTTATGCAGTTGTGAAACAACAACAACTGAATGTGTAGAAAAATATATGATGTTATAACTGCCTGTGATTAATTATATATGATGTTAAACCTGTTAAATTTCATGTCATATCATCTGTTATTATATATATGTTGTTACTGTTCATTTTTATATATGTTTATCACACTGCAAGTTCCCTGTAGATTAGAAATCACTATGGGTTGAAATGATACATACCCGAACGGTCTTTAGAATAGGGAAAAATCATTATGGGCTGAAATGATAGGCCTGAACGATTTTCAACTTATTTTATTTACTTGGAACTGCGGGTTTGAAATGATAAAACCTGGATTTTTCTTTGTAAATTACGGGTTGAAATGATACATTACCCGTATCACCTTACCTAGCGTAGAAAATTATATATAGGCCCGTAGTTAAAATATGTTTTTCTAAAAAATTTAAAATATTTTATAAATTTAATTATTATAATATTTTGATTTAAAATTAAATAAAAATATAATTTTTGTAAAGTATTATTGATTTTCTGGAAATCTATAAGTTAAATAAATTATGGAAAAGTTAGAAAATCTGAATGTAAGTTATTTTGGAAATTTTGATTTAATTTTTAATGGAATTTAAATTAACTTTGAAAGTATGATAAATTTATGATATTTTGAATTTTAAATTAATTTAAAATGATTTGTATAACATGTTAATGATTTTTGAATAAAGTTAAAATGTTAATGAGTGAATAATGAGTTGAATTTGGAAATATAACTTAAATTGGAATTTATGAATTTGGTTTAAATGTGAAATTTTAAGTTAAGTTAAATAAAATGGAATTAAGCTATATTTGAAATTTTAAACTTAAGTGTTAAGTTGAAATTTAATGTAATGAAATTAAATTTGAATGTTGAAATTTAATAAGTGAATTATTAATAAATATTGATTTTTGGAAGGAAACTTAACTTTATAAAATCATGAATTTAAGGAAAATTAAACGATGCTTATAAATGTGAAAATGTATGATTTTATAAGTTAAAATGATTTAAATAAAAATATAAGTGTTTGTGAAATTCTATTGAATATTTGAAGTTAAGTAACAGCATTTTTAATACTGTCTTTTGTAAAATTTAATTGTTTTGAATGTAACTTTCTATAGCATTTTCTAAATGCTGCGAAACTTGAATTTTCATTGTTTTAATAAATTTAAGTGCATAAATGAACATTGAAAAGTTTAAATTTATGGAATTTAATAATTTAATTATTAAATGTAATAACTTCATTTTTATAATTTAATAATGAAGTAATTTGTTTTGAAATATAACTATTTGATATATTAAAATGATTGAAAAGTGGTTTCGAAAGATATGATATTTTGATACATTAAAATGATTGAAATATGGTTTCGAAAAGATATGATATTATGATATATTAAAATGATTTGAAATGTGGTTTCGAAAAGATATGATATTTTGATATATTAAAATGATTTGAAACGAAGTTTTGAAAGATATGATATTTTGATATTATTATTACTCTGTGTCTGTGATCTGTGATTTTTATTTACTGTATATTCTGAGGTTTGCCAAATTTTTATTTACAACGCGGTATTTTGAGCTATTCAATTCCGGCATGAGTGTCTACCTATACACTTATAATGGATGCGAATGGTCGAAAATATCGGGTCGTTACAGTTGGTATCAGAGCTTTGGTAGCTCTAGGCAAAACTCAGCATATGGAGTGAATGTATTTACGGAATCACTTTCATTCGAGTTTGAATCTCTCCCTTTTGACTCGATTCATTTGCATTTTGGAACGTTCCCTACGGTTCCAAAATCTATTCGTATCCCTCGCTATTCATTTTCTTTTGACTCTGGAGTATTCCATAACTCTGCGTCGAATGATCTTTTTAGTGAGTCGGCGGTCACGCCATTTTCAAATTAAATTGAAAACGGGGGAAAGCTCCTTTACAATTTGCATCGATTCACCAGAGATTTATATCTATCCTTGGTTTAGATGCTAATATCTTTTGTTATCCAAAACTCTAACTCTTGAGATCAATGTAGATTTACCCTAGAGAAAATCCACATCGATCTTATTATTTAAGTCGCGGTTGACCCGGTTAAGGTTGCCCGCTATTTATTTGAGCTTACCCACCTCCCTACTCTGTTATTAAATCATCTTGTCTTTTGTTTCCAATCTATTCTTCCAAACATTTTGAATTATACTTGTATATCTATGTTTTGTTTTATATATTCTGTTATTTGAGTTGTTGATGTTGAGTTGGGTTTCTGATTAATTCGTCTGATCAACGCTATCGATAGGATTTATAAAACACATTGACAGAACAAACTGACACAATATATTTTAAATTTTTGGTTAATGAAATAAATTTTGATATATAAATAAATTTATGAAACTTAATAAACTGATTTACATTGATTATTTGAAGTGATAATACTTGATTTGGGAACTGAAATGAATTTAGAACAAGAAATTTGAGAATTTAATTTCAGATGGTTTCAAACCTTGTGTTTAATGTTTTAAAAGGTTATATTATATAAATTATTTTCAAATAGAAATTTGTTTCCAAAGAATTTTAAGTTTAAAATTAGCGCTCTTCTCATTGTCGCTGTGAAATAACTTCGGTGATGACTGTAGCAT
This sequence comes from Allium cepa, assembly GCA_030765085.1. NCBI lineage: Eukaryota > Viridiplantae > Streptophyta > Magnoliopsida > Asparagales > Amaryllidaceae > Allium > Allium cepa. The sequence continues at coordinate 359,822,313 of CM060934.1, forward strand.
CATCGACTTTCATTTTCGAGTTTCGAAGTGAAGGGACCGCTCTGTAATCTTGCTACAGCTTTGTTTTGGAAATCAATTTGATTCGAATTTCTAAAATATGACTTGATTTATAATATAATAGATATATGATTTAAATTTGATTTGATAAACTATGTACATACCTTTAGTTATCTCTAAATGGTTTGAAGAAATCGAAAATTTCATTCTTAAATTTCATTTTTAAGAATAATTTCAATTATAAAAAGAAAAGAAATTTTTGGATGAATATTCAAGCATGAAATGATTTAATTGTATAATACAATTGCATTGTAATATAACTTACCTTAATTTCAAAAGTTAACAATGTAATTGGATAATATACAATGTAAAAAGATTTTTTTTTATAAAATTTGAGTGGTTATAATAAATGTTACACACTTAATTTTTAATTATAAAAGGATTAACAGAGGTAAATAGAAATGAATGGGTAATCGAATAATTTACAATATAAAATAATGTTAAAGGAACTAAGAATAAAAGAAAGCAGTTATAATAAGTGTAAGTATATTTAACATAAGTGATAAATAGATTGAGCAGAATAAATTTAATTTTAATTAGGAATAAAGAAGAATAAGATTTATTAAGCACATTTTGAGTGTAATAAATGATTATTTTTCAAACCCATGGTTTAAAAAATTGTTAATTTGAGATGATTGGATAATAAGATAATGAAATTTGAGATAGTTAACGATTTATTTAACTTATGAAAAAAAGAGGGGAAAAAATTTAAGTTGAAATTTCCATGCTTTCAAATCTATTTCCTTATTTTTTTTCAAACTATCTTTTGGTTGTCCTTATCATCCTTATCTTGCTATAGACTGGTATAGGCATCTTTCTATAATCTTTCTGTTTAGAAATCTTTCTATAGTCTTTGATAATTTGCACCTTGCGAAACTTACCTATAACAACAGTTATCAGGTATAATTTTCAATCTTCTTGTCATCTTATCTTAATCCTATTTCACTCTATGTTTTTCTGTGCTTTTCCGTACCTCATCCCTTTTCGAGGACGAAAAGTTTTGAGTGGGGGAGAGTGTAACAACCCTAGATTTTTGTATATTACTTAAATTGGACTTTCTTTTATTTTTAAATTATTTCGAATTTATTTTATTTCAAACATTTCATTTTTGATTTATAAATGATGATTATTAAATGATTTATGGTTCAAACTAGTATAATTTGAATATTTTACTGTAAAGTGAATTTCTGGTCAAGCTGTTCAAACTGTGACTTTTAAACTTTAAATTAAAATTATTTTAAATCTTAGATTTTATCTTTTATTATGAAAATAGATGTAATAACTTGAACACTGCTTTTCGTATCGTTGAAAACGGAGTTAAACTGTAAAATTTATGTACATTTCAATTTTGAGTGTAATTTGATTTATTTAACAATTTTGTCTATTTTAAATTATATAAATCTTATTTTCTTTGTCATATTTTATTTTAATATGTTATTTTATGTATATTTTTGTATTTTAATAAATTTAAAATGAAGTAAACAATTTTCCAAAGTCAATGGTGATTTATTTGTAATTTCTGGACACTGTTTTGGATTTTTAAGAAATTTCTTTAAATCTTTTTCTATTTTCTTTAAATTTAATTTATTTATTTTTTCTTATTTTTTAATTTGGTTATTTTAAGTATATTTTTCTTTTTAATATTTTTTAAAGTGATGTTATAATTTTTCCAAAGTTTACTGTGTTGAATTTTTTTTTTAAAAAGGCTGTTTTCTTATTTTCTGCTATTTTCTTCATTAAAATTATATTTAAATTTAATTTTTTTTATTTTTTGAATGTACTTTTATTTTATATTATTATTTATGTTTAAATATATATAAAAGCTCATATGAATTTTCTAAAATTAATTTCATGTAATTTTAAATTTTTTATACTAGCTTACTATTTTAGCTATTTTCCTCAATTTAACTTTATATAATTAATAAATACTATATTTTTTTTTATATTTTGATAAATTTTCGAAATTTTATCTGGGATTATTATTATTTCCAGAAATATCAAGTTATATAAACAAAATTAAGGAAATTTGAAAGGTTTTAAAAGCTTTGAAACGTAAAGTCGTTTCACCTCCTAAGTCGTTTCTTTTACCGTTTCCTCATTTACTCTTTGACCGTTTTTTTCTTTTTCTATTAAATAGCCATGTATTTTCTTTCCTATTCACGTGAGAAACTTATCACTTTCCATCATCAAACTCACGGCTAGAAGTATTGAAGGTAATGACTTCCATTTCATCTTCTTTTTGCTTTGTTTTTCTACTTTTCTATTTGAATTTTGTACTTGTTCTCACCTTCCTAGCTTGGCTCCTCCTCAACCAGATCTGACCTGACCTCCACCACCCCCTTCCTCTGACCATCTCCCATCCTACTACCTCTCCATTTCAGGCCAAGCCAATCCAAGGTGAAGACCACCACAAAATGAACCAAAAACCCACTATTTGCATAAGCCTCTTCAAATTCATGCATAGTAACTCCTCCACCACTTCAATACCTTGTAGCCATGCCTTATAGGACCCAAACCTGAACCAAAGTATGTCCAAACCTGATCCAAAACATTCCCTAAGTCGTGCTAGGAAGTGTAGAAGGCAAGGCAAAAGACTGTGTATTCGTATCTCTTTTATTTCAAAGTTATTCCTATTCAATGTTGTATTGAATTATAATTTTATTTTGTTTGTTTTGGGTTATAACACAAGTTCTATAGCTTGGATTTGCTCTCCACTCAAATCAAAAATCGTGTTATTGCCTTCTGGAATCCGTTGTGCCATTTGTATTGCAATCTCCAGCCATAAAAGGTGAGTAAAGCTCACACGACATTTATACTTATGCAGTTGTGAAACAACAACAACTGAATGTGTAGAAAAATATATGATGTTATAACTGCCTGTGATTAATTATATATGATGTTAAACCTGTTAAATTTCATGTCATATCATCTGTTATAATATATATGTTGTTACTGTTCATTTTTATATATGTTTATCACACTGCAAGTTCCCTGTAGATTAGAAATTACTATGGGTTGAAATGATACATACCCGAACGGACTTTAGAATAGGGAAAAATCGTTATGGGCTGAAATGATAGGCCTGAACGATTTTCAACTTATTTTATTTACTTGGGACTGCGGGTTTGAAATGATAAAACCTGGATTTTTCTTTGTAAATTACGGGTTGAAATGATACATTACCCGTATCACCTTACCTAGCGTAAAAACTTATATACAGGCCCGTAGTTAAAATATGTTTTTCTAAAAAATTTAAAATATTTTATAAATTTAATTATTATAATATTTTGATTTAAAATTAAATAAAAATATAATTTTTGTAAAGTATTATTGATTTTCTGGAAATGTATAAGTTAAATAAATTATGGAAAAGTTAGAAAATCTGAATGTAAGTTATTTTGGAAATTTTGATTTAATTTTTAATGGAATTTAAATTAACTTTGAAAATATGATAAATTTGTGATATTTTGAATTTTAAATTAATTTAAAATGATTGGTATAACATATTAATGATTTTTGAATAAAGTTAAAATGTTAATGAGTGAATATTGAGTTGAATTTGGAAATATAACTTAAATTGGAATTTATGAATTTGGTTTAAATGTGAAATTTTAAGTTAAGTTAAATAAAATGGAATTAAGCTATATTTGAAATTTTAGACTTAAGTGCTAAGTTGAAATTTAATGTAATGAAATTAAATTTGAATGTTGAAATTTAATAAGTGAATTATTAATAAATATTGATTTTTGGAAGGAAACTTAACTTTATAAAATCATGAATTTAAGGAAAATTAAACGATGCTTATAAATGTGAAAATGTATGATTTTATAAGTTAAAATGATTTAAATAAAAATATAAGTGTTTGTGAAATTCTATTGAATATTTGAAGTTAATTAACAGCATTTTTAATACTGTCTTTTGTAAAATTTAATTGTTTTGAATGTAACTTTCTGTAGCATTTTCTAAATGTTGCGAAACTTGAATTTTCATTGTTTTAATAAATTTAAGTGCATAAATGAACATTGAAAAGTTTAAATTTTTGGATTAACAATTTAATTATTAAATGTAATAACTTCGTTTTTATGATTTAATAATGAAGTAATTTGTTTTGAAATATAACTATTTGATATATTAAAATGATTGAAAAGTGGTTTCGAAAGATATGATATTTTGATACATTAAAATGACTGAAATATGGTTTCGAAAAGATATGATATTATGATATATTAAAATGATTTGAAATGTGGTTTCGAAAAGATATGATATTTTGATATATTAAAATGATTTGAAACGAAGTTTTGAAAGATATGATATTTGATATTAAATGATTTGAAAAATGGAGTTTTGAAAGATATGATATTTTGATATTAAATGATTTGAAAAATGGAGTTTTGAAAGATATTATATTTTGATATTAAAATGATCTGAAAAGAAGTTCTGAAAGATATGATATTTTGGAAATGAAGCTTTGAAAGGTTATGATATTTTGGTATATTAAAATGATTTGAAAGGAAGTTTTGAAAGGATATGATAATTTAATATATTGAAATGATTAGAAATGACCTGATATTTATTTGATACATATTTGAATTGAAAGATATGGTATGATGATATATTGAAATGGTTTGGAAATGATTTAATCTTTATTTTGATAAAGATTTGGGTTGAAATGATATATTATTTTGAAGTATAAAATATTGTTTTAAAGTTATAACTACGGGTTATAATAACGACTGGTTGTTAAAGAGACCGGGATCGGATATTGTCTTATAGCCGGCCAATACCGAAAACCACTTTAACAACTGTGTACGCGGTGGAGATTCCAGAATGAAGTAGGATGGTGGCGACGTTCTCGAGGTATATTACGTGGACCCAACTCCTGTGAGTTGGCATAAATGACTAAAACAGGAGCTATACCGGGCTACACAAAGGGTCGCACCTTTTCATCGAGCATGCTCCATCGGAAACCAATCTATTACTTTTGCGATTCGATATGTGGCGCCACTTTGATACGGGGGTATTGTTCGAGGTGGGCGGAAGCTGCTGGCTTGCCGTCACCACCGGTCCGGGAGTGCAAACGGTGTATCCACCCTGGCATTGCCTCGCGTGCCGTGTCATCTCCTTATAGTGAGCCCACTACGATTTTGGTTTTAAAGATCCGACCGCGTTAAGGTTCACCAACCCCTTATTTTCTATATGATCATACTTTACTGATTAGACACTACTGTATATAGCATATATTACTACATAGTAAATAGTTTAACGGATCCTTAGAGGATGGGCGGTCCCAAACATCTTCTAAGTTACTTGTACCTTTACTACAGTTCACTTGAGTTGGTTTACATTGTATAAGTATGTATGTCCTGACTCGAGTGTTTGTATTTTTATTTACGCTCGGGTCAGCCTGAGTTATTCACAGATTTGGATTTCCACTTTCTGGAGATTGGAATCGCCGGAGATTATCTACTTGTCAAGTTTTATCTTTTCAGCCTGTTGGTCCTATCCAGCTATTGTATTAGTAGATTTCTATGTATTGAGACTTCTCTTGTACTATATTTCTTCTGTTGTATCTTATGTATCTCTGATATATTTATATGGTAGCTTCATGAACTACTATCTCTTTTGCTTCCGCTGCATTATTATTACTCTGTGTCTGTGATCTGTGATTTTTATTTACTGTATATTATGAGGTTTGCCAAATTTTTATTTACAACATGGTATTTTGTGCTATTCAATTCCGGCATGAGTGTCTACCTATACACTTATAATGGATGCGAATGGTTGAAAATATCGGTCGTTACATCTATTATCTTCAGTGTCCTTATTATAAATTTTATAAGCCTTCAAATTATTTTAACAGGCTTAAAACTGAAGAATTCAATAATTTATCTAATTTTCAATTATTAAATTCAATGTTTATACTATATAATTCAATGATTTAATTATCAAGTAAATATTGATATCTTGAATTCAAGTTAAAATTAACTTTTTAAATATTTAAAATCAATTAATTATTCCAATTTACATAGTTAGAAATTCCAGGTCGTCACATTCCTCCCCCCTTAAAAGAATTTCGTCCCCGAAATTACTAGTTAGGAAGAATGAACCAATACCCGTTTACTTTTTCCCAAAACCCACAGTCAACATCCTACCAACTTCCCAAAACCTTCTATAGATTCAAACAACACCCCTTTGCTCAATCATCTAAATTTCAATTAAAAACTAAATTTTGAATTATCAAAATTTTCTCAAAATTTTTCTAACTCTCTAAATTCCCAAAATTTTTTGCCAACGTCTCCTTTGCGCAGCTAGCTCGGTACTACTACAAAAGGCCTCTACGCGCTCCCAAATACCAAAAAGAAAACAGAAAGCCAAATGGCTAGACCAAAAACCCAATCCAATTCAAACCGAATTTAAAATACATACCCTTTTTGTCGGCATTTCACATTTATCTATTAGAATCAAATCCAACTTTCTTTTCCCTTTTTACTACCTGCATATCTTGTTTAGCAACCATATTCAATCGTAACTTACAAATCGTTTTATACATTCTCTTATATAGGTTTCCATATCCATTTCTATTCAAACTAGTTTCCCCCACTTCTATACGAATTCAATTTACTTTAAATATTGAATGTTGAATTTAATCTCATGTATATTTGATTCATATTAGTTTCATTTACTAATTTACTTTAATTCCCAATTTGAAATCGTTTTGTCGTTAACCAATTTTTTTTTCAAAAATTTTCTAACCCCCAAAATTTTCGGAAAATTTTGGCAGAGTCTCCCTTGTACGGAGGAGCTTTTGCAATTTTACAAGAGATATAAATATATATATACATCGACCCACCTGGTCAGAAAAAGCAAAAACAGTTCATATTTCCTAATTTTATTACGTAGGCGTACCTTATTTAGCATTTTAAGCAAGCGACTTATTAATTTAAGCAATTAGTGCAATCCAAATGCAGCCAAACGGCTTCCCGGTACCTGTACTTACTCAATTTAAATATGTAATTGCCATATATAGAGAATTTATTAGCATTTCACTTACTTTCAATAGCTAAACACATGTATTACATACACAACAAATGCCAAACGCTTCCCATAAGTGATTCATATGAATTTAAAGCTTATTCAATTGTTTTCAACCAAATTTATATGCCATTTCATTCAGTTTTAATGGCTTGCAACTCAATCCCTTATATTCAATTGATTTTTAACCCAAACAAGTTCATATTCACTTCAAATGATTCAAAAATCAATTTTATTTAATCTCTATTAACTCATAGAATTTAATTACTTTGGTTTATGCCAAACAACAATTATTGTTATGCAATCTCGACGATCTTCGCTTAATAGGGTATTCTATTTTAGTTTATAGCTACTTTAAATAAATTTTCAATTCATTTTATATTTAATTCCATTTCATATCCAATTTATTTACCAACCATTCATTGTATTTCATTTTATTTCCGCATTAGATTCATGCAAAACGGTTTATTAAGCTTAGCACATTCAAACTTATAAATTAATAATCATTTCCAAATTAATTCAATCCAAGCTTTTATTTAATGGGTTTTCACCCATATTCGAAGCCAAGCTTCCATAAATTTTAAACTTAAGTTAATTTACTTTAATTTATTCCAACATCAAACTTAAGTTTACTTTTATTTGGTTCTCATTTAATAAAATTCCATTAAATTCAGTTAGCCCATCAATTTTAAATTTTAATTTTAAATTCACCTTCTCAATTTATCAAAATAATATCCAACCACATACTTATCTCATTTATACTTCAAGTTAGTATACCACCAAATTTAAGTTCAGTCTGATAATCCAATTCCAATCACCACTTTGATTTAGTTTTTATTTAATCATACTTCATACATTTATTATTTAACTCAATTAACCCATTTTAAAGTTTTAAATTCACCTGCTTAACTCATTCCGAATTTGTTTTATTAATACAAAGTCATTCTCAATTTATTTCTATTTACTTGGGTTTTGTTTTGCAACTCAAACCATTTCTATTATAATCACTTCTCTTACATCCAATTTACATGCAAATTTCATTAAATATTATTCAAATCATCCTTAAATTTTATTATAATTCAAATCATCACTTTTTCGATCCAACTCCATTTTATTTCTATTCTGCAACATCTCTTCTTATTTAATTCATTATTAAATCTAAGTTGAATTCTATTTAAAATACGAATTCATTACCAAATCCATTATCAACCTACAATCCAATTTATTTACCCGGGTTAATTTTTATTAATATACTCAATCAAATAATTATTTAGCCAATTAGCTTATTCCAATTCTATATCAAGATTCGATTTTATTACAAAATCACTTTATTAAATTTTCCTGAGTTCAATTTTATTTTATAATTCCAGTTTTGATTTGTTTTTCCTTTTATTCTCTCAAAATTCCATCACTTTTATTTAAAAATTTTAGAAATGCTTTTAAATTCACATCATACTAATAAAATAGCTCTTTATAAAAATACTTTTTATAACTGATGTCTCAACCAGTCCATCCTTGTTCTCACAGAAATTCAATCATACGTTGATCAGGCGTAAGATTGAAAATCTATAAGTACTTGGTTAACCCATTTTCAACACCCAGTGAAAATATTTGGAAAATAATTTTATTGAAAATATAGAAAACAGTTTTTGAAAATAGAGGAAATATCTTTGGTGTGAATGCTCTGGAAATCATCACCCCCATCCATGGTCGCAGTTAACCCGATGGTTAAGTTGTCATCCCGACAATATCCATAGATAACTGTAGGCCTCCGCGCCCCTCGATTACACCATGGAACCCACAACAGATCGCAGCTACAACTGGGGTTACGTAGCTGTCACAGCAAAAACCCATATAACTGTAGGCATCAGCGCCATCGAATTTCGCTGCCAAAAATGAAACTGCTCCACTCCAATTGACCATAGATCGCAGTCTACCGATGTTGCGTTGCCTTCCCAGCAAAATCAAGTGTAGACTATTGGCACTCATCCTCCACACGATTTCGCTATGGTCCCCACAGTAGATCACAGCGACATCGAGTTACACTGTCGTCACAGCATAACCCAAATGCCTCTGTAGGCATCAACGCCCTCGACTTCCGCTACCCAATAATCCTCAGGAACTAGTTTTGTCCGGATTCCTCACAGGATCAACTTTAGAACCCCTCCCTTGGGGCTCAAGGCAGCACCACCCGGTGACACTCCTGAGAAGTTCATTTCAAGGGAGTGCCTTTTTCCCCTGAGCCATCATCAAAACATTTTATACTATACCCATATAGTATCTTCAAATCATACACCTAGTATGATCTCATACAAAGCTCATTTATACAAAATCGATTATTCCAAAATCAATAATTCTCAAACTAGGCTTTTCAAATTCCAATATTGATTTTACCCAAAAATCAAAAGCCTTTCCAAATCCAAAGGTTCTCAAAACCTTTTCCAAAGTCCTCATAAGATCCTTTATATATATATATATATATATATATATATATATATATAGACACACACACATATATATAAAATTTTAAAACTTTGGATCATTTCAAACTTGTATAAAACCCTTTTATACTTCAAACACTTTCAAAAATACTTTCTTCTGGCTGTAGATTTATCAAGGGGAGTTTTATCTCATATGACAAAGATATATAGCTTCATTTATTCAAAATCAAATATTCAAATTTGACTTCTCTTTCCAATATCAATTTCCTTTCTATTCACACTTCCTTAAATTTCCATTCACTTATTTACAATTGCCTTTATCCCCATTTGGATTATCACCTCAATTCTTATCTCGGTTGGGTATTAAATCCATAATAGTTTGAACTCCGACCGGTTTATATTTAGAAAATAACTTGAAAATTTTGAAAATAGATAAGTAGTTGACAAATAATTATTAGTTTACAAAATAGCTATAAAATAGCTAACTAATTGTAAAATAGTCGAAAAATAGTTGAATAGTTTCAGAGATTTTAAATAATTGCAAAATAGTTGAAAAATAGAAATTAGTTTGTGAAATAGTTGAAAAATAGTAATTAGTTTAGGAAACAATTGAAAAATGTTTAAATAGCTTCAAAAATAACGGTAAAACAAATATATAATAAGTTAGCTTTAAAAAGTAAGGTTGTGTATATTTAATAGCTTAGAAAAATAAGTTTGTATTAAAACAATTTTTTTTTTAAATAATCAAGAGTCAAACTGTTCACTACCCAACAATCCAATTTAAATTTACACTTTCATTTAAATTAATCCTGTTCCTTTAATAATAATTTCAAATTATACCAATTTAATCTCCCATTTAATTTTAAACTTATACATCTTCAATCACCAATTCAATTAATTCAAACCAAATTAAATTTTGAACTAATTCAATTTCAATCTTGAATTTAAACTATCTCGAAGTATATAAATTCGAGTTAAATTCTCAAAGGTTGATTTAACTCTTTAAACCAAATTAACTTTTATTTAAAGTTTTAAACAATCTTAAATTTCTGAGTCCAATTCTTCATTTCAATTTATCTCTACTTACATTTTTCAAGATTCAAATAAGAGCTCAATACAATTTTATTTGTTTTCAAAATTTAATTTATTGTTCAGTTTTATCTTCCAGTTTGAAGCCAGTTCTTAAACAAGTTTATTTTACAATTCAATTATTCAAATTTATTTTATTTATACACTACCATTCTCAATTTAAAGATTTTTATTAACAATAGGATGATATCATCCAAAACGTCCCTTTATTTTCAAATTTTAAATCTCAAACCCGTTTTGAGATCACACAAATCCCCAATTCAAATCAACCATTTAACTTTCCAAGTTAAATTCCAATTTCATCTTGAAATTTCCAATTCAGGTTGCTTTTCCTACATTTATTTAACTTTCCCAAAGTTAAATTCCAATTTACTTAATCCAATCAACCTCATTCAATCCTTAAACTTCACAATAATAATCTTCCCACTTAAAAACTTATATCACTTTGGGTTTTTTTTTACATCACACTTCAGGGAAAAATCAAAATTCAACCTCTTCGAATTTATTTCAAATTATCTCTGATATCATGTATATCCATACATATATACATATTTATTTCTTGGCCCTCCCAGCCATGTTTTAAAATTTTAAACCACCCTTGGTTTTAGATTCAAATCAATTTTCAAACAACCCATTGATTGCAACAAGCCCAGTTATCCAAATAATACTTATTTATTATTTTTCATTATTTTGAAACAAAATTTCTGAATTCTAGGACAAGATTTAGAATTTCATTTTCAATGCATTAAATTTTAATTTGATTGTATTTCTATTTCGACTTAATTTAATTCTAATTCAAGACTCCAATTTGGTTGTATTATATTACTTCTTAATTTTAATTTCAATAATTAACAACCAATCACCTTAATATTTATTAGAAGGAAATATTGCTTTATATATATCAAAATATATTTGATATAAAATCATTTAAAATCTTTATATAAGAAAATAACCAGTACGCGCTCATATATATATTCTACTCATTCTAGAGTACTACAGACTCTATTAAATGAGTTATTCCCACCAGAGTCAAGGTTCTCGCTTAACCTTTTAGCTCTGATACCAAATGTAACGACCCGAAATTTTCGATCCTGAAAATTCTAGATAATTAGAAAAAGAAGAAAGAGATAGAAGAAGAAGAACAGAAACACCAAACATCTCACATTCGCAGCGGATAAAATATATTAATAAATAATAATAGCTTACAAAAAAATACTATATTTGTCGATTACATTTAATATACATCAGAGTTTCACATTATATACAGTCACTGAATATTTACAATTATCATGTCTCAGATTGACAATAATATAAATACAGCGGAAATACTCTATACGATATTGCCATCCAGCTCGCCTCCTGAGCTCCAGAACGTACCTACCTGAAAATCTGTAATACTCGGTCTGACCCGAGCATTACATCAAAGTAACACCCGGGTCAGGCTGGAAACCAGCGTTAGAAAACTCATACAACACGGAATACAAGCCTATAACTTATATAAAACCCGGGTAACTCAGGTAAATTCACAAGGCCATAATTTATTTTAGACATCACTTATCTCACATATAAGTTTCTAAATACCAAGATATAGATTTAAAATAGCCCAATTCCTTTAAAACCATTTCATTCCAGCCTATATATTTCATATATGAATTTATAAAAATTCGAACTGGTTTCGGGTATTTTCCGATACCCGACCCCAGTCTCTTCAAACCCAATGTCATCCAAACCCAAGTTATTCAAATGAAGTACATAACATTTCATATCAGAGATAACAACTCATCCGAAGTACCCAATAACTTTCAAACATCCCTAAGCAAAGCTTAATCACATACAAATTAATTCAATTGATTTTTAATTGAATTTCAAACCACATTCACTTGGATTCCTTCATTCAATATTAATTAGCTCCAAATAAATAAATTAATCAACCCTTCGTTATTCATCTTAATTAATCATCCTGGATTAATTATCTTTCAATTGCATTCAAGCAATTATCTTTAATTAATTATCACGATATAAATTATTCTTAACCATAATCAATGAGTAACCTTTAATTACTTTATGAATTAATTAACTACATTTAATTACATTAATCTTTGATTGCTTATGTCAATTATCTTCCCATAAGTCACTTATTATTCATTTAAATAAATCATCTTTAATTATGTCATTGATTATATAAATTAATGATTTTCCAATTATATTTTAATTTATACTAATCTAAATTAATTACATTAATCCACAATATCAATCATTCTTGATTTATCTCAATCTGTAATTAACTATCCATTTATTTACTTCATTAAATGAATAAATTCTCCTTAATTAATTATCTTAATTTATCTCTTAATTAATTTCCCAAAGTAATTATATTTTATTAGTCGCCTTAAGTAATTACCTATTAAACCACCCAATGATCATTCTAAATTAATTTAAACTTAATTAATTAACTCAAATCATTAATTAAGTTTAATTAATCAATTATCCATTTAAATTATCCTACCTATCTAATGAATTACTAATTCATTAAATCCTTATTAATTTAAAATAAACCATTTCCTTATTTATGATTTAAGTTTCAAACAATTTAAAATCCAAATGCTTCGAGTCAATCAACAATTAACTCGAAACCAACAAAAACAAAATCACCAAATCATCAGTGCACATCCAAACAATTCAATCAATCATCCAATTATCTAAATTTAACCGTTTAAATTTAAATAAAAGTCCAACAAAGTGATATTTACTCACCTTAGTTATCACTTGAATCAATAGAATTAATTTATCATCTATCTTTTTCCACTTAAGTAATTACCCTCAATTACTTAATCATCCGTTAAATTATTATATTATTTATTCCTTGGTTTATTATTTGTATTAACCATTGAACCCTTAAATTACTTATGTAATTATCTTAAATTAATTTCATTTCATAATTCAACTTTAAATAAATTAATCATCTTGAATTACCTTAACTTACTTATCACATTAACAATTCAATCCTTAAAATATATTACACAAATTTATCAACCTTTAATTAGTTATCTTAATAAATTGATTAATTACTCCTTAAACTGATTAGATTAACTATTTAACCATCCTCAAATAATTAACCCTTGATTTGATTCCATTAACTAAATCACATCTGAAACATGTTGAAATGGACCTATTATAAAATTGTTTTAAACAACCCAATTTGAATATAGTTTCTTTTTCGTTTTCTTTTTTCCTTCTACATTAACATTAATGGAGTTAAATTAAATAGGGCAGAAAATCTCACCTTGACAACTCAATGCCACTGCCTGTTCGAGAACCCGAGAACGAGAGCCCCTTCGATTGCTGACGAAAGCTCACGAGCGACCCTACTTCCTGACGACGACGACAAACCCTTGATGTCTCAGCACGAGCGAGCGCCTACTCCTCTCTTCGGGAAACCCGCCGCGACACTGCTCGATTCGAGAGCCACCGCCGCCTGAATGAATCCCCCCCTTCGATTTGTTCGCTGATTGATGCCAGCAGCTCGCTCAGAACCTCGAGTCCACGCCATGAAACCCTAACACGACCCCCCTCGATCAATGCGATCGTGCTCGAGCTCGCGACCTGCGTCGCCACGTCCTTCGAGGCTTCGGCCATTAAATCGATTTTTTTTGATGAGTTTGATTTTTCTTTTTGCTGTTGGAGACGAGAAAGGACGGGGGTAATTAAAGATAGAAGGAAGCGTCTCGAGTACGCGTTGATTAAAATAATTAAATATAGAAAATATCTCGAGTTGCATAACGCAAAAATTTCGAACCCCAATTCAGACATGTTCAACAGACAATTATAAGGTTTTACCCGCATTCCGAACCCAATGGAACATGTTTCAGAGGCTAATTTGATCGTATGCGCGAGTTACAGAAGCAAAACGATCAATTTTAAATTAAATCGATTAAAATGGTTCTAAGCCTTTTGAGTTGCCAGGGTCAAACGACAACTCTGATTGCTACGAAAATTGAAATCCGATAATAACTAATAATTACGGATCCAATGGAACTGGTTTCGTCTAATTCTGAGACTGTGCCTCGGAAGGCTATTTGTAAATATCGATTTAAACGATATATTATTAAAACCGAACAAATTACCTTCAAATTAAATTTCAACAATTCTATTATCTTCGGTATCCTTATTATAAATTTTATAAGCCTTCAAATTATTTTAACAGGCTTAAAACTGAAGAATTCAATAATTTATCCAATTTTCAATTATTAAATTCAGTATTTATACTATATAATTCAATGATTTAATTATCAAGTAAATATTGATATCCTGAATTCAAGTTAAAATTAACTTTTTAAATATTTAAAATCAATTAATTATTCCAATTTACATAGTTAGAAATTCCGGGTCGTCACATGTAACAACCCATTAACATCTCTGAAGCAGTTGCACTCATATTTATTATTGATTTAACTTACATAAGGCATTTTAGTTCTTACTCGAGTGTTTTTTCTTTTCATTACGATCAAATTAGTCTGAGCTTTTCAGTGCGTTGAAGACTATTTTCTGGAGGATGAAGATGAAGATTCAGTATATTATTACTATTTATTATATTTATTCTACTACATCATGTTGTTCCGCTTCATTATTTATTTATTCCTGCTGTATGTATAACTCTGATCATATTGTAAAGTGTAATCAAAAATATTTGTAAAACAGCTTCATGAATTGTTTATTGATTATTATATTTTGCCATTCCGCTGTGAGATTCTGTCTTTTATTTTTTTCTTTTCACTGCATTTTTTATTTACCCTATAACAATCCTCCCTTTTGAATGGTTTGAAATCGACATGTGTGGTTTATTGTCGATTTAAATCGTCCAAAAAGGTGGGCCATTACAGTCTTCTACTATGTTATATAACATGTAACAATCCGTAAATTTTAATGGCTTTAATAACTCAATTAAATTGAAATTTTATGAATTTTTAAATAAATGAATTTGGAAATAAAAATTTAATATTTGGCGTACGTCTATTTAAACATAGCAAATGGTAAATTTTCATCAGATAATATGGAAGTTTATTTTTATTGTATAATCCTTTTCAATTCAAATCAGTTAATAATTGACGATAATAAAATAATTTCAAAACCTGAATATTTTTATACAATAAATTTCTAAATTATCTTCTTAGTGAGAGATCATCTTCCATTTTTCCAAATTTGGATTGCTATTACTCCGTCTATCTTATTTTCGACAAAATAGCAGCATTTTCAGCACCGATTATCGACTTTTGATCGGATGATCGCACCATTGATAAATGTATACTGTTTTGATTGTCTTGACATGCTGATCTCTGCGGTATATTTAATTCTGTGTTTTGGAGTCTGGTTCACAAAGGAATCCACAAAAACAGTAACCGTATCGGTACCAGTTTTGTGACTTTTGATTTTGTGAACTTTTGAATTCTCTATCCATTCAAATCAACAACTATTTTGCTATTATTATTATTTTCCTAAATTCACGTTCAAACGTTCCTATTCCTAGCTATTAATATATTTAGAAATCAATGTCTGTTACTTAATTTCTGGCATGCGTACAAAGCATTTTCTTTTATTATTCAGATCAATCCGACCATTGCTCTCTTTTGCTTTTGAATTTATATAGTATGGTTTTTTTATTTATTAGCTCGTGAATTGTTCATTCCTTTCTCTTTTTAAACTAGCCGTTCCTATTTCTTTTGCTTTCGTTCTCCCGTCTTTTTATAAGTACGAAATGAAAAAAAGAAAAAAAAATGGCAACATTTTTCACGTCCTCTTTCGTGCATCTCCACTCGTCGTCCTTCCACCATCATTTCTAGATCCGCCCTCTCTGCCCTCCACGTCGCCTTGCTGCCGCCCCAAACACCGGTTGCTTCATCACCTCCTCACCAAAGTCAGACCGACCCAATCACCACACTAACACCAAAGAATCCTCCTTTCCACACAACAGTTTTAATAGCCGTGCCTCCATGCTTGCATTCATAGGTGTATATATATATTATACTTTATTATAAGAGAAAGTATACTTTAATGGGTACGTGTATATATATATAGATGCTTGTTCGTATTTTATGTATGACAGTATATATAATTCAAATTATGTAGGTATATATATTTCTATCTGGTGCTCAGATCTATAGCGACGTATGTTGCTAAACTGGGAAATCTTGAAAGAAAAATGAAATATAAGTCTTCGTATATGTATGAATAAGATGTATAATTTTTTTTATATCATTTCAGCAATATATTATGTTTTAAAGTAATATATATGTCATATTATATATCATTTATGTTTATACAGTACGGTAAACTTCTTATATAAATATATTAGTAAACTTTTTGTATTCAAATGTGGAGTCTGCATACAATGGTTTTCGCCTGTAGCATGCTATGGCCTTCTCAAACATATTTTACTTATAAATATTTTAAAGTTATCAAGTTTGGTTTTAAAATGTACATATATAATATGTATATATATATATATATCTGGTAATTGAAAGGAGATGAGTTATAAGTATATTGTTTTACAGTGTATTATATTATAAAAGTAATATATATATATATATACTTAATTTCAAAAGCATAATCTGTTGTCCTTTTTAGCTATTGTTTATTGTCTTCTGTTATACATATAATAATTGTTTATATATATATATTGTTTATGCGTGTGTACGTATATTAGTCTATGTGAATATATAATTATAATATATATATATAGGTGATATGTTGATTATATAATAAAGTTTATATTGGTCTTGTCTTTGTTAGTAAAAGTTTTTTTTGGTGCAGTACGTATTAATTATAATATTTATATAGTATGTTTTGTAACTATGTAATATATACATTGTTTAATGATATGTTTGTACAAGTCGATATGGCAGTTATATATAATACTTGTTATATAAATAAGCTATGTATATATACATGAGTCTGGTTTCTTATAATATATATATATATATATATATATATATATTATTTTGTATATTTAAATTGATTCTATAAATACTAAATTTGAATGTGGTAGTATAAATATAGTACTTTAAAATATATACATGATATGTTAGGTTGAAATGAATATGATATACAAGTATTGATTTTTAATATATTATGTATATATATAATGAGTTTAATAATTGTGTTTTAATTTAAACCAATAATTTTGAAATACATATATATTTAATTTAATATGCATTTGAAATTTTGAATATATTTTTATATATACAGATATATATATATATATATATATATATATATTTGTTCACTTATACTATTTACCCTAATTGATTCTGTTTTGACTTGATTTCGTCAATTTCTATCTATCAGTTTGTCCGTCCAATTTCGTGTCAATATTGCTTTGCTTTGGAATTCGTAGCTCATTCCTGGTTAAATTCCTCTAGCCTCGACGAAAGGTGAGCAATCACTCACGATTAATGTTCTCATATTTATTAAATTTGATTTCAATTGAAACGACAATAATATGTTGCTGTAGTTATTTAAATAGTTATATATGTTATTATATGTAACTGTTCACCTATGGGATATGACACCATATCATGTTGTTTATATGTTATTATAATTGATGAAATATGTCTATTATTATTATTATCATATCTGCTATCTCTCTGCAAGTTCCCTGTTAGTATAAAATTCACTAACGATACATACCCGAACGATCTATAGAATAAGAGAAAATCATTATGGGTTAAAATGATAGATCCAAGCGATTTTCATTTGAATTGAAATTGAGATTATGGGTTGAAATGATATATACCTGTATATATTTAAATTACGGATTGAAATGATATATATCCATATCACTTGACCATAGGATAGAAAAAAATTATAAAGACACTGTTGGTCTTTAAATAAATATTTTAAAATAATTTCTATGGTTTTGGAAGGAATTATATATATGGTTTATTTAATATTGTAATGTTTTATATATAAATAAGTTTTAAAATGAAGTAGATTTAATAACAAGTTTTAATTTAATAAAGTATGATTTAATTAAAATATAATGTGATGAGTATTTATTAAAAAAATTATTTTAGATCTTTATAATGATTTTTATAAGTTAAGGTTGGAAAGATAAGTTTGAATATATTCAAAATTGTATTTAATTAAGAAATTTGTTTAATTAAATTGAATTGAAACTTATTGAATTTGAGGGTTTTAAGATATGATTTTATAACTTGATTCTGATTTAGAGTGATTAAATGGATATTTCAAGTTTTAAATAAGTCGAAGCAAATATTTAGTTTAATTTAAGTTAAGGTTATTTAAATGATAATGGATTTATTAAGTGAGTATTGCAAAACTAAATAAAATGGAGTTAAATAAATTACATATGAAAGTATCAATTTTATTTTGAAAGTGCTATAATTTGGAAATATATATATATATATTTGAAATGGAAACGATATTTTGGTCTTGAAGTATAAATTATTTTGAAATGACCACGGTGTTATAATGACGTTTAGTTGTTAATAGTGTATATTTTTACATTATAGATAGTCCCACAGATCCTTAGAGAATGACAATCCCAACATCCCTTAAGTTACTTGTATTTCAGTTGATATTTCACGTAAGTTGGATTTATTGATATAAGAATGTTAATCCTTGAAAGTGCGCAGAACCGTGCACTATGGATATAATAATGCAGAGTAGCAATGTAGTGAATAGTGCAGAATATAAAAGCAGTAATATAATAAAAATAACACCAGAGATTTTTATACTGGTTCGGAGCACCGTCCTACGTCCAGTCCCAGACTTCTTCTGGAATTTCACTAAAACAACAATCCTCACTTAACCCGAAGGAACAGGTATACACAGTCTGAGCAGCAGAACATGATTTTCGCCTCAGCAGCAGAAGAGGACTTTACTAATACAAAAAGAATTTCTGACAATGTGTGTTCTTGATAACACTGATTTGTCTCTGATAGTAAAACCTCCTATAATCAAATCCTCAAGTATATGAAGTGTATGTGAAGACATAAAGAGAAGGTAATGCTAAGAATCAAAGATTGTGAAAATTTATTTGAAGATTCAAAGCAATAAAATGCTTGTTTACTGTTTGAATGTAAGTATGAGAGAACAAGAAGAATATAAGAAAGTTAGAATGAATTTCAGTAAATGTGAAGTGTTTGGGAACATGTATGTATAGTAGACAGAGAGTTGCAGCCATTGGTGAAGAGTTCTGGCCAAAAGGAGCATCCATTTCCGTTCAGAGAAGGATCGCAACCTTTCGCAGAATGAAGATGTCTATTCAAAAAGTGACAGTTGGGCTCAGGCCAGTCGAATGGTCATTCTTGGTCAGTCGACTGTCTATGCAACAAGTTTTAAAAAATAAGCAGTGCATACTCATGTATGTACACCAGTCAGTCGACTGGTTGTTTATAGTCAGTCGACTGGCTGTAGTGTTTTTGCACAGTTAGCCCTGTTTTGATTAAAAACTGAGAACATTGAAGTGCGGACTACTTGAGGATAGATTTTAACAAATTTCTAAGACTCAACCATAAGTAATAGACAGTGAAAACATAGATTCAAAGTCTTGATATCACCATAGTCCTTTGATTGTCTCTTTTTGTCGAGATTAATCGTGTATTCTCTTTTTCTTCTATATTGCTTTGTCATAAATCAAAACTAGTGATTCAACATTTTCCCCCTTTTTGATTGATGACAAACCTGTATATAATAATCCTATAGAATACATATAAAAACTCCCCCTGAATATATGACACTTCTTGTATCTGCATCAAAATGGCGAGTACAATTTTTCTCCCCTTTTATCATCGAAAAAAAGGAGATATATCAAAAATAGTTTCAATACAAAGTGTAGAAAGATAATCCAAAGTGAAACTACTTAGTACATGTCTCAAAGATAATCAATAAACAAACAAACATCCAAACGTTCAAAATGAAAAATAGAGGTTCCAATAAGCAAATAGCAATAGCATATACCAAACTTACCAACCAAAAAGAACTTATTCATCAAGATCTCAATTACACTCTCCTTCCGATGTAGTCTCCTTTCCGGGTCTGGAAGTGTCTTGAGCACCGCTGCCTGCTCCACTAGTGTCACTACTAGTATGCTTCTCTGATGTAGACCATGTATATCGAGGTGCTGGACGCTTTCCTTGGGCGACAGATGTGGCAGCAGTGGAAGAAGAACATGATAAGGCATCCCATAAAGTAGAGAAGAAGCCTTTGATTTTATCAAGCTTCTTATCCATTTTTTAGCCTTGAATCTAGTATAAGTTGATTTCAGGAAAGGATTTCAATGGATTCATGGGTGCTGGAGGAGGTAGCTAAACGAATTTCTCCTTCTTCTTGATGTGCTTCCGGCTCTCTAATTGTAAGACCCCCAGATTGTTGTTGAGCTTGTTGATGCTTCCGATCTTCATATGCGGTAATATATGGAGGTCTTGTTGGTAGCTTCATAAGACTGATGGTCCTTATATTTATCATTTCGGCAGTAGAGAATTCGGAATCAGGTTGACGAACACAAGCATCTAAAAGAAGTCTCATTATATATTCTCCAAAGTAAATAACATTCATATTCCCATAGGGGAATGTGAGAAATTCATCCAAAATACAACGTAACCAATTTACGCATATATCTCCCCATATGGCACAGAGAGCCTTGAAATTTTTCGGATATATTAATTCATATGATCCAGTTCATGGAAGAATAGATCGTATAAGATCTTGTGCAAGATTCTTGCTTTAGGCCGTAGAATCTTAGAGCGCAATGCAGTCATGTCGTCACTCATGAACATGTGACTAATTCTATCTCTTTGTCTTGTATTGCACTCGACATCATTTAAATCTATACCTTCATTTGGAGATTGAAGGATATGTGCCATTCGATCAAGTGAAAAGAAAACTTGTTGTCCACAGACCAAACTCCATACACAATTATTTGGATTAGTCGGTTGTTGGTAGCCAAGATTAAGATTTGCAAAGAAAAGTTTTACCATGAGATGGTTAATGTTGTGGCGATTTGAACTGTAGTCAAGTAGCGACTCTAATCCACATCTCCACATTCATTCTTGAAGAGAATAAGCTCCAAAATCAGAATATACCATGAATGAACCTTCAAAGATTCTAGAATTTTTCATCTTCTCCCCTCTTTCTATTGCGGTTGCGTCGTATAGCCAATGAGCAACATGAGTATCAACAAAAGATGAAGAAGCTTGTTTTGAACGTTTTGATCTTGGAGGAGCCATTAATTTGATATTTTTGAGATTTTTTTGAAAAAAATGGGGGCTAGGGTTCTGGAGGATGAAAAAATTATGAAGAAGGTAAAGTGAAAAGAAGGGTAAAAGGGGTAAACAGTGGACTGACCTATACGTCTCAGTCGACTGGTTGCCAACCCGAGTGTTTTTTACCATGTAAACAGTCGACTGACTATATGTTTCAGTCGACTGGCTGTAGTCAAGAAATCAGTTAATTATAAAAACAGTTTTCTGTTAATTTTATTTCAAAGATTAATAAAACAAACACATACATGAAAAAAGTAAACATGAATATAGAACAATAAAACACAAGAAGATTGATTATTTTGGAGTCTTAGGAGAGCATTCATCTAGTTCAACCTGGTGATCTCAACACGAGGTCGCAGAGCAGACCAATAGTTTTGGCATTCTCAAGAGTTTAGAGATCCTGGAGGTTGCTGTGGAGTTTGCTCCCATTGACTCCAGTGAGATGAATGTGGTTGATGAGATGTTGAGGGTTCAATAACGTCATTCTTTGGTGATTTGCCCCAGAATTTGAGAGCAATCGATTCTATAAGGCTAAGACATCTGGAATTCATTCGTTGTTCATTAACATCTCTCTTTGCAAGTTGATTTTCTCCTTTTGATAGTGGTGGATGTTGTCTATTTTTTCTTTAGTTTTTGGAGAAATAAAAAGTGATCTCCTTGACTTCTTGTTTTTTGGTGTATATCCAGTGTGATATTGTCCCCAATCATGAGTCGGTTCATTTCTAGGAGTAGGAGTGGCCAAAGAAGGAGTTGAGGTACTTGAAGAATGGTAGCTACTATGTGGCAAAAGATAACTTAGAGTTGGAGGAGTCATATGAATCGTGAGAAGCCATTGAAAAATATTGAGGAGCCTGAGTATGGAATTGTAAAGATGATAGCCATAATATGAAAAATACATATTTATAGAGGAGATGGAGCAGAGTTTTATGGTCAGAAATTGCAATGAACTAATAGCCAGAGAATAAAAATATGTAGGGAATGGATGAGAAATTTTTTAAAGATCAATGGTTATGGGCTG
Source organism: Allium cepa (assembly GCA_030765085.1). Taxonomy (NCBI): domain Eukaryota; kingdom Viridiplantae; phylum Streptophyta; class Magnoliopsida; order Asparagales; family Amaryllidaceae; genus Allium; species Allium cepa. Next base: position 359,845,232 of record CM060934.1, read on the forward strand.
ATGAAGTGTAAGATAAAGCGAAATATGTAGCTCAGCAAGAAATAGAATATATCATAACTGGTAAAGCATAGACTTACTAGCCATGAGACCAGAGTTCGAGCTCCAACAGCTACAATTTTTTTTGTTAACCAAAATTTTCAAGAATAATTAGAATCAAGCTTCTAGTTGAGACAAGAAACATACATAACTCAAATGGTAAGAAACAATTATAATTATATAACCAAGAGATCATGAATTCAAGTCTCTCTAGAGTCATAAAATTTTATTTTTGTCAAAAATTTGCATGAAAGTTTTTCTTATATATATTTTATCAAATTGTGCTATGAAAACTACATAAATACAAATAGTGTAAATATAAAAAAAATTATGAAAAATTTATAAATCTTTAAAAGAGACGATTCCAAGTTCTCATCTTAAAATGATGAAAGTATTTTCATTTAAAGGTTTTGTAAAAATATCTGCCAATTGTTTATCAGAGGAAACAAATTCTAGATTTATCAAATCCTTTTCAATATTATCACGAAGAAAATGATGACGAATGTCAATATGTTTTGTTCGTAAGTGATTGACAGGACTTTTAGATAAATTTATAGCACTAGAATTATCACAGTAAATAGTTGACTTGGTTAAATTAAAACCAAAATCTTGTAGTGTTTGTTGCATATAGATAACTTGAGCACATGCCAGAGCTGTAGAAATATATTCCGCTTCACATGTCGATAATGAAACACAATTTTGTTTCTTACTAAACCAAGATACAAGAGACCGTCCAATGAAGTGACAAGTCCCACTTGTACTTTTTCTATCTGTCCAACTTCCTCCAAAATCAGCATCACTATAGGACACTAATTCAAAAGGACATTCCTTTGGATAGAATAGTCCAAAGTCCATGGTTTTATTAAGATACCGTAGTATGCGTTTCACTACTCATAAATGTGATTCTTTAGGATCTGCTTGAAATCGTGCACACAAGAAAACACTCATCATTATGTCAGGTTACTAGCAGTTAAATATAGTAATGATCCGATCATACTTCGACATAATTTTTGGTCAATACTTTTGCCACTTTCATCTTTATGAAGATGTATAGTTGTACTCATAGGAGTTGGTATGGTAGAAGTATTTTCCATACCAAAGCGTTTAATTAGATTGTTATAATATTTTTCTTAATTTACAAAAATACCATTTTCTAATTGTTTTATTTGTAAACCAAGAAAATAATTTAACTCATCCATATGTGACATTTCAAATTCTTTTGTCATTGTTTTAGAAAATTCTTGATATAATTTTTCATTTGTAGAACCAAAATTAAAATAATATCATCAACATAAATTTGAACAATTAGAATATTTTGCTTGTTTCTTTTGATAAAAAGAGTTTGATCAACCTTTCCAATTTCGAAACCAGAATCTATTAAATATCTTTTAAGACGACCAAACCAAGCACGAGGTGCTTGTTTCAAACCATATAAAGCCTCTTTAAGTTTATAGACATGGTCAGGAAATTGTTCGTGTACGAATAAAGGAGATTGTTCAACATAAACTTTTTCTTTTATAAAGCCATTTAAAAAGGCACTTTTATCATCCATTTGATATAATTTAAAGTTATGAAAACATGCATAAGTTAATAAGATTCGTATTGCTTCTAGTCTAGCGACTGGAGCAAACGTTTCTTCAGAGTCAATCCTTTATTCTTGATTATATCCCCGTGCAATTAATCTAGCTTTATTCCTAGTAATATTTCCTTATTCATCTGCTTTATTTTTGAAGACCCACTTTGTACCAATAACTGATTGATCATTGGACCTTGGAACTAAATCCCAAACGTCATTTCTTTCGAATTGGTTTAGCTCTTCTTGCATAGCGATTAACCAATTTTCATCTATGGATGCTTCTTTAATATTCCTAGGTTCAATATGAGAAAGGAAATCTACATGACCAATTTGATTTAATTGACTTCTTGTTCTAACAGATGAATTGAGTTCTCCAATGACAATAACGGAAGGATGATCCCTTAATAATCTAGATGGAGATCTTAATTCATTATTATTGTGAACAATGTTTTAATTATTTTCAAGATTTGAAATTTTTGTATTTGTGATATTATCTGGGAATTCTTCATCATCTCTAATACTTGGGATTTGTTTAAAATTTTCGTCGAAGGATACATGAAGTGTTTCTTCGATGATATTGGTTCATTTATTATAAATTCGATAAGTTTTGCTTCGATCTGAATATCCTACAAAGGTTCCTACATCGGATTTTGGATCGAATTTGCCAAGCTGATCTTTTGTGTTTAAAACAAAACATTTTGAATCGAAAACATTAAAATAAGAAATATTCGGTTTTCGACCATTAAGAAGTTCATAAGGAGTATTCTTAGTTAGTGGTTGAATAGAAACACGATTCAAAACATAACTGGCTGTTGCAACTGCTTCAGGCCAGAAATGTTTTGGTAACATACTTTCATTTAACAAAGTCCTTGCACATTCTTGTAAGGTTCTATATTTACGTTCTACAACTCCATTTTGTTGTGGAGTTCTAGGAACGAAAAATTATGGAGTATTCCCTTTTGCTTACAAAAATATTCAAAGGATTCGTTTCGAATTCACCTCTATGATCACTCCTAATGTTTTTGACTTTTAATCCTTTGAAATTTTGAATTCTTTTGACAAAAGTTTTGAAATTATCAAAAGTATCACTCTTATTTTTCATAAAAATAGTCCAAGTAGATCTAGAAAAATCATCAATAATTACAAACATGTATCTACTGTGATTAATGGATTGTATTTGTGTTGGTCCAAATAAATTCATATGCCGTAATTCAAGTGGTTGTAATGTTGAAATAACTTTTTTGGATTTAAAAGATGACTTGGTTAATTTTCCTAAGTGACATGCATCACAAATATGATCAATTTTAAAATTCATTTTTGGTATACCTTTTACTAAATCATTTTTAGAAAGCTTATTTATTGCTTTGAAGTAATGTGACAGAATCGTTTGTGCCATAACCAAGGATCATTTTCTTTTGCTATTAAACACATATCTGAATTATGGTTTATTTTCATATTCAGAACATAGATATTTCTATCTCTATTTCCTTCCAAGATAAGATTTTGATTTTGATCAAAAATACTACATTTATTTTCTGAAAATGTGATTTTGAATCCTTTGTCACATAATTGGCTGATACTAAGTAAATTGTGTTTCAAATTTTTGACTAGTAAAACATTTGAAATAAGAGGTAAATTTGAAATACCATTGTTGCTCACATCGCCTTTTCCGGTGATATAGCCTTTGGAATTATCTCCAAATGTGACAGAGCCTCCATCTGAATAAGTAATGTTTGATAGCATATCTTTGTCTCCTGTCACATGTTTTGAGCAACCATTGTCGAGTATCCATTTTCCTCTCTTTTTAAGTAGGACCTGCAAAAAAAAAGAAATTATATTGGTACCCACCTTTTGTTGGGGTCTTAAGAGTTAGATCTTACGAAACCAAACACAAGAAGGTTCCGTGTTCCATTTGAAAATATAATTTTTATTTTTATGAACTATTTCCAAAAAAATTGTTAATATTTTTTTTCTTAATCAAATTGTTGTTTGTTTTGGGAACCCAAATTTTTATGCTTTTTGGGTAAGAATTCCTTTTTGTCTGTATTGTAGTAGGATTAACATTTCTCCTAATTTCCTTTTTAGGTGGAGCTATTGTTTTCTTAACATATCCTAATCCTTTCCTACTTGAAACAGATTGAGAACTATCAATAATTTTAGATAGAGTTTTTCTTCCTTTATTAAAGTTCAAAACATTTTTGGTAATGCTTTCTAACTTAGTTTTGAGACTAGTATTATCCAATTCTATCAATTTTACTTTTGTTTTTAGTTCATGATTTTCAGAAACAAGAGCGTCATTCTTCTCTTTTTGATTTTCAATTTCTTGACTCAAAAGAGCTAGTTGAGAATTGATATTAGAGAATGATTCTTGTTATTTTTCAAGTTCTTCCTCTAGTATTTTCTTCTCATCTTTAAGCATATCTCTTTCGAATTCTGCTTTGTTCAGATGTTCATGAGTCTCCTTATATTTTCTTTTGAGATTTTTCAAAGTGTCAACTAGCTCTAAATTTATCTCTATCATATCATCAAAAATAAAATAACTAACCTCATTTTCAGTAGCCATGAAATAGACATTAGCTTGCTTCTTTTCACTATCACTACTGTTATCTGATGAAGAGGTATCTGAATCATCCCATGTTAGAAGAATGCTTTCGTTTTCTTATCTTTTATTCCCTTGTTGAAGTATTTTTTTCAGTTCTGGACATTCTTTCTGGATATGACCTTTCTTCTGGCAATTATAACATTCTAGAACTGAAGATGATGGTTTGTTTGGAAAGTTCCTTTTTCCATTATTTCTGTTGTCTTTTCAGAATTTCAAGAACTTTTTGAAATTTTTGGCAATAAACGCTAGATCTTCTTCATCTGAATCTTCATCCTTTTCTTCTTCAGCATGGAAAGCTATGTTCTTTTTGTCTTGTACTTGTACTCATTTTGCCTGCAAATTCACTTCATAGGACATTAGATTTCCTATTAACTCTTCTGGTTATGGTAGAGAGGTCATTAGCTTCTTCAATAGCCAAGACTTTTCTTTCCCATTCATCCGTTAAAGAGTTTAGGATTTTCGATACAATATCAAATTCAGTAAATTTTTCACCTAATCCTAGTAGTGAATGATAGATATCCTGAAATCTGGAGTACATGTCATTGATGGATTCATCTTGCTTCATTCTAAAATTTTGAAACTGATTTTTGAGCATGGAGATTTTGCTTTGTTTCACTTTTTTAGTTCCTTCATGTGTAATTTTAAGTGTTCTTCATATTTCATAAGCAGTTTGACACATGCTAATATGATTAAATTCATTTCTATCCAGTGCACAAAATAACGTGTTCATAGTTTTAGCATTGGCAGAAGCATCTAATTTTTGTGTGTTTGTCCACGTGGAATATTCTCTTGTAGGAAGAGTGTATTCATTTTGTGTGATATTCCATGATTCAAAACTATTTGATTGCATATAGATTCTCATACGAGTAGCCCAATAATTATAGTTTAAACCATTGAAAAATGGAGGTCGCGCAGTGGATTGACCTTCTATAAAACCGGTGTTAGTGCTTATAGTGCTACTGCTAATGCTAGTGCTAGTGCTAGTGCTAGTGCTAGTGCTAGTGTTGCTATCCATATTAACAAAGAATCAAATAACTATGTTACGGTTAAATGAAACCTTGCTCTGATACCAAATGAAAGTGTGTAGGACCGTGCACTATGGATATGAAAATGCAGAGTAGCAATGTAGTGAATAGTGCAAAATATAAAAGCAATAATATAATAAAAATAACACCAGAGATTTTTATACTGGTTCGGAGCACCGTCCTACGTCCAGTCCCAGACTCCTTCTGGAATTTCACTAAAACAACAATCCTCATTTAACTCGGAGGAACAGGTATACACAGTCTGAGCAGCAGAACCGGATTTTCGCCTCAACAGCAGAAGAGGACTTTACTAATACAAAAAGAATATTTGATAATGTGTGTTCTTGATAACACTGATTTGTCTCTGATAGTAAAAAACTCCTATAATCAAATCCTCAAGTATATGAAGTGTATATGAAGATATGAAGAAAAGGTAATGCTAAGAATCGAAGATTATGAAAATTTATTTGAAGATTCAAAGCAGTAAAATGCTTGTGTGATGACCCGGAATTTTTAACAATTTAAATTGGAATAATTAATTGATTTTAAATATTTAAAAGTTAGTGTTCCACTTGAATTCAAACATTATTATTAATCAGCAATTGAGTTATTGGATTTAATGAACTGAAATTGGGTAAATTATTGAATCTTCAGGTTTAAGCCTGTTAAAAATAAGTTGAAGGCTTGTAAAATTTATAATAATGACACTGAAGATAATATAATGGTTGAAATTTAATTTAAAGGTGACTTGTTCAATTTTAATAATATATCGTTTAAATCGATATTTAAGAATAGCCTTCCGAGGCACAGTCTCAGAATTCGACGAACCCAGTTCCATTGGATCCGTAATAATTAGTTATTATTGGATTTCAATTTTCGTAGCAATCGGAGTTGTCGTTTGACCCTGGCAGCTCGAAACGTGTAGAAACCATTTTAATCAATTTAATTTAAAATTGATCGTTTTCTTTTGTAACTTGCGCATATAATTGAATTATCCTCTGAAACACGTTCCATTGTGTTTGAAATGCGGGTAAAACCTTATAAACGCCTTGTGGCATGTCTAATTAGGAGTTCGAAAATTTCACGGTGCAACACGAGATATTTTCAATATTTAATTATATAATAATCACGCGTACTCAAGAAGTTTCCCCAAATCGTTATCTTATCCCCGTCCCCCTCTTTATTTTCAAAAGTAGAAATCGAACGCATATAAAAAAGGAAAAAGAAATGGCTGCTAAATAGAATCGCGTCCCTCTTTCATTCGATTTTTAATTTTTTTCGACCCAATCAAAATCGAACTCAGGGAAAGCCGAAGCCATGTTCGATTTGAGTCGCGAAAAGGCGGCGGCGATTTAGGGCGAGTCGCGCAAGGGCATGCAATTTCTAAGGGGTTCACGACCCTTGCGATGGCGGCGATGGAGAAGGACGAGCGCGGTGGCATGGTTTGGCAACGGGGATTGGTGGGTTTCGCGATGCGATGACGGCAGACTCGGTGAAGAAGTGATGTTGCGATGCTTGCTCTCGTGGGTTCTGCGCGTCACAGAAGGTTAAGGCTCGGGTTTTCGAGATGTTGGGTCGGGGTCTTTGATGTTGAAGACCGAGTTCGTCATTTTGAAGTCAGGTAATGATCCCTTTTTATCAAATTGAATTGAATAAACAATGTTTATCTTTTTGCAGAAATAGGAAATATGATATACAACACATCAGTTAATTTACAGTAAGGTGTAAAACCTATTCTAGTCTTAATTATATATATATTACGGTAAGGAAATATAAATATATAATATGAATTTCTAAAGGGTTTGAGTAGATTATATAAAATTTGATTTTTAAAGCCTATATAGATTATTTTATAAAAATATATGTGGTTTCGAAAGTAAAGATAAATAAATAAAGATACATGTTTAAACTTACTATTTTAAAATAATGTATTAAAGGAAATTTAGTTTTATATTTAATAATTAGTTAATTCAATCTATTAAATGGAAATTAATTGTTCAGTTAGTCACATATTAATAAAATCACATAATGTTTATTCAAGGTTTAAAATCTGAAAAGAAACATGCTGGTCTGGAGTGGATTGCAAATAAAGGAAAAGGTGAGTAAATCTCACTCTGTTGGATTTTCATTTAAATTTAAATGGTTAAATTTAAATAATTGGTTGAATGATTAAATCGTTTGGATGTGCACTGAGGATGATGTGACTTTGGTTCTGGTTGGTTCTCGAGTTAATTGTGGTTTGACTCGAAGTATTCGGGTTTTAAGTTGTTTAAAACTTAAATCATAAATAAGAAAATGTTTTTATTTTAAAGTTAATAAGGGCTTAATGATTTGTGATTCATTAAATTAGTAGGGTAATTAAAATGGATAATTAATTAATTCAATTAATTAATGATTTGGGTTAATTAATTTAGTAATTAAGGGTTTGAATTAATTAATAAATTAGGTTTTAAGTTAATTAATTAAGTGTAAGTAATTCAGAATAATCATTGAATGGTTTGATAATTACTTAATGAAATTAATAAAATATAATTACTTTGTGTAATTAATCAAGAGATTAATTAAGATGATTAATTAAGGAGAAATTGAGTTATTTACTGAAGTAAATAAATGGATAGTTAATTACAGGTTGAGATAAATCAAGAATGATTAATATTTGCGGTTAAATTAATGATTAATTATTTGATGTAATTAATTTAGATTAGGATAAAATGAAACATAATTGGAAATCATTAATTTATATAATTAATGACGTAATTAAAGATTGATTAATTAAGATGGATTAAATCAGCAATAAGTGACTTATGAGAAGTTAATTAATATAAGTAAGTAAGGATGAATGTAATTAAAATAGTTAATTAATTCATGAAGTAATTAAGATTGCTTATTAATTTTGGTTTAGAAGAATTAATATCGTGAAATTAATTAAAGTTAATTACTTGAATGTAAGTGAAGGATAATTAATCCAGGGTGATTAATTAAGATGAATAATGATGGGACGATTGATTAATTGATTTGAAATTAATCAATGACAAGTGAAGAACTCTAAGTGATTGAGGTTAAAAATTCAATTTGAATTAATTAAATTAATTTTGGTTGTATTCAAGTTTTGCTTATGGATGATTGAATGGTATTGGATGCTTTGAATGAGTTGATATCTCTGGTATGAAATGTTGTGTATTTCATTTGGATAACTTGGGTTAGGATGACATGAGACTCGAAGAGACCGGGTTCGGGTATTAGGAAATACCTGAAACTACTTCGAATTTTTATAGATTGATACGTGAAATCTATTGGCTGGAATGAAATGATTTAAGTGAATTGGACTATTTAATCCAAATTTTGGGTACTAGAAAATTTATGTGTGAAATAAGTGATGTCAACATTAAATTGTGAATTTTTAAATTTATTCGAGTTACCCCGGGTTTATATAAGTTATTTTCTTGGATATTCCATGTTAGTTGGGTTTACTCATGTTGGTTTCCAGCCTGACCCGGGTGTTACTTTGATGTAATGCTCGGGTCAAACCGAGTATTACAGATTTTCACGTAAGAGCGTTCTGGAGCTCAGGAGTCGAGCTGGATGGCAAGAACGTATGGAGTGCTTCCGTTGTATTATATTGCTGTGTATCTGTGACATGATAATTGAGTATATTCAATGTCTGTATATATGTGTAACTCTGATGTATTAAAATGTAATCGTCAGGTATAGTAATCTTTTGTACACTGTTATTATTTATTATATTTTATCCACTGCGAATGTGAGATGTTTGTGTTTCTAATTTTCTTCGTCTTCTATCTCTTTCTTCTTTTTCATAACTATCTGAAATTTTTGGGATCGAAAATTTCGAGCCGTTACATTTGGTATCAGAGCTGAAAGGTTAAGCGAGAACCTTGGCTCTGGTGGGGATTACTCCTTAAATAGAGTCCGTAGTACTCTAGAATGAGTTGAGTGTGTGTGTGTGTGTGTGTGTGTGTGTGTGTATGAGAGCGTACTTGTTATTTTCTTATATAAAGGTTTTAAATGATTTTATATAAAAGTATATTTTGATATATAAATAAATATTTTCCTCTACGATTGGTTGTTAAATCATTGGAATTAAATTAAGCAATTATATAATGCAACCAAATTGAAATCTTGAATTGGAATTAAATTAAGTGATAACAGAAATACAACTAAATTAAAATTAAATTGATTGAAATGAAATTCTAGAATTTGAGCTTAGAAATTAAATCGTTTAAATTTTTTAAATAAAGGTAAGTTTGAAAAGGATTCAAACTGAAATTTAATCTTGAATTTATAGAAGTAAGAATAATATAAAAAGGAATTGGTATCTAGATAAGATTACCTTGGGTATTATCATAAATAGTTATTGTGTTTAATAATGATATATTTGTTAGTAAGTGAGCCAAATGAAGTAAATTTATAAGGTGAGTATAACTTCTAAATCAAAGTTGGTTTTAAAAAAAAACATTGTGAAATTTTAAAACCTAAGTCTAGAAAACAATCACTTGTTTCAAAGAGTTAAAGAAATAACAAATATATAATTCAGACTATTTGGAATATAGTCTTATTTTAAAACACGAAATGTTTGGAAGATTTTTAAGGGATTTGTTTTGAAATTAAAACCAAGGGTGGTTTAAAATTTAAAAGTAGCCTGGTGTGTAAAGGAAATAAATATGAAATTAACTCTAAGGTTGAGTTTTGAATTTTCTTTGAAATGTGATGTGAAACCCAAAGTGAAGGATGTTTTAAACATAAGTGGAAAGGTTATTAATCGGAAGATAAATTTGAATGGGAATTGGGATTAAATTCAAGTAGGAATTGAAATGATTTGAAATTGAAGCGGATTCAATTTGACATTAGTCCAAATTTATTTGAATAATTTGCAACTGTAAATAAAGTTGAATGAGTAAGAATCAAATAGAATTTGATTTTAAGTTGGAAAGAAATTGAGAATTAATTCAACTTGAATTGGGGATAAATCAAGTCCCATGGAAATTGGAGTTATTTAAATTGGAATTGGGTCAATTTAAATAGAAGTGGAAATTTAAATTGAATTAAGGGGAAAGTGAACAGTTTTGACTCTGGACTATTTTCAATATAAATTGTTTTATTATAAACTTATTTTTCCAAGATATTTACCATATACAACCTTTCTTTCTTAAAGCCAAATTACTTTATACATGTTTTACAATTATTTTTGGAACTATTTAAATAGTTTTCAACTGTTTTATAAACTAATTACTATTTTAAACTATTTTGTGATTATTTAACTATTTCATAACTATTTAACTATTTTACAGTTAGTTAACTATTTTACACCTATTTTGCAAACTAATAATTGTTTTTCAACTACTTATCTGTTTTTAAAATTTTCAAGCTATCTTCTAAATATAAGCTGGTCGGAGTTCAAACTGTTTATTGATTAAAGACCCAAATGAGATAAGGATTGAAGATATAATCCAAATGAGAATTAAGGCAAATGTGATTAAGTGAATAAAGTTCAATGTGAGGATGAATAGAAAGGAAATTGATTTGTCTAATAATCAATGAAGTTAAATACGTAGGATGTACGTATATTATTCTATTCGCATAGTGATTTGATCCAGATTCAAGCATAGAATTTCAAGATAGTTTATCGATCCGAGTTGGGATTTTTCACTCGATTTTTGACGGGGAACCTGGATATGGGTTGTTGATTGGTTCTGGATATTCTCTATCATAATATGCAAGGAGAATGATGGTTTCTGATCAAGAAACCATATCTGTGTCCGCACTAGGAAGTCGGGTGGACGATACTAGTTCGAAAGTGAAATTGTGTGATCAAGTGAGCAATCAGATAGGTATAGCGTACGGATGATATGTGTACATCATACAGTTTTGAATGAAATTGATATTGGAAAGAATAATCAAATTTGAATATTTGATTTTGAATAAACAAAGTTATATATCTTTGTTATATAAGATAAATCTCTCCTTGTTAAATCCATTGACGGAAGCAAAGGATTTTGAAAGTGTTTGAATTATAAAAGGGTTTTATACAAGTTTAAAAAGATCCAAAGATTTTTATCAAGGATTTTATATATATATCTATTTATATAAAGGATCTTATGAGGATTTTAGAAAAAGGTTTTGGGAACCTTTGAATTTGAAAAGGCTTTTGATTTTTGGGCAAAATCAATATTGGAATTTGGAAAGCCTAGTTTGAGAATTATCGATTTTAGGATAATCGATTTGGTGTAAAGGAGCTTTGTATGAGATCATACTAGGTATATGATTTGAAAGATATTATATGTGTAAAGTATAAAGTGTTTTGATGATGGCTCTGGGGAAAATGGCGCTCCCTTGAAATGAACTTCTCAGCAGTGCCACCGGGTGGTGCTGCCTTGAGCCCCAAGGGGGGTTCTAAAGTTGATCCTGTGAGGAGTCCGGACAAAACTAGTACCTGAGGATTATGAGTAGTGTATACCATAGCGAAAGTCGTGTGTGCCGCTGAGAGCCAACAGTCTACGTTTGATTTTATATTGGTAGACTGCGACCTATGGTAACATAGCGAAAGTCATGTGTGCTGCTGAGAGCCAACAGTCTGCGTTTGATTTTACATCGGTAGACTACGACCTATGTAAGAGTGGAGAAGTTTCATTTTGACAGCGAAAATCGAGGGGCGCTGATGCCTACGTTACATGGACTTTTGCTGCGATGGCAATGTAACCCTGGAATGTAACTGCGATCTGTTGTGGGTTGCATGGCGTAATTGAGGGGCACGGAGTGCCCACAGTTACATGGACTTTTGCTGCGATGGCAACATAACCTAGGATGTAACTGCGATCGTGGATGGGAGTGGTGATTTCCAGAGCATTCTCACCAAAGATATTTCCTTATTTTCAAAAACTGTTTTCAATATTTTCAATAAAATTATTTTCCAAGTATTTTCACTAGATGTTGAGAATGGGTCTGCTATGTACTTATAGATTTTCAGTCCTACGCCTGATCAACATATGACTGAATTTCTATGAGAACAAGGATGGACTGGTTGAAACATCGAGTTATAAGAACTATTTTTACAAAAAGCTATTTTAATAGTATTATGTGAATTTAAAAGCATTTCTGAAATTTTTAAAATAAAAGTGTTGGAATTTTTGGAAAATGAAATAAATCTAAACTGAAATTATAAATAGGATTTAACTTGGGAAAATTTAATGAAGTGATTTTGTAATAAAAGTTGGAAGTAAGCTAATCAGCTAAATAAATTATTTGATAGAATATATTAATAAAATTTATCTTGGTTAAATAAATGGATTATAAGTTAATAATGGAATTTGAAATGAATTCGAATTGTAAATAGAATTCGACTTGGATTTGATAATGAATTAAATAAGTGGAGATGTTGTAAAAAAAATAAAAAATAAAATGGAGTTGGATCGAAATAGTGATGGTTTGAATTACAAATAAAATTCAAGTGAGTTATAAATAATATTTAACGGAATTTGCCAGTAAATTAGATATAAGGGAAGTGTTGTCGAATGAAATGAAATTGAATTATAATAGACATGGTTTGAATGGAAAACAAAACCCAGGTAAGTAGAAATAAATTGAGAATGGCTTTGTATAAATAAAATAAATTCTCAAATGAATTAAGTAAGTGAATTAAAAATGTAAAATGGGAAATAAATGGGTTAATGGAATTAAATAATAAATGGAAGAAGTCTGATTGAATAAAAATTGAATCAAAGTTTTAATTGAAATTGGATTATCAGAATTGACTTAAGTTATGAGGCGAATTAATTTGAAGCAAAATTACTTAAATAAAAGCTTGGTTTCGAGTGAGAATAGTAGACCGTTAATTAAGGATTTGGGTTAAATTTATTTGGAAAATGGGTATTAATATAAGAAATGAATATTGTCAAGCTCAATGGAATAGTTTTAAAATGGAAACGATGCGGAAATGAAATGCAAATGTATGGTTAGTGAATAAATTAGAAAATGAAATGGAATTAAATACAGAATGAGTTGAAATTAATTTAAAGTAGTATAAACTAAAATGGATACTCTATTAAGAAAATATCGCCGAATTTACATAAAAATGGTCGTTGTTTGACGTAAACAAAAGTAACTAAAATTCTATGAATTAATAGAAGCAAATAAAATTGATTTTGAATCATTTGAAGTGAATGTGAGCTTATTTGGATTAAAAATAAATTGAATGTAAGAAATTGAGTTGAAAACCATTAAAATTGAATGGAATCATATAAATGGGTTGGAAGCAATTGAATTAGCTTTAAATCATATAAATCGCTTATGGAAAGCATTTGGTGCTTGTTTCTTATGAAATGCTTGTGTTTAGCTATTGAAAGTAAGTGAAATGCTAATAAATTTTCTATATATGGCACTTACTATTTAAATTGAGTAAGTACAGGTACCTGAGAGCCGTTTGGATGGATTTGGTTGCGCTTATTGCCAAAATTAGTAAGCCGCTTGCTTAAAATGCTAAATAAAGGTACGCCTACGCAATAAAAATAGGAAATATGAACTGTTTTTGCTTTTCCGACCGGGTGGGTCGATGTATATATATTTATATCTCTTGTCAAATTGCAAAAGCTCCTTCGTACAAAGGAGACTGCCCAAAAAAATTTGAAAATTTTGGGAGTTAGAAAAGTTTTGAAAAATTTTGGAATATTTTCTGTTAGCAACAAAACGATTTCAAAGTTGAAACTGAAATAAATTAGTGAATGAAATTAATTTAAGATAATTATATGAATCAGTTATAAATGGAAGATAAAATTAATATATTCAGAATTGAAGATAAATTGAATTCATATGGTAATGGGAAAAAACTAATTTGAATAGAAGTAAATATGAAAGACTATGTAAGGAAATGTATAAATGATTCTAAAAGCTATGATTGGATATTATTACTAAGCAAGATATGCAGGTATTATAAAGGGAAAGAAAATTAGTTTTGATTGCAGGAGATAATTTGAATTGCCCGACTAAAATGTATGTATTTAAATTTCTGTATGAAATTGGATTGGGTTTTTGATCTAGCCACTTGGCCTTTTGTTTTCTTTTGGAATTTGGGAGCTCGTGGAGGCATTTTGTAGTTGTACCGAGCTTGCCGCGCAAAGAAGACGCTAGCAAAAAAAATCGAAAATTTAGAGAGTTAGAAAATTTTGAGGAAGTTGTGATAGTTTAAATTTGAATTTTAAATTTAAATTTGAATATGTGGAGTAAATAATTTTGTTGAAAACTATGGAAGGTTTTGGGTAGTTGTTAGAAACTGTTTAGTTTTGGGAAAATAGAATGATATTGAATCATTCTTCCTAACTAGTAATTTCGGGGACGAAATTCTTTTAAGGGGGAGGAATGTGACGACCCGGAATTTTTAACAATTTAAATTGGAATAATTAATTGATTTTAGATATTTAAAAGTTAGTTTTCCACTTGAATTCAAATATTATTATTAATCAGCAATTGAGTTATTAGATTTAATGAACTGAAATTGGGTAAATTATTGAATCTTCAAGTTTAAGCCTGTTAAAAATAATTTGAAGGCTTGTAAAATTTATAATGGATGACACTGAAGATAATAGAATGGTTGAAATTTAATTTAAAGGTGATTTGTTCAATTTTAATAATATATCGTTTAAATCGATATTTAAGAATAGCCTTCCGAGGCACAGTCTCGGAATTCGACGAAACCAGTTCTATTGGATCCGTAATAGTTATTTATTATCGGATTTCAATTTTCATAGCAATCGGAGTTGTCGTTTGACCCTGGCAGCTCGAAACGTATAGAAACCATTTTAGTCGATTTAATTTAAAATTGATCGTTTTATTTTGTAACTCGCGCATATGATTGAATTAGCTTCTGAAACACGTTCCATTGTGTTTGGAATGCGGGTAAAATCATATAAACGACTTGCAGCATGTTTGATTAGGAGTTCAAAAATTTCACGGTGCAACACGAGATATTTTCAATATTTAATTATATAATAATCACGCGTACTCAAGAAGCTTCCCCAAATCGTCATATTATCCCCGTCCCCCTCTCTATTTTCAAAAGCAAAAATCGAACGCATATAAAAAAGAAAAAAGAAATGGCGGCTAAATAGAATCGCGTCCCTCTTTCATTCGATTTTTAATTTATTCGACCCAATCAAAATCGAAATCAGGGAAAGCCAAATCCGTGCTCGAATTGAGTCGCGAGAAGGGGGCGGCGATTTAGGGCGAGTCGCGCAAGGGCATGCGATTTCTGAGGTGTTCGCGACCCTTGCGATGGCGGCGACGGAGAAGGATGAGCGCGATGGCATGGTTTGGCAACGGGGATTGGTGGGTTTCTCGATGCGATGACGGCAGACTCGGTGAAGCAGTGATGTGGTGATGCTTGCTCTCGTGGGTTCTGCGCGTCGTAGAAGGTTAAGGCTCGGGTTTTGGGGATGTTGGGTCGGGGTCTTCGATGTTGAAGACCGAGTTTGTCATTTTGAAGTAGGGTAATGATCCATTTTTATCAAATTGAATTGAATAAAAAGTGTTTATATATTTGCAGAAAAAGGAAATATGATGTACAACACATCAGTTGATTTACAGTAGGGTGTAAAACCTATTCTAGTCTTAATTATATATATCTATACATTTTGAAATATATATATATATATATATATATATATATTACGGTAAGGAAATATAAATATATAATATGAATTTCTAAAGGGTTTGAGTAGATTATATAAAATTTGATTTTTAAAGCCTATATAGATTATTTTATAAAAATATATGTGGTTTCGAAAGTAAATATAAATAAATAAAGATACATGTTTAAACTTACTATTTTAAAATAATGTATTAAAGGAAATTTAGTTTTAGATTTAATAATTAGTTAATTCAATCTATTAAATGAAAATTAATTGTTTAGTTAGTCACATATTAATAAAATCACATAATGTTTATTCAAGGTTTAAAATCTGAAAAGATATAAGCTGGTCTGGGGTGGATTGCAAATAAAAGCAAAGGTGAGTAAATCTCACTCTGTTGGATTTTTATTTAAATTTAAATGGTTAAATTTAAATAATTGGTTGAATGATTAAATTGTTTGGATGTGCACCGAGGATGATGTGACTTTGGTTTTGGTTGGTTCTCGAGTTAATTGTGGTTTGACTCGAAGTATTCGGGTTTTAAGTTGTTTAAAACTTAAATCATAAATAAGAAAATGTTTTTATTTTAAAGTTAATAAGGGCTTAATGATTTGTGATTCATTAAATTAGTAGGGTAATTAAAATGGATAATTAATTAATTCAATTAATTAATGATTTGGGTTAATTAATTTAGTAATTAAGGGTTTGAATTAATTAATAAATTAGGTTTTAAGTTAACTAATTAAGTGTAAGTAATTCAGAATAATCATTGAATGGTTTGATAATTACTTAATGAAATTAATAAAATATAATTACTTTGTGTAATTAATCAAGAGATTAATTAAGATGATTAATTAAGGAGAAATTGATTTATTTACTGAAGTAAATAAATGGATAATTAAGGAATAACTTATTTATTTAATTTATTTAATTAATAATTTGGATTAATTTAAATTAGAGTCAATTAAGAAATTAATTAAAGAATTAATAATAGTTAATGATGATCATTAACTAAAGTTTATTTAGTAATTAATTAATATGATTAATTTTTAATAATTAATTAAATGGATTAATTAATAATAATAAATTGTAAAATTTATTAAGTTAATTACTTAAATAAGAGTAATTAAGACATTAATTACGTAATGTAATTAATGAGTTTATTGAGATTGGTTTAGATTAATTAATTAAGTTTAATTAATTTTAAACATTTGATTTGATAATAATTACTTTATGTAATTAATGGAATTACTCAGTAAGGTAATTAGAGATAATTACAGGATGTAATTAGTGGATAATGTTTGAATTGTGAATGTAATTTGGATTAAATTATTCTGTAATTAAACCAGAGATTAATTAAGAAATTAATTAAGGGGTAATTAATTTGATGAGTAATTAAGGGAAGTTAATTACAGAATGAAATTAATCAAAGGTGATTAATAATTATGGATTAAATGAGATTAATTACTGAAAGTAATTAATTATTTGAGTAATTAATTAAATATAATTAAGAGTCATTAATTAATATAATGATGTAACTAAGATTGATTAATTAATATTAATTAATCAATAATAAGTAATTAAGGATAATTAATTAATTGTAATTAATTAAGGTTAAATGTAATTAATTATAGTTAATTAATTAATGTAGTAATTAAAGGCTAATTACTGTAATTGGTTTAGAGTAATTAATTTTGAGAAATTAATTAAAGTATAATTAATCAGGATTGATTAATTAAGATGATAAATTAGAGGTTAATTAATTAATTAGTTTGTAATTAATTAATGATGATGTAAGCAAGGTTTATATTAGAACTTAATTTAATTCATTTTAAATTAATTAGAGATGATGTAATTAATTTAATTAAATTTAAATTAATTATAGATAGTATGATTATAGATCATTGCCTATGAATGGTTGTTATTGGTTGCTTTGGATGGTTTTGAATCTCAACTATGAGATTAATAATGTTGAGTGATATGGTTGCATTGGTTGTAATTGTGATATTGATATGGATTATCTTTTAATAGTGATAATGTGGATTATCTGTGGTCTGATAGTGATAATTATCTATTGTGAATCTATGAATTATCTATCTGTGTGTATATAGATGATATAATTGAACTGCTTTAAACTCTAAAACAACTTGGACCTAAAAGACACGCTTTAGATTTCGATGAGACCGGGATCGGGTTTCCATATTTGGATATCCGAAAACCACATCGATCCAAATTAACGATAGGCCGTGAATCTTATGTGAAGAGTGATGACTCGAGGTGTAAGGGCTATACGTCAGTATAACTCTGTGGATGATTCCGTAATGAGTTTGACGGAATAGTACTTATAGATTCGAGATGGAAATTCAGAGTGCAAGGGTTATCGTCGTTAACTCTGAGGGTGATTCCAAAACGAGTGTAACGAGGTAATGCCTTCGGTTTCGTTCGAACCCGGAACGAACTTGTATGGATTGAATGCTTTCAGCACATCGTCAGGTGGACGATGAGCATTCTAAGAGATGTGTCCTATAAAGGTAATCGTAGCCTCAAGCCTCATCAACCGGGAATGGCTAAAACATGGGAGATGCAGCAAGGCTTCGTGGGTAGCTCCCACTGGAGAGCAAGATTTTCCCCTGTCTAGAGGTCCCTTTTTATTCGGCTTAGTGGGCAGTTGGAATTGCGCACCAACTGCGGGGTTGTCTTGTTCGAAACTATTCAGTAAGGAATGGGTCCGGCCTTGTGTTGCAGGGGAGTGGGAGTACTCCTCGGTACGTTGATCTAGGCCACGTACTGTGACGGGCGGTACCCCAGTAGCCCTATCATTGTATGGAATCCAAAATCCAATAAGTGCCAACGGTTTTGATTGTATTACCCACTTTTGTGGCTAGTAGCTGGAATTTAATGAATGTAACAATTTCGGCTATTTCATATTTATTTGAAAACCCTAGACACTATTATAATATCATCGGATTTCCTATCAAATGTTTTGGTTAGCGTAAGGTAAAAACTTTTCCATGTTTATGTGTGGGAAGTCTTACGTGATAC
Organism: Allium cepa; assembly: GCA_030765085.1. NCBI lineage: Eukaryota > Viridiplantae > Streptophyta > Magnoliopsida > Asparagales > Amaryllidaceae > Allium > Allium cepa. Next base: position 359,864,147 of record CM060934.1, read on the forward strand.
CTTTCTTTTCAAAGGTTTTTGAAAGTTAAGCAACTTTAACCTGTTACTCACACCAGACCCATGTCAGACCCGGAGTTTATCTTTTGTTTTCATAAACTCTTGGGTACTCAAATTTTTACGAGTAGCCAAGGGATTCAGGTTAGCTTTGACGAATATGGGCGGAGCAATGGAGCAGGAGGCTTCTGCGTTAGATATTAGTATTCCGTTGTGTGTTCTGTGTTGTCTCTGGATTGTATTATGTTGTAAATACTAGATAGGTGTTTATAACTGTCTAGTATGTGTTGTATATCTGTGTACTCTGATAGTGGTTGTAAACTATGTAATATTTTATGTTATTAATATAATTTATCTGTTCCGCTGTTTAGATTCTGATGTGTTGTTTCTTCTTCTTCTCTTTCTTTCTTTTCTATCCTCTTCTTTCCTTTTAGCGATGCGACTTCCTGGTGTTTGGAAGTTGGGTCGTTGCAGGTGTTTGTAAATACTAGATAAATCATTTACTTTAATTACCTAACTTTATATAATACATGTTTTTAAAACGTTTCATCCTTTTAATTTATACTTAATTACTTTTGAAAATTAAGTTTTTAAAATACTTAAGCATTTCTCAAATTTAAGTTAACAAAGCATAAAACTTCTTTAATCAAAATAGTTTAAAAACATTTATCATAAAATAGTTCAAACTAGGTTCAAATTTTAAATCTAAAACTTGCTTTAAACATGCTCAAACTCTGCTTCGGGTTCGACCTGACCTTGGCTCGAGTCCTGGCTCGAGTTTCTCATCTTCTTCCATTTTTTTTTTCAAAAATTTTAGTTTAAGTTTTAAAAGCTGTTACACGATTCTACTCACAAACAAACACCTGAGAATGAACTCGAGAAAACAACCCACAAAACCTGAGCTTCCCTTCGAGGCATCCCTTTCTTCCAACCCACTGGCACACAGACCAACCCTATGCGCATGCACTGGCGATCGGCGCCACCCTGACCACCAACGACACTCCTCACACATCGACGATCGTCAACACATCAGATTTCGACCACTTAAACACCCAATCAAACTCAAAATCACAATCGAGGTAACTCGAGCAATTCCAGGAACAACATCCTCGCCTGAAAACCCTTCGAACTCCTGACGTCGACCACCAGAGGTCGCATAATCCCGTCCTCAGCTTCGCCAGACCTCCACGCCACCAACGCACCCGGTCCAACGCTACTCGATGCACCAGAGATGACACAGTCATCTCACTCCTGACCACGACCCAAATTAGGGTTTAAAACATAAAACGGTCGACCACCGACGCAACGGTGGTTTAACCACCCTCCAGATATTTTTTCCATTTTCACCGAACCTTCCCCCACCTTCAGTCGAAACCCTGACCACCAGAGATCGCCTAGTCACCAGAATTTGCTTAAAATCACATTTCTGGTCATCACCGAAATGCTACCTCAAACCCAAACTAAAATTCATGATTTTTATTTTAAAAATCAAGTTTCCCAGAGACGATTCAAGTTGCGTACTTGAATCAACAAATTAAATTCTTTGATTTTTATCATTTTTAAAAATCTTACTGTATTTACTCAATTTCAGAAGATTTCCAAACTTAAAATACTTAAACATGTTTTTAAAACCTAAATTATTTTTACAAAAACTTATTTTGTTTGAAACTCTAAGCCTGACAGTAATTGGATAAGGAGTTTTGAATTTTTTTTATATTTGTTTTCAAACTCTGTATTTTGGAAACAAAGGAGAACAGGCACAAACAACATGCACAGATCAAACATATATATATAAAGAGATTCACACATATATTTATACACACACATATGCAAGCACAATATAAATCCAATAATCACATACACAGATTTAGTTCTACTTAAGCCTTTTCTAAATATATGTTTACTCACCAGATTTATGATGTGCGGAGACTAAAAACTGAGATGTTAGACTTTTGCAAACTGGAAAGCTTTAATTCTTGATGATCTTTAGACTGGAAACTTGATGTTGTTGAAATGACTAAACTTTGAAAAAGATTACTGGTTGGAGCTGCTTTTAAACTTGAATTTGATTTTGAGCATCAAAGCTTGCTTTTGATTGTTTCAGATTTTGGAATTTATGGAGTGATTGCTTTTAAATTTTTGATTTAGTTTTACTGTTTTTTGCTACTGACTTTTTCTTAGTTTTAGATATGAAGATAGAAAAAAGGGAACAAAGAGAAAAATATAAGTTTATATAGATTTAATTTAGAATTTATAAAAAATAAAGAAAATAAAAATAAAGTGACACTTGTCTTTTACCACACATAATCACTTAACACTTGTTATTAAGGAAAATTATAAACTAACACATGTAAATTTGCATGCATTAATTAGTTTTTAAATGTTTATAAAGCCTTTAAAATCAATTTCCTAATTAATAAATACATATGTTAATTTATATAAATAAATTCCTCTAAAAAGAAAATAATATAAAACAATTTATGTTCTAAATAAAATCATATAAAATACATTTTTAAACCCATGTATAATTTAAGATATATATACCTATCTTTTGAATTTTAAATTTAAATATCCAAATTCAATTTAAAAATCATCAATTTGATATATATATATATATAACACAAATTCAATTTGTATACAATAATTCTATTTAAAATCTATATATATATATATTTATTTATTTATATATATATATACAACACAATTATTATTATTGTTTTAAAATAACAATTTTATCAATTTTAAATAATTTATAAAAGAGATTATCGCATTTAATTTTGCTTGAAATTTCCAGGATATCACATTCCTCCCCCCTTAAAAGAATTTCGTCCCCGAAATTTAAACAAAAGATAATCCAAGTTTTTTTATTTTATTTCAACCATCCAAGCATGCATATCATTCATACATTAACAACTACACAAATAACTTATCCAAACAACTAAATTCAACAAATATCACTAGTTATCTGGACACAGATTCGGATAAGCCTTCCTAAAACTATCCAGAGTCTCCCATGTACAGTCTCTGGGATCCTTGCTCTATTGGACCTTAACTAGCTTCACCACCTTGCTTTTGTGTTGCCTCTCGTCTTCATCAACGATCTGGACAGGATGCCTGACAACCGATAAGTCCGACTCAATCTCTAAGTCTTCTTGCATAGCTGGCTCTACAACAAGATATGGATAGTGCACGTATTTCCTCAGATGAGATACATGAAAAACATTGTGAATTCCACCCATCCGTACTGGCAACTCAATCCTGTAGGCCACAGCACCAATCCTCTCAAGAACTCGGAATAGACCAATATACCTTGGGGCAAGTTTTCCCGTCTTTCCAAATTTTACCGCTCCTTTAATCGGGGAAACTTAGATAAAGACAAAATCTCCAATCTCAAATTCCAGTTGCCTTCGTCTCTTGTCCGCATATTTCTTCTGCCGATCCTGCACTGCTCTCATTCTCTTCTTGATAAGCTCCACCTTTGCAGATGCCTCATGGATCAAATTTGGACCAAGCACAAGGCGATCTCCTAACTCTACCCAACATGATGGGGATCTATAAGGTCTTCCATATAAAGCTTCATAGGGTGCCATCTTGATACTCGTTTGATAACTGTTATTATATGAGAATTCCACTAAATGTAGATGGTCCTCCCAAGATCCTCTAAAATCCAAAACATAATCCCTTAGCATATCCTCAAAAATTCTATTCAGCCTTTCAGTTTGTCCGTCGGTCTGGGGATAATAGGCTATACTCAAACTCAATCTCGTACCCAAAGCTGATTGCAAAGCCTCCTAAAATTTGTTGGTGAAGATAGGATCACGGTCGCTAACAATGCTGACTGGAACACCCTGCAGTCGGACAATCTCCTTTAAGAAAATCTCAGCCAAAGATTCTGCAGTACGGGTTGCCTTAACCGGAATAAAATGGGTGCTTTTGGTTAACCGGTCTACAATCACCCATATTCCTTCATTTCCCTTCTTGGTACTTGGCAAACCGTCGTTGAAATCCATAGAAATCATTTTCCACTTACACTTCGGAACTTCCAAAGGCTGCAACAAATGTGACGGGACGGATTTTTCGCGCTCGAAAATCAACATCCATACTTTACATCGTATTCGAATGCCATAGATTCGACCGTTCAAATCCGATTCGCCGGAGCTTATAACAACATTAAGTAAATAACACAGCGGAATAAAAGAATAATACATTGATATACAGCTTTGATACAATATCTGATACAACAGATGATCCAATAGATATCAATATACATCAGAGATATGATACAATAAAATAGCAGTGAAAAAGGGAAATAGATAACATCTAGCGGCGGAACAGTATAACTCTAAGATAGTCTTCAAAAGAGAACTCCAGCAGCAGCAGCTCGTTTCAACATCACGATACGCAAAGACAAGCAAGTCTCGTCCACATCCAAAGACTGAACTAGCTCCAGATAATCTACTAAACCTAGCTATCTGAAAATAACCCAACTCTAGACTGCTCGTGTAGAAAAAATTTTGAGCACCCGGAGTTTAGGAAAGAAAACAATAAACTCCGGATCAGTCATGGGACTGGTGTGAGTAACAAAAACAGTTTATCTTTTAAAACAATCAACAAAAGATTTTAAAATCAATTCGCAATGCTTTTAAAAATGAAACTACCATAAGACCTCCCGCCACACACACAATGCAAACGCATAATTGGAGGAGATTTTTTCTTATGATAGTCAAACATGCTTGATACGCAAATTTCCTTGATATTATTACTATAAGTGCAAAGTGCAGAAAAAACATTTCGAAAGTAGAATATAAATCTTAGCCAACATACGACCATTATCGTATGTCTACTATAGCTACCATCTAAACAGTGGGGCGCCACCATAAGTAAATGGCAGGTTCTACAACTAATATTGTACAAGGCTCGTATTGTTTCTTTGGATTTCCAACAAATGGTCAAGACAAGGAACTTCCCATTGCCACATGAGAACGCCTCTGGAAGGACGTTCTCGAGAACCTAACCGGATCTCTGCCAACACAAGGCCGGGTTACCCCTAACTGGGTAACTACTGACACGAGTATGCCATCTCCCGGTTGTAACCAACCTTTAACCGGGGCCCAGCAACAAATCACAAAGTAATACATATATATATCTGCGATATCAACATAAGTTAAGTATCTGGACTCCAAACCATGATACCACTTCTATCCAGAAGGAAATGCACATACCCTAAGAGGTGCTACCCCCAATAACCTTGCCGCATCTTTCCTGTTTCGACCATTTTGGGGTATGAGGTCCGACGAAGTCTCGTCCACAAAGCCACGCTTTGGTACAAAGCCATGCTTTGGGTCAACCAATGATCAAAGTAATGATCACAAAGATAAACGATCAAACAAATGATCATATCACAAATGATCAAACAATGATCATTTCACAACAACACTCAGCATGTCACATTACCAAATTGGGAATATATCGCTGATAACCATCAACTACATAACCTCTGAGCTCGTACGTCTCAGAGAAGGGTGTTAAGCTAAGAGAATAAATTCTCCGCCACCAACAGAAATGTATTTGAAAGAAATCTGCTTTATATCTCAAAATGTAATGTCAGACATACAATCCATACAAGTCTGTTCTGGGTTCGAACAGAACCGAAGGCACTTCCAAAGAAGTCCTTGCAATCCGGGCATTCACAATCCCGATCGGACTTCCCATCACTTAGGGAATCACTATACCGGCGCGACTCGGTGCGGAGACAATTGATAGGTCATCCTATCGCTTTCGCAAATACCCGGTCTTCATCACCGTTCTTCAAATGCTATCCATATCGTCGAATCACATATTCGGAATGGGTTATATGACACAAAGGTCCTTTCCCGGCTAAATCGAATAGTGAGCGCAATATTTAAAACATATGGATATGGGATTTCAATTAAGTCACAACTTAATAATTCAAAACTTTCTTTCAAATGGTTTAAACAAATTACCATTTCCAATCTTTTAAACAAAAAGATTTATTTCATAAAGATTCATTCCTGGATTTCAAAACAGTTTCATCTTAATTGGATCAATTCATTTAAATCTTTAAATCAAGATTTATCTTATAGTTTTCAAACAGTTTCCATGACTTGGGAAATCATTTTCATTTTCAACTTGAAATCCTTTTTAAAACAATTTGGAAGTTCACTTCTTAATGAAAGCTTTTATTATTTCACTTCCTATATGAAAGCTTTTATTATTTAAAAACAATAGTTTCATTTCAGAAAGATCCAATTTTATTTACACGAGTTAAAACCTTTGAATTTAAATTCAAATTCCCAAACCAAATACCTTTTAAAATAGTTTAACCCATATAAACTGGTATATCATCTTTAGTCTCTAGTTTCCAGATCATAGAATTCAATTTCAAATATTGAATTCAAATTTAAATCAAAACATTTAAATTCTAAATCTTAATCAAGTTATTCAAAATAATTTCATCTTACAAATTCCATTTCAATTGCTTTTCACTTTAAACCCAATCCATTTTCAAAACATTTGAATTCAGATTGTCTATTAAAAAAAATCTCTTCAAAAATCTGTGGCTAAATCGATTTCCTCGTGAAATCCATATTGATGTGTGTATGAGTGTGGTCCAGGGGTTTAACACAATAGTGCAACATCATTCAATCATCACAGATTAAAATACAGAAATATAGTTGATAAGCGATATAAACATAACACTTATCTTTTATTCATAGAACACAGATATATATATCACAGATAATAATTACATTTATCTCAGATAAATAAATTACATTTCAGATCATAACACAAATCATGACATATCTCAAAGCATCAACATCAGGGGTACCAAACAATTCAACATTAGTAGAATTCAAACATCCATAAGTAGGCTCAATTAATTATCCGATTAATTTAAATTAGATGGTCATCAATCATAATTAATTAACTTTAATTGATTTCAAATTATTTGATTACTTTTCTAAATAATTAACTTACATTAACCATTATTAATTATAAGTTTGATTAACCCTTAAAATTCATTAATTAATTGAAGTCTAATCTACGGTTCTCAATTACATATTAATTTCTTAATTCATTATTTAAACATTGATTAATACACTCAACTTATAAATACTAATTTTATTAATATAAATTATTAATTATCTATTCTAATTTGTCTTAATGGTTAAAGAATATAAAATCTTAAATCTTCATTTCTCAAAGTAAACTTATTTTTATTAGTGATTAAATTTTCACTTTCAATATGTTTAAAAACATTTCTTTCAAATTTTCTTTGTTATGATGGGATTTTAAATCAAATTTCCCTTAAATTCAAAATATTTAAACCTATTTACAATATTTAAATTTATAAACTTCCTTTCTTTCAAAGATTGGAATTTAAATTTACTTAAACCCAGGCTATACAAATTTGACTTACTTTCCTTCCATTTTTCAAACTTCCACCTTGACTTCATTTAACACTTTGAAATCATCAAACAAATTTTAAATAAAAACCCAAAATTCATTTATTAAAATCTAAGTTTACAAACTAAACTCGGATTTATATTTAAACTTCTGATGCCAACCAAATTTGAGCTTTGTTAAAATTTTGAAATTTGGTTTAAAACAAAACCAGAGCTGGTATCGTTTACTTCGGCAAAACATAACACCAAACCTGAGCAATACGACCACCTGCTTCGAGTCTATAACTCGTTCTCACGCACTCGACCTTGAGTCTTCCCGTACAAAACTTCTTCTGCTTCTCACTTTTTTTTTCCTCAAGTTTAAAAGTTTAATTACAACAGTTAAAACTTTGAGGCCCGGTAACCCACTCACACACTGGAGTCTGCCCCCGATTTCCATGAGAAATACTTCGAGTTTCCTCCATTTTCCCCCAAACTTCAACATCATCAGGCACTGATGATACCGCGTGCACGTGCACCAGCAACGGAGGCGACTCCGACCCCAGGCAAACCTTCCGACACGTTGACTATCACCCCTACGACCCTCTCCAGTCATCAAAATACCCAAACTTGCCTCGAATTAAAATCGAGCCACCCATTCAAAACTGGAACCCACGAACTGGAAACACCCTCAAACCTGAAACCACCTCGTACCGCCGCTACACAGTAACAGAACCCACGCGCCTTCGCCACGAGCTTGCACTATCGACCACTCACCGCCACCCATCAACCCTATCTGGACCGATGCGACATAGATTGCACCATTGCTTTGAGAATCGATCGACAAAAACACAGGGATAAAACCCTAAATCATTTTCGCCCCCAACCTCCTTGCATTAGGATTTTTTCCTAATATTTTTCCTATACTCGAGAATCATCAAGCTAGCTATACAACAATTTTCATTATTTCAGATTTGTTGTATCTCCAGAAATTTACAAAAAAACATTTTTTGTTCATCGTCGAACCACTCTTAACCCACTCTTGTAAAAATCATCAAACTATGCTTAAAAATCTCATTTTCCAATAAGGATTCAAGATACGTATTCGAATTTGCAAATCGTTAGGTTCGAATTTTATTAAATTTTGAAATTTTCTCTGTAGAACTTGAGTTGTTCATCCTGTATATGTTTACTCTTCATGAAACTATTTTTATATCACAATTCATTCTTAAACACATTTATTTTGTTTTGAAACTAAAGCCTAATATTGATTAGAAAAGAAGAATTTGAATTTTTCTTATTGTATTGAGACTCTGAGACTAAGCAGAGAAGAAGCACTGATTCAAGCAGATATTCACAGAGCAATGTTAACATGTTTTCAAGAAAAAGAAAAAAAAACTAACTGCTACTCACTCAAAAATATATTCAATTTCCAGAAATTAATATGCAACAGATAATAGATACTTAAAATTGAAATGTGATGTTATTCACCTTTAAAATTCTAAAGCAGAGACAATGAAGATTCATGCCTGGAAATGATGTGTTTGAAAAACTGGAAATTGCATTTGAATCTTTACTTTGGGTTTGAACTTTGAACTTTTAAATCTGAAGCTTGTTGAAGCTTGATCTTGCATGAACTACAGATTATACTACAGGCTTGTAAACTTGTGAATATAAAATGTTTTCAGGTTGATTTTCTTTGAGGTTGAAGCTCTCAGTCATTTCAGATTGAAGTTTGAATTTGTTTATGGGTTTTAAGATATTGTTTACTTCAAATTTTTTTTTTCAGGTTGATGATGCTCGAACTAAAATGAGAGGAGAAGGCTTAGGCTGATATAAAGGAAATGATACATATAAAAGACAGTGGGTAGGCTTGCATTTCTTTTCTGGTACAAGTGATAGTATTTTTTAGTTATAGGTATGGTTGATAGTTTCACTTCAGTATGGGCTGAGATGATTTGTTTGTGCAAAGAGAAGATGGGTATTAAATGCATGTGTCTTGTTTTATTTTATAAGCTTGTACTTCTTTTATTTGTTTGTACTGAAATATTTTTAGTATTGTTTTCAAGTGTACATACTTATATATTTTTATTTACAACTTTATTATTTTACTCTTACGTTGATAGACTTGTCTGCATATCTATTTACAGGCTGCATACATATTCTACTTGGCTAGCTTGCTTTTGATTATGTTATATAAATATAAAGTTGTTATTGTTATTTGTTAATATTTGAATGTATTTCTTTATTTTATTTGGTGGCTGCAGCTTTGTTTTGTTTGCTTATGTCTTTGAAGATGTTTTATAGTTTATCAAATATTTTCATTTGCCTTGGTATTGTTTTAAGTGTACATATATAAAGTTATCATGGTTATTGTTGTTATGGTTTATTTTATTTTAAAGACTTCATTTTGTTTCTAACTTCAATATCTTATTGATTTGTTTTTATTTTCTTTGTACATATTATTTCTTCTTTGTCTCATTTACTTTTTATATTTATCTCATATATCTATTTTAGTTTCTATTTCTAACTTAAATTTTTATTTTTTTAACTTAATACTCATCGTCTTGTATTTACATTGTATTTATATTTTTACTTAACAATATTTGTAAATCCCAATTCAAATTAAATTTAAATACATTTTTCTAGAAACTCATAGTTTAACTGATATTAAATGTCAATTACCAAATTAATTTCACAAATTTTTATTCAAATTAAAATAAATTATCAATTTAAAATTAATTAAAATTCGAAATCGTTACAACAAACCTACGGTCTTCTGTTGATCTCCTTTAACCTGCTGGCAGATCGCACATCCATTGACGAAAGCGGTTACATCCCTCTTCATGCTCGGCCACCAGAAGACTCTCCTCGTATCCTTATACATCTTTGAAATCCCTGGGTGGATACTCAGTCTGGAGCGATGAATTTCTGACAAAACTTCTTGCCTCAATCCATCTATATCGGGCACACACAAACGCCCGTTGATCCTCAAAGCAACTTGATCGTCCACTATGAAATCTGAATATCGACCTTCCTTGGTTCCAAGAATCAATTCCTCAAAAGATCTATCCTTAATCTGACTGCTTATGATTCTTTCCTGGAGAGACGGAACAACTTCCAAAAGAGACAGAATAGCATTCCTACTCAGGGCATCCGCCACAACGTTTTCTTTGCCTAGGATATAAAGGATGTCCAAATCATACGATGCCAAAAACTCAACCCATCACTTCTACCTCAAATTTAAATCCTTTTGGGAGAATAGGTACTTCAAAGGTTTGTGATCTGTAAAAAGCTCGAACTTTTCTCCCAGAAGATAGTGCCTCCAAATCTTCAAAGCAAAGACGATGGCCAACAACTCCAGATCGAGTGTAGCGTAATTCTTTTCATGAGGCTTCAATTGCCTGCTTGCATACGCAATTACCTTCCTATTCTGCATCAGCACTGCATCCAACCCTACTATACAGGCATCCGTATAGACCTTAAACTTTCTCTTACCATCCGGAATAGCCAACACAAGAGCACTGGTCAGCCTTGCCTTCAAATCCAAGAAAGCTTCTTCACACTCGAGAGTCCACCTAAATTTTGCTCCTTTCCGAGTCAACTTGGTTAAGTGTGAAGAAATCTTAGAATAGACCCTGATAAACTTCCTATAGTACCCTGCCAATCCTAGAAAACTGTGGACTTCTGTCGAAGTCTGCTTCCATTCCTGGATAGTAGCTACCTTGGCTGGATCTACAAAAATACCCTCACCGGAAACAATATGCCCCAAAATTATGACCTCCGGCTTTCAAAAATGGCATTTCGAAAACTTGGCCTTCAGAACATGCCTCCTCAGAGTCTCTAACACTATTCCCAAATGCCACTTGTGCTCCTCTTCAGACTTAGAGTAGACCAGAATATCATCGATGAACACGAGTGTGAACTTATTCAACACATCCTGAAAAACTCGGTTCATTAGGTCAATAAAGTAAGCAGGAGCGTTGGTTAACCCGAAAGGCATAACCAACCACTCATAGAAACAATTGGGTCCCCTAAACGCAGTCAAGGGGATACTGCCCCCAGCTACCCTTAACTGATGGAAACCTGAAGCTAAATCTAACTGGGAGAAAACAGAAGCTCCATGGAGTTCATCAAAGAGATCATCTATACGAGGTAAAGGATACTTATTCTGGATAGTAACCTTATTCGACTCCCGGTACTCCACACAGAATCTCAAAGACTCGTCCGACTTGGTCACAAAGACAACGGCAGAACCCCAACTGGAAAAGCTAGGCAGGATCAAACCTTTCTCTAAGAAATCTTGGGTCTGCTTTACAAGTTCTCTCTCCTTCAGCGCCATCCTCCTACTAGGCTAAACAACAGGTACTGCTCCCGGAATTAAGCCGCTCCGAAACTCTATCTCCCGATGAGGGGGAAAACCTTTTACTTCCTTGAAAACATCCGAAAAATCTCTGACCACTTTGATGGACTCTGCGCCTTTTGGAGATGCCTCGCTTCCATGTAGAAGATTTCTCAAGTGAACTCTAGAATCATCGCAAGTCACTTTTGCGATTCTTCCTAACTCAGTCTCAAAAGATACAATCCTTTCTTCACACATCAAGACAGCCGTATACTTATCAACCAATCCATACCTAGAATATAATCAAACCCTTTGAAATCTAATACAAAAGGGTCGCAAGAAAAACTATGAAAGAGATAAGAAAGCCTTAAGTCTCTACAGATCTTATCTAACTTAGTTACCCCGCCTATAGGATTAGATACAAAGATAGGACGGTCAACCAAACAAGGAGAAAGATGAAACTTCTCTACCGCATCCAAAGAAATAAAACTAAATGATGCACCGGAATCAAACAGAACTCTAATGAAAATATATCCAAAAGGAAAGTACCTTCTAAAACTCCCTTGCCTTTCGAAGAAGAAGATGGACCACCTTCAAGAGCAAACACCTTGTTCTACTGGGCTTTTGAAGAAGCATACAAGCCTTTACCATATGACCCGACTGATGACAATTGAAACATAAATATTTCTGAACCAAAGCTGAACCCGGTCCACTCTGATGCTGTTGCTGCTACTGAGATCCTTTCATGGGACACCGATTAGCCAAGCGACCCTCTTGCTGACATATATAGCACTTGCGAGGTCCGTTGCTTCCTCCCTGCTTCCCTTTGCCTTGCTTCTTCCAATTTGGATTGAACTTTCATTTATTTGGGTTGGAAGAAGTTCCACCTGGTGTTGTTGCAGAGGCCAGTGGTTTCTTATTCATGAGCTCCTCATATCTTAAAGCCATGTCGATCAACTCTACAAATGGTCCTTTCGGATGAGCCGTCATCTTTTCATGGAACTCAGGCCTCATCCCTTGCACAAACATCTCATTCTTTTTAAGGGATATATCAATCAATCCAAGTCCGTAGCGAGATAATTCATTAACCTTAGTCTCATATTCAGAAACTGGCATACTCCCTGCTTCAGATCCAGGAAATCTCTATATAAACGTGTCTTCCTAGATGTTGGCATGAACTGTTCCTCAAACAATTCTTTAAACTGACTCCAAGAAATGTCGTCCTCTAAGATAATCACTGTAACTGCATCCCAACAAGCTGCAGCTCCTTGCAATTTCCATGAAGCCATCACCCTTTTCTACTCATCAGACAAATCCAAACTATTAAAGATGCGCTCGCATGAGCGTAACCAAGCCTAAACCTCAATTATAGTCCTAGATCCTTTAAAAGGTTTCCCTCCAAGGTTGGTGAAATCTTTGCACAAAATGGTAAAACTAACTCGAGGCGGTGCTGGATTAATAGCCTCGTTGGCAGTCTGACCTCTTCCACTATTGGTCGTTGTGCTGCCCACAACTCTGCCTCTCCTGCCTCTTGAACTCATGTTGGCTACCTGGAGAGGTGACCCAACAAATTTAGAAAGGTATATAGTTATAAAAATTACAAATACGCGCTCTCAAGATAAACACTACTCCAAAGCCTATATCTCAACCTATGCTCTGATACCAACTATGATGACCTGCCTTTCATTCCACAGAAAGACGCATCAACAATAAGAAAGAAATAGGTAGACATAGAATAGATAGAAGAAAGAACTAAACAACATCAGAATCTTACAACGGAAACGAAATAAAATATAATATATCACATAATCATTACATAGTCTTCACATATCAGAGTTACACAGATTACATAACATCATCATATTAGACAGTTATAAAGATGTCTTTCCATTACATTCCAAAATACAACAGTCAAAAGGGTTTCAACGGCGGATATAGATCGATATAGCTACTTCTGGACTCCTGTTCCAAGCTTCCCAAAATTTGTCTAGCAAAACCTAATCACTTGGCTACTCATAAAAATTTGAGTACCCATGAGTTTAAGAGAGAGAAAAATAAACTCTGGGTCATACATGGGTCTGGTGTGAGTAAACGGTTAAGCTATTTAACTCGGAAAAAACCTTTGAAATAAAAGGTGTCTCGTAAGACCCTCTGCCAATAAATATGGACAAGTTTTTCCCTTACGATAACCAAAACATTTGATAGGAAATCCAGTTATATTATAATAGGGTCTTGGGTTTTCAATATAAAGTGCAGAAGTAGCTGGAATGTTTACATCTCACGTTCCAACATAGTTGGGCACAATCAAAACCGTACAGGCACTTATTGGAAATTGGATTCCATAAAATGGCAGGGCTATTGGGGTATCGTCCATCACAATACGTGGCCTAGATCAACGTACCAAGGATCCCTCCCGATCCGCTGCAACACAAAGCCGGAGCTACCCCTTACTGGATAGTCCGAATAAGACAACCCCACGGTTGTGGCCAAACAACCGCCCACACAGCCGAATAAAAAGGGACTCTAGACATGGGAAAATATTATCCTACTTGGGTGCTACCCAATTAGCCTTGCTGCAACTTCCTTTTTTTAGCCATTCCTGGTTGATGAGGCTTGAGGCTACGATTACCTTTACAAGAACGCATCTTGGAATGCTCATCGTCCTCCATTGACGATGGTCTGATAGCATTCAATCCATACAAGTTCGTTCCAGGTTCGAACGAAACCGAAGGCATTATCTCGTTACACTCATTTTGGAATCATCCTCAGAGTTAACGACAATAACCATTGCATTCTCTATCTCGATCTTCACTTGAGATTCACGACCTAACGTTTAACTTAGATCGATGTGGTTTTTGGATATCCAAATTTGATATCCGATCCCGGTCCCAAATCGAAATCCAAACGCCATTTTAAAGGTCAAGTTGTTTAAGTTTAAATAATTCAATTCAATTTAAGACACTGAATCCACACAACATTGATCATAGATATATCCAATATCACATCATAGAATATCACAGATTATCATTTAATAGGTATCAATCAATCCAGACTTTCTATTCAAAACAATCGTCCATAAGCAAGAATTATTAATCCGTATTATGATTAATTTAATTAATTCAAATTAAATTAATTACTTAAGAATTATCACTTAACCTTGATTAATCAATCATTAATTAATTACAATCATTTAATTAATTAATCACTTCTCGATTAACCTTAGAATCAATTAATTAATCTTTAATTAATTAATTAATTATCCTTTAATTATTAATTAATAACCTTAATTATTAATTAATAGATCTTAACTATAAATTTATTAATCTTTAATTACTGGTTAATCAATCCTTATTCTCAATTAATTAATCCTTAATTAACAATTAATTAATCCTTAATTACTTAATTAATTAATCCAAATTATAAAATTAACTATTCTTAATTACGTAATTAATTATCCATTATTAATTAACCCTAATTACTTGATTAATCTATTCTTAATTATTAATTAATTAATCACTAATTACTTAATTAATTAATTTCTAATCATTGATTGATTAATCTTTAATTATCAAATTAATTAACCTTTAATTATAAATTAATTAATTTTATCTTCTTAATTAATTAATTAATCATCATTTAATTAATCCTTATTTACTTAACTAAACCCTTATAAATTAATTAATCCTAAATTATTAATTAATTAAATTATTAATTAATTAAATTACTTAATTAAACTTAATTACTTTATTAATTAATTTAATCATTAATCATTAAAACCTTAACTAACTTTCAAGATAAATCATTTACTTTAATTACCTAACTTTAATTAATACATGTTTTTAAAACATTTCATTCTTTTAATTTATACTTAATTACTTTTGAAAATTAAGTTGTTAAAATACTTAAGCATTTCTCAAATTTAAGTTAACAAAGCATAAAACTTCTTTAATCAAAATAGTTTAAAAACATTTATCATAAAATAGTTCAAACTAGGTTCAAATTTTAAATCTAAAACTTGCTTAAAACCTGCTCAAACTCTGCTTCGGGTTCGACCCAACCTTGGCTCGAGTCCTGACTCGAGTTTCTCATCTTCTTCCTTTTTTTTAAATTTTAGTTTAAGTTTTAAAAGCTGTTACACGATTCTACTCACGAACATACACCCGAGAATGAACTCGAGAAAACAACCCACAAAACCCAAGCTTCCTTTCGAGACATCCCTTTCTTCCAACCCACTGACACACAGACTAATCCTGTGCACATGCACTGGCGATCGGCGCCACCTTGACCACCAATGACACTCCTCGCACATCGATGATCGTCAATACATCAAATTTCGACCATCCAAACATCCAAACAAACTCAAAATCACAATCGAGGTAACTTGAGCAATTCCAGGAACAACATCCTCACCTGAAAACCCTTCGAACTCCTGACGTCAACCACCAGAGGTCGCGTAATCCCGTCCTCAGCCTCGCCAGACCTCCGTGCCACCAACGCACCCGGTCCGACTCCACTCGATGCACCAGAGATGACATGGTCATCTCATTCCCGACCACGACCCAAATTAGGGTTTAAAACATAAAACGATCGACCACCGACGCCATAGTGGTTTGACCACCCTCCAGATATTTTTGCCACGTTCACTGAACCTTTCCCCACCTCCCGTCGAAACCCCGACCACCAAAGATCGCCCAGTCACCAGAATTTGCTCAAAATCACATTTCTGGTCATCATCGAAATGCTACTTCAAACCCAAACTGAAATTCATGATTTTTATTTTTAAAATCAAATTTTCCAGGGGCGATTCAAGTTGCATACTTGAATCAACAAATTAAATTGTTTGATTTTTATCATTTTTAAAAATCTTACTGTATTTACTCAATTTCAGAAAATTTCCAAACTTAAAATACTTAAACATGTTTTCAAAACCTAAATTATGTTTACACAAACTTATTTTGTTTGTAACTCTAAGCCTAACAGTAATTGGATAAGGATTTTTGATTTTCTATATATTTAACTTTGTACTTTGGAAACAGACGAGAACAGGCACAACCAACATGCACAGATCAAACATACATATATACAGAGATTCACATATATATACACATGCAAGCACAATATAAATCCAATAATCACATGCACAGATTTAGTCTACTTAAGCCTTTTTTAAATATATGTTTACTCACCAGATTTATGATGTGCAGAGACTAAAAACTAAGATGTTAGACTTTTGCAAACTGGAAAGCTTTAATTCTTGATGATCTTTAGACTGGAAACTTGATGTTGTTGAAATGACTAAACTTTGAAAAAGATTACTGGTTGGAGCTGCTTTAAACTTGAATTTGATTTTGAGCATCAAAGCTTGCTTTCGATTATTTCAGATTTTGGAATTTATGGAGTGATTGCTTTTAAATTTTTGATTTAGTTTTACTGTTTTTTGCTACAGATTTTGCTACTGATTTTTTCTTAGTTTTGGATATGAAGATAGAAAAAAAGGAATGAAGAGAAAAATATAAGTTTATATAGATTTAATTTAGGATTTATAAAAAATAAAGAAAATAAAAATAAAGTGACCCTTGTATTTTACCACACATAATTACTTAACACTTGTTATTAAGGAAAATTATAAACTAACACATGTAAATTTACATGCATTAATTAGTTTTTAAATGTTTATAAAGGCTTTAAAATCAATTTCCTAATTAATAAATATATATCTTAATTTATATAATAAATTCCTTTAAAAAGAAAATAATATAAAACAATTTATGTTCTGAATAAAATCATATAAAATACATTTTAAAACCAAAATATAGTTTAAGATATATATACCTATCTTTTGAATTTCGAATTCAAATATCCAAATTCAAATTCAAACTCAATTTAAAAATCATCAATTTGATATATATATATATATATATAAACAAACACAAATTCAATTTATATATAATAATTCTATTTAAAATCTATATATATACATGTACATCACAATTATTATTGTTGTTATAAAATAAATTTTTTATCAATTTTAAATAATTTATAAAAGAGATTATCACATTCAATTTTGCTTGAAATTTTCGGGATATCACAACTCCTAAGGATTTTCACGTTATATATGTTTAGTGTCTAGTAACTCATTACTCATATTACAATATAACAAGCACATATAATAGGAAAAAAACCAAAAACATATTTTATAACAAGATTGCCTATAGAATCATGATTTCATAACAAATTACATAATTTTACCTAAAGTGTACCCCTAATTCAGTCAATCTCCCACTTGCATTTGGGCTAATTGTGGAGCTTCATCCCCATGCCTTCGATTAGTCTTCCTAAAGTAGACTGAGATATCACCTTAGTGGAAGGATATGCAATATTATCTTTAGTATCTACTCTTTTTATTATGATCTCTCGCTCACTAAAAATTGCCTTATCATGTGAAATTTTCAGAGGATGTGCCTCGATTTCTTATGTGCTCACGGTTCCTTGGCAATCTGCAGCACCAAATTATTATCAGAAAACATGGGCATTGGACCTTCGATCCTTGGGATCACTCCTAACTCTTTAATTAATTTTTGCATCCACACTACTTCTTTTGCAACATCTTTCAAGGCGATGCACTCAACCTTTATGGTAGAATCAGATACAACTCCTTTTTTGTAACTCTTTCAACTAACAACTCCTTTGTTGCGAATAAAGAAAAACCTCGAGGTTGACTTACTATCATCGATATTGCTCCGATAAATTGAGTCTAAACATCCTTTTATAAAGAGATCCTTGTTTTCATAAACCAAAATAGTCCTTGGTATTTCTTAAACATTTAAGGATTATCTTAATCGTCGTCCATGGTTTTCTCTCAGATTAGATTGACACTGACTTACTACACCTATTGAAAAGGGGACATTTGGTTTAGTATATAAAATGGAATATATGATTTATCCTATTGCTTTGTAGGTCTCAAACTTTCTATCCACACCGATCTTTTTCTTAAAGATCCATTTGTAACCGATGTTTTTGCACCTTCGGATACATATTTCAAAGTCCATACTCTGTTCTTGTACATGGAATCCATTTTGGATTTCATCACATCAAATAACAATTCAGAATTTAATAGTTTGTGCATTTTCAGTAGCACTTGAGGTATCAATGTACTCAGTCTCTATAGATTGGATCTCATCAAGTCTATCTTATTGCCATTAATATCTCATCATAGAAATTCCTTTTTGGAAAAGGTGGCATTTCGAGAAAGAAAAACCTTTGGTTCCTCTATATGATAGAATATGTATCCATGATAATGTATTTGATACCCTATAATCTTATATATGACCGAGCTCGCATCTAATTTACTAGAGTTCACGTTCTTAATGTATGCCTGACAATCCCAAAATTTAAGATAATTAAGATGGAGTTTATTATCAGTCCATAACTTGTATGGTGTATTAGGTACAGAATAAGATGGTATATTATTCAAAAAATATGTTTTCGTTTCCAACGCTTACCCTTAATATGAAAGAGGTAACACATCCTCACTCATCGTTGATCGAACCACATTCAATAAGGTTTGATTTCTCCTCTCCAAAATGCTATTTATATTATGGAGTATATAAAGGTGTGACTGGAGAGAAAATCCCTTTTACTTTTAGGTATTGTTGGAGTTCTAATCCAGTGTAGTCAACACCTCGATCCAATCAAAGAGGTTTTAGTTCCTTATTACTTTAGTTTTTTATTTCGTTTTTATATTTCATGAATATCTCGTAGACCTCTAATTTGTGTTTTATAAGATACACATATTCATATTTAGAAAAATCGTTAGTGAATGTAACAAATAGGAGGTACCACCTTTGGTCATTATAACAATTATACCACATACGTCGCTATGTATGAGTCCTAAGAGTTCGTCAACATTTTCATTGATCCCATAAATGAGTTCCATATGCAGTATCTAAAAACGACTAAAAACACATATAGATAAACAAGCTTCCATATGGAAAATGCCTTTTGGGAGTAGAATTGATTCTTTTCCCTTCAATGTCTTCAAGTACCGTAGACAATTTCTCTTCTATTGTCTTTTCTTTAAGAAAAAGTGACAGTTGTCTATTTTTTCTCTTCTTTGAACCTTTCGGGTGAAGATCTACTCTTAATAGCGAGTACAACGCTCGGTTCTTCCCTAAACACCTCTCTTCAACCCTGAATATATTAAGGATCTCAACGACAGTAAGCTTCAATGAATTCATACTTAAATTCGGTATGAGTTGGTCAAAATTTATCATTATTGACCTAGGAATCAAGGTGATCTGCAGCTCAATATCTAAAGTTCTAGCATAGCTAATAACTCGATGTACCCAATCATTGTATACCTGGTCTTGGACTAAGGAATCTTTGCTCATCTTCATGTGCAACAGTTTTCATGAAACCTTGTGCCTTATGGTTAGAGACTATTCACTGTACATCATTTGTACATGACTAGAGATTACACGAATATTCATTTTTTCATGTTGTTATAGAGCTTAATGCTCATAGTGGATGATATGTAACAATGAGCTAGTTCGCAATCAATTTCCCAACTGTAAGTCATAATTTCCTCAAGCATGACATCCTTATTGGGTTTAGTTAAATTTTCATTAGCAAGACATCCCAAAATTTTCCATAACCACTATGGGTAAAACGCATCAGACAACATACATGCTTCATTATCTGATTGCATATCTATTTGATTAAATCCCATGCCATCTCATTCCACGTCAGATCACAAATATGCTCCATCGTTTGATATGCACTAACATAAAAAAACCATATGTTGTTTAATGTCGTAGTTTCATTTATAGAATTTCCTATTATACAACATATATTTTTTACTGACATGCATACTAATTACACTTATATTATATTTTCAAAATGAAATAAATGAATCACAATTTTATTTAAACAAATATTTTATTTCAAATCAAATTCAAATGCAATACAACTTTCACTATTATTCCCATATATACAACTTTTCTCTATGCCCTCATATATAATCTTTTTTTACTCGCTCTCACTCACACTTACTCGAGTTTATTTTTGTTGTGTTGATCTTGATTTTCTTGCTCTAGCTTGGATCTAGAAATATCTTATACCTATCAAATAAACATTGCAGTAAAATAGAAAAGGAAATAAATCTAAACTAAAAAAAATTGAATATTAATATTGCCTCAGTTTATGAATTTTTTTCTCTTTGTGTTTTAGGCAGGGACAAATATATATGTGCATGGACAATTTATGATATACATAGTGTATCACAGTGGATATCACACGGCCGAGCAATGGTTAAATCTAATGGAGTGTTGAAAAGGTCAGGCTCAAAGGCTCAACATAGTGCAAACGTGCACAAGGTCAAGCCCAAGACCCTTGGGCTCAACTCAGTTGCATATATCATAAAACAAGCTTTAGCAATTCAAGTTCAAAACAAGTGCACCAACTGGTGAAACACCAGAATACTGAAACCAGGAATATATGCAATTCAAGTGTTAGATAATACAACCAAAAACTCAAACCAGAAAATGCACACTTGCACTTCACACATATATACATATGTATGTATGTATGTATGTATGTGAAAATGCACACTTGCACGGTCAGGAAATGAGAACAAGACAACTAGGTAAAAATTCAAGGCAAAACTGCAGTGCACATAATGTTCAGAACTACAGTGCACATAAAAAAACTCAGGCAAAACTGCAGTGCACATAGGAGCAATCAAGGCAACTCAAAACCAAATCAAATCAAAATGGTTTAGAAACTTAAAATGGTTTAGATGAAGGCATGAACAAGGAACACCAAAAAATTCACACATAAAGCATGCATATTGGTACATGCATGATTAGCATTTCATGTTATAGGTAGCAAGTATATATCATCAAAATAATCATGTACATATATACATGTACGTGTATATAAGTATACATGTATATGAGCATTAAACAACAGGTGCTCAAATTAAAACAAGAAATCATAGTGCTGAAGCAAGTACATACAAACTCGAGTGTACATAAGTATACACAAGTACATACAAGTATACATACAAGAACTGAATTGGAACAATATTTGCAATTGAAAGTGTAATAAGAAATTACAGTGCACATAAACAAGCTCAGGTAAAACAACAAGTGTTGGAGAAAGTATCAAAGTGCATAAACAAGAAACAAAAGTACATGAAAGGGATTCAACCAATGTCAAAGCAGTGCACACTACCTTGTTCAAGGCAGTGCACTGGCACTGCCTTGACAAGGTAATGCACTGCCTTGAACAAGGCAATATGCAACAATATGGACAAGGCCAATAACGCAACAGTGCAATAAGGAAATGCCACAAACAACAAGTGCTACAAATTAAAACAAAGCAATGCCATAATCATTTAAGCAGCATGGTAATGTACAAGCATAGGTCAACCACCAACATTCAAACATATATACATACATATGTATGTATATAGATGGTGATATTGGTCAAAGTGCACTGCAACAAGATCAACTCCAAATGGTTCAGTTCAAATTGAACAAGTGCCACAAATTGAAAAAGTGCCACAAAATTGAACAAGACACTAACACTAACCACAAATTCGAACTACCAACATTCACACATATGTACATACATATGCATGTATGTATATACAAGGATGATATTAAAATAAAAGTGTGCAACTTTACCTCGACCGATAGCTGAACTTACTGCAAAGTACTAATCCAAGTAAAAACAAAGTGCAAACAACAATGCAACATGTGAAAAAGTATAAATTTCAGGCTAAACATGGAACAAGGCTGAACCATAGATCATATACATACATGTATGCATGTATCTACGTGGATGAACGAAGATAGTATAACTAATATACATATATACACATATGTATATACATGTATATATGTACATAGTGAGGAACAGGTAGTTCAAACCATTGAATTAGTAAACAGAACATGAGGTAAAGGCATAAGTACATGAAAGTGCATATAAAAATATATATAAGAAACCAAAGCACATGAAAGTAATCAAACAGAACAACATGATGTAAGGCACAAGCACATGAAAGTGCACAAACAATTAATAGCACAGGCATATAAATTCAAGTATAAGTATAGTAAGAAATCACATTTACACACACATACACACACACACATATATACACACACATGTATATATGCAAAAAATATTCAATGTTGAAGTGCACTGCATTGAACAAGGCAGTTGTGCACTGCCTTGAATAGGGCAGTTGCATTCAACACTGCCTTGGACAACAAGTTCGAATATAGAAATCAATTAACTCAAGCATGAAGTCAAGAGCACATGGTCAGGCAATATAGTGAAAAACAAGGTCCAACATAGCAATCAAATTAGCAAACAGAAACCAAAGCCGAAATTCAAGAATCGGAAAATCATCAAGAGCGTTCAAACATAAATCGACAGCAAAGAAAAATAATTTGAAAAATTCAAATCGTATCATATATTTGCATATTTAGGAAATAAATTCCTATATAAGAAACCCAAAACATCATCGGCCAGAGATTAGGAGACAAGAATAATATAAATCGAAAGGGGCATAAATCATACCAATATCAATTGAAGAACACTCGACAAGGAGAAGCAGCAACCATCCATAGTCAGTAAATCAAAGTGCGCAATCTATAAGGAAGGAAGGTAGCAAGGTTATTTGAAGCTTAACTTTCAAGCAGCGGCTTTCATGAAACCCTAATTTCAGAATAAAGATGAAAAAGGCAGCTCTGATTAGGAAAATCTAAGTTTATCAAAGAACATTGACGGGATGGGAGAAGGTGAGGGTCTGCAACAGGCGATGGCTAGGAGGAGGGATAAGCAGCGAGGAAAATAATTGGAGGAACGAACGCCATTTTTCTTTAAAAATGAAAGAGGGGGAATAATTGAAAGAACGTGGCCATGGAACAATCTAGGCAACATTGAGAGGGAAATAAAAATTTTGATTAGGAGCCAAAATGAATGTAATAGTCCACTTTTCCGTACCCCTTGAATATACACTAATCTCCATAGATTAACTCAAGATGAACAGAAATACGAACCATTAGGGTTAAAGAAAAAGAAAGAAAAAGAAAAAGGTAGAAGAAGAGAGAAAAGATAGAAAATAGAACGGAAAGAACAACAGAACAATATCAGAATCTCACAATCGCAGCGGAACAACATATAATAAATAAATAAATAATCTTTAAAACAAAGAACTGTACATTTTATACATTACATCATTATCAGAGTTTACAACAATAATAGACAACAGAGTCAATAAATCAATGGACAGTTATATAAACTTGTCCTCATGCAGAATACACAGTGGAATAATACATAGTATAATATCATATACAAGTGGTACGTCTCGATATGCAGCTCGTCTCCTGAGCTCCATAGCACTCCAAAGTCCAGAATAACCTGATAACCTAACTCTAGACTGCCCGTGTGGAAATTGGTGGGCACCCAGAGTTTAGGAAGGAAACAATAAACTCCGAGTCAGTCATGTGACTGGTGTGAGAACTTAAAACAGTTTATTTTTCTTTAAAATCAAAATAGAGGAATATTTTTAAAGTCAATTCGCAATGCTTTTAAAAATGAGACTACCATAAGGTCTCCCGCTACACACACAATGCAAACGCAGAATTGGAGGAGATTTCTCCTTATGATAGTCAAAGATGCTTGATACGCATTAAAAAGAAACATTTGATATTATTACTAGTGCATAGTGTAGAAACATTTCGAAAGTAAATATAAATCTTAGCCAGCATACGTACCATGATGGTATGCCTACTATAGCTACCATATTAAATGGCAGGTTCTACAACTAAAACCGTACAAGGCACGTATTGTTTTGTTTTGGATTTCCAACAAATGGTCGTGCAAAGGAACTTCCCAAGTAAAATAGAACGCCTCTGGAGAAACGTTCCCGGATCTAACGTTACGGTTAGATCTCTGCTACACAAGGCCGGGTTACCCCTAACTGGGTAACAACTGACACGAGTATGTCATCCCCCGGTCCTTTGGGACCTTAAACCGAGCGCTCGTAATCAACATCACACAGTAATAAATATAGTGTGTCCACAAAGTAAGTATCTGGGCTCCATACCATGATACCACTTATAATCCAGATAGGAAATGACATACCCTATGGATGAGCGACCCCCCAATAACCTTGCTGCCACGATTCCTGTTTCGACCACAACCGGTCTATGAGGCTTGACGAAGTCTCGTTCACAAAGCAATGCTTTATATACAAGCTGTGCTTTAATTCACAAATGCTCAATAGCACTTATATGCCACATTACCAATTTGGGAATGTATCACTAGTAACCATCAACTACATAACCTCTGAGCTCGTACGTCTCAGAGAAGGGTGTTAAGCTAAGATAATAAATTCTCCGCCACCAACAGAAATATATTTGATAGAAACCAGCTTTACATCTCAAATTGTAATGTCAGACACACATCCATACAAGTACGTTCCGGGATCGAACGTAACCGAAGGCACTTCCAAAGAAGTCCTTGCAATCCGGGTATTCACAAACCCGATCGAATTTCCCATCACAAAGGAAATCTCCATACCGTAGCTAACGGTGCGGAAACAATTGATAGTTCATTCTATCGTTTTCACAAATACCCGGTCTTCAACACCGGTCTTCAGATGCAATCCATAACGACGTATCACATATTCGGAATGGGTTATACGACCCAAAGGTCCTTTCCCGGCTAACCCGAATAGTGAGCGCTTATTTAAAAATAAGTGTGGCATCCAATTCAAGCAATTCACAACAAATACCTATTTAAAGGTAAATATTGATAGTCGGATATTTAACTATCAATAGGTATGCTCAACATCACCAGATTCCAAATAATTTCCCAAATTATTTACTTTCCAAATATCTTTACTAGATATATAATTTCCACACTTTAACCATTTGGAAACAAATTTTCAAATCACTTTTCAATCCTTTATCACTTTTGAAAACAAATTTCAATCATTTCCTTACTCGGAAATACTTTCATTTCAAAATGGTTCATTTAAACCAATCAAATAAATTCTTACCGATTTACTTTATATTTACGTTCCTAATCCGTAAATTTACTCCCATACTACAAAAATAAATCAACATTTATTTTTAAACAAATTCCCTTTTTCCTTTATAAATTCCATAGTGAATTTACATTCCAAAATATTTATGAATATACGATTTCAAATCGATTTCTAATATTCATTTTCAATTTATCTTCAAAAAGATAAAGTCCCAAAATATTCAGTTCATATTGGAAAACATTTCCATACTTATTAAATAATAAGTAATTCACAAATCCATTCATTTTCAACACTTGGAAAATCTTCAATATACTTAATATCGAAATTAAGTATATATTTTATTCTTTAAGGAAAACATTCACTTAAACACATTTGTTTGGGCTAAAACGAATGTTGCGTAAAACATCGTTACGACGATCCAAAATCACTAGTATAGGGATTCAAAGTTTAAATAGATATATAAATCCCAATACTATACAAAATATTTCCTTTCGGAAATCATTTACTATAACAATAGTGTTATAGTCCACCATTTCCTTTTATTTCTCGAAAACGTCTATTTCAACAATGAATGTTGAAATCTATGGTTTCGATATTTAACACATTTTAAAACGTCGTTAAAATAATCAACTTCTTTTACTAATATCGCTTTCCCAAAACATATCCATTTTACTTAATAATATATTCACTGTCCAAAATCGTGAATGTACTTCATTAACCCCATTTCAATATTTACAACACGTTTTATTTTGAAGAATTTATTCGCTATCCAAAATCGCGAATAAATTACCTTTCATAAACTTCAATATTCGATTTATCAAATTCAATTGATTTCGAATTTATAAACAATGTTTATAAATTCCATTTCTATTTATATGCTTCGATTTATAAATCTCATTATTAACAAATTCCATTTATATCTCATTTAAATGTCAAAATCCGATTTATAAGATAATTACTTATAAATCTTCTATTTTACAAAATCTATTCATTTTATAACTTCACAATTTATAAATCTATAAATTCCGTTCACTTATGAATCCATTTTTATTTCATTTTTAACACTTATAAAAACTCGTTTTAATATTCCAATATTTTTAATTTATAAAATATCAATTTTTATAAGTCTTTTATATACATCGTTTTTAATAATTCAAAAATCCCAATTTAAACCAATTTTTTTTTTTAATAACTTAAAAATCGTTATTTAAAGCTTATATACTTCAAAATCATACTTAAGCATTATTTTCCAAAAATCATAACTTTTATGAAAATAAAATTTTAACGTTTATTTATTTTAATAATTCAAAATTTAATAAAACGTATACTTTTGAAAATCTCTTTAAAATTCCTTCTAAAACCAAAAATCATTATTTTAAAACTTCAGAAATGGATCCGATGATGCAGCAGCACCAAATAGTCAATCACGACATCCAAATATCATATATCTATATGATAATCAACAAATATCAAAATATCTGTAAATAAATCAATACAGTTGAGGAATCCAGTTGGATCCTTCCAATCTGTTTCCCTGCATCCAAAGATGTTAGCACAATACAAATTCCGCTCCAGTACGGAATTATCACGGTATATGGGATTTATAAAATATTATCCGCTTAATAGACGGCGCAATAGGGTCTCATCCGCTATATAATGCGGGAAAATCAACTCCAAGTACATAAATAATACCAATTTCACTGTTTATGAAATATTCGTGGTATATGTTTTTAATAAATAACATCCGCTTACTAACGGCGCATAATGTCTATTTTAACAATCAATAGATAACAATCATCATTCAAACATGCATTCAAGAATTTTAAATCTAACTATTTAAAATTAAAATCGAAACTGATTCGATTGAGTGAGAAGTTCTCACCTTGATTTCAATTTCGTTTTAGCAATTTATTTTGAATAAAATTAAACGCGCGTTTAATTTTATCCAAAATTCTCATTAACTCCAATCGACTCCAATCTAGTTCCATAGCGTAGTGCTCGTCCATACGATTCCAACGCAACTGGTTTCGCGCGTTTTCGACCTCGTATGAAAAAGATATGATTTTTCAAAGTTTATACGAATTAAAACATAACCAAATTACAATTTCTTTTTATTTCTAACCCTAGCTTAATCATGACCGTCCATCCATCATCACACAATCATAGCCGCACATCCCCCCTTCTTCTTCACGCTACTTCCAGTAAACAACACACGCATAAACCCATATAGCTCCAAATTAGGGTTTAAATTTCAAGCCTCCACGACGAACATGAACCCGATCAACTACCTCTCCAACGTGCGCCTACCCTAGCTCCACTCACGGCCACCACCACTTGACACTCGGCCCCACATCTAGCACGCAATTCGAGGCCGACCGCATGGCCTTTGCAGCCACTTTCCCGTTGATCGAAAGCTCCAAACACGATCTTGACCGTTGGTATTAAAGATCTCGTCGAGCTCTTCAAGATTGTAGTTGAGAGTTTTGTCAATCATTGCTTGGATTAGAAGAACATTGGAGGGGAAGATAATGGTGTTTCGGCCATTGATAATAGGGGAGGCGGCTGGCTTGTTTTTAGGGTTAGGGTTTTTTTAGAATTTGCAAAAATGAATTGTTAAGGGCTTATATAGAAAATTTCAACGACACTATTCATCCCGGATTTTTCGAACTCCAAACGAAGCATGCCGGTTGGCGTTCCTAAGGTTTACCCCGCGTTCCGAACACAATGGAACATGTTTCGGGAGCTAATTCGGTCATCTGTGCGAGTTATGGCAATAAACGTTCGATTTTAAATTAAACCGATTAAACGATTTTCTAGGCGTTTTGGCTTGCACCGGACAAACGGTAAATCCGATTGACACGAAATTTGAAAACTTACAATAATATCACATTACGGATCCGATGAAACTGATTTCGTCAAAATCCGAGACTTTTTGAAATGACTATTTTAACTCGCCGAATTAATATTAAAACAATTTCGATGCGTTTCGAGTTGCCACGATCAAACGACAACTCCGATTGCTACGAAAATTGAAATCCGGTAATAAGAAACTATTACGGATCCAATGGAACTAGTTTCGTCGAATTCTGAGACTGTTCAAAAATTGGCTATTTTACAGTCGATAATTGAATATTAAAATATTCAATTTTCACAAATTAATTCTTAATTCGATTTTAAAAGTTCTATAAGATCATTCTAACTTCAATATGATAAAATAAAATTTTACAAATCATTTTCAATCATATTTAACCCAATTTTCAATTATTTCTGGAATTTCAATTATTAAATTATCGATTTAATTGTCCAATTAAATCCAATATTCGATAAATAAATTATTCGACTGTTTAATTTCACTTATTAATATTTAAAATTAATTAAATATTCACATTTTAGTTAATATAAATTCTGGGTCGTTACAATGAAACTTTTGATAATTTCAATCAGACAGCAGATAAAACGTTGTCTAAATGGCATTAATGAAATCTTAACAGAACAAAGATTTCATGGGCTATAACACATAACAGATGGTTTTTCCATGTGTTGTGTGGAAAAATGATAATTATTAGGATAATGGCAAATCTATCTTATGTTGTGTGATCACTGATGTTTGATTCACTTTGTGGCATAGTGAACTAAGTGTAATTTTGGCATTCCTTAGCCCATCTTTATATTTCGTCCCAATAAAGTGTTCTTTTCAAAGAATAACTTCATAATTTTCATTAATTTACGTAATTCATTAGACTAAATTAGATACCATAACATATGTATTTATACTTATTAGATTTTTTATTGTATTTATCTAATAAGGATCCCACTAAATTCATATTTGTCGAAAACCCAAAAAGAGATATGAGAATTTCATATATTTCTGTAACGGGTGTTATGATCTATTTACCATGTTACTATGATCATAAAGGTGCTTAAAAAATCACAGTCTCCATAATATATAAGCACTCTTTACTTAAAATTATATCTAATATAAGTCCAAACATGCATTTTAACTATGCTCCTAATCATCTTCAAGCCTAAAGGGTTCCCAACAAGTCATGAAGTACATTAGATATTCTAGACCTAAATGTTTCATGATATCCTATGGTCGGTTTTGCAACCCTTATGTGTGCTTAACAAAAATACATACCATTCTTATATATTTGTTAATATAAAATTACCTTAGATATTATATGCCTTGATGGTGCTTAACAAACTGTACTACAAAATAGGCTAATTGCTTCGGTTGTTTACCCCTTTTACTTCAGTTCAACAACCAAAGCAAATACAGATAAAGGAACAGTCCAAAACCTATTGCTTCAGTTGTTGAACCGAAGCAACCAGGGCAATTTGATTCGATACTTTAAACAACCAATGCAATTGATTAAGGCTTTTACTTTGGTTGTTTCATGAAAACTGAAGCAAATGACCCCGTAAAAACCTGCATTTTTAACGATTATATGTTTAAATAATTAATTAAAAATTGGGTTGTTAATTAATTGAATGTTCAATCGCATACAGTCAGATTGAGACTCGTGACCACTTTCGTTGTCAGGATTGATGTTGCGAATTAAAACGAGTATAGATATAGCTATATTTTGAGTCATGAAATTTTACGATTTACAATGTTTATATGTATTTTATAAGATACATGCATAGTCTAGTCAGTGGGATCACGATAAATGGATTGTGTTTCTAGGATAAGACCTTTATTTCAAGATGAACGGTTCAAGAATTTCTAGAATCATATAATTGGCGGCTACAACTATCTCGAAACGCATGAAATTATCATCCCAGGGCACTGTCTTAGATTATGATGAAACTAGTGTCGTCGGGACCAAAACAATTAGATGATGTGCGCCGGTGAGTTTTATGACAATGCGATGTGCTGTGTGATCGTATGAGCTCGAAAATACAACATTTTATTTCAGGATTTAAATAATATATATATTACTATATATAAACCCCCTATCATATCTCCATAGAAAAGGATAACAACTTCCCCTTCAAAATATACATTCCTCCTATACTCTTTCTCTGTTGAATAACTAATCTATCCTCAATCTGAGCATCTCCTTTATCAAGAACCATCGTCAGAGCACCATTCCCTAAAGGACAATTATGTGGCACGATGTTAGAGGTCACAACAAAGTTCAATAGATTGTGTTGTTCAGGTTTGATGGGTTGGGGATGGGGATAAGTGAAAATGGGGGTTGCATTGAGTTTTCCTTCAGGGCTGCATCTATTTGGATGTGTTAGAGGAGGCTCGATCACCGAAGCTGTAACGACCCGCAAATTCTGGTAAATAAAATTGGGTAAATTAATGAGTTTTGTGATTAAATTAGGAAGAAATATAAATTTTATAACCTATATTAAAGTAAATATTAAGAATGTAATTTAGCAATGGTTATAAAAATTTAATTTTGACAATTGAAGGAAAATCCCATTTATGATTAGTGTAAGTTGTTACATTGGTTATAAAATATAAAATGAGAAAATAAAAGTAACTGTTGGACTAACCAATGCAATAATTTATTTATTTAAAAGTAACTGCATGTAAATTTAGGCAAGTCAAAGCTGAATTTGTATAAATTAAATTTTTGCATAAATTGCAATAACAATAAATAAAAGTTTACGTTAATATTAATTAAGGGATATTGGAAATAATGTTAAAAGTTATTCATAATAGAGCAAGTTGTTGAATTAAAGAAATGGAAGAAAAGATTTATTAATGTAAACTTAATAAAGGAATAAATGGAAAGGGAAGGTCTGGGAAATTGTTGAAATTTGTTAATGGAAAAATAATAATATACTTAAGGGTATTAGATGGAAGCAGAAGTATTTAAGAATTGTAACATATGTTTGATAATAGGGAATTCATAGGTGTAATTAAAGTCATGGTAACGTACGTTACAAGTTACCCGTTTATTTGGTTTAATAATTAAAATGTGAACCACTTGGAATTAAATGAGCCCTAATGTTATATTAATAAGAATTAACGCAATTAACTAAATTTGTGCCCACACTATTAATTGAAACAGAAGGTAAAGTTAGGATTTATTGAAATTAGTAAATTGGGAAAGGAATTCAAAATTATGTTAACTAATGAGGAATATGTAATAAAGTGTGAATTTGTAAATCAATGTCCGTTAAGCAGTTATAATATTTATAGTTGATAATAAACGTTTCTTAGTGATTATTAATATAGTAACGGAAGAGGGAATGTAAATTTAATAGAAACGTGAATTTATATTTTAGGTCGTAATTGGTGAATTGAGAAATAAGTTCAAATGAGGTATTTGATGGAATCCTTTAATAAGTAAGAATTAGTTGTTCTTGTATTATAAACTTAGGTATAATTGAAATTGCTTCTAATAGAATATAATAGTAAGGGAAGTATTATAAATGAATGGTTATAGTTAAGTAAACAACTTGGTGGCTAAGAAATTGGATTAAGCATAATTACTATAAATAAATGAATGATAATAAATGAGGTTATGTAATAATGAAGGAATGAATAAATATATAATGCAATAAAAGAAGAAAATGACATGACAATTATAAATGAAATCGAATATTTGGGAGTAATAAATGAAAATTCTGAAATAAACATTGAACCAATAAATAAAGTAAAAGTTGTAAAATAAGTAAATGTAAATCTTATGGATTAACCCTTATATGAATAGAAAGGGGAATGAAGCAAAAAAAATGATATGGGATGAAATTTATAAGAATGAGACTGAATTAGGCAAATTGGTGATTATCACTAATTGTTTACTCATTTGTTTCATCTATTGAATTAGTTTTAAATCCATTGGAATAAAACATAATTAAAAAATACGTTAATGAAAATTTAGAGGAAATTTGAGAATATTAATGCAATAACTACAAACCAATGTAAATTGCATCCTTTTGATAATAATAGACGGAACAATATGACTATTGGTGATTTAAAATATAGAAAGCAAGATTTATTAATTTAATTGAAGTATAAAATTCAATAATTGAATTTTTTGCAATATAAATGGAAAGAAAAATATATAACACGGTAATTGATAAATTTATCAACTTTCAGTTTACATCTACACTTGTTTTAATTTTTGGAAATGATTAAGAAAGTAAATTTGATGATATTTGTTAATTATAGAGTTGAAGTTTAAAAAGTGATTTAATTAATTTATTTTTAATTTATTTAATTAATATAGAAATAACCATTTTGGCCACTGACTCGGATTTCGACGAAACCACTTTCATCGGATACGTGACGGTGAATTATTGTAGGATTTCAAGTTTCGTTACGAATGGACATGTCGTTTGATCGTACGAACGTGAAACGCCTTGAAATCAATGAAATTGAAATCAATTTGAAATCGATTTGAAAATACTGTTTTTAGCATAACTTCTTCATACGATGCAATTTGAACCTGAAACTTTTCCATTGCGTATAAAATATTGTAAAATATCTATTGTGATATATGGGTTTACCCAATTTTGTTCCGGAGTCAGAACGGTCTTTTTGGGCCACTTTGTTGTTAGCGCGTGCATCTATCTTATCCGATCCATCCTGTTTCAACTTTTCTCTATAAATATCCTGCTATAAACCCTAGCCTCCCTAATTCTCATTTGTCTGTACGTAAGTTCATTCTATTCCTCCTCTTCCTCAATGGCAGACAAAATTCTATATTTCCAGATTCAATTGCAAATCAAATCCAAAGCATAAAATTCAAAGTTCTCAGAAAAATCTAAAAAAAATATATGTTGAAGCTCTTGACTAGCGTAGTTCACTGGTGGTGTTCGTTTTTCATTTTGGTTCATCGTATGATCAGTAAAAATCAGAGATTTTCCGGCCGTTCATGTATGGTTGTGGGTTTTAACGGCGGATCTTCAAAGCTGTCTCGATCGGAAGGCATGGGGCGTAGATGGTGACTAGGGAAGCCGATCCATCGGTTCGTTTCATCGGATAGGCGCGCAAGTTCACCAGAATTGGCTTGGGAAAAACACGGCGGCGAACGCAATAGGGGAGACCGGAGTTGGGGTCGCGGCCATGGCTGCGCGCGGCCTGGAGCGAGGAGGGCGGCGACGTCGTTGGATCTGGATGGAGGTGACTACGGTGGCGCGTGGATGGGATTAAACGGCGGCAGCTATTGTTGTTTTGGTTGAGAGGCACGTATTTTCTAGGGTTTCGATTTGGGTGCGTGAATCAAAATTTCGTGATGACGTGGAAAGGCAGGGTGAGGGGTTATCCAAATTTAATTAAATTTAAATTTTTAAATCGTCTAACACGTATAATTTTAGCATACGTCGTCCGATTTACATGCAGATTTTTTTGTTAGGACTGAAATAAAATTCCGGATGTTTTGGCGCTGTTTTGGAAGGATGTGGAGACTGTCAAATTTTTGGGTTTAAATTGGATTAAATCCAATTTAAATTCAAAAGGTGAGTGTTTTAACCCACTCACAACTTCTAAAATTTCTTATATTTGTTAAATTGATATATGATATGATTTGAAATTTATTTATAGCTTTTTGGCATATATTTCATCATTATCTCAGTTAATTTGCATTTATTTAATTAACTTGTTATTTAATTCATTATTGCATATTAACTGCCAGTTAAATTGTTATTCATTTTTATAGAAACTGCCAGTTAAATAGTTATAATTTATTTTTGAATATAAACTAATAGTTGATACCTGTTATTATCACCTCTTATATATTGATGTATTATTTGAATTTGGATGATGATTGTGATAAATGGTTGATGTTTGA
This sequence comes from Allium cepa, assembly GCA_030765085.1. Taxonomy (NCBI): domain Eukaryota; kingdom Viridiplantae; phylum Streptophyta; class Magnoliopsida; order Asparagales; family Amaryllidaceae; genus Allium; species Allium cepa. The sequence goes on from CM060934.1 coordinate 359,898,707, forward strand.
TATTGGATGAATGGATGCTGTATTTATGTTGTTATAAACTAGAAGTTATTATGCATTTTCATTTCATTCGAGATTGCGGTTTGAAATAATATATAACTGTAACTTTTATTTTAAATTGCGGATTGAAATGATAAATATCCGTACCACTTGACCATAGGATAGAAAATTATATACAGGCACCGCGGTATATATAATTATTTTGAAATGATTTTCTATGGTTTCGTAAAGAAATATATATGGTTTTATGAAATATCAATTCGGATATTTGATAAAGGTTATTTTATATATAGTAAAATTCTTGGTTTTAAGCTATGTATAAAATTGTGTAAAGTATAAATAAATTTAATAATAAAGATGATTTTATTAAATTATAATATGGGAAGTAGTTACCTAAATAATATATTTTTATATAAAGTTTATATTGATTTTATAAATCAAGTGTGAGAAAATAGTTTTGAAATGAACTTGAGATTTTATTTAATTAAAAATTTTACTTAATAAAAATCCATTGGAACTTATTGAAATTTAGATGAAAAAAAATATGGTTTTTAAAACTAAATTTCGGGGTTAAGGTGGTTTAAGTAAATATATCAAGTCTAATGACTTGAGGAATATTCAATTTTTGAAATTTGGAGTTTTATTAAAGGGATACTAGATTTTTAAGTAAATATTTCAAACTAAATAATAGAAAAGTGAAATTGTTATATATATATATATATATATATATATAAATTGAAAAAATGTAGTTTGAAATATTGAATTTTAAGCTTTGAAAATGTTGAATTAGAAATGATTTATTTGGAGGTTCAAATCGATATTTGGAATTTATTTGTGAAATTAAAGAAGTTATTTTATTTTATAAAGTAATTTAATATTTAAACCATTTGAGGGGTGTACTTATATTTCAAAGTTATGAAATTCAAGTTTTATGTTTTGGAAGGTTATATTTCAAGCATTTGGTTTCGAAATATTATAAAAATATTATGGTTTTAGAAAAAGATATATTTGAAATAAAAAAATGATATTATATTAATTTGGGTTTATAAATGATATCATATTAATTTGGTTTTAAAATGAAGATGATATCGTATTTATATGGTTTTATGAATATTTTATTCTGGTTTGAAGTATAATTATTTTAAAAGGGCCGCGGTGTTATAATAACGTTTGGTTGTTGAAGAGACCAGGATCGGAAGTTGTCATACTCTCTGCCAACTCCCAAAACCACTTTAACAACCGTGTACGCAGTGGAGGTTCCAGAAAGAAGTAGGATGGTGGCGGCGTCCTTTGAGGTAAATACGTGGACCCAACTCCCGTGAGTTGGTATAAGGTGGCAAAAACAGGAGCGATCGACGGGTTAAGAAGGTAGCCCCTTTTATCGGACACATCCCTTCGATATTCTACTCTGACTTTGTATTTATTTGGTGGCCACTTTTGATTTCTTTGATTTGGGGGTGTGGCTCGAGGTGGGCGGTAGCTGCGGCTATGCGTTACCACCGACCCGGAAGCGTAATTGGTATATATACCCTGGCATTGCCTAGTTGTACCGTGTCACCTACCCTAGCGTGCCTTATACGATTTTGTTTTGTACCATACCTATGGCGTGCCCTCTGACAACGCCTAGTACGGGGGAGATTACAGTACTGTATAGACTATGGGAATATATTATGTGTTAAGGGGAATATTGGGTCACTCCTTAACGCTATTTTAAAGAAAGTTTATTTTACTGATTAGACACTATTATAATAGCGAAATATACTACATAGTAAATAGTTTAACCGATCCTTAGGAGATTAAATCCCGAGCATCTCTTGAGTTACTACACTCATATTTATTTCTGTTAATTTAACTTACATAAGATCTTTTAGTTCTGACTCGAGTGTTTTGTCTTTTCAATTCGCTCAGGTCAGACCGAGCATTTCAGGATCGAAGACTTGATTTCTGGAGGACGAAGACGAAGATTTTATTATTATTATTATTATTACTACTATTATTATTATTATATTGTTCCACTACACTGTATTCCGCTGCATCGGTTTTTATTCGTTGGTATGTGCAACTCTGATATATATTGTATGAGTAAAATTAAATATTTTGTAAACAGCTTCATGAACTGTATATTTGATTATTATATTTTATCCCTCCGCTGTGAGATTTTGTTTTGTTTTTTTCTTTCCCGTTTTTCTTATTTACCCCATAACAATCCGCCCTTCCGTATTGTTTGAATTAGCACATGTGTCGATTTAAAGCGTGCGAAAAGGCGGGACGTTACAGAAGCCGAGTAAGACCGTTAGGATTACAGTAAAGTCACAAATCAAAGGAGGTGCTTAGACCTGGATTCAATAGTACTATTGCGTTCTTCTTCGCACAACATGATGAACAAGGGTCGTTGTGCTCACTTTCATGGAGCATGGCCATGTGGTGGTGGTGATGAAAATGTGCGTTTTTAGGGATGCACGGTTACAATTTAGTTAAGGTGGCCGGAGGTGGAATCAAGGGCTAGTTCAGCTAGCGAAGAGGTTAACATTAGTGATGGTTTGAGGTTCGAGGAAATAGGGACGTGTAGAGGTTGTGGGCACTTTGCGAGGTCTGGCGGTCATTTTAAAAATTAAGGGCATGTAGGAGAAGAATTAAGGAGTAAGTAATTTAATTAATTAGTTAATTATTGTTAATTAACTAACCTTTATAATTCAAATCCTTATTAAACTCGTAACTTTTGCATATAAGGTCCAATGGAGACGTGGTCTTCACCATTGAACTCGTAGTGAGATAATCTCTAACATGGTATGGGCTTGGATTAGATTAGGTTGTTTGAGAAATTATCATTCAGTAAGCAGAATTATAACCTTGAATCTATATTTCAGTTTAAATCCTTGTAATTATATATATATGTGTGTGTATGTATGTATGTATGAAATTGTTTCATCATTTGATTGGACTGGTTTGAGTAGATACTGGGAATAGTTGATTAAAATCCCACGTCCCATTCGTATCGTATCGAGCAAGATAGCGATGATATTAATTTATAACATGGTTGTAAATTAATTAAACTCTAATTTATCATTATAAAATACATTTTAAATTTTCTTAACTAATCAAAATTTAAGAGTATGACTTTTAGAAACAAGCTAGAAGGCTTAAAAAGGATTTATGAGCTAATGTTGTTTATTTATAAAACAATATAATGATTTTATAAAATAATAGAAAAGGGATTGAAAAATATCACCTAGAAGAGGTAGAATAATACACACACACAGATATATATATATGTATGTAATTATTTTCTCATTTGATTCGATTTTTTTGAGTAGATATTTGTGATAATTGTTATTAATTTATTAGCAAATGTAGTTCAAGAGTAACTATAGATAGGTAGTCTGAGATGCATGATTAGTTCAAAGACTATTTTGCCATAGCATGAGATGTTCCACCACCCGAGACCATTCCAACAGCTGTGGTAAGTGTTGGAGGTGGTGTTGTCCTTTAGGAATAGTAATTGAAGAGATTGATAAGAAAAGCATGAGTTGGACTGGTTCTAAATGTCGTTTTGAGCTTGGTTTATTTTTGAGATCGAAAGGTACACGGGGCTCGAGCATTTCATCCATTTGCAGTAGGGTAGCTTGTCAGTGAAGGGGTATGTTAGCTGATTTAATCTTTTGGCTAAAAGGGGAGTGAAGACGATTATAACTTTAATTATCCGTAATCTTACCACTTTGAAAATGAAATATTTAAATATTCAAATATAGAAATTTGAAACTAAAATAATCATGTTTTATATAATAAATAAGAAGGTTTACTTATTTTTAGAATTGGATAAAAAATTTGGACTTTTACCGTAACATTTACAAAATTGACAAAAGCCGGTTTTGGATGAAATTGGACATACAGTCAAATAATTGTTTTAAAAGATGAATAACTCAGTTTAAAATCATTATATAAAGATAATATTTAACGACGGAAATTCTATCGATTTAGAATACCTTCGAAAAATTTCAAATAAAATTAACCGCAAGCCCACGGCGTACAAATGTTAGTACGTGGCGAGTACTGGTCGATACGCAGGGAATTGTTAGATCTTAAATCTCTATTCAATCAAATTAACCAAAGTTGAAAGTGTGATTAGCTAAAAATGTAGAAAAATGAGCAAAAGAAAATTGATAAAAATATGAGAGTTTGAGAGCAATTTGAAAAAAATTCACTCTCCAAATCACATAGTTCAACAAAAATAAAATTATAATCTCTCTTTTTTGGTCATTAGTTAGTTTAATCGATGTGTGTCATAATTATGGCCTATTTGTGATATTAATTAGCTCAACATATGTAACAACCCGCATATTTTGCGATTGTATATTTAAATGTTTTATTTAAATATAGCATCATTAGTTGAATGTAAAGTCTGAAACGTCACTTTTTGTAAACAGTCAAATTAGGACTTGAGACCACTTCCATTGAGTTCAAAACGATGTTTACAGCTTGTTTGTGTAGGATCGATTTCACCCTAGAAGGGGGTGAATAGGGTGATGCTGTTAATTATAAAAATTGTTGCGGAAGCTTATAAAATTATTTCAACACAGATATATCGAAATTATTGCAGCACAAATAATAGCAGAATAATAAATGCAGAAATAGAACGACACAGAATTTACCCAGCTTCAGCAAAACCTACCAACGTGTTGCCCCCAAGGTTTCTACTAGAAATTAAGTAGTCACACGCTTACACACGTAAACTCGCGACACCCGCTACCGACTAACCTAACTCTACGCCAAAAACCCTACCACAACTCAGCCACTGAGTTGCGAATTCTCAAACTACGTCACGTAGTTTGTCCCCTAGTCACACGACTAGTAATAACACAATTTTCAAAAGAAAATACAATTTAAAAAGCAATTAAAAACAAAAACCCTAACAAACCCTAATTAAATCTCAATTAAAAAAGAAAAAAGGCCGGCCCAATTTAAAAAAACAAATGCGCCTTCTTTATTTCTTTTATCAATGTCGGTCGTTCCTTTTTCCTTTGCTCTGTATAATGGCGGCTTGTTCTCATTTTCCTTTGCTTGCAAATTAGGGCTTTTTTTCTGAAGTCATCGACTTTCGGTTGCTTAATCAAAATAGATGTTTTCCAGTTCGTTGCTTTCATCGATTGTTTGGCTTTTTGAATTGTCTTCGGCTACTTCAATTCGATCAAGTTCGAATTTCATTCTGGTATATAATTTACACATTTTGCTTTACTGGTTTTGGCTTACTTAAACTTGATGGATTTTAAAGCCGATGATGATTCGGTTTTTATATAGGGTTCGAACCCTTGATTTTCGTTCGTATGTACTCATTGAATTCGTCTGATAATTTTTTGGCTTGCCGTTCAATTCAACTTGAATGTTGATGATTTTCACTGACTTGTTCAAATTCATATAATTTCTGGTAGCTTGATTCACACGGCTTCGATTCTGACTCATTTGATTTCTTGGTCATCACGGCATTGATTCAGGTTTGACAATGTCGATTTATCCTGGCCAGTGATTTGAATTTGTTTCTTATGACTTGTTCAAAACTGTTACATTGATTTAAACAGCTTTGAAGTTGCGATTTCTTGGCTTTGAATTTTTTTGGTACTTTGACTTTATGTTGATTTTGGCACTAGATTGAATTCCTTGTGATTTAATTTTACTGTTTAGATTCAATGCACTACATATATGTGTGTGCTCATATTTGTAGCATACTCAACCTGATCTTGGCAATATCATTCACTGACTATTCTCTTGAGTCGCACAGTTGGTCTGTACCTTATTTGCATCTGCAGTGGCATTGTGCTCGAATCCGATAACTGCACTATCCAGTTTCACTGTTGCATTTCATATTTATGTTTCCTGAGTCATGGTAGCAGTGACTTGAACTTTTAGCCTTTGGTTTGTAATCTCTGATTAATTTTTGTAGTTGATGCCATTTGCCTCTGGTTTGAGTTTTGCTTGTATAACTTGAACTTGGTTTGGATTTTTGCTTCGAGCATACTTCTGGTTTGATGTGCACTGTGCCTTGTACTTGTAGTCTGTTTCATTGAGTTTGATCATTCATTGTAGCTTGTCTGCACTTATATTTGCAGTGTGTATATACATGTGTGATTATACATGTATATATGTATGTTGTATATGTTGGCTGCTGTGTTGATCTTGCTTGCTACGTGGTCGACACTTGCAGTTCACTAGTCTTGGCCTTGGTTCATGTGCATCACTGCATACTGCATGTTGTATTTTTGGTGCTTGGTTTTGTGATATGAAATGCTTGCATATGCTTACTTATTTCTTGCCTGTACATTCATATACATGTTTCCTGTGGCATGCATGTTGCCATTCCTGCTGTTGCAGTTCCATCTGGTTCATTTTGATTTGGGTTGCATCTCCATTTGTTGTACTCGAGTTATTTGATTGCATTGAGTACTGAATTGCATTCACTCGTGTACATATTACATATTCACTTGGTTGGAGCTTTACTTTGTTTTGCACTTGAAGTCTGAGTATATTGCACACTCTGGCCTTCATGTATACTTGTTGTGCATTGAGGTTGCTCCCGACCATTTTATTGCATTTGGATTTGTTTTTCGAATTACACCTGAGTTGAATCCATCTTGTAGCTCGGATTTGACCTTGTGCTGAAAATTGTGACATTACTTTTATTGCACTTGAGTTGAACCTGACGTTTTGGGTTTGACCTGTGCTCACATGTCCCTGTAATTCTATCAAGTGTATATATCGGTGTGCACGGCCTTTTGGCATGTACAGTGATACATTGTGTATGTCACAAGCTGTTCGTGTATGATGAATTCAAAATTAAATGATGACGAACAACCCAAATAACTGAGGCAAATATTATTTTCAACATCCACATTTTATTTTATGCTGCAAAAGTATATCCTTTTCAATTTTACTGCGTCGATATTTATTTTTGCAAATTGCTCAGATGCCAGATTCAATTTGGAGTGAAGTTGAAGATAAAATACGAGTTGAGTGAATGAGTGATATGTAGTGAGGTCAAATGTAAATGTGAATCGTGATATAATCAAAATTATACTGTAATTGAAATTGTATACATAGTGAGAGCTTGAAATTTGTACTATTCAAAGATTGTAATAAACATTTGTTTGAATAAAATTTCTGTTTGAATTCAAATTCTGTGTTATTTTTATTCAGCAAATATTTATTCAATCTACGAAAAATAAAATAGTACATTATCAAATACAATTAAATGAATATATATATATATATATATATGTTTATTATCATCAATCAAAAATCATATAATCGCATTTTCAACAATCTCCCCCTTTTGATGATAACAAACATATATTTAAGATTTTGAACATATTAAATGTATTTGATGATTCCATTTGCTCCCCCTATTTGAATGCTTCCTCTCTACACGAAGCTCCCCCTTCATATATGCATTCAATTAAAAATATACGAATGAGCCTAGATGCAAATAGAAAATATTTAACCATTACTTGATTTTATTTGACAAAATCTTAACTTTTCTCTCACCCTTTTGTTATCAGCAAAAGAGTAATAGTGTTAGAAAAATTGAGGTAAAGTGATAGATATTAATCCAACATTAAAACTCAATTGAATATAAATATTAAATTTCAATAAAAAATCAAACAAAAATCATAAATACTTTGTTAGGCGCATATTCCACTTTTAGAATGATGGGAATGATGTCATCATATAAAAAAATACAGTTGTGTCTATTTGTGGTATATTTATATCAGGAATTTGAATATCTACTAACCATGCATAACCGTTAGGACTTTTAAATGAGATTGGTAGTATTCCAATTTTATTTTTAAAAGAAAATGAATTCATGTATCTTCTAACCACGCATAACCATGAGGACTTTTAAATGGGATTAGAATCAACTTGTTTATTTTAAAAATCAATATTGATATGTGTTCCATACATGCATAACCGTAAGGACTTTTAAATGAGCATGGAAGCACATAACAAATTCTAAGTAATTCACCCATGCATAACTGTGAGGACTTTTAAATGAGAGTGAATACTTTCGATTTTATTTTAATTTATTTCATTATTATTATTACTATTATTATATATTTTTATTTAAAAACAAATGTAAAATGAAAAACGAATGATTCCCGTTTAAAGTACCACATATTGACAAACTATATTGAATTTTGATGAGCGATGGTTGTTAGAAATATGATAGAAATAGATATGGTCATGGAAATTTTACCAACAAAAAGTTGTATTACTCTTGTTTAAATTTCTAAAGAAGTTTACTAATTATACCGTCTCGAGTCATAATATATGATAAATATCAACACTCGTCACTTTTTCAATCACTATTTATCTTTTCGATAATTATTAGGGAGTCAGATTAGTCAAATAGTCATTTAAAATCAAATTCAAAAATAATTATAAAATCAATTTTTCAAAATGTCTGATTTGAAAACATGGTCAAAAATGATTTTCTAGAAGGGTTATATAAGAAATATTTCTGCTATTTAAAATTATTTGAAATGAAAAATATGCAGATATTTTCTTTGAAAAACGATGCAGTTACTAAATGTCTTAACAAAAAATAACGTTCAACTTGTAATTTTTCTATCAACTAGATTACCAGTGTAGTCTGCATCTGAATTTCTCTTTCACTCAAAATTACCATTAATTGAATTTGATAGGCCAGACCATGAAGTGTGCAACAAAATATCTCAAAATCAATTTTAACAGCTTTTTAAATGAAATTCTCTTGAATTTGAATAGAAACCGTGTAAATAATCAAAAACCGTGAATATTGAGTTAGTCGTATTATAACCAAATGTATTATCATCCAAAAAAGACTACTATTAATCCAAACTAATATATATGAAGTAATTCAAAGGCTCTAGAGATTTTTATAGTGTTTTTGGCATAAGAATATAATTGGCCAACAATTTCGAATAAGTCAGAATCAAAATCATCATTATTTCATCATCACATTATTGGCAGATTTAACTCAGATTACGGTGCAGATTATCACATTTAATATATCGTTTAAATAAATATACCATTACCTGTTTTACCTTTACGATATTTTCGCTGTTGTCCATTGTGATTATGTCACCTTTATACTAGGCTAAGGAACTTTGCTTTGTCGCTCGTTGTGTCCTTGGAACAGCCAAAATCCAAGTAACACTATTATTGTTCCTTAGCCTGCCACCACACCTACACGATGAAAGATTTTTGTGACCTATTTGTTTTTATAGGTCCATGATTTTTAGTGGCATACTTTGAAAAATAATTTTGTGAAGACCCATAACTATTTATATATGTTCCTTTTGGCACCCAGATTTATTTAACTTTGAGAGATTTTGTATTTGTGCCTTTTGGAGCCCAAATTGGAATGGTTTTTACGTGTTTGGGTCTATACCAACAACTATTTTGATTGCATCCAAATTTTCTGCAAATTATGCATATTCAATTTACTTGGTTAATTTTGCTTTTAACATTTTCAGATTGATTATATCCAAGTCCTTGTCTAACTGTATTAACTGTTTGCTTCCGTAATAACATATTCAACGATTTTTCACTTTTGAAAAATTTATCTAAAGTCGTTGACAGTTGTTGGACATGTGTTTTGAGAGATTCATTTTCGTTCAATAATTGTGTGCACTTTTTAATAGAGTTCTCTCTCTTAGTATTTTCACTTTCTTTCAAAATCAGAATTTCATTTTCAAGTGATTTTATATTAATTTCTGATTTTTTAATTTCTTCTTCAAATGTTGGACATTTATCACACTTAGGGATCCTACTTTGATAGGTTTTAACTAATGGTCAAGTTGTTTATTTAATTTTATCAAAGTGTCTTTTTGTGATTCAAGTTTGGTATACCTCTCCCTAAATCGTTCAAAATAGCCATTTACTTCGTGGAAATATATAAGTAATTCTGAGTGAGTGAGTTTTGATACCTCGCTTGGGTCGTCATCGTCGCTATCAGTTATATTTCCTTGAAGGCACATATCTGCTTTCTCACTCTCACTGCTAGTACTTTGATTATCTTCATCACTTATATTCCACGTGGTAGCAAAATTTCTCCTTTTTGATTTCTTTTCAAAGTCGCATCGATTTTGAGGACAATTGGGCTTGATGCGTCCGGGTGGGTTGCACTTATGACAGATGATCTTTTTTCTTCTGGATTGTCTAGTATTTTGTTTATTCTACTTTTCAATTTTCGATTTAGAGCTGGATTTGTAATTCCACCTTTTGAATTTCTTTATTATCAGCTCCAATTATGCTACTCCATCATCATCATCTTCACCATCACTTTCTATTGTGCCTTTAAGAGCTATTGATTTCTTTCGAATGTCACCTCCTTCACGCTCTTCCTTGAATTTCATTTCTAGCTCATAAGTGGTGAGATTTCCGATGAGTTCTTCAACTTTCATCTATTTTAAATCTTTTGATTCTTGAATGGCAGTCACTTTGGCTTCAAAACTTCGTGGAAGGACTCTGAGGATTTTTCGGACTATCTCCAACTCTGTGTATGATTTTCCAAGAGCTTTTGATTTCTATACGATATTGTAAAGTCGTTCATAGATCTCTTTGACATTCTCTTCCTTCGCCATTGTGAAGTTCTCGTATTCGCTGCTTAGCATGGCAAGGCGAGATTCTTTGACATGAGATGTTCCTTCGTGAGTCACTTCTAGTGTGTGCCATATTTCCTGCGTAGTTAGACAATGTAAGACACGATTAAATTCAAATTGATCCAATGAACAGATGATAGAATTCATAGCTTTAGCATTAGCATTTTGTAATTTATTTTCTAGTTCTGTCCAATGATCCTTTGGTTTCTCTATTTCCTGATTATCTACAATTATAGTTGGTGCTCTATAACCTGTCTCAACAATATTCTAAGCGTCATGGTTTTCGAAAATATTTTCATTCTATTTTTCCAGTAGGCGTATTCACCATTGAACATTGGTGGTCTAACTATAGACTGACCCTCAGCAAAAGCATTATTAAAAGAAGCCAGTTTAAAATTTCAAATTTTTTAAAACAAAAATTGGTTTTTGAAAAAACGAATTTTTTTTTAAACAAAAGTTGACTTCTATTCCTAGCTCTGATACCACTTGTAGGATCGATTTCACCCTAGAGGGGGGTGAATAGGGTGATGCTGTTAATTATAAAAATTGTTGTGGAAGCTTATAAAATTATTTCAACACAGATATATGGAAATTATAGCAGCACAAATAATAGCAGAATAATAAATGGAGAAATAGAACGACATAGAATTTACCTAGCTTCGGCAAAACCTGCCTACGTGCTGCCCCCAAGGTTTCTACTAGAAATTAAGTAGTCATACGCTTACACACGTAAACTCGCGACACCCGCTACTGACTAACCTAACTCTACGCTCAAATCCCTGCCACAACTCAGCCACTGAGTTGCGAATTCTCAAACTACGCCAGGTAGTTTGTCCCCTAGTCACACGACTAGTAATAACACAATTTTCAAAAGAAAATACAATTTAAAAAAAATAAAAACAAAAATCCTAACAAGCCTTAATTAAATCTCAATTAAAAAAGAAAAAAGGCCGGCCCAATTTAAAAAACAAATGCGGCCTTCTTTATTTCTTTTATCAATGTCAGCCGTTCCTTTTTCCTTTGCTCTGTATAACGGCTTGTTCTCGTTTTCCTTTACTTGCAAATTAGGGCTTTCTTTCTAAAGTCGCCAACTTTCGGTTGCGTAATCGAAATAGATGTTTTCCAGTTCGTTGCTTTCATCGATTGTTTGGCTCTTTGAATTGTCTTCGGCTACTTCAATTCGATCAAGTTCGAATTTGATTCTGGTATGTAATTTACTCTTTTTGCTTTACTGGTTTTGGCTTACTTAAACTTGATGGATTTTAAAGCCGATGATGATTGGGTTTTTATATAGGGTTCGAACACTTGATTTTCGTTCGTATGTACTCATTGAATTTGTCTTATAATTTTTTGGCTTTCCGTTCGATTCAACTTGAATGTTAATGATTTGCACTGACTGGTTCAAATTCGTATAATTTCTGGTAGCTTGATTCACACGGCTTCAATTCTGACTCGTTTGATTTCTTGGTCATCACGGCATTGATTCGAGTTTGACAATGTTGATTTATCTTGGCTAGTGATTTGAATTTGTTTCTTATGACTTGTTCAAAACCGTTACATTGATTTAAACAGCTTTGAAGTTGCGATTTCTTGGCTTTGAATTTTTTTGGTACTTTGACTTTATGTTGATTTCGGCACTAGATTGAATTCCTTGTGATTTAGTTTTACTGTTTAGATTCAACGCACTACAATATGTGTGTGTTCATATTTGTAGCATACTCGACTTGATCTTGGCAATATCATTCACTGATTATTCTCTTGAGTAGCGTTGTTGGTCTGTACCTTATTTGCATCTGCAGTGGCATTGTGCTTGAGTCTGATAATTGCACTATCCAGTTTCACTGTTGCATTTCATATATATGTTTCCTGAGTCATGGTAGCAGTGACTTGAACTTTTAGCCTTTGGTTTGTAATCTCTGATTCATTGTTGTAGTTGATGCCAGTTGCCTCTGGTTTGAGTTTTGCTTGTATAGCTTGAACTTGGTTTGGATTTTTGCTTCGAGCATACTTCTGGTTTGATGTGCACTATGCCTTGTACTTGTAGTCTGTTTCATTGAGTTTGATCATTCATTGTAGCTTGTCTGCACTTATATTTGCAGTGTGTATATATATGTGTGATTATACATGTATATATGTATGTTGTATATGTTGGCTGCTGTGCTGATCTTGCTTGCTACCTGGTCGACACTTGCAGTTCACTAGTCTTGGCCTTGGTTCCTGTGCATCACTGCATACTACATGTTGTATTTTTGGTGCTTGGTTTTGTGATATGAAATGATGGTGCATATGCTTGCTTATTTCTTGCCAGTACATTCATATACATGTTTCTGGTGGCATGCATGTTGCCATTCCTGTTGTTGCAGTTCCATCTGGTTCATTTTGATTTGAGTGCATCTCCATTTGTTGTACTCTAGTTATTTGATTGCATTGAGTACTGAATTGCATTCACTCGTGTACATATTGCATATTCACTTGGTTGGAGCTTTACTTTGTTTTGCACTTGAAGTCTGAGTATGTTGCACACTCTGGCCTTCATGTATACTTGCTGTGCATTGAGGTTGCTCCCGACCATTTTATTGCATTTGGATTCGTTTTCGAATTACACCTGAGTTGAATCCAGCTTGTAGCTCGGATTTGACCTTGTGCTGAAAATTGTGACATTATTTTTATTGCGCTTGAGTTGAACCCAGCATTTTGGGTTTGACCTGTGCTCATCTGTCCTTGTAATTCTATCAAATGTATATATCGGCGTTCACGGCCTTGTGGCATATACAGTGATACACTGTGTCTGTCACAAGCTGTTCGTATATGATGAATTCAAAATTAAATGATGACGAACAACCCAAATAACTGAGGCAAATATTATTTTCAACATCCACATTTTATTTTATGCTACAAAAATATTTCCTTTTCAATTTTACTGCGTCCATATTTATTTTTGCAGATTGCTCAGATGCTGGATTCAATTTGGAGTGAAGTTGAAGATAAAATACGAGTTGAGTGAATGAGTGATAAGTAGTGAGGTCAAATGTAAATGTGAATCGTGATGTAATCAAAGTTGTACTGTAATTGAAATTGTATATATATAGTGAAAGCTTGAAATTTGTACTATTCAAAGATGTAATAAACATTTGTTTGAATAAAATTTCTGTTTGAATTCAAATTCTGTGTTATTTTTATTCAGCAAATATTTATTTAATCTATGAAAAATAAAATAGTACATTAACAAATACATTTAAACGAATATATATATATATATATATATATGTTTATTATCATCAAACAAAAATCATATAATCACATATTCAACAGTTTGAGTATAAATATCGATATGTTTCGAGTTGATTAGAATTTTGGTATTTTCATTTGGGCTTTGGGTTTGGTTCTAGCCCACCAACCTAGCAAGATAACCCAAACTCCTCTACCAAATACCCTAACTTCACTCCTCTTCATTTATTCATTTTATTTCCAATTTCCTAACACTAAAGCCCTAGGAAAAATGAGGGAAAAGAAAAGAGATTAGAAATTCCTAATCCCTAGATTATTGGGAAATTCAAATTCATGTTCTAGAAATCAAAGAGAAACTTAGGTAAGCTTCCTCTTCATCTTCTCCATCTCAATCTCTCTTTAATTTTCAGAAATTCCTATAACCTAACTTAGGAAATTCATTTCATTTGATAATAGATTGAATATTCTTGAGGCGTAATTGAAGTGGAATTGATCTTCGCTTGTTTTAGAGCTTCTCATTTCTATATTTGAGTTAAAGGTAAGTTTTTGAACTCACATCTATGTCTATAGCTTTTATTGTTGTCAGATATGGATTCCTAACATCTATTTCATGTCCATTTTCTTTTGAATTAAATTGGTTTGGTGAATTTTCGAATTTTTGGGATTTTGAAGTCAAAATCTATGAAAATCCTACTAAGGATGTTTGGACACATTGTTTGGAGTGTATTGATGAGCCTATAGGGCTGGGTTATCGCTTGGCATAAATCCCTAGCCATCGTCGCTCATTCAATCGCTTCTGAGATGATTTGGCCATCATTGGCTTAGGCAAATTTTGCCCTGAGCTTCAGCTCAGAGTTTGGTATAACACTCAAACGTCTGGGTAGTCGGAATAAAAATTTCAGACTTATAGCTCAGACATCTGAGGTTATTTCCCAGACGTATGGGCGATCTGGAGGAAAATTCTAGACCTTCAGCTCAGACATCTGGGAAACCAGCGGACGTGTGGCGCTGTTAAATTCAGGGAAATTGCCTATTTTTATGTAGGTTTTCGTTTTAATCGATTTTTGTTATCCGGTTATTTGTTGTCACTTATTACCGACTTTGATGACTTCTATTTTGAATTTTTAGGAATATCCATTCAATGGATTTGGTATCGATTTTCATGGTTTTAATTCACGTCATCGAATGTGAATTATTGGTGATATATTGTTTTTACAATCATTTCTGTGATTTGTCACTTTAAAATACAAAGGTTTCTATACTAGTAGTAAATACTCCAATCTATTAGTATATACAAATCTTTACCTTATTCGTATGAGAAATCTAATTAAACGACTTAGCAAAACAAGTGGTATGAAACGCTTGCGTTTACTTCGTCGGTTAATTCTTGGACTTGCTCGATTGAAATTTTATGACAATTTTCATGTGGAAATCTACAATTTGTTCATAAATAACTAAGTTAAGCTAGCGGTTATGGAACATGAAGCTAAACTTATTTATTTACTAGCTTAGTGTAATTTACACTTCTTATTGATCAATGATGATCATTTTTGGTTTAGACTAGCGATATGCGATGTCACTTTGTCCACGTGGGGGACTTTACCTCGTTTTGTGGAGCTTCGTCTCATTTTTATGGGCTAGCGACCCATGGTCTTTTGACCGTATTATGGAGTTTGATTCATCGAACGTACCGTTGTACTACGTCGTTGTTCCGACTTATTTGAATTTTAGGTTCCTCGGGCGTACCGTTGTACTACGTTGTTGCATCGGCTCGATGGTTAGCCACCATGGAATAGCGTTCTGTTTATGATACACGTGCTGGTGATTTTTCATGCTTCCGTTTGTGACAGGCCTCCCCCTTTATGTTTTCTGGATTTCTAATTATTGATTTCTGGAATTTATGTTTTCACCCATTTTTGCGACATGCGTTTAAATGTTTTGTCAACATTTGAGGTTGGTGAATAAGCTAAAGAATATGACTTTCTTTTTGGTGTTTGAGAAGGTTTGAGATATTGTATGAATTTCATTGTTATCAAATATATACTTGTCATAGTATGACATTATTGTTATCATGTATTTTTGTCATATCTCTAATCCGATCTCATCTTGAATGATATTTATAGCTAGACTGATGGTTAATTTTCTTTCTTTTTAAATAATACTTGGGTCAGACCGAGGTATTTCAGGTGCTTCCACTTGACTTCTTAGCAGGACTTGCTTTTGACTTTTGGCTAGCTACTTTAGCTTAGTAGTTTTTGTTTTTTTACATTCCAGACAGAGACTCCTTGATTTATACATATTCTTTTGTCTAGCACTTGTACCTATTCTTTTGTAATGCAACGGATCTTGTATGACCACTACTTCGATGTACACTTCTATGTGTTATATTTATATTCGTTTCCACCTTAGTGATATGAATATCTGTGACTGATTTGTGTTATGCCTATTTTATATTTGTTTCTGAAGATCACATAGCCACTTTGTGGTAGCTCTGAGTTTGTATTTGATATGTCAGATTTCCTCTTGAAATAAAATGTATGTCATACTATATGCATATCGATACTCGCACAAAGCAATTACATGGATGGTCGCCCCTCAACAGCCTTATTCTTCGTGCTAGTCGACGGCATTAATCCATAGTGTCCTTGGCTAGTGTAAGTATAGAGGTGGGGCGCCACAGCATAAGCCATCAAACTATAACACACCCCTTAAACCACTGTTTACTCTCTTGAAAAATGACAACAAGTTGAAAATGAAATCTATTTTAAGCATTGCCTATTAACGATTGTTTAGAAATATAGGCCATCAAATTTTAATTTCAAAGTCGCTTCATTACCATAATCATATGTAAATGAAGAGGTAATTTTTGTTTGTGATTGTTAAGCATAGTCTATTTGTTATAAACAACATAGACTATCAAATTCAACATAAAATAATAAATCACATCACCATTCATTCTTCCATTAAGCACAAAAGTATAGTATAAACATCAAATTATGTTGCATCTACATACTAGAGAGCTTCAATACCCCTAAATTGTTGGGATTAGCCTCTCATATTTGTTATCAAATCAACAAACGTAGAAAGCAACATGAAATAAACAAGAGGAAAAAAGATAGCGAATGGAAATGAGAATTATTCTAATTGCATAAAAGAAAATCTACACTACTTGCATAAATAAAGAAATTTTAACGACCCTTAAATTTTGATAAATAAATTGGTAAAATGTGATTAAGATTTTGTAATTTAATCTGGAAAGAAATAATTTTTTTAATTTATATTGAAGTAAATGTAAAAAAAATGAAATGTAGCCATGGAAATTAAAGCTAAGTGTTAACAATTGAAAAGAAATTATGATTAATTGAAGTAATGTATTGTGATACAAGGCTAAGAATTGAATATAATAAAACAAATAGGAATATTGTATTAACTAATGAAATGATATAATTGGTAGTGATTGAATGAATTCAAAGTTATACTAACCGATGAAGCAATATGTAATAAATTGAAAATTTACGCAATCAATGTAGATAAGTAATTATAATGTTTGTTGTTGATAATGAATGTAAAGGCCCGAAAATCCATACTACTTTGAACTGGCAACATTCCACAACAATCCAGCTAAAGAGGAACAAACTTATGGGTCTTTAGGGTTAAAGAAGAAGAGAAAGGTAGAAGAAGAGAGAAAAAAAGAAGAAGAAACAAAAAATATATCAGAATCTCACAATCGCAGCGGAACAACATATAATAGATAAATGAATAATCTTTAAACAAAGAACTATATCAGTTATTACATTACATCACATTACATTACAAAGTTTACAACAACAAACAGCGGAAAAGAAATGCTATATACTAGTGAATATGCCATGCCATCCAGCTTGCCTCCAGCAACTCCCGAATTCCAGAATATCCTAATAACCTGACTCTAGACTTCCCATGTGGAAATTGGTGGGCACCCAGAGTTTAGGAAGGAAAACAATAAACTCTAGGTCAGTCATGGGACTGGTGTGAGAACTTAAAACAGTTATTTATCTTTAAAACAAACAACAGGAATATTTTAAAATAGATTCGCAATGCTTTTTGGAAAATGAGACTACCATAAGGCCTCCCGCATGCACGCACAATGCAAACGCAGAATCGGAGGAGATTTCTCCTTATGATAGTCAAAGATACTTGATGCGCATTAAAAAGAAACATTTGATATTATTACTAGTGCATAGTGTAGGAAAAATCATTTCGAAAGTAAAGATATAAATCTTAGCCGGCATAGGCATTTTGCACTTATGCCTACTATAGCTACCATCTAAACAGTGGTGACCACCATAAGTAAATGGCAGGTTCTACAACTAAAACCGTACAAGATGCGTATTGAAGTTTGGATTTCCAACAAATAGTCAGGCCAAGGAACTTCCCATTGCCACATGGGTACGCCTCTGGAAAAACGACCCGAGAACCTAACGTTACGGTAAGATCTCTGCCAACACAAGGCCGGGTAACCCTTCAAACTGGGTAACTACTGACACGAATATGTCATTCCCCGATCGTAACCGATCTATATCCGAGGATCCTCGATTCCAACAACCACAAAGTAATAAATTTGCAGCAGCAACATAGGTTAAGTATCTGGGCTTCATACCATGATACCACCTCTATCTAGAAGGAATGACATACGCTAAAGGGGCACTACCCCCTAATAACCTTGCCGCATCCTTCCTGTTTTGACCATTTCCGGGGTGTGAGGTCCGACGAAGTCTCGTCCACAAAACCACGCTTTATACAAAAGCTATGCTTTGATCATCAAATGCTCAACAGCACTTCGTATGCCACATTACCAATTTGGGAATGTATCACTAGTAACCATCAACTACATAATCTCTGAGCTCGCACGTCTCAGAGAAGGGTGTTAAGCTAAGAGAATAAATTCTCCGCCACCAACAGAAATATATTTGATAGAAACCAGCTTTACATCTCAAATTGTAACGTCAGACACACATCCATACAAGTCCGTTCCGGGATCGAACGGAACCGAAGGCACTTCCAAAGAAGTCCTTGCAATCCGGATATTCACTAATCACGTCCGGACCTCCCGTCACTAAGGGTGATAAAACCTCTATATCGAAGATCAGCCGATGCAGAGTCATTCGACGGTAATCCTTCCATTTTCAAAAATATCCGGTCTTCAACACCGGTCTTCAAATGCAATGCATAACGATGTATCACATATTTGGAATGGGTTATACGACCCAAAGGTCCTTTCCCGACTAACACGAATAGTGAGCGCTTATTTTAAAAAAAAATAAGTGTGGCATTCAAATTCAAGCAAATCACCACAAATACCTATTTAAAGGTAAATATTGATAGTCGGTTATTTAACTATCAATAGGTATGCACAACAACACCATATTCCAAATAATTTTCCAAATTATTTATTTTTCAAAAATATCTTTACAAGATATATATTTTTTCCACACTTCAACCATTTGAAAACAAATTTTCAAATCACTTTTCACCTTTACCACTTTTGAAAACAAATTTCAATCATTTTCCTTACGCGGAAATACTTTCATTTCAAAATGGTTCATTTAAACCAATTAAATAAATCCTTAACGATTTACTTTATATTTACGTTCAAATATGTAAATTTATTTCCACACTTCAAAAATAAATCTTACGTTTATTTTTAATCAAATTTCCCTTTCTTTTATAAATTCCATAGTGAATTTACAATTTCAAAATATCTATGAATATACGATTTCCAAATCGATTTCTAATATTCATTTTCAATTTATCTATAAAAGATAAAATTTCAATACATTCACTTCATATTGGAAAACCTTTCCATACTTATTTAATAATAAGTGATTCACAAATCCATTTATTTTCAACACTTGGAAAATATTCAATATATTTAATCGAAATTAAGTATATATTTCATTCTTTAAAGAAAACATGCGCTTAAACACCTTTATTTGAGTCAAAACGAATGTTGCGTAAAACATCGTTACGACGACCCAAAATCACTAGTATAGGGATTCAAAATTACGACAGATATATAAATCCCAATACTATATAAAACATTTCCTTTCAGAAATCATTTACTATAACAACAGTGTTATAGTCCACTATTTCCTTTTATTTCTCGAAAACGTCTATTTCAACAATGAATGTTGAAATCTATGATTTCGATACTTGATACATTTTAAAACAACTTCAAATCGTTTTAATTCCATTTAAAAGATCACTCCCTAAACATTCCTTTAATATATCATTCACTGTTCAAAATCGTGAATATAAATCACTAACGAAATTCAACACTTTTACATATTCAATTCAAAAATTATCCACTGTCCCAAAATCATGAATATACTCCTTTAATAAGCTATAAAAATTTGCTTATCAAATTCAATCAATCTTGAATTTATAAATCAATGTCTATAAATTCACATTTATATATTATAAAAACTTCAAGTTATAAAAATCCCTTATTAACCAATTCCATTTAAATCTCATTTAAATGCCAAAAAGCAAATTTTAAAGTTAATTATTTATAATTTTCTATTTTACAAAATCTATTCATTTTATAACTTCACAATTTATAAATCTATCAATTTCATTCACTTATGAAATCCATTTATACTTCTTTTTAACGTTTATAAAAACTCGTTTCACAATTCCAATATTTTAACTTATAAATATCATTTTTTTTTAAATCTTTTATATAAATCGTTTACAATAATTTAAAAATCCCAATTTAAACCATTCTTTTTAATAATTTACAAATCGTTATTAAAGCTTATATATAACTCCAAAATCATACTTAAGTATTATTTTCCAAAAATATAACTTTTATAACTATAAAAATTATAACGTTTATTTATTTTAACAATTCAAAATTTAATAAAACTTATACTTCAAAAAAAATCACTTTAAAATCCTTTTAAATTCAAAATCGTTACTTTAATATTATTAAACTCCACAAATAGGCCAATGCTGCAACAGCAACAATATACCAATCACGACAATCAAAACATCATATATCAATATGATAATCAACAAATATCACAATATCTGTAATCAAATAAATATTGGTGAGGAATCCAGTTGGATCCCTCCAACCTGTTTCCCTGCATCCACAGATGTTAGCACAATACCAATTCCGTTCCAATACGGAATATCGCGGTATATGGGATTTCATAAAATATTATCCGCTAATAGGGTTTCATCCGCTATATAATGTGGGAAAATCAACTCCAAGTACATATATAATACCAATTCCACACAAGTTGGAATTATCGCGGTATATGTTTTTACGAAATAACCTCCGCTTAATATACGGCGTATAATGTCTATTTCAATCATCAACAGATAACAATTTATCATCCAGGCATACAATCATCAATTTTAAATCTAACTATTTAAAATTTAAATCGAAACTATTCGATTAAGTGAGAAGTTCTCACCTTGAGTTTCCGATAATAGTTGTAGCGTTTTATTTCGAATAAAATTAAACGTGCGTTTAATTTTACCTGAAATTTTCACTAGCTCCAAACGACTCCAAACCAGCTCCATTGCGTAGTATTCGACAAAACGAATCCAATGCAATTCGTTTCGTAATTTTTCGACCTCGTATTAAGAAGATACACATTTTTTAAGTTTTGAACGAATTTATAATATAATAAATCAACATTTTCTTTTATTATTTACAACCTTAATCTCGGCCGCACGTCTTGTTTCCCAAATCTTGGCCGTAGAACGCGACTTCATCCCCTCCAGGTCGTACACGCGACCGAACCCAATAGCCGTCACCTAGGGTTTCGAACGCACCTCCCATCGACGACTTTTACAACGATCAGCAACCTCCATCTTGTAGCCCATCTCCTCCTCTACCTTCGCCGCGAATATGGCCAAGCTCGGCCTTGCCTTAGCCTCGGAAAACGTGCGCGAACTGCATATGTACTCGGCCACAAAGCTCCCACCACGTTGCTCCATACACGATCATCACCGTATAGATCACAAGGTCTCTCAATACTCTACACTTTGTTAGTTGGAACTTTCTGGAAATATTGCACGGATTGGAAGATTTTGAGGGGAGAAGAATCGTGCGTTTCTGGCCGTGTATCTCATTAGCGGCGGCTGAAGCTATCTAGGTTAGGGTTTCTCAAAATAGAAGAATGAAGGTCCTTTTATAGAATTTCAACGAAAAACACTTGTAACATACGCGATTTTTTCGTTGCCGAAAAACCGAATAGTTAGGGTTTTAAGAAAAAGAAAGAAAGAGAAGGAGATAGGAAAAGATAGAAAATAAGGAGAAAAGAAAATAGAAAATAGAACGGAACAGAAAGACAAGAACAATAACAGAATCTCACAATTCGCAGCGGAACAACATATAATAGATAAATGAATAATCTTTAAACAAAGAACTATATCAGTTATTACATTACATTTCATTACATCATATCATCAGAGTGTACAACAACAACAACAACAACAAACAGCATAAAAGAAATACTATATACTAATAATACGCCATGCCATCCAGCTTGCCTCCTGCAACTCCAGAATATCCATAATATCCTGATAAACCTAACTCTTGACTGCCCGTGTGGAAATTGGTGGGCACCCAGAGTTTAGGAAGGAAAACAATAAACTCCGAGTCAGTCATGTGACTGGTGTGAGAACTCAAAACAGTTTATTTATCTTTAAAATCAAAATAGAGGAATATTTTTAAAATTAATTCGCAATGCTTTTAAAAATGAGACTAACATAAGGCCTCCCGCACACACACACAATGCAAACGCAGAATCGGAGGAGATTTCTCCTTATGATAGTCAAAGATGCTTGATACACATTAAAAAGAACATTTGATATTATTACTAGTGCATAGTGTAGGAAAAGTTCATTTTGAAAATAAAGATATAAATCTTAGCCAACATACGACCATTATCGTATGCCTACTATAGCTACCATCTAAACAGTGGTGACCACCATAAGTAAATGGCAGGTTCTACAACTAAAACCGTACAGGGTTTCATATTGGGAATTGGATTTTCAACGAATGGTCAGGCCAAGGAACTTCCCATTGCCACATGAGAACGCCTCTGGAAGGATGTCCCCGAGAACCAAACCGGATCTCTGCCAACACAAGGCCGGGTTACCCCTAACTGGGTAACAACTGACACGAGTATGCCATCCCCCGGTCCTTTGAGACCTTTAACCGAGCGCTCGTCATCAACATCACACAATCATAAATAAAGTGTTTCAACATGAGTAAGTATCTGCGCTCCATACCATGATACCACCCTTTTCCAGAAGGAAATGCACATACCCTAAAGGGAGCTACCCCTCATAACCTTGCCGCATCTTTCCTGTTTCGACCAATCCGGGGTGTGAGGCTCGACGAAGTCACGTCCACAAAAACATACTTTATACAAAAGCCATGCTTTGGGTCAACAAATGATCATAGAAATGATCACCAAGATAAACGATCAAACAAATGATCTTATCACAAATGATCAACACAATGATCATTTCACAGCAACACTCAGCATGTCACATTACCAAATTGGGAATATATCGCTGATAACCTTCAACTACATAACCTCTGAGCTCGTACGTCTCAGAGAAGGGTGTTAAGCTAAGAGAATAAATTCTCCGCCACCAACAGAAATATATTTGAAAGAGATCGGCTTTATATCTCAATTTGTAATGTCAGACATACAATCCATACAAGTCTGTTTCGGGCTCGAACAGAACCGAAGGCACTTACAAAGAAGTCCTTGCAATCCGGATATCCACAATCCTGATCGGATTCCCCATCACATATGGAGAACTCTATACCGGAGCAACTCGGTGCAGAGTCAATCGACAGGTCATCCTATCGCTCTCGCAAATACCCGGTCTTCAACACCGATCTTCAATGCTATCCATTACGTCGTATCACTATTCGGAATGGGTAATCCGAATAACGAGCGCAATAATTTAAAAATAAGTGTGCATTCAAATTCAGCAAATCACAACAAATACCTATTCAAAGGTAAATATTGATAGTCGGTTATTGAACTATCAATGGATATTCACAACATCACCAGACTCCAAATAATTTTCCAAATTATTTATTTCCCAAAAATATCTTTACAAGATATATAATTTTCACACTTCAAAAATAAATCAATATTTATTTTTAAACAAATTTCCCCATTCTTTTATAAATTCCATAGTGAATTTTCATTCTAAAATATCTATGAATATACGATTTCAATTATTCATTTTCAATTTATCTTCAAAAAAATAAATTCTCAAATATTCACTTATATTGGAAAACATTTCCATACTTATTTATTCATAAGTAATTCACAAATTTTATTTATTTTCAACACTTGGAAAATATTCAATATACTTAAATCGAGATTAAGTATATATTTTTTTTTTTAAGGAAATCATTCTCTTAAACATATTTTATTTGGGCCAAAAACGAATGTTGCGTAAAACATCGTTACGACATCCCAAAATCACTAGTATAGGGATTCGAAATTAAAATAGATATATAAATCCCAATACTATACAAAACATTTCCTTTCGGAAATCATTTACTATAACAACAGTGTTATAGTCCACCATTTCCTTTTATTTCTCGAAAACGTCTATTTCAACAATGAATGTTGAAATCTATGGTTTCGAATCTCAACACGTTTTGAAAACATCGTTAGATCGTTTTAATTTTATTTAAAACATCACATCCGAAACATTTTCTTTAACTTATTATTCACTATTCAAAAACGTGAATATACTACGTTAACAAATTTCATCCTTTCTATACATTTTATTTTAAAGGATTATTCACTATCTAAAACGTGAATATAACTCCATTAATAAGTTACAACAATTTACTTATCAAAATAAGTCGTTGCGAATTTATGAAACAACGTTTATAAATTCCATTTCTATTTATTTTATAACTACTTCCTTTTATAAATTCCTTTATTAACCTATCTCAATTCATATCTCAATGATATACTAGAAATTCATATTATAAGTCAAATACTTATAATTTATTTGTTTGCCAGAAATCGTTCTTTTAAACTTCCCAATTTATAAATCTTATAACTTATAAGATTCCTTTATTTACCCAAATCTAGTCTTTTAATAACTTTACAAATTTTATAAACCTACTGCTTATAAAATTCCATTTATAACTTCACCGTTTATAATTCTATGAATTTCATTCATTTATGAAATTCATTCACAATTCATTCTAACACTTATAAAACTCATTTTATAATTCAAATATTTTAATTTATAAATATCAATTTATAAATCTCTTATATAAATAAATTTATATTATTATTTCAAAACATCTTCAAAGTCCTTTATAATTTCATCATTTTGATTTATAAAATAGTTAAATTTTATAAATCCTATTTTTAAACTTTTTACAATAAATCCAAAAATCCCAATTTAAACTATTTTTATAAAATTATTAACCCATATTTTCAAAAATCAACTTTTAACTATATTTCTCAAAAATCATAATTTTTATAACTTTTAGAAGTATAACGTTTATTTATTTAAAATGAATCAATTCCAAAAATATTTTATAAACATATACTTTCAAAAATCTCTTTAAAATCCTTTTAAAATTCCAAAATTTGGTCCAATGATGCTACATACCAAATAGTCAATCACGATAACAACGACATCATATATCGATATGATAATCCATCAAATATCAAAATATCTGAAATCAAATAAATACTGTTGAGGAATCCAGTTGGATCCCTCCAACCTGTTTTCCTGCATCCACAAACATTAGCACAATACCAATTTCGTTCCAGTACGAAATTATCGCGGTATATGGGATTTAAAATATTATCCGCTTAATAGACGGCGCAATAGGGTCTCATCCGCTATACAAATGCGGGAAATCAATAACTGCAATATATACATATGCCAATATATATATATATATATTGCTATTATATATAATACCAATTTCACTGTTTATGAAATATTCGCGGTATATGTTTTTAATAAATAACCTCCGCTTACTAACGGCGCATAATGTCTATTTTAACAATCAATAGATAACAATCATCATTCAAACATGCATTCAAATATTTTAAATATAACTATTTAAAATTAAAAATCGAAACTGATTCGATTGAGTGAGAAGTTCTCACCTTGATTTCAATTTCGTTTTAGCGATTTATTTCGAATAGAATTAAACGGACGTTTAATTTTACCCGAAATTCTCACTAACTCCAAACGACTCCAATCCAATTCCATAGCGTAGTGCTCGTCCATACGATTCCAACGCAACTGGTTTCGCGCGTTTTCGACCTCGTATGAAAAAGTTTTGATTTTATGAAGTTACACGAATTTAAACTATATAAATTTACAATTTATTTTATAATTTTTAACCTAAATCAATTCAGAGCCGTAGATCTCCAAACCCTGCAAATCACGGCCCTTCTTTGTTTCTTCTTCCATCTTCACGCGCCTCCAGTAACATATCACGCAACCAAAACCCATAGCTCGATTACAATTCGATCCAAGACCACCACCACGCGCGCGCTCCCCGGCACCACCCACGCCTGGAACCAAGGCAAACTCGGCTCTCTCTGTGGCCTCGATTCACGTGCGCAACTACAGCCATACACGGCCAATTATCACACAATATATAGCTCCATTTCACATCTTAACCGTTGAACATGAAGTACTCGAGGAGATCTACAAGTTTCATGTTGAAGAATTCTTGAAACGAGGCTTGGATTTGAAGAAAACGAGGGGGAAAGATGCGTTGTTTTCGGCCATAGGTAATAAGGGTGGCGGCTGCAGAAATTAGGGTTTTAGAATTTTTTTTTTTTTATTTTCTTGTGAGAACATGGGCTATTTATAGAGAATAAATGAACACTATTCATCCGGGTTTTCAAAACTCCGATTTACGCGCCGTAACCAGCGTTTCTAGGGTTTACCCCGCGTTCTGGACACAATGGAACAGGTTTCGGAAGCTAATTCGGTCATCTGTGCGAATTATGGCAATAAACGTTCAATTTAAATTAAACCGATTTAAACGATTTTCTAGGCGTTTTAGCTTGCACCGGACAAACGGTAAATCCAATTGATATGAAATTTGAAACCTTATAATAATATCACATTACGGATCCGATGAAACTGGTTTCATCGAAATCCGAGACTTTTTGAAAAATGGCTATTTTAACTCGCCAAATTAATATTAAAACAATTTAGATGCGTTTCGAGCTGCCACGATCTAATGATAACTCCGATTGCTACGAAAATTGAAATCCGGTAATAACAAACTATTACGGATTCAATGGAACTAGTTTCGTCCAATTCTGAGACTGTTCAAAATTTGACTATTTTCACTAGTCGATTTAATATTAAAATATTCAATTTTCACAAATTAACTCTTAATTCGATTTTAAAAGTTCTAAAATATCGTTCTAACTCCAATATGATAAAATAAAATTTTACAAATCATTTTCAATCATATTTAACCCAAATTTCAATTATTTCTGTATTTCCAACTATTAAATTATCGATTTAATTATCCAATTAAATCCAATTATTCGAAATAAAATTTATTCGACTTATAAATTCACTTATTAATATTTAAAATTAAATTAAATATCAAATTTAAATTAATAAAAATTCTGGGTCGTTACATACTTCCCCCCTTAAAAGAATTTCGTCCTCGAAATTAACAAGTAAGAAAAGTTACAGAATTTATTAAATTTCCCAAAATCAATAATTAAACTTCTTACAATAACTTTACTAAGTTTTCAAATCATACTTAGTTATCTTTTCAAAAACAATTACTATTGTTTAACTTTCAACTCCAAATCAAAGTTAAAGTTTTCAAAACTTTCCAATTTTCTCAAAAATATTCTAACGCCTTAAATTTTCGGAAAAATTCGCCATAGTCTCCTTTGCGCGGCTCGATCCGAAAAAAAAATGACAGTATATATATCACAAATATACATCTCATCAAATAATGAGGCATCGCGCAGGGAAAAAGTGTAAAAGTACGATATTTAATCCGAGATATGTACCTTATATTTTATTAGCGAGCATATACGGCTAATATAGCGCGAAAGCGAGCTCCAAATGCGAAGCAAACGCAATCCGCACCTACTAAACACTCAATAAACAACATGAGAACATGCATATAGACAATAGTATCAATATACAACATATAGCAACATAATAACTATATATGCCAACATAGCAAATGTAGCAAAAGCTATATATTCAACCATCAACCAACTAACATCCAACTAGCATTCATAACCAATAAATATTCATTCATATTCTCATTAATATTCAATGAAATAGGTTTTCAATTTAATCACATTTGATTCCTTAACAGTGGATGTTTTTACTAACATTCATTTTCAATTAGTTTATATTCACTAATTTATATTCAAGTTGGTTCACTTCCAAATCAAATTCAATTCCATTTAAGATTCACTTAACTTCCAATTGAATTCCAATTACTTTAGCTTTCAATTTCGTTAATACTTAATGAGTTATATACAATCAACCAACAATCATATAACAATCAATGTATATTAATTACAACCAAATTCCTTTGCTTATATTCATTCAATTTGGTTGAACACCATCACTTTCAATTGGTTCAATTAAATTGATTTTCATTCAATTATTCAACTTCCAATAACATAAGATTTTAATGAATTAATGTAACGACCCTAGATTTTAATTTAATTTAAATTGATAATTTATTGAATTTTTGAATTAAAATTGTGAAATGTATAGATGGATTGATGCGAGTTTCCCCGATCTCAAATAAAAATGTGTTAAATTACTTGAATTTAAATCTTATATTAGTGGTTAGAAAAATAAATATTAACGTATATACATTGACACAAGTACGAAATGAATAAATAAGTGAATTGTTAATTTATTATTGATGGTTAAAATATATATAATAAATACAAGACAATAAATAAGAAGTAAATAAAATATAAGATATAACTATATAAAGTAAATATATATATATATCTTAATCTCATATTAATAAATCAATACAAGATAATACAAATGGAGTAGGCCACAAAAGTAGTAAGAGTAAAATAAAAATAGAAGTTCACTTATTTTGTAAAGTAAAATAATTCATACTTAAGCTATGAATAAAAATAAGAACATTGATATATAAAACAAAAACAATAAGTATGAAACAAAAACTAAATAGAATAAGTATGCAGGCACATAAGCATGGAATGAAACAAAAGACAAGTACCCAAAGCAATACAAGAGCTTGGGAATAAAAATATAAATAAACAAAGCTAAAACACATATGATGTTTTAGCCACCAAAAGTATGCAAAGTATAGACAAACATGTACAAAGCAATTAATGCAAATATACAAAGAAAGATCTGCAGCCACAACATTATCTTTAGCCATCAAGTAGAATATGTACGCATGCAAGAAAATCTATTAAACAAAGTAAAAACAAGCTAGTTAAGGATGTAGGCAAGTATAGAGATATAAACAACTTATCAGCCAACAAAAGATAAGATAACATATCAAGTACATAAACAAAAGCATGATATTAGCCGAGAAAAAGGAATGCAAGCATCTCAGCCATGTTTATTGTATAAACAAAGATATCACACTGTTGTAATAATCACATCAGCCACCATAACATATCAATCACCTGTACAAACAATATAAAATACCCTGTACAAAGTGATATCCCTGTAAACTCACTCTACATATAGCAATCTTCACCAGTTCGTTCATTTGAACTGGATACCTCAAGAAAATAATGTCAACTTAAGCTTAAAACAAAGATTACAAACAATCAACTAAAACCAGAAGAATCAAAGAAGGGGTTTCAGCTTATTTTGTTTTACAAGCCTGTTTCAAACAAATGAAGTTCTATACATTCTGCAAGACAAAAGTGAGCAACTTCTTGTTGAAAAATTGCTTTAGTATAATTATATATGTTGCTTGAATAATGCCTGAAATGTGTATGTTTATATGTATACCTACTTTTGCAATTCTGAGTATACATGATATCAATGTTGGTTTAGCTGGAAGATACCCTGTTTTTAAACTTCAAACTCAGGTTTAAATTCTTAATCATTTTCTCTGGATACATTGATTTCTAGGACTTGGATCAAAATAAGGTCTGACTGTTTGATTACAAAGGAAGTGTTAAAATTTAATTAAACTAAAAATGAAGTAGTTGCTCTGGAAAAACTTAAGATCAGTAATGCTTAAGTATTTATCAAAAATTCAATCTTAGTAAATCAATGATTCAGGATCATAAACTTATTACTAAACCAAAATTAGGATTTTTAAAAATTAAATCACATTTTTTAGTAATGAGTTGAGTTTGCACTTCTGGTTTGATCGATTCAGGGATTTTGGGTTGCCTCGGGAAATACACTTGATTGGAGTGGTTGAGGTTCGTTCGGGAGGTAGATCGGTGGTCGGAGAGGCCATGAAAAATGGTCGGAGGCACTCTCGATCACTGTGGCGATGGTGGCTTTCGATTGAGGTGGGTAGACCTAGTTTTAGCTGAGTGGAGTTTTTGGGGTCTGTTCGAACACCACGAAGCATCGAGCTCAACGGGGGTTTGGGAATTCGTAGATGGATGGTAGGCGAAGTCGTGGCCGGTGGTGGTGGTTCTCTGATGGTCGATGGAGGAGGAGCGAAGCGATTTTCGTGGATGGGTTTTTGGGTCAGTGGGTTCAAATGGGTCGATTTCGATCTGATCGAAATTTCTTCGATCTGGTTGGTGCTTTGGGGTCTCGCGTGTTCGAGTGGGTGTGTGGGATGGACGCGGTGCTCATCGGTGGCCGGAGGAGCGTGGGTAGGTGCACGGTGCATGTGTGTGCAATGGGGAGGAAGAAAGGGAAAAGACTCGAGATTTGTCTCGAGCAACTCGGGTATTCACTCGAAGTAGTTGAGAGTTGGACTCGAAGCAAAATGACAAAGGACCGGGTAAATTTCTAACACTTAAACAAAAAAATTTGAAATTTAGAAGGCTCGGGTAAGTTTGGGGAAAAACTCGAAGTTGTCTTCGGGTAGAACGAAGTTTGGCTCGAAGCAGGGCCCGGGTGGTATAAAAACAGTTTTCAAAATTTTAAAACAAAATTCAAGTTTTAAACAATTTTAACTTATTCTTTTAAATAATTGTTTTATTTAAGTATGGGATCGGTTTAAGGTTTAAAAGTAAATTATTTCAATTAAATTAAGTTTTAATTAAAGATTTAATTAAAAGGGTTAATTTATTAAAGATTTAATTTATGTAATTGAATAAATTAATGTGATAAATTAAAAGATTCTTTAATAATTAAAGGTTAATTAAGTACTGATAAAAAAAATTAATTAATTTGTTCAGAGCTAATTTATTAATGATGGATAATTAAAGGATAATTATTTAATTAAATATTAATAAATGATAAAAATTGATTTAAATCAAGTGATTTATCAATATTTAATACAAAGTATAATGTGATTAATTCAAAATGGTAATTAAAGAAATTTATTAGTTAATAAAGATAATTAACTAAGGATTATTAAGTATTGATTAAAGTGATTAATGTTAATAATTAATTGGATTATTTAATTTAGATAATCAGTTATAAATTGTTTAAATGCAATTACTAAATGAAAGTAATTGAGAATTAATCACTTATTGTAATTAATTTTTGGATATTTTGATTTATTAAGGTTAATTAATTAAGTAATTGGTTTAAAGGTTGATTTAAATTAATATGATTAATTAGGTATAATTTAATTAATTAAAGTGTTTGATAAATTTATTTATATCAAATGATTTGTAATTTATAAATAAGATTGAATAATTTATTCATAAGTAATTAATTTAATTGGAAATGAATTGAATTACTTAGCATTAAATAATTTATTAATCCTGCTTATAAATGATTATTAAATGCTTGACCTTACTTATGAATGATTATTTTGTATGAAATGCCCTGATTGATTGTCCTATCTGATCTGTGATATTTTGATCTGTTGATTGTGCTATGTATAATTTTATTCATTTATTGATGATACATCTGTATATATATCTGTGATCTGTGAATGAAGATAAGCGTTATAGTTTATATCGCTTATCGGATATATTGTTATATTTGATTTGTGATGATTGAATGATGTTGCACTATTGTGTTAAACCGCTGGACCACACTTATACACACACCAATATGGATTTCACGAGGAAATCGATTAAGTCACAGATTTTTGAAATAGTTTTAAATTTGAATATTTGAATTCAAATGTTTTGGAAATGGATTGGGTTTAAAGTGAAAAGCTTTTGAAAATGGAATTTCATAGATGAAATTTATTTTGAATAACTCGATAAAATATGAAGTTGAATAATTTTGATTTGAACTTAAATTCAAGATTTGAAATTGAATTCTATGATTTAAAACTAGGGATTAAAAATGTTATACCAGTTATATACGGGTTAAACTATTTTAAAAGTATTGATTTAGGAATGTGAATATAATTCAAGAACTTTAACTCGTGTAAATTAATTGGATTTCTCTGAAACGGAAACTGTTTGTTTTCTCATAATAAAAGCTTTCACATAAGAAATGAACTTCCAATTTGTGTTAAAAAGATTTCTAGTTTAAAATGAAAATGATTTCCAAGTTATAGAAACGATTTGAAAGCTATAAGTTAAATCTTTGATTTAAAGATTTAACGGGTTAATCCTATCGAAATGAAATTGTTTTGGAAATCTATGAATGGATCTTTTTGAAATAAATCTTTTTGTTTAAAGATTTGAAATGGTAATTGATTTTAAACCATTTGGAAGAAAGTTTTGGGTAATAAGTTGTGACTTAATTGAAATCCCAATATCCATATATTTCTTGTAAATATTGCGCTCACTATTCGGTTTAGCCGAGAGAGGACCTTTGTGTCATATATCCCATTTCGAATATGTGATATTTCGTTATGGATAGCATTTGAAGACCGGTGTTGAAGACCGGATATTTTTGAAAGCGAAAGGACAACTCGTCGAATGTCTTTGCATCGACTGGTCCCCGGTATAGAGACTCCATCTGTGATGGGAAGTCCGAACGTGATTAGTGAATATCCGGATTGCAAGGACTTCTTTGTAAGTGCCTTCGGTTCTGTTCGAGCCCGGAACAGACTTGTATGGATTGTATGTCTGACATTACAAATTGAGATATAAAGCCGATTTCTTTCAAATATATTTCTGTTGGTGGCGGAGAATTTATTCTCTTAGCTTAACACCCTTGTCTGAGACGTACGAGCTCAGATGTTATATAGTTGAAGTTATCAGCAATATATTCCCAATTTGGTAATGTGACATACTGAGTGTTGCTGTGAAATGATCATTGTGTTGATTATTTGTGATAGGATCATTTGTTTGATCGTCTATCCTGGTGATCATTTCTATGATCATTTGTTGACCCAAAGCATGGCTTTTGTATAAAGTATGTTTTTGTGGACGTGACTTCGTCGAGCCTCACACCTCGGGAATGGTCAAAACAGGAAAG
Source organism: Allium cepa (assembly GCA_030765085.1). Taxonomy (NCBI): domain Eukaryota; kingdom Viridiplantae; phylum Streptophyta; class Magnoliopsida; order Asparagales; family Amaryllidaceae; genus Allium; species Allium cepa. The sequence goes on from CM060934.1 coordinate 359,932,114, forward strand.
ATGCGGCAAGGTTATGAGGGGTAGCGCCCTTTAGGATATGTGCATTTCCTTCTGGAAAAGGGTGGTATCATGGTATGGAGCCCAGATACTTACTCATGTTGAAAACACTTTATGATTGTGTGAATTGATTGCGAGCGCTCGGTGAAAGGTCCGAAAGGACCGGGGGATGGCATATTCGGTCAGTTGTTACTCAGTTAGGGGTAACCCGGCCTTGTGTTGGTAGAGATCCGGTTTGGTTCTCGGGGATGTCCATCCAGAGGCATTCTCGTGTGGCAATGGAAAGTTCCTTGGCCTGATCATTCGTTGGAAATCCAATTCCCAATACGAAACCTTGTACGGTATTAGTTGTAGAACCTGCAATTTACTTATGGTGGTCACCACTGTTTAGATGGTAGCTATAGTAGGCATAGTTCGAAATGTCTATGCTGGCTAAGATTTATATCTTTATTTTCGAAATGAATTTTCTCTACACTATGCACTAGTAATAATATCAAATGTTTCTTTTTAATGCGTATCAAGCATCTTTGACTATCATAAGGAGAAATCTCCTCCGATTCTGCGTTTGCATTGTGTGTGTGTGCGGGAGGCCTTATGGTAGTCTCATTTTTAAAAAAGCATTGCGAATTGACTTTAAAAAATCTTTTGTTGAATGTTTTAAAAGATAAACTGTTTTTGTTGCTCACACCAGTCCCACGACTGATCCGGAGTTTATTGTTTCTTTCCTAAACTCTGGGTGCTCATTATTTTCTACACGAGCAGTCTAGAGTTGGGTTTTTCAGATAGTCAGGTTTAGTAGATTATCTAGAGTTAGTTCAGTATTTGGATCACACCAGTCTTGCTTAGCTTGGTGCATCGTTATTGGGAGTTCGAGCTATTGCTGGATTGATTCTTGGAAATGGAGTTGCAGTTCTCGGAGTTCTCTTTTAAAGACTATCTTAGAGTTATATTGTTCCGCTGCTAGATGTTATCATCTATTTTCTTTTCCGCTGCTATTTATTGTATCATATCTCTGATGTATATTAATATCTACTGGATCATCTGTTGTATCAGATATTGTATCAAAGCTGTATATCAATGTATTATTCTTTTATTCCGCTGTATTGTTTACTTAATGTTGTTATAAGCTCCGGCGAATCGGATTTGAACGGTCGAATCTATGGCATTCGAATACGATATGAGGTATGGATGTCGATTTTCGAGCGGGCAAAATTCGTCTCGTTACATTTGGTATCAGAGCTAAGGTGAAACTTTAGCTCAGGAGTGTAACACATTAAGTAACTCATTAGAGATAGGGTGAAGTATACCCTAGATTGAGTATATCCCTAAGATATCCGTTTGAGTGCCTCAGTAAATTCTCTTACTATCTACTGATAGTGAGTATGAGTGCAAGAAGAAAACGAGATAGGGGACATGGGAATACGACTATAAATAGTCAATACCCTGCAACAGTTGAAATAACTTTCTTATCAATTTCTTTGATTCGTTTTCAAATTCTTTTGAAATTCTTCGTGACAGCTCCAGAAGAAGTTTCGGTGCGGTGATAGCCATACGAATCGTTGTAGAAAATCCTTATTTCGTATCTTCATCGGTTTCCTATCAGTTTTGATTTTAAACTTTAATGAATAAATTTGAAATTTGAATTTGAAATTTGAGTAAATTGGAAATTTTAAATGAATTAGAAATTTTAAATTGAGTTAACTTGATTAATAGAATATAAAGAATGATTAGAATTGTATCGATAAAATGATTTTGTTTAAAACCAAAATTTGAAATTTTATTATAATTTCTTGGGTTAGTCGAAGTCCGAAGAGGGACAAATTGGTATGTATTTTGAGATATTTCGACTTGAGTTTGGAATTCATATCTTAAGTTTGAGGAATTATAGGAGATCAAACCTGTCTATCTCTGTGTTGTTTTCGTGCCTGCGAATTTCGAGGACGAAATTCTTTTAAGGGGGGAAGTTTGTAACGACCCTAGATTTTAATTTAATTTAAATTGATAATTTATGGAATTTTTGAATTAAAATTGTGAAATGTATAGATGGATTGATGCGAGTTTCCCCGATCTCAAATAAAAATGTGTTAAATTACTTGAATTTAAATCTTATATTAGTGGTTAGAAAAATAAATATTAACGTATATACATTGACACAAGTACGAAATGAATAAATAAGTGAATTGTTTATTTATTATTGATGGTTAAAATATATATAATAAATACAAGACAATAAATAAGAAGTAAATAAAATATAAGATATAACTATATAAAGTAAATATATATATATCTTAATCTCATATTAATAAATCAATACAAGATAATACAAATGGAGTAGGCTACAAAAGTAGTAAGAGTAAAATAAAAATAGAAGTTCACTTATTTTGTAAAGTAAAATAATTCATACTTAAGCTATGAATAAAAATAAGAACATTGATATATAAAACAAAAACAATAAGTATGAAACAAAAACTAAAAAGAATAAGTATGCAGGCACATAAGCATGGAATGAAACAAAAGACAAGTACCCAAAGCAATTCAAGAGCTTGGGAATAAAAATATAAATAAACAAAGCTAAAACACATATGATGTTTTAGCCACCAAAAGTATGCAAAGTATAGACAAACATGTACAAAGCAATTAATGCAAATATACAAAGAAAGATCTGCAACCACAACATTATCTTTAGCCATCAAGTAGAATATGTACGCATGCAAGAAAATCTATTAAACAAAGTAAAAACAAGCTAGTTAAGGATGTAGGCAAGTATAGAGATATAAACAACTTATCAGCCAACAAAAGATAAGATAACATATCAAGTACATAAACAAAAGCATGATATTAGCCGAGAAAAAGGAATGCAAGCATCTCAGCCATGTTTATTGTATAAACAAAGATATCACACTGTTGTAATAATCACATCAGCCACCATAACATATCAATCACCTGTACAAACAATATAAAATACCCTGTACAAAGTGATATCCCTGTAAACTCACTCTACATATAGCAATCTTCACCAGTTCGTTCATTTGAACTGGATACCTCAAGAAAATAATGTCAACTTAAGCTTAAAACAAAGATTACAAACAATCAACTAAAACCAGAAGAATCAAAGAAGGGGTTTCAGCTTATTTTGTTTTACAAGCCTGTTTCAAACAAATGAAGTTCTATACATTCTGCAAGACAAAAGTGAGCAACTTCTTGTTGAAAAATTGCTTTAGTATAATTATATATGTTGCTTGAATAATGCCTGAAATGTGTATGTTTATATGTATACCTACTTTTGCAATTCTGAGTATACATGATATCAATGTTGGTTTAGCTGGAAGATACCCTGTTTTTAAACTTCAAACTCAGGTTTAAATTCTTAATCATTTTCTCTGGATACATTGATTTCTAGGACTTGGATCAAAATAAGGTCTGACTGTTTGATTACAAAGGAAGTGTTAAAATTTAATTAAACTAAAAATGAAGTAGTTGCTCTGGAAAAACTTAAGATCAGTAATGCTTAAGTATTTATCAAAAATTCAATCTTAGTAAATCAATGATTCAGGATCATAAACTTATTACTAAACCAAAATTAGGATTTTTAAAAATTAAATCACATTTTTTAGTAATGAGTTGAGTTTGCACTTCTGGTTTGATCGATTCAGGGATTTTGGGTTGCCTCGGGAAATACACTTGATTGGAGTGGTTGAGGTTCGTTCGGGAGGTAGATCGGTGGTCGGAGAGGCCATGAAAAATGGTCGGAGGCACTCTCGATCACTGTGGCGATGGTGGCTTTCGATTGAGGTGGGTAAACCTAGTTTTAGCTGAGTGGAGTTTTTGGGGTCTGTTCGAACACCACGAAGCATCGAGCTCAACGGGGGTTTGGGAATTCGTAGATGGATGGTAGGCGAAGTCGTGGCCGGTGGTGGTGGTTCTCTGATGGTCGGTGGAGGAGGAGCGAAGCGATTTTCGTGGATGGGTTTTTGGGTCAGTGGGTTCAAATGGGTCGATTTCGATCTGATCGAAATTTCTTCGATCTGGTTGGTGCTTTGGGGTCTCGCGTGTTCGAGTGGGTGTGTGGGATGGACGCGGTGCTCATCGGTGGCCGGAGGAGCGTGGGTAGGTGCACGGTGCATGTGTGTGCAATGGGGAGGAAGAAAGGGAAAAGACTCGAGATTTGTCTCGAGCAACTCGGGTATTCACTCGAAGTAGTTGAGAGTTGGACTCGAAGCAAAATGACAAAGGACCGGGTAAATTTCTAACACTTAAACAAAAAAATTTGAAATTTAGAAGGCTCGGGTAAGTTTGGAGAAAAACTCGAAGTTGTCTTCGGGTAGAACGAAGTTTGGCTCGAAGCAGGGCCCGGGTGGTATAAAAACAGTTTTCAAAATTTTAAAACAAAATTCAAGTTTTAAACAATTTTAACTTATTCTTTTAAATAATTGTTTTATTTAAGTATGGGATCGGTTTAAGGTTTAAAAGTAAATTATTTCAATTAAATTAAGTTTTAATTAAAGATTTAATTAAAAGGGTTAATTTATTAAAGATTTAATTTATGTAATTGAATAAATTAATGTGATAAATTAAAAGATTCTTTAATAATTAAAGGTTAATTAAGTACTGATAAAAAAAATTAATTAATTTGTTCAGAGCTAATTTATTAATGATGGATAATTAAAGGATAATTATTTAATTAAATATTAATAAATGATAAAAATTGATTTAAATCAAGTGATTTATCAATATTTAATACAAAGTATAATGTGATTAATTCAAAATGGTAATTAAAGAAATTTATTAGTTAATAAAGATAATTAACTAAGGATTATTAAGTATTGATTAAAGTGATTAATGTTAATAATTAATTGGATTATTTAATTTAGATAATCAGTTATAAATTGTTTAAATGCAATTACTAAATGAAAGTAATTGAGAATTAATCACTTATTGTAATTAATTTTTGGATATTTTGATTTATTAAGGTTAATTAATTAAGTAATTGGTTTAAAGGTTGATTTAAATTAATATGATTAATTAGGTATAATTTAATTAATTAAAGTGTTTGATAAATTTATTTATATCAAATGATTTGTAATTTATAAATAAGATTGAATAATTTATTCATAAGTAATTAATTTAATTGGAAATGAATTGAATTACTTAGCATTAAATAATTTACTAATCCTGCTTATAAATGATTATTAAATGCTTGACCTTACTTATGAATGATTATTTTGTATGAAATGCCCTGATTGATTGTCCTATCTGATCTGTGATATTTTGATCTGTTGATTGTGCTATGTATAATTTTATTCATTTATTGATGATACATCTGTATATATATCTGTGATCTGTGAATGAAGATAAGCGTTATAGTTTATATCGCTTATCGGATATATTGTTATATTTGATTTGTGATGATTGAATGATGTTGCACTATTGTGTTAAACCGCTGGACCACACTTATACACACACCAATATGGATTTCACGAGGAAATCGATTAAGTCACAGATTTTTGAAATAGTTTTAAATTTGAATATTTGAATTCAAATGTTTTGGAAATGGATTGGGTTTAAAGTGAAAAGCTTTTGAAAATGGAATTTCATAGATGAAATTTATTTTGAATAACTCGATAAAATATGAAGTTGAATAATTTTGATTTGAACTTAAATTCAAGATTTGAAATTGAATTCTATGATTTAAAACTAGGGATTAAAAATGTTATACCAGTTATATACGGGTTAAACTATTTTAAAAGTATTGATTTAGGAATGTGAATATAATTCAAGAACTTTAACTCGTGTAAATTAATTGGATTTCTCTGAAACGGAAACTGTTTGTTTTCTCATAATAAAAGCTTTCACATAAGAAATGAACTTCCAATTTGTGTTAAAAAGATTTCTAGTTTAAAATGAAAATGATTTCCAAGTTATAGAAACGATTTGAAAGCTATAAGTTAAATCTTTGATTTAAAGATTTAACGGGTTAATCCTATCGAAATGAAATTGTTTTGGAAATCTATGAATGGATCTTTTTGAAATAAATCTTTTTGTTTAAAGATTTGAAATGGTAATTGATTTTAAACCATTTGGAAGAAAGTTTTGGGTAATAAGTTGTGACTTAATTGAAATCCCAATATCCATATATTTCTTGTAAATATTGCGCTCACTATTCGGTTTAGCCGGGAGAGGACCTTTGTGTCATATATCCCATTTCGAATATGTGATATGTCGTTATGGATAGCATTTGAAGACCGGTGTTGAAGACCGGATATTTTTGAAAGCGAAAGGACAACTCGTCGAATGTCTTTGCATCGACTGGTCCCCGGTATAGAGACTCCATCTGTGATGGGAAGTCCGAACGTGATTAGTGAATATCCGGATTACAAGGACTTCTTTGTAAGTGCCTTCGGTTCTGTTCGAGCCCGGAACAGACTTGTATGGATTGTATGTCTGACATTACAAATTGAGATATAAAGCCGATTTCTTTCAAATATATTTCTGTTGGTGGCGGAGAATTTATTCTCTTAGCTTAACACCCTTGTCTGAGACGTACGAGCTCAGATGTTATATAGTTGAAGTTATCAGCAATATATTCCCAATTTGGTAATGTGACATACTGAGTGTTGCTGTGAAATGATCATTGTGTTGATTATTTGTGATAGGATCATTTGTTTGATCGTCTATCCTGGTGATCATTTCTATGATCATTTGTTGACCCAAAGCATGGCTTTTGTATAAAGTATGTTTTTGTGGACGTGACTTCGTCGAGCCTCACACCTCGGGAATGGTCAAAACAGGAAAGATGCGGCAAGGTTATGAGGGGTAGTGCCCTTTAGGATATGTGCATTTCCTTCTGGAAAAGGGTGGTATCATGGTATGGAGCCCAGATACTTACTCATGTTGAAAACACTTTATGATTGTGTGAATTGATTGCGAGCGCTCGGTGAAAGGTCCGAAAGGACCGGGGGATGGCATATTCGGTCAGTTGTTACTCAGTTAGGGGTAACCCGGCCTTGTGTTGGTAGAGATCCGGTTTGGTTCTCGGGGATGTCCATCCAGAGGCATTCTCATGTGGCAATGGAAAGTTCCTTGGCCTGATCATTCGTTGGAAATCCAATTCCCAATACGAAACCTTGTACGGTATTAGTTGTAGAACCTGCAATTTACTTATGGTGGTCACCACTGTTTAGATGGTAGCTATAGTAGGCATAGTTCGAAATGTCTATGCTGGCTAAGATTTATATCTTTATTTTCGAAATGAATTTTCTCTACACTATGCACTAGTAATAATATCAAATGTTTCTTTTTAATGCGTATCAAGCATCTTTGACTATCATAAGGAGAAATCTCCTCCGATTCTGCGTTTGCATTGTGTGTGTGTGTGCGGGAGGCCTTATGGTAGTCTCATTTTTAAAAAAGCATTGCGAATTGACTTTAAAAAATCTTTTGTTGAATGTTTTAAAAGATAAACTGTTTTTGTTGCTCACACCAGTCCCACGACTGATCCGGAGTTTATTGTTTCTTTCCTAAACTCTGGGTGCTCATTATTTTCTACACGAGCAGTCTAGAGTTGGGTTTTTCAGATAGTTAGGTTTAGTAGATTATCTAGAGTTAGTTCAGTATTTGGATCACACCAGTCTTGCTTAGCTTGGTGCATCGTTATTGGGAGTTCGAGCTATTGCTGGATTGATTCTTGGAAATGGAGTTGCAGTTCTCGGAGTTCTCTTTTGAAGACTATCTCAGAGTTATATTGTTCCGCTGCTAGATGTTATCATCTATTTTCTTTTCCGCTGCTATTTATTGTATCATATCTCTTATGTATATTAATATCTACTGGATCATCTGTTGTATCAGATATTGTATCAAAGCTGTATATCAATGTATTATTCTTTTATTCCGCTGTGTTGTTTACTTAATGTTGTTATAAGCTCCGGCGAATCGGATTTGAACGGTCGAATCTATGGCATTCGAATACGATATGAGGTATGGATGTCGATTTTCGAGCGGGCAAAATTCGTCTCGTTACATTTGGTATCAGAGCTAAGGTGAAACTTTAGCTCAGGAGTGTAACACATTAAGTAACTCATTAGAGATAGGGTGAAGTATACCCTAGATTGAGTATATCCCTAAGATATCCGTTTGAGTGCCTCAGTAAATTCTCTTACTATCTACTGATAGTGAGTATGAGTGCAAGAAGAAAACGAGATAGGGGACATGGGAATACGACTATAAATAGTCAATACCCTGCAACAGTTGAAATAACTTTCTTATCAATTTCTTTGATTCGTTTTCAAATTCTTTTGAAATTCTTCGTGACAGCTCCAGAAGAAGTTTCGGTGCGGTGATAGCCATACGAATCGTTGTAGAAAATCCTTATTTCGTATCTTCATCGGTTTCCTATCAGTTTTGATTTTAAACTTTAATGAATAAATTTGAAATTTGAATTTGAAATTTGAGTAAATTGGAAATTTTAAATGAATTAGAAATTTTAAATTGAGTTAACTTGATTAATAGAATATGAAGAATGATTAGAATTGTATCGATAAAATGATTTTGTTTAAAACCAAAATTTGAAATTTTATTATAATTTCTTGGGTTAGTCGAAGTCCGAAGAGGGACAAATTGGTATGTATTTTGAGATATTTCGACTTGAGTTTGGAATTCATATCTTAAGTTTGAGGAATTATAGGAGATCAAACCTGTCTATCTCTGTGTTGTTTTCGTGCCTGCGAATTTCGAGGACGAAATTCTTTTAAGGGGGGAAGTTTGTAACGACCCTAGATTTTAATTTAATTTAAATTGATAATTTATTGAATTTTTGAATTAAAATTGTGAAATGTATAGATGGATTGATGCGAGTTTCCCCGATCTCAAATAAAAATGTGTTAAATTACTTGAATTTAAATCTTATATTAGTGGTTTGAAAAATAAATATTAAAGTATATACATTGACACAAGTACGAAATGAATAAATAAGTGAATTGTTAATTTATTATTGATGGTTAAAATATATATAATAAATACAAGACAATAAATAAGAAGTAAATAAAATATAAGATATAACTATATAAAGTAAATATATATATATATCTTAATCTCATATTAATAAATCAATACAAGATAATACAAATGGAGTAGGCTACAAAAGTAGTAAGAGTAAAATAAAAATAGAAGTTCACTTATTTTGTAAAGTAAAATAATTCATACTTAAGCTATGAATAAAAATAAGAACATTGATATATAAAACAAAAACAATAAGTATAAAACAAAAACTAAAAAGAATAAGTATGCAGGCAAATAAGCATGGAATGAAACAAAAGACAAGTACCCAAAGCAATACAAGAGCCTGGGAATAAAAATATAAATAAACAAAGCTAAAATACATATGATGTTTTAGCCACCAAAAGTATGCAAAGTATAGACAAACATGTACAAAGCAATTAATGCAAATATACAAAGAAAGATCTGCAGCCACAACATTATCTTTAGCCATCAAGTAGAATATGTACGCATGCAAGAAAATCTATTAAACAAAGTAAAAACAAGCTAGCTAAAGGATGTAGGCAAGTATAGAGATATAAACAACTTATCAGCCAACAAAAGATAAGATAACATATCAAGTACATAAACAAAAGCATGATATTAGCCGAGAAAAAGGAATGCAAGCATCTCAGCCATGTTTATTGTATAAACAAAGATATCACACTGTTGTAATAATCACATCAGCCACCATAACATATCAATCACCTGTACAAACAATATAAAATACCCTGTACAAAGTGATATCCCTGTAAACTCACTCTACATATAGCAATCTTCACCAGTTCGTTCATTTGAACTGGATACCTCAAGAAAATAATGTCAACTTAAGCTTAAAACAAAGATTACAAACAATCAACTAAAACCAAAAGAATCAAAGAAAGGGTTTCAGCTTATTTTGTTTTACAAGCCTGTTTCAAACAAATGAAGTTCTATACATTCTGCAAGACAAAAGTGAGCAACTTCTTGTTGAAAAATTGCTTTAGTATAATTATATATGTTGCTTGAATAATGCCTGAAATGTGTATGTTTATATGTATACCTACTTTTGCAATTCTGAGTATACATGATATCAATGTTGGTTTAGCTGGAAGATACCCTGTTTTTAAACTTCAAACTCAGGTTTAAATTCTTAATCATTTTCTCTGGATACATTGATTTCTAGGACTTGGATCAAAATAAGGTCTGACTGTTTGATTACAAAGGAAGTGTTAAAATTTAATTAAACTAAAAATGAAGTAGTTGCTCTGGAAAAACTTAAGATCAGTAATGCTTAAGTATTTATCAAAAATTCAATCTTAGTAAATCAATGATTCAGGATCATAAACTTATTACTAAACCAAAATTAGGATTTTTAAAAATTAAATCACATTTTTTAGTAATGAGTTGAGTTTGCACTTCTGGTTTGATCGATTCAGGGATTTTGGGTTGCCTCGGGAAATACACTTGATTGGAGTGGTTGAGGTTCGTTCGGGAGGTAGATCGGTGGTCGGAGAGGCCATGAAAAATGGTCGGAGGCACTCTCGATCACTGTGGCGATGGTGGCTTTCGATTGAGGTGGGTAGACCTAGTTTTAGCTGAGTGGAGTTTTTGGGGTCTGTTCGAACACCACGAAGCATCGAGCTCAACGGGGGTTTGGGAATTCGTAGATGGATGGTAGGCGAAGTCGTGGCCGGTGGTGGTGGTTCTCTGATGGTCGGTGGAGGAGGAGCGAAGCGATTTTCGTGGATGGGTTTTTGGATCAGTGGGTTCAAATGGGTCGATTTCGATCTGATCGAAATTTCTTCGATCTGGTTGGTGCTTTGGGGTCTCGCGTGTTCGAGTGGGTGTGTGGGATGGACGCGGTGCTCATCGGTGGCCGGAGGAGCGTGGGTAGGTGCACGGTGCATGTGTGTGCAATGGGGAGGAAGAAAGGGAAAAGACTCGAGATTTGTCTCGAGCAACTCGGGTATTCACTCGAAGTAGTTGAGAGTTGGACTCGAAGCAAAATGACAAAGGACCGGGTAAATTTCTAACACTTAAACAAAAAAATTTGAAATTTAGAAGGCTCGGGTAAGTTTGGGGAAAAACTCGAAGTTGTCTTCGGGTAGAACGAAGTTTGGCTCGAAGCAGGGCCCGGGTGGTATAAAAACAGTTTTCAAAATTTTAAAACAAAATTCAAGTTTTAAACAATTTTAACTTATTCTTTTAAATAATTGTTTTATTTAAGTATGGGATCGGTTTAAGGTTTAAAAGTAAATTATTTCAATTAAATTAAGTTTTAATTAAAGATTTAATTAAAAGGGTTAATTTATTAAAGATTTAATTTATGTAATTGAATAAATTAATGTGATAAATTAAAAGATTCTTTAATAATTAAAGGTTAATTAAGTACTGATAAAAAAAATTAATTAATTTGTTCAGAGCTAATTTATTAATGATGGATAATTAAAGGATAATTATTTAATTAAATATTAATAAATGATAAAAATTGATTCAAATCAAGTGATTTATCAATATTTAATACAAAGTATAATGTGATTAATTCAAAATGGTAATTAAAGAAATTTATTAGTTAATAAAGATAATTAACTAAGGATTATTAAGTATTGATTAAAGTGATTAATGTTAATAATTAATTGGATTATTTAATTTAGATAATCAGTTATAAATTGTTTAAATGCAATTACTAAATGAAAGTAATTAAGAATTAATCACTTATTGTAATTAATTTTTGGATATTTTGATTTATTAAGGTTAATTAATTAAGTAATTGGTTTAAAGGTTGATATAAATTAATATGATTAATTAGGTATAATTTAATTAATTAAAGTGTTTGATAAATTTATTTATATCAAATGATTTGTAATTTATAAATAAGATTGAATAATTTATTCATAAGTAATTAATTTAATTGGAAATGAATTGAATTACTTAGCATTAAATAATTTATTAATCCTGCTTATAAATGATTATTAAATGCTTGACCTTACTTATGAATGATTATTTTGTATGAAATGCCCTGATTGATTGTCCTATCTGATCTGTGATATTTTGATCTGTTGATTGTGCTATGTATAATTTTATTCATTTATTGATGATACATCTGTATATATATCTGTGATCTGTGAATGAAGATAAGCGTTATAGTTTATATCGCTTATCGGATATATTGTTATATTTGATTTGTGATGATTGAATGATGTTGCACTATTGTGTTAAACCGCTGGACCACACTTATACACACACCAATATGGATTTCACGAGGAAATCGATTAAGTCACAGATTTTTGAAATAGTTTTAAATTTGAATATTTGAATTCAAATGTTTTGGAAATGGATTGGGTTTAAAGTGAAAAGCTTTTGAAAATGGAATTTCATAGATGAAATTTATTTTGAATAACTCGATAAAATATGAAGTTGAATAATTTTGATTTGAACTTAAATTCAAGATTTGAAATTGAATTCTATGATTTAAAACTAGGGATTAAAAATGTTATACCAGTTATATACGGGTTAAACTATTTTAAAAGTATTGATTTAGGAATGTGAATATAATTCAAGAACTTTAACTCGTGTAAATTAATTGGATTTCTCTGAAACGGAAACTGTTTGTTTTCTCATAATAAAAGCTTTCACATAAGAAATGAACTTCCAATTTGTGTTAAAAAGATTTCTAGTTTAAAATGAAAATGATTTCCAAGTTATAGAAACGATTTGAAAGCTATAAGTTAAATCTTTGATTTAAAGATTTAACGGGTTAATCCTATCGAAATGAAATTGTTTTGGAAATCTATGAATGGATCTTTTTGAAATAAATCTTTTTGTTTAAAGATTTGAAATGGTAATTGATTTTAAACCATTTGGAAGAAAGTTTTGGGTAATAAGTTGTGACTTAATTGAAATCCCAATATCCATATATTTCTTGTAAATATTGCGCTCACTATTCGGTTTAGCCGGGAGAGGACCTTTGTGTCATATATCCCATTCCGAATATGTGATATGTCGTTATGGATAGCATTTGAAGACCGGTGTTGAAGACCGGATATTTTTGAAAGCGAAAGGACAACTCGTCGAATGTCTTTGCATCGACTGGTCCCCGGTATAGAGACTCCATCTGTGATGGGAAGTCCGAACGTGATTAGTGAATATCCGGATTGCAAGGACTTCTTTGTTAGTGCCTTCGGTTCTGTTCGAGCCCGGAACAGACTTGTATGGATTGTATGTATGACATTACAAATTGAGATATAAAGCCGATTTCTTTCAAATATATTTCTATTGGTGGCGGAGAATTTATTCTCTTAGCTTAACACCCTTCTCTGAGACGTACGAGCTCAGAGGTTATATAGTTGAAATTATCGGCAATATATTCCCAATTTGGTAATGTGACATACTGAGTGTTGCTGTGAAATGATCATTGTGTTGATTATTTGTGATAGGATCATTTGTTTGATCGTCTATCCTGGTGATCATTTCTATGATCATTTGTTGACCCAAAGCATGGCTTTTGTATAAAGTATGTTTTTGTGGACGTGACTTCGTCGAGCCTCACACCTCGGGAATGGTCAAAACAGGAAAGATACGGCAAGGTTATGAGGGGTAGCACCCTTTAGGATATGTGCATTTCCTTCTGGAAAAGGGTGGTATCATGGTATGGAGCTCAGATACTTACTCATGTTGAAAACACTTTATGATTGTGTGAATTGATTGCGAGCGCTCGGTGAAAGGTCCGAAAGGACCGGGGGATGGCATATTCGGTCAGTTGTTACTCAAATAGAGGTAACCCGGCCTTGTGTTGGTAGAGATCCGGTTTGGTTCTCGGGGATGTCCATCCAGAGGCATTCTCATGTGGCAATGTGTAACGAGACGAAATTTGCCCGCTCGAAAATCAACATCCATACTTCAAATCGTATTCGAATGCCATAGATTCGACCGTTCAAATCCGATTCGCCGGAGCTTATAACAACATTAAGTAAATAATACAGCGGAATAAAAGAATAATACATTGATATACAGCTTTGATACAATATCTGACATAACAGATGATCCAATAGATATCAATATACATCAGAGATATGATACAATAAAATAGCAGCGGAAAAGAAAATAGATGACATCTAGCAGCGGAACAAATAACTCTAAAATAGTCTTCAAGGAAGAACTCCAAGAACTGCAACTCCATTTCCAAGAATCAATCCAGCAAAAGCTCGAACCCCCGATAACGATGCACCAAGCTAAGCAAGACTGGTGCGATCCAAAGACTGAACTAACTCCAGATAATCTACTACATTTGACTATCTGAAAAACCCAACTCTAGACTGCTCGTGTAGAAAATAATGAGCACCCAGAGTTTAGGAAAGAAAACAATAAACTCCGGATCAGTCATGGGACTGGTGTGAGCAACAAAAACAGTTTATCTTTAAAAACATTAAACAAAAGATTTTCAAAGTTAATTCGCAATGCTTTTAAAAATGAGACTACCATAAGACCTCCCGCCACACACACATTGCAAACGCAGACTTGGAGGAGATTTCTTCTTATGTTAGTCAAAGATGCTTGATACGCATTAAAAAAAATATTTGATATTATTATTAGTGCATAGTGTAGGAAAATTTATTTCGAAAGTAGAATATAAATCTTAGCCAGCATAGGTACCATTATATTATGCCTGCTATAGCTACCTCCTGAGGAAGCAGGTTCTACAACTAAAACCGTACAAGATCGTATTGTTTCTTTGGATTTCCAACAAATGATCAGGCCAAGGAACTTCCCATTGCCACATGAGAATGCCTCTGGATGGACATCCCCGAGAACCAAACCGGATCTCTACCAACACAAGGCCGGGTTACCCCTAATTGAGTAACAACTGACCGAATATGCCATCCCCCGGTCCTTTGGGACCTTTATCCGAGATCTCGTAATCAATTCACACAATCATAAAGTGTTTTCAACATGAGTAAATATCTGGGCTCCATACCATGATACCACCCTTTTCCAGAAGGAAATGCACATATCCTAAAGGGCGCTACCCCTCATAACCTTGCTGCATCTTTCCTGTTTTGACCATTCACGGGGTGTGAGGCTCGACGAAGTCACGTCCACAAAAACATACTTTATACAAAAGCCATGCTTTGGGTCAACAAATGATCATAGAAATGATCACCAAGATAGACGATCCAATAAATGATCCTATCACAAATAATCAACACAATGATCATTTACAGCAACACTCAGCATGTCACATTACCAAATTGGGAATATATCGCTGATAACATTCAACTACATAACCTCTGAGCTCGTACGTCTCGGAGAAGGGTGTTAAGCTAAAAGAATAAATTCTCCGCCACCAACAGAAATATATTTGAATGAAATCGGCTTTATATCTCAATTTGTAATGTCGGACATACAATCCATACAAGTCTGTTCCGGGCTCGAACAAAACCGAAGGCACTTCTTACGAAGCCCTTGCAATCCGGATATTCACAATCCTGATCGGATTTCCCATCACATATGGAGAACTCAATACCGGAGCAACTCGGTGCAGAGTCAATCGACAGGTCATCCTATCGCTCTCGCAAATACCCGGTCTTCAACACCGGTCTTCAAATGCTATCCATAACGTCGAATCACATATTCGGAATGGGTTATACGACACAAAGGTCCTTTCCCGGTTAAACCGAATAGTGAGCACGATATTTCAAAAACAAATGGATAATGGGATTTGAATTAAGTCACAACTTAATAATTCAAAACTTTCTTTCAAATGGTTTAATCCAATTACCATTTCAATCTTTAAATAAAAAGATTCATTTTCACAACCTTTAACGGTTTAAACAATTTTCACATTTTAATCTTTTAAACAAAAGATTTCATTCACAGATTTTTCCAAATCAATTTTCATTTCAATTTGATTAACTCGTTAAATCTTTAAATCAAAGATTTAACTTATAGCCTTCAAAACAATTTCATTTCAATTTGATTTAAACACATCATCAATTTAAATCTGTTAAAAATAAACAGATTTAATCCTTAGTTTTCAAAAAGAATTCATTCATAACTTAGGAAAATCATTTCTCTATTCAATCTTGAAATTCCCCTAATTAACCGGAATCTCAGTTCTTATCTAAAAGTGTTTATCATTTGAAAACAACAGTTTTCATTTTGGAAATCTGATTCATTTATACGAGTTGAAATCCTTGGGTTAAATTCAAATTCCCAAAACCATACCTTTAAAATGGTTTAATCCTTATATAACCAATATAACATCTTTAATCCCTAATTTCAAATCATAGAATTCAATTTCAAGTCTTGAATTTAAATTTAAATCAAATTATTTAAATTCCAAAACTTAATCAAGTAATTTAAAAATAATAAATTTTATTTTGAAATTCCATTCCAAAAGCTTTTCACATTTATTCCGATTCCATTTCCAAAACATTTGAATTTAAAAATTCAAATTTAAAACTATTTCAAACATCTGTGACTTAACCGATTTCCTCGTGAAATACATATTTGTGTGTGTATGGTGTAGTCCAGGGGTTATACACAGTAGTGCAACATCATTCAATCATCATAGATCAAAACACAGAAATATAGTCGATAAGCGATATAAGCTATAACGCTTATCGTCTATTCACAGATTTACAGATAATATACAAATGTAAATAAATGAATAAAATACACAGCTCAATCCACAGAACAAAATATCACAGATCAGATAGGACAATTAATTCAAAGCATCTCATAATAAAATCATTTATAAGTAGGGCAACATTCAATAATCATTTATAATTAGGATTTATTAATCATATAATCCTAATTAATTCAATTTATTTCCAAGTAAATTAATTGCTTACGAATAAATTACCCAATCTTGATTTATTAATTACAAATCATTTGATATAATAAATTAATCAAACTCTTAAATTAATTAAATTATTCTTAATTAATAAATTAATTAAATTAACCTTAAGTTAATTACAAAATCATTCAACCTTAATTAATTTCATCTTTAAGTAATTAATTTTCTTTCTAAATAAATCAACATTCTAATTACATTAAATGTAATTTTACCTTAATCACTTGATAAATTAATTTTAATAATTAACTACTTGCAATAACTAATTAATCTTCAATTAATTATAACTCATTAATTAATTAATCTTTAATTAACCATCATTCAATTTATTATCCTTAACTGGCTACAATAAGTGCTTATCCCAAATCACTTGTTTTAATAAATCACGATTTAATTACTTCGAGTAATTATACTTAAATCCCTAGATTAATTATCTTCAATTGATTAGTCATTCAATAATCAATACTTTACATTTTAAAACTTATTTCCACATTTATATTTAAAACTTAATTTTATTTCGAAATCTAGATTTCCAGTTTAGATTTAAGCCCAGGTTTCAAAATTTGATTCAACTTTGTTTAAATCTTTCCTTTACAATTTAAATTTCATTTTAAATTCAAATATACTTAAACACTTTAAAGTTATCAAATAATTTTGAATATAAAAACTTAATTATTTCCAAACTAAGATTCAACCTAAACTTGTATTTATATTTAAACTTTTTTTTTGAAACTTAATTTAAACTTTTTGTTTTGAAACTTAATTTAAACTTTTGTTTTGAAATTAAAAGATTAAGTTTTAAATCTCAAAATAGGAACAGGTTTTGAATCCTTTATAAACATTTCTACCCTTGCCCCCCTGTTTTCTGCTTCTAGATAAACAACTATCGTCTCCGAGTTCAGACCCGAGACAATCTGCAAAAATCACGAGCCCTACTTCGAGTTACTCGCGCTCCACCTTCCTTCGAGTCGAACCATCGTTTTCTCGAGACCATCCCCGAGACCCTTACTCCTTCCAATCTTCAAAACTTCCCTGAAACACGAGAGTGCACCGTGCACGTGCACTTCTCGTCGCCGACGTTCTGGTGAACAACACGACCATCAGCAAGTCACAATTTGTGACGACATCGTCCTCAGACCATCCATCATCTCGATCACGTCGCTGATCAAAATCGAACAAAAATTTGAAACCTGGAAAACAACATAGCTTCACTTCGAAACCTGTCAACGCCGCGCCTCCTCATCCCCGATCATCAGCGAACACGCCATCCTGACCAGAGATGCAACATGACCTCCTTGCCACATTCCCCCACCTGCGATCGCCAGAAACACGATGGTGACGGCGCGATTAACTCGCGACTTCGAAGCAGTAAACACGACCCTTAAACCCTAATTTGCTCTCGAATGATCAACACGATGGATAAAAAAATCGTTGAACATTTTTCTGATGATCCCCAGGCGACAACGCAACTCCTATGAAAATCCCATGGCCGATAAATCATCACGTCGTCGTTGATTGACGATTTTTCCATTTCTGATCATCTCAAAAATGCGATCCCAAAACTTAACTAAAAATCAAGATTTTTGCATTAAAAATCATATTAAAGTATGATAATTTCATTTATATACTTGAATTCATAAATCATGAAGTTCGAAATTTGGCTTATTTAAAGTTAAATCTGGTTTCTTGATTTTCAGAGAAGATTAAAAGTTGTTTTTAACTTATATAACTTTTTAAAATTTAAATCTTAGTCATTCAAACCTATTTCTTTTAGACATTTTATCTTAAAAGGGGGTGGAGGAGAAGATTTTGAAGTTTGAATCAGGTTTTGAAAACCTTTTAAGTTAAGCAGAGGCCTGTATGAATATATATACAGACATACATATTCAATCTATTTTCTATCTATATATATATATATATGTATACACACAAACATATTAACTTCCATACATATTTATTTCACAAACATCCATCCAGATGTAATCACATACAAATTAAAGTATAGAGGGGTCAAAGAGTTTACTCACTTCTGTTTTTGAGAAAAAAGAACAGAGCCTTCAATTTGAATCAGGCTTTTGAAATTTGCTTGCTGAGACCTTCTTTAAATCTCCAAGTTGCATTGATTTGCATTGTTTAAGTTGAGATGGTATTCATTTTAGAGGTTGCTTAGTTTTTTTCTTTTCTTTTCTTCTTTCAGTTATGGTGGATGAAACTGAAGTGAGGAAGGAAGTTGATATATATGGGTTTACTGTAAGTATTATTTGTACAGGGTGATATTACTTCCTTGTGTACAAAAACATGTTGAAGGTGCTGGCATTAAATGCTAGAGGTATGTTTCATTAAATGCATGTGTCTTGTTTTATAGATATAAATGTATTTGCACTGTTTCCTTTTATAAACTAACGTATATATTTGCTTTGTTTATTCTTGCCTTTGCATCACTACATTACAGGCTACACTCTTTATTTATACAAACCTGGTACATCTTCTTTTGTACTTTGCTTTAGTTACAGTTATTTGTTTATAAAATTTTAACTCAAGTATAAACACACTTTTATACTTAAACAAAGTTTTAAAATCTTACCTTTCCTTTATTTTTAACTTATATTATTAAATACTTAATTTACTTAAAATTATTTCAAACTTATGTACATGTTTGCTTTTACTTTATGTTTATATACTTAAACATATACTTGCTGTCCTGCTTCCTATTTTCTGGTTTACATCCTACATACTTTTGCTTTTACCTGTTTATACTTTATTTTATTTACTAAGATAAATTTTAACTTGCTTGATTTAATTTACAAGCTCTCGTATTTGATTTGTTACTTTTTCTTTTGTTTTTGTCATTTGTTTTGTTTTGTTTACTGTTAGTTTTTCTTAGATTTATATTTTATACTTTGCTTGTAGTTTATTTTACTTATGTATTGAATTCTAATTTAACTTTAACATTTATTTCTAACCATAAATTTATTTGAAACATTTATTGCTAATACTTATATTTCAGTTTTGAACATACTTATACTGCATTTGTTTTCATATTTTAAAGTTGTTATATTTATTTCCTTGCTTTGTACATTGCTTTACAATGTAAATAAATTTCTATAGTCCCTATGTTATTTGAAATTCGTCTAATTTTATTTACTTCATAATTTATAATTCATCATATATAAATATTCTCATTTCTATTTCTATTTATTTTTAAAACCATTTATTTAAATTTTTATCTCAAATCCAATGTATACATATATATTCACATATATACAAATTTTCAAATTCATACGACTTAATATAATTTCTATTTGAATCGGGGAAACTCGCTGCCCTTTATAATTAATTTTACAATTTTTTATTCAAAAATTCATTTAAATTATCAATTTAAATTCATAAAAATCCGGGGTCGTTACACAATGGGAAGTTCCTTGGCCTGATCATTCGTTGGAAATCCAATTCCCAATACGAAACCTTGTACGGTATTAGTTGTAGAACCTGCCATTTACTTATGGTGGTCACCACTGTTTAGATGGTAGCTATAGTAGGCATAGTTCGAAATGTCTATGCTGGCTAAGATTTATATCTTTATTTTCGAAATGAATTTTCTTTACACTATGCACTAGTAATAATATCAAATGTTTCTTTTTAATGCGTATCAAGCATCTTTGACTATCATAAGGAGAAATCTCCTCCGATTCTGCGTTTGCATTGTGTGTGTGTGCGGGAGGCCTTATGGTAGTCTCATTTTTAAAAAAGCATTGCGAATTGACTTTAAAAAATCTTTTGTTGAATGTTTTAAAAGATAAACTGTTTTTGTTGCTCACACCAGTCCCACGACTGATCTGGAGTTTATTATTTCTTTCCTAAACTCTGGGTGCTCATTATTTTCTACACGAGCAGTCTAGAGTTGGGTTTTTCAGATAGTCAGGTTTAGTAGATTATCTAGAGTTAGTTCAGTATTTGGATCACACCAGTCTTGCTTAGCTTGGTGCATCGTTATTGGGAGTTCGAGCTATTGCTGGATTGATTCTTGGAAATGGAGTTGCAGTTCTCGGAGTTCTCTTTTGAAGACTATCTCAGAGTTATATTGTTCCGCTGCTAGATGTTATCATCTATTTTCTTTTCCGCTGCTATTTATTGTATCATATCTCTGATGTATATTGATATCTACTGGATCATCTGTTGTATCAGATATTGTATCAAAGTTGTATATCAATGTATTATTCTTTTATTCCGCTGTGTTGTTTACTTAATGTTGTTATAAGCTCCGGCGAATCGGATTTGAACGGTCGAATCTATGGCATTCGAATACGATATGAGGTATGGATGTCGATTTTCGAGCGGGCAAAATTCGTCTCGTTACAATTAACACTTACATTCATTATTTCATATCAATTATTTAACATTTAATCCATTAATTCAATTCAATTTCTAAAGTTGAATTTCATTTATATAACTTTAGTTCACATTTATCACTTAACTTTATTATTTTACTTTGATACCAATATCAACTTCATTCAACATCTCTTAAGTTATATTTCCTTTAACTTTAAATTCATTTTTATTTACCACTCATATTCATTAATATTTCCATATTGTTTCACTTCTTATATATATAAGTTTATTTCACAATTGTAAATTACTTTAATTATAATTCAATTCTTATAATTATTTTGGTTATACAATTATTCTTTTATTTAGATTATTCAAACATCTTATTCAACAACCAACAATCATATATAAAATATAATCAAGGTAAAATTATTTCATTTACCCAACTTAAAACAATACTGTGTCGAATTGTTCTGTTGTTTTCTTTCCGTTCTATTTTCTTTTCTCTCTATTTTCTATCTTTTTCTCTCTTCTTCTGTCTTTTTCTTTTTCTTAAACATTGAGAATTCGTATTTCTGTTCATCTTGAATTAATCTATGGAGACTAGTGTATATTCAAGGAGTACGGATTTGCGGGTCCTCACAACACTATTCACTCCAAATTTTCGAACTCCAAATCTCACGCGGTGACCAGCTTTTTAGAGTTTACCCCACGTTCCGGACACAATGGAATAGGTTTCGAAGGCTAATTCGATCATCTATGTGAGTTACGGAAATAAACGATCGATTTAAATTAAATCGATTTAAACCAATTTCTATGTGTTTTGGCTTGCCCCGGACAAACCGTAAATCCAATTGACACGAAATTTGAAACCATACAATAACATAACATTACGGATCCGATGAAACTAGTTTCGTCGAAATCCGAGACCGTTTGAAAAATGGTTGTTTTAACTCGTCAATTAAATATTAAAATATTCAATTTTCACAAATTAACTTCAAATTCAATTTTAAAAGTTCTATAACATCATTCTAACTTCAATATGATTAAATAAAAATTTACAAATCATTTTCAATCACATTAAACTCAATTTTCAATTATTTCTGAAATTTCAAATATTAAATTATCGATTAAATTATCCAATTAAATCCAATTATTCGAAATAAAATTTATTCGACTGTTTAATTTCACTTATTAATATTTAAAATCAATTAAATATACAAATTTTAATTAACAGAAATTCTGGGTCGTTACAAACTTCCTCCTTAAAAGAATTTCGTCCTCGAAATTACCAAGTAAGAAAAGGTTACAGAATCCATTAACTTTCCAAAACAAACCATTCAAATTAGATTTTACAAATCTCTCGAGTGTTTAACTTTTCCAAATTCCATAGTTATACTTCTTACAAAATCTTTACTAAGTTTCCAAATCCAAACTTAGTTTTCAAAATTTCCAATTCTTCTCAAAAAAATATTCTAACGCCTTAACTTTTCGAAAAATTTCGCCAGTGTCTCCTTTGCGCGGCTCGATCCAAAAAAATGACAGTATATATATCACAAATATACATCTCATCAAGTGATGAGGCATCCCGCAGGGAAAAAAGTGTAAAAGTACGATATTTAATCCAAGATATGTACCTTATACATTATTAGCAAGCATATACGGCTAATATAGCGTGAAATTGAGCTCCAAATGCGAAGCAAGTGCAATCCGCACCTACTATACACTCAATAAACAAATGAGTAACATGTATATATGAAAGTAACATCAATATACAACATATATCACTACAACAACTACATATGCCAATATAGCAAATGCAACAAAAGCAATAAATGCAACCACCAAACAACTATCCAACCAATAAACATCCAACAATCAATGTCTATCCAAATCAATTCATAACCAAATCAATATTCTTTCATTTCTCATTAATATTCAATGAATTGGTTTTCCAATTTAAATCACATTCGATTCATTTACATTGGATTTAATTAACATTCATTCATTCGTTTCCAATTAGTTTACATTCACTAATTAAATTCACATTAGTTCACTTTCAATCTAAATTCAATTACATAGCTTTTAATTCCCCTAATTCAATTTCATTAACACTTAATGAATTATACACAATCAATTAATAACCATATAACAACCAATGTATATTCAACATAACCAAATTATTCAATTTACATTCAATTTGGTCCAACATTTTTACTTTCAATTGGTTTATATTAAATTGATTTTCATTCAATTATTCAACATCCAATGACATTAGCTTTTAATGAATTAACACTTACATTCATTATTCCATATCAATTTATTTTACATTCGATTGATTAACTTTCAATCCATTTATTAATTCAATTACTAATTTATTTAACATTTCAAGTTGAATTTCATTTATATAACTCAAGTTCATATTCATCACTTCTCTTGATTAATTTACTTCGATACCAAAATCAACTTTATTCAGCTTTATTTAAGTTATATTCCATTTCAAACATCATTTGTTTAACTTAACTTATATTTCCACTTATAAATCCAATTCAGATTTCAATTCTAAAGTAAATTCTATTTAACTTTTACCAAAGCTAAATTTATTAACTCATATTATAAGTTCAAAACTCTTTTCACTTATATTCAATTCAGATTTCATTTCTATTTAACGTTTTACCAAAGCCAAATTTTCATCACTTATTCAAATTCAGATTTATTTTGCTTAAAAAATTGTTTAACCATTTTTAACAATTTGTTTCACTTTCATTTTCTCATTTCATAAGTTATACAACTTATATTCAACAATTACCACTTGGATTTTTATTGATTCACTTATACTTCCTTTAATTTAACTCCATCCTTTAAGTTAAATTTATTCTATCAAAATTCAAATTGTATAGGTTATCAACTCATTTATCATTCCCATAAATATTTAAAATAGGATTCCAGAGTCTTTTCAACCTTTCAAAACCATTTTTGAAATCAATTCAAATTATCTTTTGAATTTCCAAAACCAAATCCAAATTTTCCAAGCAACTTTCATTTAAAATAATCTGGCAGCAATTCCTCTTTTGGAAACCCAAAAATGAACACCAATGATGTCGCGATCATCATCAGAATTATTTTCCAGCGACCGAAAAGAGTTTAGAGCTTTCATCTCTCCAAAACAATTTTCCAAAATATCAAATTCTTTCAAAACACTTCTCTGGAATTTTGGTTTTTAGATTGTAAATCACATTTATAAATCTTTTACTTATATAATTTCACTTCTTTTATATAAGATCATTTCCCAATTGTAGATCGTTGTAATTATAATTCCATACTTATAATTCATTTGTTTATATTATTCATTCTTTTAAAATTGTTGTTTTATTTAACTTATTCAACAACCAAACAATCAATTCATATACACTTTAATAACTTCTGAAAAATTATTCCTTTATATATAAAATATAATCAAGGTAAAATTATTTCATTTACCCCATTTAAAACGATATTATGTCGATTTGCCTCGTTTAAGTGTTTAGAAATCCCTATCAATAATATGGCGTCCCACATACCAACCAGAATTCACAAACAGCTCAACGGATAAGCAAACACAATATAAAACATTTTTATATTCACTAACAAACACGCGCTCATAGCTATTATTACACTCACACTCATTCTAGAGTACTGTTGCCTCTATCTCTAATGAGTAATACCCAACAGAGCTAAGGTTGTTGCTTAACCATAAGCTCTGATACCAAATGTAAAGGCCCGACTTTGAACTGGCAACATTCCACAACAATCCAGCCAAAGAGGAACAAACTTACGAGTCTTAAGGGTTAAAGAAGAAGAGAAAGGTAGAAGAAGAGAGAAAAAAAGAAGAAGAAACAGAAAACAATATCATAATCTCACAATCGCAGCGGAACAACATATAATAGATAAATGAATAATCTTTAAACAAAGCACTATATCAGTTATTACATTACATCACATTAAATTACAGAGTTTACAACAACCAAAAGCGGAAAAGAAATACTATATACTAGTGAATACGCCATGCCATCCAGCTTGCCTCCAGCAACTCCCGAATTCCAGAATATCCTGATAACCTGACTCTAGACTGCCCGTGTGGAAATTGGTGGGCACCCAGAGTTTAGGAAGGAAAACAATAAACTCCAGGTCAGTCATGGGACTGGCGTGAGAACTTAAAACAGTTATTTATCTTTAAAACAAACAATAGGAATATTTTAAAATAGATTCGCAATGCTTTTTGGAAAATGAGACTACCATAAAGCCTCCCGCGCACACACACAATGCAAACGCAGAATCGGAGGAGATTTCTCCCTATGATAGTCAAAGATGCTTGATACGCATTAAAAAGAAACATTTGATATTATTACTAGTGCATAGTGTAGGAAAAATCATTTCGAAAGTAAAGATATAAATCTTAGCCAGCATAGGCATTTCGCACTTATGCCTACTATAGCTACCATCTAAACAGTGGTGACCACCATAAGTAAATGGCAGGTTCTACAACTAAAACTGTACAAGAAGCATATTGAAGTTTGGATTTCCAACAAATGGTCAGGCCAAGGAACTTCCCATTGCCACATGGGTACGCCTCTGGAAAGACGACCCGAGAACCTAACGTTACGGTTAGATCTCTGCAACACAAGGCCGGATTACCCTTCAAACTGGATAACTACTGACACGAATATGTCATTCCCTGATCGTAACCGATCTATATCCGAGGATCCTCGATTCCAACAACCACAAAGTAATAAATTTGCAGCAAAACATAGGTTAAGTATCTGGGCTCCATACCATGATACCACCTCTATCCAGAAGGAATGACATACACTAAAGGGGCGCTACCCCTTAATAACCTTGCCGCATCCTTCCTGTTTTGACCATTTCTGGGGTGTGAGGTCCGACGAAGTCTCGTCCACAAAGCCATGCTTTATACAAAAGTTGTGCTTTGATCATCAAATGCTCAACAGCACTTCGTATGCCACATTACCAATTTGGGAATGTATCACTAGTAACCATCAACTACATAACCTCTGAGCTCGCACGTCTCAGAGAAGGGTGTTAAGCTAAGAGAATAAATTCTCCGCCACCAACAGAAATATATTTGACAGAAACCAGCTTTACGTCTCAAATTGTAACGTCAGACACACATCCATACAAGTCCGTTCCGGGATCGAACGTAACCGAAGGCACTTCCAAAGAAGTCCTTGCAATCCGGATATTCACTAATAACGTCCGGACCTCCCGTCACTAAGGGTGATAAAACTTTTATAACGGAGATCAGCCGATGCAGAGTCATTCGACGGTAATCCTTCCGTTTTCAAAAATATCCGGTCTTCAACACCGGTCTTCAAATACTATCAATAACGACGTATCACATATTCAGAATGGGTTATACGACCCAAAGTTCCTTTCCCGGCTAACCCGAATAGTGAGCGCTTATTAAAAAAAAAATAAGTGTGGCATTCAAATTCAAGCAAATCACCACAAATACCTATATAAAGGTAAATATTGATAGTCGGTTATTTAACTATCAATAGGTATGAACAACATCACCAGATTCTAAATAATTTTCCAAATTATTTATTTTCTAAAAATATCTTTACAAGATATATATATTTTCCACACTTCAACCATTTGAAAACAAATTTTCAAATCACTTTTCACCTTTACCACTTTTGAAAACAAATTTCAATCATTTTCCTTACGCGGAAATACTTTCATTTCAAAATGGTTCATTTAAACCAATTAAATAAATCCTTAACGATTTACTTTATATTTACGTTCCAAATCCGTAAATTTATTTCCACACTTCAAAAATAAATCAACGTTTATTTTTAATCAAATTTCCCTTTCTTTTATAAATTCCATAGTGAATTTACAATTCCAAAATATCTATGAATATACGATTTCCAAATCGATTTCTAATATTCATTTTCAATTTATCTTTAAAAGATAAAATCTCAAAACATTCACTTCATATTGGAAAACCTTTCCATACTTATTTAATAATAAGTGATTCACAAATCCATTTATTTTCAAGACTTGGAAAATATTCAATATACTTAATCAAAATTAAGTATATATTTCATTCTTTGAAGAAAACGTGCGCTTAAACACCTTTATTTGAGTCAAAACGAATGTTGCGTAAAACATCGTTACGACGACCCAAAATCACTAGTATAGGGATTCAAAATTAAGATAGATATATAAATCCCAATACTATATAAAACATTTCCTTTCATAAATCATTTACTATAACAACAGTGTTATAGTCCACTATTTCCTTTTATTTCTCGAAAAATTCTATTTCAACAATGAATGTTGAAATCTATGATTTCGATACTTAATACATTTTAAAACAACTTCAAATCATTTTAGTTCCATTTAAAAGATCACTCCCTAAACATTTCTTTAATATATCATTCACTGTTCAAAATCGTGAATATAAATCGTTAACCAAATTCAACACTTTTACATATTCAATTCAAAAATTATCCACTGTCCCAAAATCGTGAATATAATCCTTTAATAAGCTATAAAAATTTGCTTATCAAATTCAATCAATCTTGAATTTATAAATCAATGTTTATAAATTCACATTTATATATTATAAAAACTTCAAGTTATAAAAAGCCCTCATTAACCAATTCCATTTAAATCTCATTTAAATGCCAAAAATCAAATTTTAAAGTTAATTATTTATAATTTTCTATTTTACAAAATCTATTCAGTTTATAACTTCACAATTTATAAATCTATCAATTTCATTCACTTATGAAATCCATTTATACTTCTTTTTAACGTTTATAAAAACTCGTTTCACAATTCCAATATTTTAACTTATAAATATCATTTTTTTTTAAATCTTTTATATAAATCGTTTACAATAATTTAAAAATCCCAATTTAAACCATTCTTTTTAATAATTTACAAATCGTTATTAAAGCTTATATATAACTCCAAAATCATACTTAAGTATTATTTTCCAAAAATATAACTTTTATAATAATAAAAATTATAACGTTTATTTATTTTAACAATTCAAAATTTAATAAAACTTATACTTCAAAAAAAACACTTTAAAATCCTTTTAAATTCAAAATCGTTACTTTAATATTTTTAAACTCCAAAAATAGGCCAATGCTGCAACAGCAACAATATATCAATCACGACAATCAAAACATCATATATCAATATGATAATCAACAAATATCACAATATCTGTAATCAAATAAATATTGGTGAGGAATCCAGTTGGATCCCTCCAACCTGTTTCCCTGCATCCACAGATGTTAGCACAATACCAATTCCGTTCCAATACGGAATATCGCGGTATATGGGATTCATAAAATATTATCCGCTATTATATGGCGCAATAGGGTCTCATCCGCTATATAATGCGGGAAAATCAACTCCAAGTACATATATAATACCAATTCCATACAAGTTGGAATTATCGCGGTATATGTTTTTACTAAATAACCTCCGCTTAATATACGGCGTATAATGTCTATTTCAATCATCAACAGATAATAATTTATCATCCAGGCATACAATCATCAATTTTAAATCTAACTATTTAAAATTTAAATCGAAACTATTCGATTGAGTGAGAAGTTCTCACCTTGAGTTTCCGATAATAGTTGTAGCGTTTTATTTCGAATAAAATTAAACGTGCGTTTAATTACCCGAAATTTTCACTAGCTCCAAATGACTCCAAACCAGCTCCATTGCGTAGTGTTCGACAAAACGAATCCAACGCAATTCGTTTCGTAATTTTTCGACCTCGTATGAAGAAGATACACATTTTTTAAGTTTTGAACGAATTTAAAATATAATAAATCAACATTTTCTTTTATTATTTACAACCTTAATCTTGGCGGCACGTCTTATTTCCCAAATCTTGGCCGTAGAACGCGATTTCATCCCCTCCAGGTCGTTCACGCGACCGAACCCAATAGCCGTCACCTAGGGTTTCGAACGCACCTCCCATCGACGACTTTTACAACGATCAGCAACCTCCATCTTGTAGCCCATCTCCTCCTCTACCTCGCCGCGAATATGGCCAAGCTCGGCCTTGCCTTAGCCTCGAAAAACGTGTGCGAACTGCACACATACTCGGCCACAAAGCTCCCTCCACATCACTCCATACACAATCATCACCGTATAGATCGCAAGGTCTCTCAATACTCTACACTTTGTTAGTTGGAACTTTCTGGAAATATTGCACGGATTGGAAGATTTTGAGGGGAGAATAATCGTGCATTTCTGGCCGTATATCTCATTAGTGGCGGCTAAAGCTATCTAGGTTAGGGTTTCTCAAAATAGAAGAATGAAGGTCCTTTTATAGAATTTCAACGAAAAACACTATTCACTCCAAATTTCCGAACTCCAAATCTCGCGCGGTGACCGGCGTTTCTAGGGTTTACCCCGCGTTCCGGACACAATGGAATAGGTTTCGAAGGCTAATTCGATCGTCTGTGCGAGTTACGGAAATAAACAATCGATTTAAATTAAATTGATTTAAACCAATTTCTATGCGTTTTGCCTTGCACCGGACAAACCATAAATCCAATTGATATGAAATTTGAACCATACAATAATATAACATTACGGATCCGATGAAACTGGTTTCGTCGAAATCCGAGACCGTTTGAAAAATGGCTATTTTAACTCGTCAATTAAATATTAAAATATTCAATTTTCACAAATTAACTTCAAATTCAATTTTAAAAGTTCTATAACATCATTCTAACATCAATATAATTAAATAAAATTTTACAAATCATTTTCAATCACATTAAACCCAATTTTCAATTATTTCTGAAATTTCAAATATTAAACTATCGATTAAATTATCCAATTAAATCCAATTATTCGAAATAAAATTTATTTGACTGTTTAATTTCATTTATTAATATTTAAAATCAGTTAAATATACAAATTTTAATTAATAGAAATTCTGGGTCGTTACAATGAACGTACTTAAATGGTAATAGCAGAAAGTGTGAAAGTATAAATTTGTTGTAAATGAAACGTAGGTAAACAATTGTTAGTATTGAATTAATTAATGAAATAGTAAAGTGTTAATGGTTGGCAATAAACTTTGTAAATGTAGTTAAAAGTAAACGGTGACAATAATTATGAGTTGCCCATTTATTCGGGCTATTAATTGGAATGAGAAATCAAATTTTAACAAATATAAACAAAAGTTACATAAATGTGATTAGTAATACAATGTTTGGAAGTTGTTAATTTAGAGTATACTAAGATTTAGAAATTGAATTTTGAATCAATTGCAATAAAAATAAATAAAATTTTACGTTAATGTTAATTAAGGGATATTTGGACATAATGTTAACGGTATTCATAATAGAACTAGTTGTTGAATTAGAGGAATGGAAGAAAAGATTTATTAATGTAAACTTAATAAATGGATAAATGGAAAGGGAAGGTCTGGGGAATTATTGAAATTTGTTATAATTGGTTATGAAATTGAAATGTAAGAAACGAATGCAATTACTAAATTTGTTAATGGAATAATAATAATAATATAGTTAATGGTAATTAAATGAAAGCAGAAGTATTTAAGAATTGTAACATTTGCTTGATAATACGGAACTCATTGGTGTAACTGAAGTCATGGTAGCACATGTTATAAGTTACCAGTTTATTTGGTTTAATAATTAAAATGTGAATCAATTGGAATTAAATGAACTTTAATGTATATTAATGAGAATTTACGCGATAACTAAAGGTGTGAATGTAATAAATACAAACCAATGTTAATTGTAACTATGAGATGATAATTTAATGAATAACAGGATTTAAAAACCAAATAAATAAATTCCTTGGGAAATTAAGTTTTAATTACTGGATAAATTGAAATTGAAATTTAATATTGTAAATTATAGTGATTGGGTTTATTTCAAATAAATGGAATTAAATATCTAGATATTACATTAATGGAAATTAAGTGAATTTTGGGAATAATAACGTAATAAACCATAAAAAAAATGTTAATTTCATCCATTGAATAACAATGTATTGAATAATAGAATGAGAAAAATAAATTTAATAAAATTGTTGGAAATTAAATTTATAGTTTGTGAATTTAATGAAATTGAGGTTAATACTGAAATTTATAAATTAATCATCTCTAAATTGACATTAAAATTCGTTTAAAACCATTGTAAATGATTGAGAAATCAAAAATGATAAGAGTTGTTAATTTTAGAATTTAAATTGAAAATTTGATTTAATTGATTAATTATCAATTTATTTATTTAATGTAAAAATAGCCATTTTGGCCACTGACTCGGATTTCGACGAAACCAGTTTCATCGGATCCGTAACGGTGAATTATTGTAGGATTTCAAGTTTTCGTAGCGATCGGACTTGTCGTTTGATCGTACGGAC
Organism: Allium cepa; assembly: GCA_030765085.1. NCBI lineage: Eukaryota > Viridiplantae > Streptophyta > Magnoliopsida > Asparagales > Amaryllidaceae > Allium > Allium cepa. Next base: position 359,963,744 of record CM060934.1, read on the forward strand.
TCGAAACGCCTTGAAATCAATGAAATTGAAATCAATTGAAATCAATTTGAAAAATATTGATTTGAGCATAACTTTTTCATACGATAGAATTTGGACTTGAAACTTGTTCCATCGCGTTTAAATTTTTTAAAAACATCTATTTCGATATACAGGTTGACCCAATTTCGTTCCAAAGTCAGAACGGGCTTTTTGGGCCACTCTGTCGTTAGCGCGTATATTCAATCATGTTCTTCTATTCTATTTCAACCCTACCTATAAATACCCCGTTATAAACCCTATCAGCCTATGTTCCTCACTTTTATACGTTCTATTCATCTCCTCACTTCAATGGCAGACAAACCCTAATTCCAACTGCAATCCCACATCAAATCCAAAGCTAAAATTTCAGACTCCGCAATATATGTCAAATTTTATATTAATTTGAAGCTCTCGAAGAGCGTAACTCGGATCTGAAACTCGTTTTTCGATTGGAGTCATGGTTGGTCCTGAAATCAATGGATGAGTCTCGGCCATTCAATGGGGTCGTAATCAATGTCGATGGATCGTTGATTCGTTGGTACAGTTGTGGAAAGGGGGACGAGTAGAGGCCATCGGTGTGGGTAGCTTGTCTATTTAACGGTTTGATTGTCGCGATTAATTTGATTAGCGTGAAATATATTTGGCGGCGGCTTGAGATTTTCATGCCGATCGGCGTGATGAAGGGGGGTTGCGAGTGGCATATGGGGTGGCGCGGCACCTGGGGCGGCGGCGGCTTGGCCTCGATGGTCTGAGAACGCGAGTTTGGGGCGGAGTTTCTAGGGTTTAAAGGATTGGGTCGATCTTTGTGCATGTTTTCCGTAGCATGAAGAACGCGTGGGAGAGAGAAGGTAAGGGGGCTGACATGCTGATTGGAATATATTTTATTTTGATTTAATTTATTTGAATTTAACTTTCAACTCGCTCTAACAGCAATAACTTTTAGATACGAACTCCAATTCACGCGCGGTTTTCTCTGCTAGGTTCGTATTGGGATTCTAGACTTTCTGGCGCAGGTTTGGATGTATTTGGAGACTGTTGGAATTTTGGGTTTAAATTGGATTTAAATTCAATTTAAATTCAAAAGGTGAGTGTTTTAACCCACTCACAACTTCTAAAATTTCTTATATTTGTTAAATTAATTTTTGGTGTGATTTGAAATTTATTTATTGCTGTTTGGTATATTTCTATCATCATTCCAGTTAAATTTAATTTATTGAATTAAATTGTTATTCAATTATTGCAAATAAATTGCCAGTTAAATTAATTTATTATTGTATATATGCTGCCAGCAATTACCTGTTATTTATTATCCGTTCTATATTAATGTTATTGTTTGAATTGGATAATGATTGTGATTAATGGTTGATGATTATTATTGGATGAATGGATGTTGTATTTTATATCGTTATAAACAGCAAATTGTTATGCACTTTATTTCATTCGAGATTGCAGTTTGAAATGATATATAACCGTATTTTTATTTTAAATTATGGATTGAAATGATAAATATTTGTATCACTTGACCATAGGGTAGAAAATTATATACAGACACTGTGGTCTATATATAAAAATATTTTGAAATGATTTTCTATGGCTTTGTAAAGAAATATATGGTTTTATGAGATAGTTATTTGGATATTTTATAAATGTTATTTTATATATAGTTAAATTCTTGGTTTTAGGCTATGTATAAAATTTGTTTAAAGTATAAAAGATGTTTAATAATAAAGTTTGATTTTATTAAAATATAGTATGGATAAGTATTTACATAAATTATATTTTAATATAGAGTTTATATTGATTTTATAAATCAAGGTTGAGAAGATAGTTTTAAAATTTATTTGAGATTTTATTTAATTATAAGAATCCATTTGGAATTTGTTGGAATTGATATTTTTAAAGGAATATGGTTTTATAACTTAATTCGGGTTTAAGGTGATTTAAGTAAATGTACAAAATCTAAAAAAAAATTGAGGAATATTCAGTTATTGAATTTGAAGCTTTATTTAAAGGATATTGGATTCATTAAGCAAATATTTCAAACTAAATAATAGTAAAGTGAATGTGGTATATATATGAATTATAAAAATTTATTTTTGAAATATTGAAAATTTAAAGCTTTGAAATATATGGAAACTGAAATGGTTTATTTGGAAATTTAAATCGGTATTTGGAAATTTATTTGTGAAATTTAAGAAGCTATTTTATTATAGAAAGTAATTTAATATTTAAACCATTAAGTATTAGAAGTTATGTTTCAAAGCTTTGGGGTTCAAGGTATATAGATTTGAAAGTACCATGATTTTGGAAAAAGAATATATTTGAAATAAAAATGATATCCTATTGATTTGGGTTTTAAAATAGAAATGATATCGTATTTATATGGTTTTGGAAGGGCTATTATATTTTGGTTTTAAAGAATAAATTATTTTGAAATAACTGCGGTGTTATAATTACGTTTAGTTGTTGAAGAGACCGGGATCGAAAGTTGTCATACTCTTTGCCAACTCCGAAAACCACTTTAACAATCGTGTACGCGGTGGAGATTCCAGAATGAAGTAAAATGGTGGCAGCGTTTCCTTTGAGGTAAATACGTAGACCCGACTCCCATGAGTTGGCATAAGGTGGCTAAAACAGGAGCGATTCTCGGGCCAAGGAGGTAGCCCCTCTTATCGGACACATCTCTTCGACATTATACTCTGACTTTGGATTTATTCGGTGTCCGCTTTTGATTTTTGATTTTTGGGGTGTGGGTCGAGGTGGGCGGTAGCTGCGGCTATGCGTTACCACCAGCCCGGATGCGTAATTGGTATATCTACCCTGGCATTGCCTAGTTGTGCCGTGTCACCTACCCTAGCGCGCCTTATATAATTTTGTATTGTACCATACCTATGGAGTGCCCTCTGACGACGCCCAGTACGGGGGAGATTACGGTATTGTATAGACTATAGGAATATATTATGTGTTAAGGGGAATATTGGGTCACTCCTTAACGCTATTTTAAAGTAAGTTTATTTCACTAATAGACACTATTATAATAGCAAAGTAATACTACATAGTAAATAGTTTGACGGATTCTTAGGAGATGTGAATCCCGAGCATCTTTTAAGTTACTACACTCTTATTTATTTCTATTGATCTAACTCACATAGGATCTTTTAGTTTTGACTCGAGTGTCTTGTCTTTTCAATTCGCTCGGGTCAGTCTGAGCATTTCAGGATTTGGAAGACCGTATTCTGGAGGACGAAGATGAAGATTTATTATTATTTATTATTATATTCCACTACACACTGTATTCCGCTGCATTAATTATTATTCGCTGGTATGTGCAACTCTGACATGTATTGTATAAATATAATCGAATATTTTGTAAAACAGCTTCATGAACTGTATATTTGATTATTATATTTTATCGTTTCGCTGTAAGATTCTGTTTTGTTCTTTTCCTTTCTCTACTTTTTCTTATTTACCCCATAACAATCCGCTCTTTTGTATGGTTTAAGTCTGACGTGTGTGGTTTATCGTCGGTTTAAAGCATGCGGAAAAGGCGGGGCGTTACATCTGGTATCATTGCTTTGGTTGAGCGATAAACCTTAGTTTTGTGGGGTCTGACTCTTTATCAATAGGGTAGTGATACACTATGGGAGTCGTTGAGCGTATATATATGAGGGAGCGCATTTGTTAGTGTTATAAAAGGTTTTAATATTGTGTTAATTTGTTCCGTTTTGTATTTAAATTCTGGTTGGTGCATGGGACGCTATGACATCAATAGAGATTTCTAAACACTTAATAGGACAGACCGACATAATATTTGTTTTAATATTGGTGAATGAAATAATTTTGCCTATTAAATTTTCTATATATATAAAATAAATTTTTATAAATGATATATATATATATATATTTGGTTGTAATATATTGGTTGTTAGGTAATGAAATTTTAGATATTAGTTGAAAATAAGATTGAAAATAAAATAAACGAAAATTGGGAATTTAGAACTTAAATTTCGGGATTTTGAAAATTTCTTTCGAATAATTTTGGAATATAATAATATTATTTATAAGTATTTCTGATATAAATATTTCAATATAATTTGGAAGGATTGTTTTAAAGAAGATTTTAGAGAAAATAAGTTTTGTACTTCCCTCTCTGTCGTAGGAAAATAATTTCGGTAATGGCAGCTGCATCATCGATATTCATTTTCGAGTTTCAAAGGGAAAAGGCCACTATAGTAGTTTTACTGCAGATTCATTTTTGATAAACAAATATAAATTTTAAATTATTTTAAATATAATTGGATATATAAACTGTAAGTATATGCATTTATCTATTATTTTAAAATGATTTGAAATTTAACCCGGTATTTAGTTCTTAAGTTTTCGTTAATTGATAGTTTCAATTGGTATAGTGAAATGGAGTTTAACTGATAATTGAAACCCTAAATGAAATAAGAGATTAAATGTTGAGTTATAAATGAAACTATGAGAAAGTTGAAGTTGTAACTTATAAACCAAAAGTTATAACTATTGAATATTAGATTAAATTAAAAGAAATGAGATAAATTTGTATAATTTCCAATTGCATTCTTTAACATATATATAACTTACCAACTACAAAAGTTAAATGCTAAAAGAAAATGTAAGGGAAAATTTTACAAGCAAAACTTGAAGTAATGAAGTATTCAATGAAATTATTGAATAAATAAGAATTTGATGTTATAATTGTTATAAATTTAGTTATAACGGAAATCTTACTATAATAAATATGATGGAACGTAAATGTTGTAAGTAAGTAATTATAGACTTAAGAAATGATTGAAGTTATTTATTTTGAAAATAAGCAGAAAGATGAATACTGTAAATAAATGAAATTAAGCAGTGAATAAATGAATACAATATAATAAACAAAGGAAAATTCCATGATGTGAATAAGTGAAAATGAGATTTTGTTAGAAAGGAATAAAAGTAAATGAAACTGTAAGAAATAAAGTGTAAATTAAAAAGGATAAACTGAATATGTTGTTTGAAAGTTTTGTTTGTTTGGTTTATGGTTGTTTGGGCAAGGATACTTTAAAATTGTTTAGATGAATGAATAATCTATTTAGATTCATCTAAGGCTGTTGAGTAAATGGTGCACTAAGTAGTTTATTTTCCCGTCTATGCAATTTAAAGTTGAACCCGAACAACTATTTGTTTTGTTTGATATGAATGAATGATTGATTTGTGTTGATTCTATGTGATGGTTGTATACCTGGTTGCAAGTGATTGTTGTATGTATTGATTGTTGGTTTGTGGTTAAAACAACTTTAAATATTTCATTTTATATAATTATTAATTCTTCTGGATTATATAAGTGAAATACAGGTTATGGAAGCAATTGCTACTGCTTTTGGTTTCATAATTAAGCGTTAATTGCCCAACTAACAGGTACGTTTTCGGATTACGGTTTATAGCGCTATTATATTATTTTTCCCGTGTTGGGATATATATTATTGTCGAAATTATATGTTGTATATTGTTATACTTATTATTATATTTTCCCGAGCCTCTCCGCACAAAGGAGACTCTGCCGAAATTTTCTGAAAATTTTGGACTTAGAAAAATTTGAAAATGTTTTCCAAACTTTAATAATTTAAGTATAAAAGGATTAATGGTTATAAATTGGTATATTTTATTTTAAGTTATTTAATTTTGTAAATTTATTGTTTATAAATTTAATATCTTAAGTAAGATATATTGATTTCTTAATCCTTCTTTTCCCTTTTTTTCCTTTTTGGGGACGAAAAGTTTTGAGTGGGGGAGAGTGTAACAATCCGTAAATTTGATAAATAAATTGATTAATATGATTAAGATTTTGTAATTTAATCTGGAAAGAAATAAATTTTTTATAATTTATATTGAAGTAAATGTAAAAAAATGAAACGCAACCATGGAAATTAAAGCTAAGTATTAACAATTGAGAAGAAATTATGATTAATTGAAGTAATGTATTGTGATACTAGGCTAAGAATTGAATATAATAAAACAAATAGGAATATTGTATAAACTAATGAAATGATATAATTGGTAGTGATTGAACGAATTCAAAGTTATATTAACCGATGAAGTAATACGTAATAAATTGAAAATTTATGCAATCAATGTAGATAAGTAATTATAATGTTTGATGTTGATAATGAACGTACTTAATTGGTAATTAATATAATAACAGAAAGTGTGAAAGTATAAATTTCTTGTAAATGAAACGTAGGTAAACAAATGTTAATATTGAATTAATTGATGAAATAGTACAGTGTTAATGGTAGGCAATAAACTTGTAAATGTAGTTAAAAGTAAACGGTGGTAATAATTATGGGTTGCCCATTTATTCAGGCTATTAATTGAAATGAGAAATCAAATTTTATCAAGTATAAACAAAAGTTACATAAATGTGAGGAGTAATACAATGTTTGGAAGTTGTTAATTTACAGTATATTAAGATTTAGAAATTGAATTTTGAATCAATTGCAATAAAAATAAATAAAAAGTTACGTTAATCTTAATTAAGGGATATTTGGAAATAATGTTAACGGTATTCATAATAGAACTAGTTGTTGAATTAGAGGAATGGAAGAAAAGATTTATTAATGTAAACTTAATAAATGGATAAATGGATAGGGAAGGTCTGGGGAATTATTGAAATTTGTTATAATTGGTTATGAGATTGAAATGTAAGAAACGAATGCAATTACTAAATTTGTTAATGGAATAATAATAATAATATAGTTAATGGTAATTAAATGAAAGCAAAAGTATTTAAGAATTGTAACATTTGCTTGATAATAGAGAATTCATAGGTGTAATTGAAGTCATGGTAGCACATGTTATAAGTTACCCGTTTATTTGGTTTAATAATTAAAATGTGAATCAATTGGAATTAAATGAACTTTAATGCATATTAATGAGAATTTACGTGATAACTAAAGGTGTGAATGTAATAAATACAAACCAATGTTAATTGTAACTATGAGATGACAATTTAGTGAATAACAGGATTTAAAAACCAAATAAATAAATTCCTTGGGAAATTAAGTTTTAATTACTGGATAAATTGAAATTAAAATTTAATATTGTAAAATATAGTGATTACGTTTATTTCAAATAAATGAAATTAAATATCTAGATATTACATTAATGGAAATTAAGTGAAATTTTGGGAATAATAACGTAATAAACCATAAACAAATGTTAATTTCATCCATTGTATAACAATGAATTATATAATAGAATGAGAAAAATAAATTTAATAGAATTGTTGGAAATTAAATTTATAATTTATGAATTTAATGAAATTGAGGTTAATATTGAAATTTATAAATTAATCATCTCTAAATTGACATTTGAATTCGTTTAAAACCATTGTAAATGATTGAGAAATAAAAAATGATAAGAGTTGTCAATTTTAGAATTTAAATTGAAAATTTGACATAATTAATCAATTATCATTTATTTAGTTAATGTAAAAATAGCCATTTTGGCCGCTGACTCGGATTTCGACGAAACCAGTTTCATCGGATCCGTAACGGTGAATTATTGTAGGATTTCAAGTTTTCGTGGCGATCGGACTTGTCGTTTGATCGTATGGACTCGAAACGCCTTGAAATCAATTTGAAAAATATTGATTTGAGCATAACTTTTTCATACGACAGAATTTGGACTTGAAACTTGTTCCATCGCGTTTAAAATTTTTAAAAACATCTATTTCCATATACAGGTTGACCCAATTTCATTCCAAAGTCAGAACGGGCTTTTTGGGCCACTCTGTCGTTAGCGCGTATATTCAATCATGTTCTTCTATTCTATTTCAACCCTACCTATAAATACCCCGTTATAAACCCTAGCAGCCTATGTTCCTCACTTTTATACGTTCTATTCATCTCCTCACTTCAATGGCAGACAAACTCTAATTCCAATTGCAATCCCAAATCAAATCCAAAGCTAAAATTTCAAACTCCACAATATATGCCGAATTTTATATCAATTCGAAGCTCTCGAAGAGCGTAACTCAGATCTAAAACTCATTTTTCGATTGGAGTCATGGTTGGTCCTGAAATCAGTGGATGAGTCTCGGCCATTCAATGGGGTCGTAATCAATGTCGATGGATCGTTGATTCGTTGGTACAAATGTGAAGAGGGGGACGAGTAGAGGCCATCGGTGTGGGTAGCTTGTTAATTTAACGGCTTGATTGTCGCGATTAATTCTATTAGGGTTAAATATAGTTGGCGGCGGTTGGAGATTTTCACGCCGATCGGCATGATGAAGGGGGTTCGAGAGTGGCATATAGGGTGGCGCGGCACTTGGGGCGGCGTCGGCGTGGCCTCGATGGTCTGAGAACGCGAGTTTGGGGCGGCGTTTCTAGGTTTTAGAGGTTCGGGCCGAGCTTCGTGTGTGTTTTCTGTAGCGTGAAGAACGCGTGGGAGAGAGAAGGTAAGGGGGCTGATGTGTTGATTGGAATCTATTTAATTTAATTTAATTTAATTTAATTTAACTTTCAACTCGCTCTAACAGCAATAGCTTTTAGATACGAACTCCAATTCACGTGCGGTTTTCTCCGCTAGGTTCGTATTGGATTCCGGACTTTTTGGCGCTAGTTTGAATGGATTTGGAGACAGCTGGAATTTTTGGTTTAAATTGGATTTAAATTCAATTTAAATTCAAAAGGCGGGTGTTTTAACCCACTCGCAACTTCTAAAATTTCTTATGTTTGTTAAATTATTTTTTGGTGTGATTTGAAATTTATTTATTGTTGTTTGGTATATTTTTATCATCATTCCAGTTAAATTTAATTTATTGAATTAAATTGTTATTCAAATTATTATTGCAAATAAACTGGCAGTTAAATTAATTTATTATTGTATATAAGCTGCCAGCAATTACCTGTTATTTATTATCTGTTCTATATTAATGTTATTGTTTGAATTGGATGATGATTGTGATTAATGGTTGATGATTGTTATTGGATGAATGGATGTTGTATTTTATATCGTTATAAACTGCAAATTGTTATGCACTTTATTTCATTCGGGATTGCAGTTTGAAATGATATATAACCGTATTTTTATTTTAAAATACGGATTGAAATGATAAATATCTGTATCACTTGACCATAGTGTAGAAAATTAAATACGTATCACGGTTTGAAATGATATATAACCGTATTTTTATTTTAAAATACGGATTGAAATGATAAATATCCGTATCACTTGACCATAGCGTAGAAAATTATATACAGACACTGTGGTCTATATATAAAAATATTTTGAAATGATTTTCTATGGCTTTGTAAAGAAATATATGGTTTTATGAGATAGTGATTTGGATATTTTATATATGTTATTTTATATATAGTTAAATTCTTGGTTTTAAGCTATGTATAAAATTTGTTTAAAGTATAAAAGAAGTTTAATAATAGAGTTTGATTTTATTAAAATATAATATGGATAAGAATTTACTCAAATTATATTTTAATATAGAGTTTATATTGATTTTATAAATCAAGGTTGAGAAGATAGTTTTAAAATTTATTTGATATTTTACTTAATTAAGAGTTATATGTAATAAGAATCTATTTGGAATTTATTGGAATTGAGATTTTTAAAGGAATATGGTTTTATAACTTAATTCGGGTTTAAGGTGATTTAAGTAAATGTATGAAATCTAAAAAAAAATTGAGGAATATTCAGTTATTGAATTTGAAGCTTTATTTAAAGGATATTAGATTTATTAAGCAAATATTTCAAACTAAATAATAATAAAATGAATTTGGTATATATATCAATTATAAAAATTTAGTTTTGAAATATTGAAAATTTAAAGCTTTGAAATATATGGAAACTGAAATGGTTTATTTGGGAATTCAAATCGGTCTTTGGAAATTTATTTGTGAAATTTAAGAAGCTATTTTTTATAGAAAGTAATTTAATATTTAAACCATTAAGTATTAGAAGTTATGTTTCAAAGCTATGGGGTTCAAGGTATATAGATTTGAAAGTACCATGATTATGGAAAAAGAATATATTTGAAATAAAAATGATATCATATTGATTTGGGTTTTAAAATAGAAATGATATCGTATTTATATGGTTTTGAAAGGGATATTATATTCTGGTTTTGAAGTATAAATTATTTTGAAATAACTATGGTGTTATAATAACGTTTGGTTGTTGAAGAGACCGGAATCGAAAGTTGTCATACTCTCTGCCAACTCCGAAAACCACTTTAACAACCGTGTACGCGGTGGAGATTCCAGAACGAAGTAGGATGGTGGCGGCGTTTCCTTTGATGTAAATACGTGGACCCGACTCCCGTGAGTTGGCATAAGGTGGCTAAAACAGAAGCGATTCTCGGGCCAAGGGGGTAGCCCCTCTTATCGGACACATCCCTTTGATATTATACTCTGTCTTTTGGATTTATTCGGTGGCCACTTTTTATTTTTGATTTTGGGGGTGTGGCTCGAGGTGGGCGGTAGCTGCGGCTATGCGTTACCACCAGGCCGGATGCGTAATTGGTATATTTACCCTGACATTGCCTAGTTGTGCCGTGTCACCTACCCTAGCACGCCTTATACGATTTTGTTTTGTATCATACCTAAGGAGTGCCCTCTGACAACGCCAAGTACGGCGGAGATTACGGTACTGTATAGACTATGGGAATATATTATGTATTAAGGGGAATATAGGGTCACTCCTTCACGCTATTTTAAAGTACGTTTATTTTACTAATAGACACTATTATAATAGGGAAGTATTACCACATAGTAAATAGTTTGACGGATCCTTAGGAGATGTGAATACCGAGCATCTTTTAAGTTACTGCACTCATATTTATTTCTGTTGATTTAACTCACATAAGATCTTCTAGTTCTGACTCGAGTGTTTTGTCATTTCAATTCGCTCGGGTCAGCCTGAGCATTTCAGAATTTGGAAGACCGTATTCTAGAGGACGAAGACGAAGATTTATTATTATTTATTATTATATTCCAATACACACTGTATTCCGCTGCATTAATTATTATTCGCTGGTATGTGAAACTCTTACATGTATTGTATAAATATAATCGAATATTTTGTAAAACAGCTTCATGAACTGTATATTTGATTATTATATTTTATCGTTCCGCTGCAAGATTCTGTTTTGTTCTTTTTTATTCTCCACTTTTTCTTATTTACCCTATAAAAATCCACCCTTCTGTATGGTTTAAGTCTGACGTGTGTGGTTTATCGTCGGTTTAAAGCGTGCGGAAAAGGCGGGGCGTTACACAAATCTACACTACTAATATGAAAGGAAATAAATAAAAGAAGAAAAGAGCATGTATTGAAAATTATATAAAAAAAATTACTCAACACGGAAAATAATAGGAGAGGAACGGCGTTAGAGATGTTTACGGGATTTGACATCTCCTATCCAGTGTCTAACGTGAGTGCAGTAACTTAAGAGATGCTCGGGATTCACATCTCCTAAGGATCTGTTAAACTATTTACTATGTAGTAATATTTTGCTATTATAACAATCTCTATTAGTAAAATAAAATTACTTTGAAATAGCGTTAAGGAGTGACCCAATATTCCCCTTAACACATAAATAGTGCCAGTAGTCTATACAGTACCGTAATACCTCCTGATCGGAAGGCTGTCAGAGGATACTCCATAGGTATGACACAAATCAAACTCGTACAAGATGCGCTAGGATAGGTGACACGGCACACAAGGCAACGCTAGGGTAGATATACCAATTACGCATCTGGGCAGGTGGTAATGCGTAGCAGCTACTACCGCCCACCTCAAGCCACACCCCCAAAATCAAAAATCAAAAGTGGCAACCGAATCAATCCAAAAGTCAGAATATAATATCGAATGAGTGTGTCCGATAAGAGGGGCTACCTCCTTGGCCCGAGAATCGCTCCTGTTTTAGCCATCTTATGCAACTCACGGGAGTCGGGTCCACGTATATACCTTAATAGAACGTCGCCATCACCCTACTTCATTCTGGAGTCTCCACCGCGTATACGGTTGTTAAAGTGGTTTTTGAAGTTGGCAGAGAGTATGACAACTTTCGATCTCGATCTCTTTAACAGCCAAACGTTATTATAAGACCGCGGTCATTTTCAAAATAGTTTATATTTTAAAACCAAAATATCATTGCCTTTTCAAAACCTAAATCAATACGATATCATTTTATTTCAAATATATCCTTTCTAAAACCATAACACTTTCGAAATCAAAACACTTGAATATAACACTTTCAAATTTATAGTACCTTGAAACCCATAACTTTGAACATAACTTCCACCACTTAAATGTTTAAATATTCAAAATACATTATATAACAAAATAGCCTCTCCAATTCCCAAATCAATTCCCAAATCATAAGCTCCAATTCAATCCCATTTCCAAATAAATCATTCCAAATTATATCGATTTCAAAACAGATTTGATCCACAAAATAAAACATTCCAAATTCAATATATTTCCAACTTTAAATATTCAACAATTTCACAACGAAGTTTGGAAATTTCGTATATACTTATCAAATTCAATTTTCTATTATTTAGTTTTGAAATATTTTTACTTCATAAATCCATTATCATTTGAATAAATCCCCAATTACAAATAACTAAATATTTCCTTAAATATATTCATACTTGAAATACTCCTTTAATTCACCTTCACTCGAAAATCAAGTTACAATAATCATACCTTTTTTAAAATTTCCAATTTAATAAATTTCACATCAACTTATTTGAGTTAATTCTAAAATAAATTCAGTTTCAAATAAATTTCCAATTTGTCTTTCAACCTTAATTTATTTAAATCATTATAAACTCTATATATTAACATATAAATTAAATACATAACCATATTTTCTTACATAAAATCAAACTTTATTATTAAACTTATTTTATATTAAACAAATTATAGATAGTTCAAAATAAAGAATAAGATAACATTATACAATATCGTAAATCAATATTTATATAAAACCATAGAAATCAGTTTAAGTATTTCATATATATAGACCGCGGTGTTTGTATATAATTTTCTATCCTAAGGTCAAGTGATACAGATATTTATCATTTCAATCCATAATTTAAAATATAAATACGGTTATATATATATATATATATCATTTCAAATCGCAATCCCGAATGAAATAAAATCCATAACAAATTGCAGTTTGTAACAATATAAAATACAACATCCATTCATCCAATATCAATCATCAACATTTATCACAATCATCATCCACTTCAAACAATAACATCAATATAGAACAGATAATAAATAACAGGTATTTACTGACGGTTTATATTCAATAATAAATTAAATAACAATTTAACTGACAGTTTATATGCAATAACGAATTAAATAACAATTTAATTCAAATAAATTCAATTTAACTGAGATGATGATTAAAATATGCCAAACAGTCATAAATAAATTTCTAATCACATCATAAATCAATTTAACAAACATAAGAAATTTTAGAAATTGTGAGTGGGTTAAAATACTCACCTTTTGAATTTAAATTGAATTTAAATCAAATTTAAACTCAAAATTTGAACAGTCTCTGAATTCGTCCAAACCCATGTCAAAATGTTTGGAATTCCAATATAAACCTATTGGAGAAAACCGCGTCCAAAAATGACCTCGTATATGAAAGTTATTGGAGTTAAAACATTAAATGATTCTTAATTATAAAATAAAATAAAACACGCTACCTCTCGATGACAGTCACGTGTCCTTCCCTGTTGCATGAATCCTAGCTCTAACGCGATCAAACCCAGCCACATGCGTGCCCTAACCCACGCAGCCTCCACCTTTTCTCGAATTATCACCGCCGAGATGGTCGCCAACGACCAGATCAAAGGCTGTCATCGGCCTTCCCCCTCCATGCTGCAGCTATGGCGAGCACGCGGCCAGCCTTGGTGGCCCCAGAATGGCAGCGTCGCCGCCACTATGCTCAACCTATTACGGCGAATACGACCCCCTGATACCAAGCTAACCGCATGGATGAGCTCAGCACAACGATCTCTACAAGCCCGAAGCCTCTGATCGAACCAAAAACGCAGATCCACCGTCCAATCCATCGACATCTTGCGAACGGCCGAAACTAAATTGCAATTTCTTGGACGAACGACTCCAATCGAAAAACAAATCACATATCTGACTTGCACTCGTCGAGATCTTGAAATTGATATAAAATTCAATATTGTTTGAGAAGACGAATTTTCAATTTGATTTTTGATTTGAATTTGCAATAGAATTGTACGTACAGAAATGAGGAACAAGAAATAGGCTAGGGTTAATAATGAGGTATGCATATGCAAAGCTGAAATAGAATAGACGGGTAAGATTGAATTACACGTTGAACGATAAATGGCCCACAAAGCCCGTTTTGACTCCGGAACGAAAATGGGTCAACCCATATGTCAAAATAGATGTTTTTGAATATTTTAAATGCGATGGAATAGGTTTCAAGTCCAAATTCCATCGTATAAAGAAGTTATGCTAAAATCAAGTTATTTCAAATTGATTTATATTAAATTTGAAGTCTAGGCATTTCGAGTCCGTACGATCAAACGACAAGCCCGATCGCTACGAAACATAAAATCCTATAATAATTCACCATTACGGATCCGATGAAACTAGTTTCGTCGAAATCTGAGTCAGTGGCCAAAATGGTTATAATTAGTTAATTAAATAAATTAATATTAAATTAATTAATCACTTTCCCATTTAAATTGTAATAATTTACAACTTCTATCGATTTTGATTTCTTAACCATTCACAAATAATTTAAACAAATTTAGTTGTCGAGTTAAATTGATTAATTCCTCAATTTCAGTGTTTAGTTTCAATTTCATTAAATTCAGAATTTATAAATTTAAAATTCCAAAATCCATTTATTTACTTTTAAACCTTGTTATTCAAGTCTTTTATTTCAATAAGGATGCAACTAATATTGGTTCAAGCTGTATTACGTTAAAATCTTCAAATTTCATCTTAATTTCCCATTAACATAATATCTAAATACTTAATTCCACAAATTGTCCTATTATGAATACAGCAACATTATTTCCAAATATTTATTCACAATTTCTAATTAAGTTAACATTTTAATTATCTAATATTGATTTATCAAATTACAATTTATTACGTATTATTTTATCAATTAATATACTTTGAACTTATTTCCCAATTTATTAATTACCATCAATTATAACTTTACAATTTGTTTCAAATTATTGGGATTGCACTAAATTAATTATTTATTCACTTGCAATAACATTATTATCTTACAACTTTTTATTCCTTCCAATATCAAATAACAAGATTCATTAAATTGACAAATTTAATTATTGAAATTTTATGGGTCGTTACACTCCCCTCCCCCCCTCAAAACTTTTCGTCTCCGAAAAGGAAAAAGAAGGGGAAAAGAAAGAATTAAGTAGTCAATACATCTTATTCAAAAATATTAACTTTATAAACAAATAATTTACAAAATCAATTAATTTAAAGGAAATATACTGATTTATAACCATTAAATCTTTTATACTCAAATCAATAAAGTTTGGAAAATATTTTCAAAAAAAATTTCTAAGCCCAAAATTTCGGCAGAGTCTCCTTTGTACGGAGAGACTCGGGAGAAAATATAATATCAAATATAACAATATAAAACATATATTCTCCAAAATAATATATATCCCAATACGGGAAAAATAATATAATAACGCTATAAACCGTAATCCGAAAACATACCTATTTGTCGGGCAATTTACGCTTATATTATGAAACCAAATGCAGTGGCAATTGCTTCCATAACCTGTATTTCACTTATATAATCCAAAAGAGTTAATAATTATATAAAATGAAATATTTAAAGTTGTTTCACCCACTGACAACCAAATCAATACAAAAAAAACAATCACTTGCAACAAAGCATACAACCATCACATAAAATCAACATAAACCAATTATCCATTCATACAACAAAACAAATAGTAGTTCGGGTTCAAAATTTTAAATTGTACAGAATGAAAAATAACCTACTAAGTGCACAGTTTACTCAACAATCTTAGATGAAACTAAATAAATTATTCATTCATCCAAACAAATTTAAAGTATCTTTGCCAAAACAACCATACACCAAACAAACAACAATTTCAAACAATAGATCGAGTTCATTTTTATTAATTTCATTTCATAACATTTGTTGTTTGATTTTATTTTCATTCTATTAATGATTTGTCTTTTTAATCTACATTTATTTCTTGCAAATTTTCATTTTCATTCATTGATTCAGTATTTATTTCATTTATTTTCATTTAATACTTACAATTATTCATTTTCAGGTCATGTCAGTTTCTTTTTATTGCATTACATTTATTCATTTCTCAATTTCATTTATTTTCATTTATTTATTTGTAGTGCTTACCTTTCTATTATATTTAGTTATAGTAACATTTCAATTACAACTTACGTTTATAACTCTATAACATCAATTCTTATTAATAAAAGCAATTTATTGAACACTTTCATTACATATTTTTACTTGTCCAATTTCCATTACATTTTCTTGTTAAACATTTCAACTTTTAATATTTGGTAAGTTATATATATGCTTTAAGAATGTAGTTGAAAGTTATACAAGTTTTTCTCATTTCCTTTAAATTAATTTAATGTTCAATAATTATCTCTTTTGTTTTATAAGTTACAAATTTCAACTTGCTTGTAATTTCATTCATAACCTAGCATTTAATCTCTTATTCATTTAGAGGTTCCAATTATTAATTAGTTACATTCTATTTCACTACAATAATTGGAACTATTAATTAACGGAAGCTTAAGAACTAAATACCGGGTTAAATTTCAAATCATTTTAAAATAATAGATAAATATATACTTACAACTTGTATATCCAATTATATTTAAAACAATTTGAAATTTATATTTATTTATCAAAATAAATCTGTAGTAAAACTACTAGAGTGGCATTCTCACTTTGAAACTCGAAAATGAATGTCGATGATGCGTGCACTCATTACCGAAATCATTTCCCAGCGACATAGAGGGGAGTACAGAACTTATTTCTTTCCAAAGTTCCCTTAAAACAATCCTTTCAATTTATATTGAAATATTTATATTAGAAAATACTTATAAACAATATTATTATATTCCAAAATCCTTTGAAAGAAAGTTTCAAAATCCCAGAATTAAGGTCTGAAATTTCCAATTTTCATTTATTTTATTTTCTTCGAATTCTATTCCAATCAATATTTATAAATTTCACTACCTAACAACCAATATATTACAACTAAATATAGCCTTTATATATATAGAAAATATAATAGGCAAAATTATTTCATTCACCTATATTCAAAACAAATATTGTGTCGGTCTGTCCTATTAAGTGTTTAGAAATCCCTATTGATGTCATAGCGTCCTATGCACCAACCAGAATTTATAAATACAAAACGGAACAAATTAACACAATATTAAAACCTTTTTATAACACTAACAAATACGCTCTCTCATATATATACACTCAGCAACTCATCATAGGATATTACTACCCTATTAATAAAGAGTTAGACCCTACACAGCTAAGGTTTATTGCAAAACCAAAGCTCTGATATCAGATATAACATCACGCCTTTTTGTACGCTTTAAATTGACAATAAATCACACATGTCAGACTCAAATCATACAGAAGGGCAGATTGTTATTGGGGTTAATAAGAAAAGCAGAGAAAGAAAAAAAACAAACATAATCTTAAAGCGAAACGATAAAATATAATAATCAAATTACAGTTCATGAAGTTGTTTTACAAAAATTTGATTATACTTGTACAACACATATTAGAGTTACACATACCAGAGAATAATATATAATGCAGCGGAACAGTATGAAAGTAGTGGAATGATATAATAAATAATAGTAATACAATCTTCGTCTTCGTCCTCCAGAAATAAAGTCTTCGAATCCTGAAATGCTCAGACTGACCCGAGCGAATTGAAAGACAAAACACTCGAGTCAGAACTAAAAGATCTTATGTGAGTTAAATCAACAGTAAATAATAGGAGTGGAACGGCGTCAGAGATGTTTACGGGATTTTACATCTCCTATCCAGTGTCTAACATGAGTGCAGTAACTTAAGAGATGCTCGGGATTCACATCTCCTAAGGATCCGTTAAACTATTTACTATGTAGTAATATTTCGCTATTATAATAATGTCTATTAGTAAAATAAACTTACTTTAAAATAGCGTTAAGGAGTGACCCAATATTCCCATTAACACATAAATAGTGCCAATGGTCTATACAGTACCATAATACCTCCTGATTAGGAGGCTACCAGAGGATACTCCATAGGTACGACACAAATCAAACTCGTACAGGCGCGCTAGGGTAGGTGACACGGCACACAAGGCAATGCCAGGGTAGATATACCAATTATGCATCCGGGCTGGTGGTAACGCGTAGCAGCTACTACCGCCCATCTCGAGCCACACCCCCAAAATCAAAAGTCAAAAGTGGTCATCGAATCAATCCAAAAGTCAGAATATAATATCGAAGGAGTGTGTTCGATAAGAAGGGCTATCTCCTTGGCTCGAGAATCGCTCATGTTTTAGCCACCTTACGCCAACTCACGGGAGTCGGTTCCACGTATATACCTTAATAGAACGTCACACCATCCTACTTCATTCAGGAATCTCCACCGCGTACACGGTTGTTAAAGTGGTTTTCGGAGTTGGCAGAGAGTATGACAACTTCCGATCTCAGTCTCTTTAACAACCAAACGTTATTATAACACCGCGGTCATTTTCAAAATAGTTTATACTTTAAAACCAAAATATCATTGCCTTTTCAAAACCTAAATCAAAACAATACAATTTTATTTCAAATATATCCTTTCTAAAGCCATAACACTTTTGAAATCAGAACACTTGAATATGACACTTTCAAATTTATAATACCTTGAAACCCATAACTTTGAACATAACTTCCACCACATAATTGTTTAAATATTCAAAAATACTTTATATCATAAAATAGCCCCTCCAATTCCCAAATCAATTCCCAAATAATAAGCTCCAATTCAATCCCATTTCCAAATAAATCATTCCAAATTATATCGATTTCAAAACAGATTTGATCCACAAAATAAACCATTCCAAATTCAATATAATTCCAACTTTAAATATTCAACAATTTCACAACTAGGTTTGGAAATTTCATATATACATATCAAATTCAATTTTTTATTATTTAGTTTTCAAATATTTTTACTTCATAAATCCATTATCATTTAAATAAATCCCAAATTACAAATAACTAAATATTTCCTTAAATATGTTCATACTTGAAATACTCCTTTAATTCACCTTAACTCGAAAATCAAGTTATAATAATCATACCTTTTTTAAGACTTCCAATTTAATAAATTTCACATTAACTTATATGAGTTAATTCTAAAATAAATTCAATTTCAGATAAATTTCCAATTTATCTCCCAACCACAATTTATTTAAATCATTGTAAACTCTATATATTAACATATAAATTAAATACATAACCATATTTTCTTCCATAAAATCAAACTTTATTATTAAACTTATTTTGTATTAAACAAATTATACTAGTTCAAAATCAAGAATAAAATAACATTATATAATATCGTAAATCAATATTTATATAAAATCGTATATTTCTTTACAAAACCATAGAAATCAGTTCAAAATATTTTATATATATAGACCACGGTGTCTATATATAATTTTCTATCCTATGGTCAAGTGATATGGATATTTATCATTTCCATCCATAATTTAACATATAAATACGGTTATATATCATTTCAAACCGCAATCCCGAATGAAATAAAATCCATAACAACTTGCAGTTTATAACAATATAAAATACAACATCCATTCATGCAATATCAATCATCAACATTTATCACAATCATCATCCAATTCAAACAATAACATCAATATAGAACAGATAATAAATAACAGGTATTTACTGGCAGTTTATATTCAATAATAAATTAAATAACAATTTAACTGACAGTTTATATGCAATAACGAATTAAATAACAATTTAATTCAAATAAATTCAATTTAACTGAGATGACGATTAAAATATGCCAAACAGTCATAAATAAATTTCTAATCACATCATAAATCAATTTAACAAACATAAGAAATTTTTAAAATTGTGAGTGGGTTAAAACACTCACCTTTTGAATTTAAATTGAATTTAAATCCAATTTAAACCCAAAATTTGAACAGTGTAAGAATTCGTCTAAACCAGCGTCAAACTGTCCGAAATTCCAATATGAACCTAGCCGAGAAAAACGCGCACAAAAATGACCTCGTATGCGAAAGTTATTGGAGTTAAAACATTAAATGATTCTTAATTATAAAATAAAATCAATAAAACAGCTACATCTCGATGATAGCCACGTGTCCTTCTCCGTTGCGCGAACCCTAGCTCTAACGCGATCATACCCAGCTGCACACATGCCCTAACCTACGCAGCCGCCACCTTTGCTCGAATTATCATCACCTAGATGGTCGCCAACGACCAGACCAAGGCCGTCATCGGCCTGCCCCCTCCATGCCGCAGCTGTGGCGAGCACGCGGCCAGCCTTGGTGGCCCTAGAACGGCAGTGCCACCGCCACTATGTTTAGCATATTACGACGAATTACGACCCCTTGACACCAAAATAACCACATGGATGAGCTCATCACAACGATCTCTACAAGCTCGAAGGCTCTGATCGAACCAAAAACGCAGATCCACTGTCCAATCCATCAACATCTCGCGAACGGCCAAAACTAAATTGCAATTTCTTGGACGAACAATGACTCCAATCAAAAAACAAATCACATATCTGACTTGCGCTCGTCGAGAGCTTCAAATTGATATAAAATTTGATATTGTTTGAGAAGATTGAATTTTCAATTTGATTTTTGATTTGAATTTGCAGTTTGGGATTTAGGGTTCTGTCTGCCATTGAAAGAGAAGAATCAAATAGAATTGTACGTACAAGAATGAGGAATAAGAAATAGGCTAGGGTTTATAACGAGGTGTATATATGTGTGTGTGTGTGTGTGTGTGTGTGTGTGTGTGTGTGCGCGCAAAGCTGAAATAGAATAGATGGGCAAGATTGAATTACACGTTGAACGATAAATGGCCCACAAATCCCGTTTCGACTTGGAACGAAAATGGGTCAACCCATATGTTGAAATAGATGTTTTTTAATATTTTAAACGCGATGGAACAAGTTTTAAGTCCAAATTCCATCGTATGAAGAAGTTATGCTAAAATAAAGTTATTTCAAATTGATTTCAATTAAATTAGATTTCTAGGCGTTTCGAGCCCGTACGATCAAACGACAAGCCCGATCGCTATGAAACTTGAAGTCCTATAATAATTCACCGTTACGGATCCGATGAAACTAGTTTCGTCGAAATCGGAGTCAGTGGCCAAAATGGCTATATTTTAGTTAATTAAATAAATTAATATTAAATTAATTAATCACTTTTCAATTTAAATTGTAATAATTTACAACTTCTATCAATTTTGATTTCTTAATCATTCACAAATAATTTAAACAAATTTAGCTATCGATTTAAATTGATTAATTCCTCAATTTCAGTGTTTTATTTTAATTTCATTAAATTCAGAATTTATAAATTTAAAATTCCAAAATCCATTTATTTACTTTTGAACCTTGTTATTCAAGTCTTTTGTTTCAATAAGGATTCAACTAACATTGGTTCAAGCTGTATTACGTTAAAATCTTCAAATTTCATCTTAATTTCTCATTAACGTAATATCTAAATATTTAATTCCAAAAATTATCCTATTATGAATACAGCAACATTATTTCCAAATATTTATGCACAATTTCTAATTAAATTAACATTTTAATTATCTAATATTGATTTTATCAAATTACAATTTATTACGTATTATTTCGTTAATTAATATACTTTGAACTTATTTCTCAATTTATTAATTACCATCAATTATAACCTTACAATTGGTTTCAAATTATTGGGATTGCACTAAATTAAATATTTATTCACTTGCATTAACATTATTATCTTACAATTTTTTATTCCTTCCAATATCAAATAACAAGATTCATTAAATTAACAAATTTAATTATCAAAATTTTACGGGTCGTTACAGCTTGTGTTTTATTTTGAGCCTAAACTAATTGAAGAGGAAGACTAAAGAAGAGGAGGGTTACATGAAACATAAGGGATATTTATACATGTATGAAACCCTAATTCATATTTTTGGGGAATGCCCAAATTGCCCTTGAGGTAGTGTGGCCACCAAGTAATCATTATCACGTCTTAATCCTCCACTTAAATATATATGAAGCTTTAATGGTCTTTTAGCATGTGCATTAGCTCCTAATTAAAAATCAAGGTAAGTGGGCGGGGTCCTCCATGCTCATCACTTTGAATTATTTCCATCTTCATTCATTTGTATCTTCTTTGTTCATGCATATTTCCATCTTCATTCATTTGTATCTTTTTTGTGCATGCCTATTCCTTCATGAAACCACTTATAATTGAGTTTAAATTCTTAAAAAATTATATAGAAATTTCCAATTAAATTTTCTCCATTAATATATGCACAAAAATGACCATTTTGCTCTTGGATGAAAATGAATATGTGACAATTTCAAATAATTTGAATTTTGGTTTAAACAAGTTAAAATACCCAATATAATCATTTATTTAATTTAAATAGATTAAATATGGTGGTAAAAATATGCAAATTTACGTGCACATCAAATACCCCCACGCTTATCTTTTTATTCGTCCTCGAATAAAGAAAAACTAAGATAAATCCGTTTTCATAGGTAGCACGATTGCATTGAGCGTATGCAACAAGCCGTTAAACCTCTGGGTGTCCCCAGTAGGACGAGTGTTGTCGCGTGAGGGTTTTCATCGGATACTACCCACAAAATCTAAATGCAGAATGAAAATATTTACAAAATGCAAGATTTATTTACAAAGAGATGAATGTGA
Source organism: Allium cepa (assembly GCA_030765085.1). Lineage (NCBI taxonomy): Eukaryota > Viridiplantae > Streptophyta > Magnoliopsida > Asparagales > Amaryllidaceae > Allium > Allium cepa. The sequence goes on from CM060934.1 coordinate 359,986,861, forward strand.
TTTTTTTTGAAAATATTTACAACTGAAAGATTTACTTTTAAATGGACATAAATAAGTTAAATATAAGTCTTGGTCATTATCTTGAAATTTTAAGTCATTTACTCGTCAAAATTTCAACAAAAATCAAGTTATCATAACAAATAAACTATAGTTTACCTAGTTGTTTCGGTTGATAATACAGTGTAACCATGAAATGGATCTTAGTTGATTATCAAAGTTTACAGAAGTGGTATTTTCGTTTCTTTTCAATAACAAGTCAAATCAAACAAGTTAAAATAATGCTTGGATTTCATTTGCTTACTCTCTCAATTTTTTAAATTTTTTTATTGATATTTACAATATTTACATATGTCTAACTCATGTAAACTGAGGCCAGATATATTACCCATGCACAACCTTACGGATTGATATAAGGGGAATACAGAGCATGGCGAGTGAACACACAAGTGTGAACACTTATCGATTGTAAGCGTTATTAAAAAGAATTTTTATATACATACACCTAACTCAGATAAACTTAGGCTAGATAAATCAATCGTGCACTGCCTTTCGGGCTTACATGAGAAAGGTATAGAGCATGGCGAGTGAACACACGAGTGTGAATACATGACTTTAGGTGTTAATAAAAATTATATACATATATATAAGAAATATTTTTTCTATTTTGTTTTTTTTTCGAAGAGAGAGTTTTGCAAAATCATCTTAGCACCATTTAACTTAGAAGACAATTTTTTTTGATATCCTTTACTTTAATTTCACCACTTTTTTAAACAAAGATTTTCCATTAGGATATTTCATAATTAACACGTATGAACCTTCTTATATACTAGTTAAACCATCGTTATTTGTAATCAAAATTCATTTTTATTTCTGTTGAGACAAATAAATTTTCAATTTTTTTAATTTAATTAACCAAAACAATATATTTATCTTTTAGTGTTTCTTTAAAAACAAATCAAAATGCTTTTAAAAAAATTGTTTTTTTTGTTTTTGAAATATATATATATATATATATATTCTTACGAGTTTTAGTAGAAAAAATGAAAAATTAATCATGAAAAGTCAAAAAGAAGATGAGTCTCTCCCTTTTCCCCACATTTGATTCTGACTGTGTCCCCACAGTCAACCCAAATGAAAGGAGAAAAAGAAAATAAAAACAAAACCTATATTTACATGAAAAGGATTATTATTTACAAGACATCAGAAAGTATGTCATTAAAGAGTGAGTAAAACGATCTTCCATAGACCGATTCATTTGTCTCGTCAAGTATGTGAGGCACTGCTTAAGCTCGGAAAACCAAATCGTAAAAGATTTTGGAATTGAATGTTGATTTGGAAAACAAATGTCATTTTATTAAAAATCGTACGCGTTGTTTTATTTTTGATGCTTTTCGGGGTTGATAGAATAATTGATTGAAATTCAAGTTTATTATCACCAAATTGAAATTCAAATTTATCGTGGAAAACTTCTCCAAAATTATTGATTTCAAAATCAAAATGGTGATGTAACTCTTCCCCATCAGAATTTGACAACTCGTTTTCAAAAAGTCCAAAGAAATTGTGTTCGTTAAATTCGTCTTCCTTTATTGGATGATCAACAACTTCATTGTGTATCTCAAGTTCTAAATCCAAAGTTGTTGTATTCAAATTTTCGAATCGAAAAAAAGAAGATCAAATTTTAAATTTGGTTCCATACCCTCAAAAGAATTGAAATCCAACTCAATTACTGTGTTTTCAACAACTTCATTAAGAAAATTATTTTCAATTTCAAAAGTTGATATTTGAAGATCGTCGATTTGGGTAAAAGATGGATTATTGTTTACTCGTCACATATTGGGATTTGGTTTTGTTTCTCACGTTGTTTCATATATGTTTCAATCAACAAATCCATGTGATCATTGTAAATTTCGTCCATTTGCTTAACAAAATCCAATCTATAGTTATTAACATGAGGATTTTCACTTTGAAATTGTTGAAAACAAAGATTTTCAATCGTAACGTGGTTAAGATTATTCCCGTTACCAAATTCGTATGAAAATTTGTTTCCATTTTCGTTTTGAGTTTGAAATTAATTTTGGAGTTTGAAATTGAATTGGCGTGGGTTATAATCGAAATCGTTTGAATTTTGAATTGAATTCAAATGTTGAAATCCTTGACTCGAGTTATTACACAAATATGAATTACACAAATCATTTATACTTTGATTTTGTTGTGTAGAGAATTCAAGTAAAGACGAAATGCTATTTTCAAGAGTCGAGGGTTGGTTATTGTTTTGAAAACTTAGCTGTTCGACATTCGAATAATTTATACAATAGTTATCGCTAAAATATCCACAAAAATTTGGAGTGAAATTATATGGATTATATTGATTTTCACAACTATTATAAAATTCAAGTGAGCAAGGAAGAGGAACCTAGGACATTTTCAGGACTTTTTTGGTTTTTTTATAAAGGAAAAATATTTACAAATAGAATTTATTTTTCAAAAGGGAAATAAATATTTACAATTTTTTTTAGTTTGGGATTTTGAATATTTTTTTAAAAAAAATATGCATGAACTAATGCAACTAAACGAATGCAAGGGTTTAGTTACAAATTATTTATCCTAAGTTAATCCAAAATTGTGTAATCAAACTTTGTCTTAAATCAACAAGATAGTTCTCAGCCAGGTAACGGGCAGGAGTTATCGTTGCAGCACAAATCACAGTAGCAATGCAGCCAAATGTTTTAAGTACCTACAGAGAAAAAATTCAGCATAATATTTACGACTGATTATTATTCTGCAGTAGCCTAGACACCGAGAAATTAAATTGTTCAAAGAAGACAACTTGTTAATATACAATTAAGTGGATTATTATTAATCAAATTCTAAAATGAAATGTAAAGCAGAAATTAAACGTGTAATAATAATGCAACTACAATGAAATTTGTTTTGTTTTTTTTGTTTTTGAAAAAAATAACTTTGGATTTGTTTATATATATATCAATGCAAATGCAAACAACCAACAATGCAAAACGAATAAAAACAAGGGATAAGAGTGCAAAATTTTCTTTTAAGAAAGCAGTTTATTTGGCAAGCGAAGAGGCAGTTTTCAGCAAGCTATTCTTCTTCTTATTTCATGCAACCTGAAAATTAAAAACAAGATACATACAAATGTTTTTTTTATATTAAAGAAGAAACTAAAATAAATGAAAACAAAAAATGAAAATAAAATTAAACAAATTAAAACAAACACAAATTTTTCTCTAAATCAAGAGACAAATGAATTTTTTTTAACCAAAGAAATTCAAGAAGAAAGGAAACAAAAAAGAAAAGGAGAAAATTGGGAAACAAAAAGGTAACTGAAAAAAAAAAAATTGCAAACTAAACCAAACCCACCCGGCCCAATATGAAACCAAAACCACTAAACTTTCACAATTTCTTCGTTTCTCTTCTTAACAAAAACAAATCCCCATTCTTTCTTCTTCAATTACAAATACCAGACAACACAATTAAGTTTCATCATCAATTAAAACAAAATCTTGCGAGTAAGGAAATTCACGCAATTTGCAAAATCAATTGAACAACGGATTTTAGGAGTCACGGAATTGCTTGGTGGTTTTGAGTTCAAGGTCGTGGTTTCGGTCGCTGCTGTTTGCTTGCGATTGCGGTTTGAGGGATGTAGGTTGGATCGCTATCGTTTGCTCTTGTGGAAGTGGCGATTGGACAGAGGTAGAAGGCAGGCTATTTGATAGGTGGTTCAGGTTGTTTTGTGCGGTGATGATGGAAGTGACTGCGGTGAAGATGTTTAGTTGAAGAGGAAGGTTGCAGCAACAGGGGTAAGTGCTTGTGTAGTAATGTAGAGAAGTTGCGAAGTAAATATATGTTTTTTTATTTTTGTTGTGACTCTTGTAATATGATGACAGTGCTTCCTCTGTGTGCTTGGTGGTATGTCTGTGTAGAAGTTTGTGTGCTGGAGCTGATGATAGGTGATTGCAGTGGTGATGTTTTTGATGTGAAGCAGAGAATGGTACAGTGATGGCCGGAGGATGATCTGTTGGTGTGTGGATGAACTGTTGGTAGGAGTTTTGGTGATATGGGGCGTATGTTTGGGTACGACAGTGGTCAAAACGATGATGCTGCAGAGTGACTGGGTTGTGGTGATATGAAGTTGTGGAGTGATATATGTAGTGATGTTGTGAAGAGATGATGAGAGTGGGGGATTGGTGAAGGAAGTAGTTATGGAATTGCTGTTCAGGTGAGTAGTGTGGTTTGTATGCAGTTTGTAGTTTGGGGTAGTATGATATGAAGTAAGTTTATTTGTATGAAGTTGAAGTGCAAAGTGGTGAGTGAGTGCGCAGGCAATCTGGTTCAAGCGAATGGGTGGTGATTAGGAAGCATGGAGTTAGATGTTGGTTGTGGAATTCAGGGAGGATGAAATGGGGCAATGGTCAATAGAGTTGGTTGAATTGTGACAGAACAGCGGAGCTCGGCAGTTGCTGATGTGTGCAGTAGATTGAAGGCTTGGATGAAAGGGAAGGCTGATGTAGGGGATTGTTTGGTTTAGGCAGAGAGGAGTGGTTGAGTGTTTGTATGTAGTTGTTGTATGAAGGGGAAGATGGAAAATGGTGAGGTTGTGAATGCAGATTTATAATGCAAGCTTGTAATATGACAAAAGTTGATGTTGCTTGTAAGCAGTTTGGATGTGTTTTGAAGCGTGGACTTGGCAGTTGAGTGTAATGATGAAGTTGAATGTATGGTTGGGGGATGTAAGTGGTATGGAAGAGGACAAGATGTTGATGACAGTGTGTATGGCAGCTCGGTGGTTGAGGGCAAGCAGTTTTATGGAGAGATGTTGCGTATGGTAGGGAAGTGCACAGAGATGCACTGGAAGTGTGGATTAGAAGGCAGTTCGGGATGTGGTGATGTTGAGTTCATGAATGATGTGGTCAGGGAGTTGAATAGTGGAGATGTAGTAGAATAGTGGTGGGATGTGATCAATATATTCAGTTTTTGTTCAGAGAGAAGAAGAGCAGTGGTAGCGGTGATTTGCAGTGAAGTTGCACTTGTTTTGGTTGAAGTGGTGGAGGAAGTGCAATTGCAGGCAGTACTGTGGTTTGTAAATGATAGAAATGCAATGATATGCAGGCAGAAATTGGAAGTTTGAAATGTATGTGAATGTGAATGGTAGTGTGCTTGTTGAATTGCACAGAGATGGTAGATATGGTGAAGTGAGGCTGTGGGCAAGTGAATGAAAACAAGGCACTATGGGGTTGTGAATGTGGTAGGAAGTTTGAGTTTATGGAGAGCAGTGACAGTTTTGATGCTATGCACATAGAAAGGTTGGGTAGAGTAATAAAAGAATTTGTAAATGAAATTGTTGAAGGAATTTGTAAAAGAAAGGCAGAAAATGTAATTTGTAAAGAAAATGGAAATAAAATATTTTTGTTTTTGTTTTGAAATTGTATGTTTTTTCTTTTTTTCTTTTAAATAGAAATGCAATGCAAATGGAAAAGGAAACTAGAACAATAAACACATAAACAAATGCACACAAAAATCAAACAAACACACAATAATTTTTTTTAAATGCAAACACACACAAAATAAAAAACACACAAAAATAAAACAACAAATAATTTGAAGAATAGAAATAAAAAATCAAAGCAAATCCCCGGCAAAGGCGCCAAAAACTTGTTTAACGGTGGAAATTCTATCGAATTAGAATGCCGTCGAAAATTTTCAAATTAAAATTAACAGCTTGCGCACGGCGTACAAATGTTAGTACGTGGCGAGTACGGGTCGATCCGCAGGCAATTGTTAGATTTTAAATCACTATTCAATCAAATTAACCAAAGTTGAAAGTGTGATTAGGTAAAAATGTAAAAAAATTAGCAAAAAAAAAATTTGATAAAAATACGAGAGTTCGAGGGCAATTTAGAGATAAATTCACTTTCTAGTTCAACAAAAATGAAATTATAATCTCTTTTTTCGTCATTAGTTAGTTTAATTGATGTGTTTATCCTAAGTATGACTTATTTGTGCTATTAATTAGCTCAGCATAAGCCATCATACTATAACACATCCCTTAAACCACTATTTACTCTCATGAAAAATGACAACAAGTTGAAAATATAATCTATTTTAAACATGACCTATTAACTATTGTTTAGAAATATAGGTCATCAAATTTTAATTTCAAAATCACTTCATTACCATGATCATATGTAAATGAAGAGGTAATTTTTATTTGTGATTGTTTAAGCATAGTCTATTTGTTATGAAAAACATAGACTATCAAATTCAACATTAAACAATAAATCACATCAACATTCATTCTTCCATTAAGCACAAAAAGAGAGCATAGACATCAAATTATATTGCATCTACATGCTGGAGAGCTTCATCACTCATAATTGTAGGGATTAGCCTCTCATATTTGTTATCAAATCAAAAAATGTAGAAAGCAACATGAAATAAACAAGAGAAAAAAAGATAGCAAATGGAAAAGAGAACTATTCTAATTGCATAAAAAAAATCTACACTACTTGCATAAATAAACAAATCTACACTACTAATATGAAAGGAAATAAACAAAAGAAGAAAAGAGCATGTATTGAAAATTGCATAAAAACAATTACATAAAAGAAATGACCAAACAGCCATGAAAAGAAAAGAGAGCTTATGTTTTATTTTGAGCCTAAACTAATTGAAGAGGAAGAATAAAGAAGAGGAGGGTTACATGAAACATAAGGGGTATTTATACATGTATGAAACTCTAATTCATATTTTTGGGGAATACCCAAATTTCCCTTGAGGTATTGTGGCCACCAAGTAATCATTAGCATGTCTTAATGCCCCACTTAAATGTACATGAAGCTTTAATGGCCTTTTAGCATGTGCATTAGCTCCTAATTGAAAACAAAGGTAAGTGGGTGGGGTCCTCCATGTTCATCACTTTGAATTATTTTCATCTTCATTCGTTTGTGTCTTCTTTGTGCATGCATATTCCTTCATGAAACCACTTGTAATTGAGTTTAAATTCGTACAAAAGATATAGAAATTTCCAATTAAATTTTGTCGATTTAATATATGCACAAAAATGATCATTTTGCTCTTGCATGAAGATGAATATGTGACAATTTCAAATAATTTGAATTTTGGTTTTAACTAAACAATATGATCATTTATTTAATTTAAATAGATTAAATATGGTGGTAAAAATATGCACATTTATGCGCACATCAAATACCCCCACACTTATCTTTTTATTCATTCTCGAATAAAGAAAAACTAAGATAAATCCGTTTTCGTAGGTAGCTCGATTGCATTGAGCCTATGCAACAAGCCGTTAAATCTCTGGGTGTCCTCAATAGGACGAGTGTTGTCTCGTGAAGGTTTTCAGCGGATGCTACCCACAAAATCCAAATGCAGAATGAAAATATTTACAAAATGCGAGATTTATTTACAAAGAGATGAATGCGAATTTTTTGAAAATATACACAACTGAAAGATTTACTTTTAAATGGACAGAAATAAGTTAAATATAAGTTTTGGTCATTATCTTGAAAAATTAAGTCATATTGTCAAAATTTCCAACAAAAATCAAGTTATCATAACAAATGAAATATAGTTTAACTAGTTCTTTCGGTCGATAATACAATGTAACTATGAAATGGATTCTTAGTTGATTATCAAAGTTTACCAAAGTGGTATTTTCGTTTCTTTTCAATAACAAGTCAAATCAAACAAGTTAAAATAGTGCTTGGATTTCATTTTCTTAGTCTCTCAATTTTTTTTTAAAAATTTTATCGATATTTACAATATTTACATATGTCAAACTTATGTAAACTGAGACCAGATATATTATCCATGTATTACCTTGCGGACTGATGTGAGGGAAATATAGAGCATGGCAAGTGATCACACAAGTGCGAACACTTATCGACTGTAGGCGTTATTAAAAAGAATTTTTATATACATACACCTAACTCAGATAAACTGAGGCCAGATATACCGATCGTGCACTGCCTTTAGGGCTTACGTGAGAAGGATACAGAGCATGGCGAGCGAACACACGAGTGTGTACATATGACACTAGGTGTTAATAAAAATTATATACATATATACAAGAAATATTTTTTGTATTTTTTGTTTGAAGAGAGAGTTTTGCAAAATCATCTTAGCACCATTTAACTTAGAAGACAAAAAATTGTTATATCTTTTACTTTAAATTCACCACTTTTTTTAAACAAAGATTTTCCATTAGAATATTTCATAATTAACACGTATGAACCTTCCTATATACTAGTTAAACCATCATTATTTGTAATCAAACTTCATTTTTATTTTTGTTGAGACAAATAAATTTTCAAAATTTTTAATTTAATTAACCAAAATAATATATTTATCTTTCAGTGTTTCTTTAAAAACAAATCAAAATGCTTTTAAAAAAATTGTTTTTTTTGAAATATATATATTCTTTCGAGTTTTAGTAGAAAAATGAAAAATTAATCATGAAAAGTAAAAAAGAAGATGAGTCTCCCCCTCACACTTGATTTTGACTGTGTCCCCACAGTCAACCCAAGTGAAAGGCGAAAAATAAAATAAAAACAAAACCTATATTTATATGAAAAAGATTATTATTTACAAGACATCAGAAAGTATGCCGTTAAAGAGTTAATGAAACAGTCTTCCATAGTCTGATTCATTTGTCTCTTCAAGTATGTGAGACACAGCTTAAGCTTGGAAAACCGAATCGTAAAAGATTTTGGAATCGAATGTTGTTTTGGAAAAACGAATGTCGTTTTGTTAAAAATCATACAAGTTGTTTTATTTTTGATTCTTTTCGGGGTTGATAGAATAATTGATTGAAATTCAAGTTTATTATCACCAAATTGAAAATCAAATTTATCATTGAAAACTTCTCCAAAATTAATGATTTCAAAATCAAAATGGTGATGTAACTATTCCCCATCAGAATTTGACAACTCGTTTTCAAAAAGTCCAAAGAAATTGTGTTCGTTAAATTCGTCTTTCTTTATTAGATTATCAACAACTTCATTGCGTGTCTCAAGTTCAAAATCCAAAGTTGTTGTATTCAAATTTTCGAAATCGAAAAAAGGAAGATCGAATTTTAAATTTGGTTCCACATCCTCAAAAGAATTGAAATCCAACTAAATTACCGTGTTTTCAACAACACTTTAAGATAGTTATTTTCAATTTCAAAAGCTGATATTTGAAATTGTTGAGAACAAAGATTTTCAATCGTAATGTGGTTAAGATTATTCCCATTGCCAAATTCGTTTAAAAAGTTGTTTCCATTTTTGTTTTGAGTTTGAAATTCATTTTGGAGTTGAAATTGAATTGGCATGGGTTATAATCGAAATCGTTTGAATTTTGAATTGAATTCAAATTTTTAAATCCTTGACTCGAGTTATTACACAAATATGAATTACAAAAATCATTTATACTTTGATTTTTTTGTGTAAAGAATTCAAGTAAAGATGAAATGCTATTTTCAAGAGTCGATGGTTGGTCATTGTTTGAAAACTTTGTTGTTCGAAATTCGAATAATTTATACAATAGTTATCGTTAAAATATCCATAAGAATTTGGAGTGAAATTATATGGATTATATTGATTTTCACAGCTATTGTAAAATTCAATTGGCAAGGAAAAGGAAACTTGGACATTTTCAAGAATATTTTTGTTGGTTTTTTTATAAAGGAAAAATATTTACAAATAGAATTTTTTTTTCAAAAGGGAAATTGATTTTTGTTTTGTTTTTCCAAATTTTTTCTTCGTTTTTGAAAATGTTTATAATTTTTTTTTTGAAATTTCTAAGAAAAATGATTTAAAAATTTCAAAGGAAAAGGAATATTTACAATTTCTTTTAGTTTTGGATTTTGATTTTTTTTTAGATATGTATGAACTAATGCAAGTAAACGAATGCAAGGGTTTAGTTACAAATTATTTAATCCTAAGTTAACCCAAAATTGTATAATCACACTTTGTCTAAATCAACAAGATAGTTCTCAGCCAGTTAACGGGCATGACTTATCGGTGCACCATGAATCACTGTAGCAATGCAACCAAAGGTTTAAGTACCTTCAGAGAAACAATTCGATATAATATTTACGAATCACCGTAATATTTATAACTGATTATTGTTCTGCCGTAGCCCAGGCCCTAGACACCGAGAAATTAAATGGTTCAAAAAAGACAACTTGTTAATATACAATTAAATGTAATCAAATTCTAAGATGAAATGCAAAACAGAAATTAAACGTGTAATAACAATGCAACTACAATGAAATTTGTTTTGTTTTTGTTTTTGATTTTTGAAAAAAAACCTTTGGCTTTTATATATATATATATATATGTCAATGCAAATGCAAACAAATAACAATGCAAAACGAATAAAAATAAGGGATAAGAGTGCAAAATTTTCTTTTAAGCAAGCAGTTTATTTAGCAAGCGAAGAGGCAGTTTTCAGTAAGCTATTATTCTTTTTATTTTCTGCAATCTGAAAATTAAAAATAAGATACATATAAATATATTTTTTATATATTAAAGAAGAAACTAAAATAAATGAAAAAAAAATAAAAATGAAAACAAAACTGAACAAAGTAAAATAAACACAATTTTTTTCTAAAGCAAGAGGCAAATGAATTTTTTTTTAACCAAAGAAATTCAAGAAGAAGGCAAAGAAGAAAGAAAAGGAGAAAATTGGAAAAAAAAGGTAATTGAAAAAAAAAAAATTTGCAAACTAAACTAAACCCACCCGGCCCAATATGAAACCAAAACCCACTAAACTTTCACAATTTCTTCGTTTCTCTGTTCCTAACAAAAACAAATCCCCTTTCTTTCTTCTTTAATTACAAATACCAGACAACACAATTAAGTTTCATCATCAATTAAAACAAAATCTTGCGAGTAAGGAAATTCACGCAATTTGCAAAATCAATTGAACAACGGATTTTAGGAGTCATTGAATTGCTTGGTGGTTTTGAGTTCGAGGTCAAGGTTTCGGTCGCTACTGTTTTCTTGCGATTGCGGTTTGAGGGATGTAGGTTGGATTGCTATCGGTTGCTCGTGTGGAAGTGGCGATTGGACAGAGGTAGAAGGCCGGCTATTCGATAGGTGGTTCGGGTTGTTTTGTGCAGTGATGATGGAAGTGACTGCGGTGAAGATGTTTAGTTGAAGAGGAAGGTTGCAGCAACAGGGGTAAGTGCTTGTGTAGTAATGTAGAGAAGTTGTGAAGTAAATATATGTTTTTTATTTTGGTTGTGACTCTTGTAATATGATGACAGTGCTTCCTCTATGTGCTTGGTGGTATGTCTGTGTGCTGGAGCAGATGACAGGTGATTGCAGTGGTGATGTTTTTGATGTGAAGCAGAGAATGATACAGTGATGGCCGGAGGATGATCTGTTGGTATGTGGATGAACTGTTGGTAGGAGTTTTGGTGATGTGGTGTGTCTGTTTGGGTACGACATTGGTTAAAACGATGATGCTGCAGAGTGACTGGGTTGTGGTGATATGAAGTTGTGGAGTGATATATGTAGTGATGTTGTGAAGAGATGATGACAGCGGGTCATTGGTGAAGGAAGTAGTTATGGAATTGCTGTGCAGGTGAGTAGTGTGGTTTGTATGCATTCTGTAGTTTGGGGGTAGTATGATATGAAGTAAGTTTTTTTGTATGAAGTTGAAGTGCAAAGTGGTGAGTGAGTGCGCAGGCAATCTGGTTCAAGCGAATGGATGGTGATTGGGAAGTATGGAGTTAGATGTTGGTTGTGGATTTCAAGGAGGATGAAATGGGGCAGTGGTCAATAGAGTTGGTTGAATTGTGACAGAACAGCGGAGCACGGCAGTTGCTGATGTGTGTAGTAGATTGAAGGCTTAGATGAATGGGAAGGCGGATGTAGGGGATTGTCCCGTTTAGACAGAGAGGAGTGGTTGAGTGTTTGTATGTAGTTGTTGTATGAAGGGGAAGATGGAAAATGGTGAGGTTGTGAATGCAGATTTATAATGCAAGCTTGTAAAATGACAACAGTTGATGTTGCTTGTCAGCAGTTTGGATGTGTTTTGAAGTGTGGACTTGGCAGTGGAGTGTAATGATGAAGTTGAATGTATGGTAGGGGGATGTAAGTGGTATGGAAGAGGACAAGATGTTGATGACAGTGTGTATGGCAGCTCGGTGGTTGAGGGCAAGCAGTGTATGGAGAGATGTTGAGTATGGTAGGGAAGTGCACAGAGATGCACTGGAAGTGTGGATTAGAAGGCAGTTTGGGATGTGGTGATGTTGAGTTGATGAATGATGTGGTCAGGGAGTTGAATAGTGGAGATGTAGTAGAATAGTGGTGGGATGTGATCAATATATTCAGTTTTTGGTCAGAGAGAAGAAGAGCAGTGGTAGCAGTGACTTGCAGTGAAGTTGCACTTGTTTTGGTTGAAGTGGTGGATGAAGTGCAGTTGCAGGCAGCACTGTGGTTTGTAAATGATAGAAATGCAATGATATGCAGGCAGAAATTGGAAGTTTGAAATGTATGTGAATGTGAATGGTAGTGTGTGAATGAAACAAGGCACTATGGGTTGTGAATGTGGTAGGAAGATTGAGTTTATGGAGAGCAGTGACAGTTTTGATGCTATGCACATAGAAAGGTTGGGTAGAGTAATAAAAGAAATTTGTCGATGAAATTGTTGAAGGAATTTGTAAAAGAAAGGCAGAAAATGTAATTGGTAAAGAAAATGGAATTTTTTTTTTTGAAATAGTATTTTTTTTTCTTTTTTTCTTTTAAATAGAAATGCAATGCAAATGGAAAAGGAAACTAGAACAATAAACACACAAACAAATGCATACAAAAATCAAACAAACAAATAATTTGAAGAATATAAATAAAAAATCAAAGCAAATCCCTGACAACGGCGCCAAAAACTTGTTTAAGGACGGAAATTCTATCGAATTAGAATACCGTCGAAAAGTTTCAAATTAAAATTAAACGCAGGCGCACAACGTACAAATGTTAGTACGTGGTGAGTACGGAACGATCCGCATGGAATTGTTAGATTTTAAATCTCTATTCAATCAAATTAACCAAAGTTGAAAGTATGATTAGCTAAAAATGTAGAAAAATGAGCAAAAGAAAATTGATAAAAATATGAGAGTTTGATGGCAATTTAGAGGTAAATTCACTTTCTAGATCACATAGTTCAACAAAAATGAAATTATAATATTTTTTTTGTCATTAGTTAGTTTAATTAATGTTTTTATCATAAGTATGACCTATTTGTGCTATTAATTAGCTCAACATAAGCCATCAAACAATAACACACCCCTTAAACCACTATTTACTCTCATGAAAAATGATAACAAGTTAAAAATGAAATCTATTTTAAACATGACCTATTAACTATTGTTTAGAATGTAGATCATCAAATTTTAATTTCAAAATCACTTCATTACCATAATCATATGTAAATGAAGATGTAATTTTTTTTGTGATTGTTTAAGTATAGCCTATTTGTTATGAACAACATAGACTATCAAATTCAACATAAAAAAATAAATCACATCAACGTTTATTCTTCCACTAAGTACAATAAGAGAACATAAACATCAAATTATGTTGCACCTACATACTAGAGAGCTTCATTACCCCTATATTGTAGGGATTAGCCTCTAATATTTGTTATCAAATCAACAAATGTAGAAAGCAACAAGAAATAAAAAAGAGGAAAAAAGATAGTAAATGGAAAAGAGAACTATTCTAATTGCATAAAAGAAAATCTACACTACTTGCATAAATAAACAAATCTACACTACTAATATGAAAGGAAATAAACAAAAGAAGAAAAGAGCATGTATTGAAAATTGCATAAAAACAATTACATAAAAGAAACGACCAAGTAGCCATGAAAAGAAAAGAGAGCTTGTGTTTTATTTTGAGCATAAACTAATTGAAGAGGAAGACTAAAGAAGAGGAGGGTTACATGAAACATAAGGGGTATTTATACATGTATGAAACCCTAATTCATATTTTTGGGAATGCCTAAATTGCCCTTGAGGTATTGTGACCACCAAGTAATCATTAGCATGTCTTGATCCCCCACTTAAATATACATGAAGCTTTAATGGCCTTTTAGCATGTGCATTAGCTCCTAATTTAAAATCAAGGTAAGTGTATGGGGTCTTCCATGTTCATCACTTTGATTTATTTCCATCTTCATTCATTTGTGTCTTCTTTGTGCATGCATATTGCTTCATGAAACCACTTGTAATTGAGTTTAAATTCCTACCAAAAATATAGAATTTTTCAGTTAAATTTTCTCGATTTAGTATATGTACAAAAATGATCATTTTGCTCTTGGATGAAGATGAATATGTGACAATTTCAAATAATTTGAATTTTGGTTTAAACAAGTTAAAATACTCAATATGATAATTTATTTAATTTAAGTAGATTAAATATGGTGGCAAAAATATGCACATTTACGTTGCACCTTTATGTACACTTTTTGTATACATTGTAACATACAGGAAGTAATTAACAATTAACTAATTAGGTTTACTTTATTAAAACATGCTTAGAAACTTATAAAAACAATTAAGATAAGTAAGTAAGAAAGGAAAGTCAAAAAAGTAAACATCACATCAAAATCAAACCAAATCTTCTCTTTAGCCACTTTTCCATCCAAATGCATTTGCTTAGCTTTTAAGTGACTATGACATAAAGTAAAAAGTGATAAGTGATGATAAGTGTTGAAAAAGTAAGGTTACTTTAAAGTTAAGTAAGATTATTTTGGTAATTTGGTAAAGAGGTATTTTAGTAAGTTACCACTTCATTATTTTCCTATAAATACATATCCATCCTTCTCATTTTCTCACACAAATTATTCTTTTCTTCTTCTTACTTTAAGCTATGTTAATGGCTTCTTCTTGTCTTCTTTTCCTTACTAACTTTTCCTAAAATCATATCAAACCAACTTCAAACTCCACCAAACTTTTCCAAAGTTCTTATATTTTCATTAAAACATGGTTTAACATTTAAGAAGTGAAGAAATGTTGGAGGAATAGGTAGAATAGGAGGAGGCCAAACCTATTGAGGAGGGAGGAGCAAGTTAAAAAGCTCGGTATAAGAAAAAGAGAAGGAAGTGCCGCCCGTTTCATTCCATAGAAATAGAAGCAAGTTTAAAGTACCGCGGAAGCTCTTTCGAATTTTTGGGAGTTTGGAAGAAGAGATCGGTAACATAAAGCAAAGAGGAATGAAATAGAAGTTGATTAGTTAAAGTTAACAATGGTTTAGTGAATTATTGTTGATAAGAGTGTTTGTAGGAAGTTAATCGATTTTGTTAAAAGTGAGAATTCCTAAATTATATTATATTATATTTTGAAAGATGATATGATGTTTGCAAATAGATATTTTATATGCTTTGATCATCAAGTTTGGTTGTTTTCATATGAATGTTGAAAATATATGCAAGTCCCGAATATACACGTCGAAAAACACAAAAGGAAATCACTTTCCTTGAATTAATGAAATGGTGTATGTGCCAGTGTTAAACCTCTTAAAAATGGTTTAAAATGTATTTGACATGTTTTGTAGACATTTAAAAGTGTTTTGGTGAAGTTTGTAAAGAAATAGAAAATTTGGTTAAAAATAAGCACCTTGCGTGACGGTAGTTCGCGAAATCGCTGTAAAAGTCAATCAAGTGTAAAAGTTGGAAAATAGCTCGGAATTCTTTGAGATTAAAATTTTTCAACTATTATATCCATAGTTTTTCAACGAAGAAAGAAAATATAAATTTCAATAAGCATGTTTTGAAATATGAGTAAAACAAATTTTGGAAAAATCCCGAATTTGCAGTTCGGAATCCAAAACTGGGTTTCTTTAAAAATGATGTTTTAAATTGCTCAAAAATGTGAAATAAATATTATAAATCCTTTAAAATGTTTTAAAGTAATTTGAGTAATAAAAAAGTATTTTAAAATAATAAAAAGTCGTTTTGATCAAAATAACTTAAATTGCACTTTCAGCGGCACTTTTTCGTAGCACTTTTCTATAACTTTTGTAATATAGTTTTAAACTTATCGATTCTTGTCCAAATCTTTTATAAATGTTTTTGAATGATTAATAAAGTGTTTTAAAGGTGATTTTAAGGATTTATGAAATGGTTAAAATGTTTTAATGATTTTGAGTCGATCAAATAACTTGATCGCCTTATGAGTGTCAGAGAGATGATGTCTAGGCTTGAGTTTGGAAAACCAGTTTCCTGCTCTCCCTGGCTATCCGAAATGGCCCAATAGATGGGATAGTTAATTTTATTTACATGGTTCGAAATTTTCCAATGAATAAAGAAAAAGTTTTTTAAGCTTTAGACAACTTGGATTTTATGGAGATGATCTTCGTGTACTCGGTGTTGAAGCCCAAAGAGGGAACTCATACTATTCGTGCAATTTAAAAGGTGATTTTGCCGTTGTTCCACCCATAGTATTTGTTGAATACGGGGATTGATATTGAGTAGAATTAGATAATTTTTGTAGATTATGCTCACTTAATATTTACTAATTTTGGATTTATATCCTAGATAACATGTTTTTAACTCAATAAAAATTGAGTGTTTTGAATTAAGAAATCTTTGTTAAGATTTAAGTAAAATGATTTGGGATTAATTTAAATTCCTATATTTAAAATTTATTAGTTTGGATTTATTGTAAATGATGTCTTGAATAACATTGTTTTATCCATGCTAAAAGTTGTGATTTGAAAATCTTTGTTAAGATTTAAATAAAGGATTTGGAATTTCGAAGAAAAGATGAAATGATTTGGAATATAGAAAGGGTTTTATGTAATCAAAGGAATTAATAAGAGAGGTTTAATGATTCCATATACATTGGAAAGAATTTTTTCAAAATATATATCTCCGGAAGAGATTTTGATAAAAAGAACTTAAAAGAATGATTCCTATTCACAAAACCTCTTTTTATCGATGATTGGTTTCGAAGGAACCGAGGTCGGATTTGGGCGATTCCTATCCAAAGACCACTTCGAACCAATTAAAGAATGATTCCCTATTCACAAAACCTCTTTTTGCGATGATTGATTTCGAAGGAACCGGAGTCGAATTTGAGCGATTCCTATCCAAAGATCACTTCGAACTAATCTATGTATTCGGAGTAAAAGATCAAAAGTTGAAGATATTGAGACAAATAGTAACAAAGGACTGCTTGTTAATTTGATTAGGGATAACTCCTGAAATACTTATAGTAGCGGTGATCTCTTTGTTACAAAAAATCTCAAAAATACAAGGACTATTCGCCACTAATCTTGTGATGTGGTGGAAGGATGCCTTCGGTTTGTCCTATTCCTGGACAACTTGTATGGACGAGTATCTGACCTTGCATTATAAATCACAATGAGTGGTCTCTATATAATGTATATCAGTCAGTGGCTGAGAAGACACATTCTCTTAGCTTAACACCATGTCCCAAGACATTCATGTGACTATGGAAAGGCAATGTGGCATTGAAAGAGGAAATATGATGTGCTGTGTGAAAGGTAATCGTTTCCTCAGGCCTCACACCCCAAAAAATGGCCAAAATAGGGTTAGATACAGTAAGTGTAACAACCCGCATATTTTACGATTGTATATTTAAATATAGCATCGTTAGTTGGATTAAAGTCCGAAATGCTACTTTTTGTAAAATGTCGAATTAGGACTCGAGACTACTTCCATTGAGTCCAAAATAGCGTTTGAGACCTTTTTGAATATAAACATCGATATGTTTGGATTTGAGTAGAATTTCGCTATTTTTCTATAGGGTTTTGGGTTTGGGTTTCAGCCTATTAACCCAACATAATACCCTAACTCCCACTCCACCCCCTCTCTTCTTCATTCATGCTGTTATTTTCCTAACACTTAAGCTAAAGTAAAAATCGGGGAAGGGAAAAAAAATCAAAATTCCTAAACCCTAGTTTTGCTTGGAAATTCAAATTCAAGCTCCAAAATCAAAGAGAAGCTTATGTAAGAATCCTCTTCATCTTCTCCACTCAATCTCTCTTCAATTTTAAGAAATTCCTATAACTTAACTTTGGAAATTCATTTCATTTGATAATAGATTGAAGATTCTAGAGGTGTTGTTGAAGAGAAATCAATCTTTGCTTGTTTTAGAGCTTCTCATTTCTATATTTGGGTTTAAAGGCGAGTTTTTGAACTCACATCTACATCTATAACTTTCATTGTTATTTGGTATGAATTCCTAACATCTATTCATGTTCATTTGCTTTTGATTTGAATTGATTTGGTGAATTTTTCAAATTTTGGTGTTTTGAAGTCAAAATCTTTAAAGATCCTATCTTGGATGTTTGGACATGTTATTTCGGGTGTATCGAAGAGCCTATAAGGCTGGGTTGTCGAATGGCATAAATACCTATCCCCCGTCGCTCGTCCGATCGCTTTCGAACCAATTTGGCCATCATTTGCCTAGGAAAATTTCTGCCTAGCTGAATCAACCAGACGTCTGGTTGACGTCTGGTTACGGTCCCTGGAGAAATTATATAACAAACGCAGAAAATAAAATGGCAGAGACAAATTCCAGACGTCTGATTTATTGGTTCAGACGTTTGGTTAAGGTTCAGACGTCTGGTTTGTAATTTCAGTCGTCAAGGAGGTTTTCTGAATTATTTCCAGAACCTAAATCCAGATGTTTGGTTGAACCACCAGGCGTCTGGAACTATTCAGTTTTACCCATTTGCCTATCTTTTGAGTGAATTTCTAACGTTTATCGATTTTTGTTGATCCGATTAGTTGTTATCATTTTTATCGACTTTGATGATTTCTTTTTCTGGATTTTTGGGGTTATCCATTTTGATGGACTTGGTATCGATTTCTATGGATTTGATTCACGTTTTCATATGTGAATTTTTGGCGATTGATTGTTTCTACCATCATTTTGTGGTTTTTCACTTTAAAATATAAAGGTTTTTATACTAATAGTAAATACTCAAACTCTTTCGCAAAAATGATTTCAACACTATTTTAATACAAAGCCCGTTTCTAAAACCGTTTTTCAATCTATTAGTATATACAAACCTTTACCTCATTCGTATGAGAAATATAATTGAACGACTTAGCAAAACAAGTGGTATGAAATGCTTGCGTTTACTTCATCGGTTAATTTTTGGACTTGTTCGATTGAAATCTTGTGACAATTTTTGAGTGGAAATCTACAGTTTGTTCATAAATATTTAAGTTAATCCAGTGGTTATGGGACATGAAGCTAAACTCATTTATTTACTAGCTTAGTGTAATTCACACTTCTTATTGATCAATGGTGA
The DNA here is from genome assembly GCA_030765085.1 of Allium cepa. Taxonomy (NCBI): domain Eukaryota; kingdom Viridiplantae; phylum Streptophyta; class Magnoliopsida; order Asparagales; family Amaryllidaceae; genus Allium; species Allium cepa. Next base: position 360,006,174 of record CM060934.1, read on the forward strand.
TCATTTTAAGGTTTAGACTAGCGATATGCGATGTCTCTTTGTCCACGTGGGGACTGTACCTCGTTTTATTGAGCTTCGTCTCATTTCTTTTATAGGCTAACGACCTATGAGTTCTTTGGAGTTTAGACTCATTTTTATGGGCTAGCGACCTATGTTCTTTTACGGAGTTCGGTTCATTGGACGTACTGTTATTGTACTACGTCGTTATTCCGGCTTATCAGGTTCATTGGGCATACCATACGTCGTTGTTCCGAATTATTGGAGATTCTGGGCGTACGGTTATTGTACTACGTTGTTGTTCCGAATTATTCGAGTTTCAGGTTCCTCGGGCGTATCGTTATTGTACTACGTTGTTGCACCGACTCAAATTTGATGGTTAGCAACCATGGAATAGCGTTCTGTTTGTGATACACGTGTTGGTGAGTTTTCATGCTTCCATTTGTGATAGGCCTCCCCTTTTGTGATTTCTAGATTTCTAGTTGATGATTTCTAGAATTTGTGTTTCGCCAATTTTTGAGTTTTATATTGATAAGCTTTATCAATATTTATGGTTTGGTGAATAAAATAAAGAATATGACATTCCTTTTGGCATTTTGAGATTCTTGAGATATTGTATGATTTTTATTGTTATTTAACGTATACTTGTCACAGTATGGCATTATTGTTATCATACGTTTTTGTCATATCTCTTATCCTATCTCATTTTATATGATATTTATAGCTAGACTAATCCGTTTATTATTTTCTTCTTAAATAATACTCGGGTCAGACCGAGGTATTTCAGGTGCTTCTACTTGACTTTTTATCAGGGTCTGTCATGTGACTTTTGGCTAACTACTTTAGTTTAGTATTTTTGTTGTTATACATTCGAGATAGAGACTCCTTGATGTATACATATTCTTTTGTCTAGCACTTGTACCTATTATTTTGTGATGTAGTGGATCTTACATGACCGCTACTTTGATGTACACCTTTATGTGTTATGTTCATATCTGTTTCCGCCTTTGTGATATGAATATCTGTGACTGATTTGTGTTATGCTTATTTTATATTTGTTTCCGAAGATCGCATAGCCACTGTATAGTAGCTTTGAGTTTGTAATTGATGTGTCAGATTTCCCCTTGAAACAAAATGCATGTAATACTATCTGACATATCGGTACTTGTCACGGCCCAAAATCCAGCGTTCGAAAATCGGCATCAAATACCTCACTTGTATTTGACTGCCGGAGATTCAAACGTCGAACTCCAGTTTGGATGAGGATTATAACAACATTAGATGAATAGAAACGGTGGAACAAAAGATGATCTTATTAATCAACACCATAGATACAACATCAGATACAATATTCATTACAACATTGATCATCAATATCAGAGTGCTACACATAAGATACTACAATAAAACGAAAACTCCATAGCGGAACAACAGAGTTTCATATAGTTTCCAACATACTTCACTTCGATAAGGTCTTCAAAACTCCAAAACACCTTTTGAATCCAAAAGACTTCAAAATATCTCCAAGCCAAAGCTTCCAAAAATCCAATAGCTTTCAAAATACTTCAAAATCCAAGCTAGCTTCAAAACACGGATAACCTACTTCTAGGCTACCCGTGTAGAAATTATGGGCATCCAGAGTTTAAGAATGGAGCAATAAACTTCGGGTCAATCATGGAACTGGTATGAGTAAACAAAAATAGTTGTTTTGAACAAAAACAATTTATAAGAGAAATCCGATATGCTTTTGGAAAATGAAACTACCATAAGACCTCCCACCACACACACAATGCAATCGCACAATTGGAGGAGATTTCTTCTTATGATAGTCAAACATGCTTGATACGAGAAAACTCTTTTAATATTATTATTAATGCATAGTGTAGAAAAACATTTTTAAAAGTATAATGTTAACCTTATCTAGCATAGACATTTCGTACTATGCCTACTATAGCTACCATCTAAACAGTGGTGACCACCATAAGTAAATGGAAGGTTATACAACTAAAACCGTAAAGGGCTCGTATTGAATGATTGGATTTCCAACAAATGGTCTGGCAAAGGAACTTCCTACACCGAATGGAATGCCTCTGGAGGGACGTCCTCGAGAACCTAACCGGATCTCTGCCAACACAAGGCCGGGTTACCTCTGTAACTAGGTAACTATTGACATGAGTATGCCATCTCCCGGTCGTTGCCAACCTTTATCCGAGGTGCCTTTCAACCAACAACCACAAATCAATAAGTTTGCAGCAACCACAAAGTTAAGTATCTGGGATCCATACCATGATACCACTTCCTATCTAGAAGAAAATGGACATACCCTCAAGGGGTGCTACCCCCAAATAACCTTGCTGCAACGATTCCTGTTTCGACCAAACCGGGTTGTGAGGTTCGACGAAGTCTCATCCACAAAGCTACGCTTTTCACAAAAGCCATGCTTCGATCAACAAATGATCAGCATCACTCAACATGCCATACTACCAAATTGGGAGTATATCACCGATAACCATCAACTACATAACCTCTGAGCTCGTACGTCTTAGAGAAGGGTGTTAAGCTAAGAGAATAAATTCTCCGCCACCAACAGAAATGTACTTGAAAGAGATCAGCTTTATATCTCAAAGTGTAATGTCAGACATACAACCATACATGTCTGTTCCGGGTTCGAACAGAACCGAAGGCACTTCCAAAGAAGCCCTTGCAATCCGAGCATCCACAATCCTGATCGAACTCCCCATCACATATGGAGATCTCTATACCGGAGCAACAGTGCAGAGTCATTCGACAGGTTATCCTATCGTTCTCGAAGACACCCGGTCTTCACCACCGTCTTCAAATGTTATCCATTTCGTCGTATCACTATTCGAAATGGGTTATATGACACAAAGTCCTCTTAAGGCTAAACTGAATAGTGAGCGCTCAATTTAAAAACACGTGGATATATCAATCACAAAGATTCGTCATTCATATTCGATGTGGGTTTCGGATAACCAACTGGAATCCGACTCCTTGTCGCATCTAAATTCAAGTGTCGTTTTACGGCCAAAAGGTTTTCACATTCACACAGAAATATTGCAACGACCTGGAATTTTAGGCAATACGAATTTAATAATCTATATTAATAATTTAATTGATTTGATAATTTTTCTTTATAATTTTAATTTTAATTGGCTAATTTAATCCTTTAAAAGTTAATAAATATATAATCTGGTAATTTTGATCAATATCTTTCTATCAATTTAAAATTGATAAGATTTATTTTTCAAAGCTGATAAAATTTTATTCTATTTATAATATACATATTTGATATATATTGTGAATAGGAGATCTTTTGTTTTAAATAAAAGATTGAATTTTCAAATTGTAATATATATGTATGTATGTTATAATTTGATGTTGTTTTGAAATCTAATTTAATCTATTAATAATTTATATATGTATGAATTGTAATTTAAAGCTTTGTTTAATTTATATTTTCAAAAGTTAATTTAGAATTAATTCAATTGTTTTCAAATTTTTAGATAATTGTTTATTTTTAAATATTATAGTTAAAAGGGATTTAAACAAAGTTTTGTTTTGCTTTCTTTTTAAATGCTTAATATAAAATGGTTATAAATGTATATGTATAAATGTTTTAGATTTTTAAAATAAAAGTATAAAGATTCATTTATATTATAATTAGTTTTCTAATATTTTCTTTAAAGGATTAAATTTATATTCACATATGTAAGTATTAATTAATAAAGTAAATTAAATATGTTAGTTTATGTTAACATTTAAATTAAATAAAAATTTATTAAAAACACTTAAAGACATGTGTAAACATGTTAATTACCTTAATAACACATGTTAGTCAATTAAGAGGTATATGTGACAAGTGTCTTCATTTAAAACTTATTTTCTTTAATTTTTATAAACATAACATGATTCAATTTAAAACAAACTTTGCATATCTTTCTTCTTTTCTTTCTTTTCTTCTTCTATCCCTTTCTTTCTTAAATCATGATGCGTATTTCTGGTAGATGGGAGACGGGTCGTGACATTTGGTATCAGAGCATTAGGTTGAGTGAATACCTAGGCTCTGGAGTGGTGCCTTTCTTGAGAGAGAGCGTACTTGTATTTTTATATATAACTATATATATATATATATATATATATATATATATATATATATCTACCTAATCTGTTGGGTTATCTGTTCGGCAACATAAGTTTTAGAGGTATATGGAGTAGTGGTGTGTGTGTGTAACACGACTACCACTAATGGGAGAGGTCTATATGTTTGAGGTTGGAAGTATTTGTCGAGACTGTAGACCTAATACCGTCTCGAGTGAGCTTTATAGTTCGAAGTAAGAATTTCTCTGATATCCGAAGAAAATCTTTTAAAAGATTCGGAGTTTATCTTTGAAGTGGAAGTTTGGATTCGTCGGAAATGTAGTAGTAAGTAATGATATCTTGATAACTGCATGATGAGATGCAGTATCCTTGGAGATTTTCAGAAGATGTTTTCTCTTGAAGCAGTTTTAGAAGTAGTTGAGGAGCAGTCTTTACCTGCCGCAGGGAAGATTCGTCCGTGTGGAAGTTGTCTGGATCTTTAGCAAGGAGGTTGGCTGTTTTGGAATTTGAGACTAAGGTCTATGAGTTTTTTCGCTTCGGCATGGTCTCATCTGTCATTCCTTAAGAAGAGCGAGATGTTGATGCTTGGTTTGGAGCCCGAATTTCTTGAGGGTTGCCTGCCATCTCGAAGGTTTGTTGTGTGGTTTGTTGATAGTTTTGGAGTTTGAGAAGCCTTTGGATTAGAAGTCTTTGGTTAGCTGTGGTAGCAGTGCAGTTTGAAGTGTTCGGTGTGCTGTCGAGAAGGTCTTTTAGCTCTGTAGTATCATCGAGGTAGAGTTTGGAAGCAGCAGTGTGGCCGTTTCTCCGATGTTCAGGAATCTTTGTGTTTCTTCTTAGCAGTCTGGGCAGATGGTGAATGTTTTCTTGAAAGGTTAACCTTGTTTGGAAAAGCTTAAGGCTGTTCTAATTGGTAAAGAGAGGACAGTTTCTTTGAAATCCGACCTAGGTAGGATTGCAAAAGTGACTTGCGATTAGTTTGGGAATTATCTTGAGCAATCTTTTGTTTGAGACTGAGGATTCTCATGTGGAAGTAGGAGCTACTGAGGTAATCATAAGTTTGTCTGTATCTGGAGTTGAGTTCCATATTGATTTGGTTCCAGAGGCGATTTTGGTAATTAGCCTGGTAGCAGGATGGTTCTTTGAGAAGGAAGAGTTGGTGTAACAGCTCAAAAATTTTTGGAATTTGGATTGGTCAGATCTAGTTTTTGAGTTTGGATTTCTGTTATAAGGTTGTGTGACTGAGTCAGATGGGTCACTCAGATTTTATGGATTTGGTGAACAAAGTTTTCCGGATATATTGGATAAGTTTGTACTTGTGTTCATCAACAGTATTCTCATCTATTCCAGAATCAGAGTTGTGCAGCGGAAGCGAGGTAGTAGCTGTGCAAGGAAGGAAACAAGTTCAGTTTGCTATTGCTTGGGGAGTAGAGCTTGTATTCTGGATTTCGACGGATTTTGGAAGACTTTCTGTTGGATAGGATCCAGAAACTGGATTGTTTTGGTCTAGTTGTTTTGGAAGCATCAGCATAGGTTGAGCTGATTAGGGAGAAGTTTGACAGCCATGATTGTCTGTTGAGTTATACAGATATGAGATAAGGAGTTTGTAATTCGAAGTTGGAAACTTCATTGTTATTAAGATTTCTTTGATTAAGAGAACAATAATTGGGTAAGATTGGATGGCTTGTTCTGAGGCATTTGGGATTTCTTATCTGTGTTTTTGACAGAATAAGATTGAATTTCCAATTTGGATAGCTGGGATTCATTTTATTTCACGTGTCTCTGAGGGAGTACGTGTATGATTCATTGTTGGTTGTAGAATCTGCAGTTCAGTTGGATTTGAAAGTTGTGCTGGACTTGAGTATAGTCTGATGTTCTGTTCAGATTGATGGATTTAGAGACGAGAGGAGCTCTGTATTTTGGTGGTGTTCTGTTTAGCTTCTGTAGAACGAGTCTCCCGGTGATTTATGCTTGGGAAACTCGAAATAATATTAGTAAGATTTATTCTGATTTGTGTCAGTATAATTAGTTAGGTTTGTTTGTTTGATTGATTGTTATGGTTGTTAGCAACTGGATGATAGGAATGCTTTGCTGTTTGAAATTGAAATCTTTGCTGGGTTATTAAATTACCTTTGCTTTTAAATTTCGCGGACGAAATTCTTTTAAGGGGGGAGGATTGTAACGACCCGGAATTTCAGGCAATATGAATTTAATAATCTGTATTAATAATTTAATTGATTTGATAATTTTTCTTTATAATTTTAATTTTAAATTGGCTAATTTAATCCTTTAAAAAGTTAATAAATATATAATCTGGTAATTTTGATCAATATTTTTCTATCAATTTAAAATTGATAAGATTTATTTTTCAAAGCTAATAAAATTTTATTCTATTTATAATATATATATTTGATATATATTGTGAATATGAGATCTTTTGTTTTAAATGAAAGATCGAATTTTCAAATTGTAATATATATGTATGTATATGCTATAATTTGATGTTGTTTTGAAATCTAATTTAATCTATTAATAATTTATATATGTATGAATTGTAATTTAAAGCTTTGTTTAATTTATATTTTCAAAAGTTAATTTAGAATTAATTCAATTGTTTTCAAATTTTTAGATAATTGTATATTTTTAATATGATAGTTAAAAGGGATTTAAACAAAGTTTTGTTTTGCTTTCTTTTTAAATGCTTAATATAAAATGGTTATAAATGTATATGTATAAATGTTTTAGATTTTTAAAATACAAGTATAAAGATTCGTTTATATTATAATTAGTTTTCTAATATTTTCTTTAAAGGATTAAATTTATATTCACATATGTAAGTATTAATTAATAAAGTAAATTAAATATGTTAGTTTATGTTAACATTTAAATTAAATAAAAATTTATTAAAAACACTTAAAGACATGTGTAAACATGTTAATTACCTTAATAACACATGTTAGTCAATTAAGAGGTATATGTGACAAGTGTCTTCATTTAAAACTTATTTTCTTTAATTTTTATAAATATAACATGATTCAATTTAAAACAAACTTTGCATATCTTTCTTCTTTTCTTAACTACAAATCTGAAAATAAAATCCAAGAGCAAATCAGAAATTCAAAATCAAGCAAAGTACTTCATATCAACTTCAAAACTGCAAATTTAAAGTCTGCAACCTTCAAATCCAACCTGAATTCTGCAAAGCAAATGAAACATGCAAATTGAAAGCCTGCATTTCTAAAGGGGAGTTCAACTACAAGTTTCATCTTTAAAAACATCAACAATATGTAAGCATGAATGGATTCAATGTCATCAGTTCAACTTTTAAAATCAATTGAGGCATGCATTCAAGTTTTCTTCAGATTATATGATTCAAAGGCCTGGAATAAAATTGAAAACCGTTCTGCTTATATATTTGAGGTGAGTAAATCATTTTAAAAGCAGTTTTAATTAATTTGTGATTGAATAATGATGCATGCGATGAAATTTGCTTTGATGATGAATATTTGTTACATGAATGCATGATTATTTTGAATACCTGTAAATGGAAATGTATGTTCTATGTTTTAACAGATTTTGTTTTTTCTCTAAAAATAAAATATCTCATTCTTTGATCATTATTAGTCTTTGATTTGCAAACAAGAAATGATTGGAATCATGTAACATAACCACCAAAATCATTCCATGAATTTATAATAAGTATTCATTTCGAATTTATAAAATAACAGTGAAAAACCCATTTTTTCACCATAATCAATTTGCTTAATTTCAAATTTAAATTATATGTATGTAATCATGATTAAAAATCATGAATTTTGATATGAAATTTGTAATTTTTAGTTTGGTAATTTATGCGAATTTGGGGTTTGTTCGTTTGGGGGGTTTTGGTGATTTGCCGTTGATCGGCATGGTGTTTGAAGCTGGATTTTTGGGTGAAGCTTTCTTTGGTGTTGAGGATGAAGGGAAAAATCCAATTGAATTTTTCCAATGGTTGAATCGATGGGATTTGGGTCAACTAGGGTTTTATTATGGTTTTTTCTCGGCTGAACAATCATGGCTTTTGCGACTTGCATGGAGGACCAGAGGTGTTCGCACTTAAGGGAAAATGTAGCTCGTGGTCGAGGTGTTCGATGGTGAGGACGGCGAAGGTTGTATGGCGTCGTGGCGTTAGCCGTGGAGGGGTTTTGGGTCGAGTTGTTTTCTGTAGATTCGTGTTTAAGGTTGAATGTCGATTCGATTGATCTTCGTTGGATCTGGGTTTACAGTTGTGTTCGAGAGTGAGTTTGTGACCGTCGACGATGGTCGCGACGAACGTGGGTGGCCGACGGTGTTAGTGCACGTGTATGTGGTGCACGGGTTTCGGTACAAGGGAGTTTTGTTTTGGGGAAGAAGGGTTTTGACCGAAGAAGCTCTTGTGTATTTCGAAGGTCGACTTGAATATGTGGATCTGGGTATTGCTTCGGGTTAGGCACGAGTAGATTCATTGTTTTGCTCGGGGATTGTGGTGTTGTTTTTCTAGTTTGTTATGGGTAATGTTATAAGGTTGCTGACTTAAAACCTGTATAATGAAACCAAGCATTAACCCATAAACAAGGTTTATAAAGAATCAGAATACAAGTTAAAAACTTGTTGTTTTAAAATAGATGTAAATCAAACCTTTTAAAAGTGTAAATTGAATTTATTTCAAATTTTAAATGTTTTAAGATGATTGTTTTTGAAATAATTATCTAATTAAATTTTGAAGTTCAATTTAAAAGAGTGTTTTGAATTTAATTATTTAATCAAAGTTTTAAATTAAATTTTAAAGTAATGTTTGAATAACAAGTTTTCAAATTTATTTTGAAAATAAATAGGTTTAAATATAGATAATTTAAAGTGTTTTAAATTTCAAATTTGATTTCTAAATTCCTTATTTTCAAAATAAGGTTATTTTTTTAATTTTGAAATCCAAATAGAACAATTTGTTTTTAAGTTATTAAAATTTGATTAATTCAAATAACTTATTTAAGAAAATAAATAAGGTTAAATTATTATTGATATGAACTTAAGGATATTTAATTAATATAATTTGTTAATAAGTAAAAGACTTATTAATATAAAGGTTTTCTTAATTAATTAAGGATTTTTAATTATAATAAGTTAGTTAATTAATTATTTAATTAATTTTAAATAATTAGTTAATTATTTATTTAATTTTAAATAATCACTTAATTTTGATTAATTAAGTGTAATTAATTATGAAGTAATTAATGGTTAATTGTTAAATGTAATTATGAAATGGAAATTACTTATGGAAGTAATTAGTGGAAATTACTCATAGGAGTAATTAAAGTGATTAATGGATAATCACTTGATATTATTAATCTAAGGATTGATTAATATAAATGTTTTGAAGTTAATTAATTATGGAGTAATTAATTAATTTAAGAATTAAGAATTATTTAATGATGGGATTAATTACTTGTTAAGTAATTAATTAAGAGAGTAATCAAGATTTATTAATAGAAGTAATTAGAAGATAATTACTTATGTAAGTAATTAAGAGTTAATTACTTAGTTATTTTAGCTAATTAATTAATGTGATTAATTAATTAATAAATGAGATTAATTTAAGATTAATTACTAAGTGTAATTAATTAAATTGTAATTAATTAATAAAGTAATTAATTAAGGATTATTTATTATTTTAATTGATTAATAATTACTTAATGAAGTAATTAAAGTCTAATTAATTAGATTAATTAATAAAAGGTTTATATAATTAATTAAGAAGTTAATTAATTAAGATAAGTAATTACAAATTGTTAATTACTGTTTATGATTAATAAGATGGTTAATTACAAGTTAATTATTTAATTAATTAAAGAAATTATTAATTAATAAGGATCATTAGTTAATAATGATATTAATCAAGGTTGATTAATAAAAGTAATTAAATTAAGTGTGATTAATTAATTGTAATTAATTGAGGTTTAATGTAATTAATTATAGTTAATTAATTAAAGGGAGTAAATGAAAGATCATTAATTATTGTAATTAATGATAGTAATTAAAGGTTAATTACTGAATATGGTTAAGAATAATTACTTGAATGTAATTAAAGTATAAATAATCACGGAAGATTAATTGAGGAGATTATTAAGAGATGATTAATTTATTTATTTGGAATAAATTAATGAAGAAGGATTTAGGCAATCCTATTGTTTTGGAGTTAATCAATTCTGCTTTTGGATGATTGATTAATGTTGATTGATTTAAATTGGATGATTGATATTGGGAGACTGGTTGATACTGGATGATTATGATATCTCTGATATGTGATATGCTGCTTTGTGAGATGAATGGTTGTTATGAATTATCTATTGCAATAATGTGATTCATCTATCTATTTATATCATCCTGAATATAAGTTTAACTGTTTAAACCCTTAAAACAACTTGGACATTAAAATGGCGTTTGGTTTCGGTAAGACCGGGATCGGGATTCCATATTTGGATATCCGAAAACCACGTCAATTCCAATTAAACGTTAGGTCGTGAATCCAAGTGGAGCTTTGTGAAGACTCGAGGTGTGATAACTATACGTCAGTATAACTTTGTGGGTGATTCCGTGATAAGTTTGATGGAAATAGTACTTACAGGTTCGAGAAGGTGATTTAGAGTGCAAGGGCTATGGTCGTTGACTCTGAGGGTGATTCCAAAATGATTGCAACGAGATAGTGCCTTCAGTTTCGTTCGAACCCGGAACGAACTTGTATGGATTGAATGCTTTCAGAACATCGTCAGGTGGACGATGAGCATTCTAAGATAGATGTATTCTATAAAGGTAATCGCAGCCTCAAGCCTCATCAACCTGGGAATGGCTAAAACAGGGGAGGTGCAGCAAGGCTAGGTGGGTAGCGCCCATTTCAGGACAAGATTTTCCACTGTCTAGAAGTCCCTTATTATTTCGTCTGTGTCGGCAGTTGTTGGCCACAACTGCGGGGTTGTCTTGTTCGGAGCTGTTCAGTAAGGAACGGTTCCGGCTTTGTGTTGCAGGGGAGTTAGGGTGGCTCCTCGGTACGGTGATCTAGGCCCCGTACTGTGACGGGCGGTACCCCAGTAGCCCTGCCATTGATGGAAACTCATTCTTCCTACGAGACCCTACGGTTTTGTTTGTATTACCCACTTTTGTGGCTAGCAGCTGGAATTTAATAATGTAACAATTTTGGCTATTTCTTATTTAAATATCACTGGATTTCCTGTCAAATGTTTTGGTTAGCGTAAGGTAAAACCTTTTCCATGTTTATGTGTGGGAATTCTTACGTGATACCTTTTCTTTCAAAAGGTTTTCTAAAGTTAAGCAATTTTAAACCGTTTACTCACACCAGACCCCTGTCTGACCCGAGTGTTTATTTTTTGTTTTATTAAACTCATGGGTACTCATATTATGTATAAGTAGTCGAGTATTTCAGGTTAGCTTGACGAATTTTGGAGGAGATATGGAGCAGGAGGCTTCCACATGTAGATATATTATGTTTCCGCTGTGTTTGTGTTGTGTCTGTATCTTGTGATAATAGTTAGACAGATGTTTATAACTGTCTAATATGTGTTGTATAAGTTGTGTACTCTGATGTAATATGATACTATGTAATATTTTATGTGATATATTATATTTCATTCGTTCCGCTGTGAGTATCTGATGTTGTTGTGTGTCTTCTTTTCTTTCTTTTCTTCTTCTATCCCTTTCTTTGTTAAATCATGATGCGTCTTTCTGGTAGACGGGAGACGGGTCGTGACAAATATATTCATCACAGATATCAAAGATCAACACAAAGCAAATCATATTACATAGCATCACAATATCATATCAGGGGTATCAATCAACACACAGCATTCAATAACAGTCAATCATCTAAAATTAAGATGTATTAATCGTGTGATTATAATTAATTAACCACATAATTATCTTCACTAATTAACCTTAATTAATGATTAAATATTCTTAATTATACATCAATTAATCCTTAATTAAAAAATTAATTAATCTTAATTAACAATTAGTTAACCTTAATTATCATTTAATTAACCCCTAATGATTAACTAATATATTAATTAATTATCTTAATTATAAATTAATTAGATCTTAATCACCTTCATTATTAATTATTACTTAATTGATTATCTTAATTAATTAATCCTTAATTGTTAATTAATTAAATCTTAATTACTTTTATTAATTAATTATTCCTTAATTAATTATCTTAATTAATTAATCCTTAATTTTTAATTAATTAAATCTTAATTACTTTTATTAATTAATTATTCCTTAATTAATTAATTAATCCTTAATTGTTAATTAATTAAATCTTAATTACTTTTATTAATTAATTGTTCCTTAATTAATTAATTATTAATTACAAATCAATTAACCTTAATTATTAATTTAATTAATCTTTAATATTAATGATTAATTAAGTAATTATTTTTAAGTAATTATATTAACAAATCATTAATTACTTAATAAATTAAAAGATAAATCTTTTTATCTTTGTTAATTACTTTGATTATCTTATAAACCTTGTTTAATCATCATCCTTATACATTAGTTGCTTTAAAAGGTTAAGGTTAGTTTAAATAATATTTTATCTTAATTATCCTTTTTAAGTACATTATATATATAAATAACTTTATAAAATAATGTAACATAATTAAATAAATTAAATTTAATTATTTTAAAATATCCTACTTAAATCCTTAATTAGTTCAAACTTCAATAAAAATCATTATTTGAAAACATGGATTAAAAGTGTTTAAAAGTTTGAATTTATTTTAAGGTAAAACTGTTTTACATATCAGACCCGAGGCCCACTTCGAGTTTTACCCGAGACCATTTCCCATTTGCTTCGAGTTTTACCAAAAATCAACACGTGCTTTAAAATTTTCAAACTTGAGTTTCTAAGTGTTTACCCGGTGCATCTATAAATTCACTCGAGTCCAACTTCGAGCTATCACACGATCCTCCCGAAGATTTCTTCGAGGCATCCACACCTCCTTCCTCTACTAAGCTTCCTGATACAATCAGGCCTTGTGCACATGCACAGTCGGAACAGCCACCTCCGTTCGAAGCTCCGATCGTCAACACGTCAGCGACAACCCTCCCAAACCATCAAACCACCCAGATATCAGTAACCACGACGAATTCGCCAACGAGTAGCTTGACCCAAACTGGAACACAACTCCGATCAACTTAATCGCCAAGCTCCGACTCCATATGCCACCAGAGGCCACGCGATTCTAGCTGAAGCTTCGCCAGACTTCAACACTTCGATTCAAACAACTCCGGTTGATTCCGATTCAATAATGACAACTCCATTGCTTCGAGAACGCGTTCGATAAAATACTGGGCTAAAACCCTAAATCATTCTCATCATCCCTCCACGATGAATTATAAAATCATCGAGTATTTTCTGATGATCCCTGAGTCTTCCTTCACCTTCAAGAGAAACCCCGACCATTTCCATTGCATCGACGATCGGCAATGGCCAAAAACCCCAAATTCGTTCGTTTTTGCCTTTCTCAGTAAATCCTTGTTTAAAAATTATGATTTTACTTTCAAAAATCATTGTTTTCTAAAACAATTCAATTGACATAATTGAAATTAGAGATTATGATAATTAAATTCCCAGCATGTTTTAGATTTTGCTTGTAGTTTCAATTTTTCAGAAAATGCTTTGATTTGATTTACCTAAATCTATTTTTAGAACTTGAATCATGTCTAAACAAACAACTTTTTTTTGGATCCTATAGTTTATTAGTGATCGAAGAAGAAATCAAAATTTTTTGAACAGGCTTATGCCTGTAAACCTGGGACAGAGGGTTCATCCCTGTAACTGACATGCACAAGCATGCATGTTCCCATTTATACATATATGTAACATAATTTTACTCCAGCCATATCTCATCACAGCTTGACTTCACATATTTAACATTTCATCAAGTTTAAAAATCAGATCAAGATGGTTTACTCACCTATGAAGAAGAAAGCAGAGAGGTATATGGAAGTTAATTATTCGAAACGGGAATTGCTTTTTTTGTGTCTGGATTTGATTATGATGCTCTGATCCCTGTTGTTTAGATGATGAAACTTTGATTTGTTTAGCTGAAGCTTTGCTGAGTTGAATTTTTGGTTTTATAGTGCTTGATTTATGAATTTGCTTAATCACTTTAATGACTTTGCTAGGCTGTTTATTTCCAGACTTGGTTGATTGCTTGTGATCTTTTATTTTCTGGGATTTTTTCTTGTTATCTTTGCTTCTGGTTTGAATTTGTTTTTAGAATTGCTTGTTAATTTTTTCTTTTTTTTCCGGTTTGAGAGTTTGTACTGCCTTTGTAAATAAAAATGAAGGTGAAAGAAATTGGAAAGAAGGAGATGAAGTGTTATTATAATCTTGCTTTCTTACTTTAATTAAATTTTCAAAAAAATGAAAACAAAGAAAAATGACACTTGTCTTGTAAATTTATTTACTAATGACTGTAACACTTGTTATGCATGCATAAAGATTTAAATAAATTTTTATATTACTTTTTTTATCTTATTTATATAATTTACATTCCTTTGTTATATTTATGCAACTTTTAAAAGAAGATGTTTTTTAATACTAATTTACACATTAATAAAAATCATATACGTATGCTAACATTTTGAATCCAAATATTTTTAAGATATTTTATATTTAAATTTAAATTCAAATAAAAGTTCAAATTCAAATCAAATTAAAATTCAAATTCAAATTTGAAATCCATTATATATATAGATATATAGATAAAAAAACTCAATATTCATTTCTTTTGAAAATTTAAAATTTATTCAAATTAACTCCAAATTAAATTCCAGAAATTCAAATAAATTACTAGTTTTAAATTGGTAAAATTTTGGGGATGTTACAGTACTTGCCCAAACAATTACATAGATGGTCGCTCCTCAACAGTCTTATTCTTCATGCTAGTCGACGACATTACCCCGTAGTGTCTTGGCTAGTGTGAGTATAGAGGTGGGGCGTCACAGCTTGGTATCAGAGCCAAACTTCGGAACAATGTAGAATAATCTAACCAGGATCATTGTCCTAAGTCTCTCTTACGAATCATGCCTAAGGATTAATTTGAGTCATTGGTTCTATCCTATTTTCTTTTGTGATGCCTTGTTTTATCAGTCAAGTTTATTTTGATATTCATTCCGAGAATAACCTTTTTCCTCTTCTTTCTTTCTTTATTTCTTAAAGAATAGAAATGTTTAGATCTGGTCGTCCCACCGCCGGTCAATCCAGTGCTACTCCTCAGGATGGAGTATTTATGTCTGTTCAGCAGCTTTTAGATCTGGTAAAGAATGCTCAGGCTGTCAGACCTATTCCAGAGCCTACTCACCCTAAATCCAGGTTTACACACTTGTGCAGTGATTATACCAATTTGGGTGGAAGGCTATTCAAGGGTTCCGAAAGTGTTATAGAAGTCCAAGCTTGGCTTAGAACATGCGATCACATCTTTTCTCGCATGAATCTTGTTGATCTACATCGAGTCCAAGTGGCTTCTAGCATGCTCCAAGAGAGAGCATTAGATTGGTATGAGCTTTTGGTTTCTGAAATTATTGAAGCAGATCTTACTTGGGAGCAATTCCAGGAAAGATTCGAATTGAAGTTTATGCCGAAAGATGGAAAAGTAACTTTAGCCCGACGCTTTATTGACCTTGTTCAAGGTGAATCTTCTGTGACAGACTATGTCGCATCTTTAAATTCTCTCTCTAAATATGGGGTCGAGTATATTAATACCCCATTGAATAACAACTAGAGGTTTGTATATGGGTTGAATAAGAACCTCAAAAATTCTTTACTTCTGAAGCTAGAAGTTTCTTTTGATCAGCTTGTTGATATCGATCTTCGACTTGAAGAGGCCGATAAAGAAAGTGATGTTGAAGTTATGGGTGTCAAACAGAACTTCAACATCAACAAGAAGATGCCTATTAAGTTCAAGCCTAATCCCAACAAGAAAGGGAAACAAGCAAGTTCGGTAGCAAAGACTCCCACCTCTAGTCGTGGGCAATGCTACAATTGTGGTTCTAAGGACCATTATGCGAGTAGGTGTCCGAAACCCCTTTTTTGTCATTATTGCAGAGGTTCGGGTCATCTTTTATCTTCATGTCCCAAACTTCCAAGTAAGAAAGAGGGAAAACTAAATGTTGTGCAAGCGCGTACTAACACTTCTCTTGGTCAAGGTATTTCTCATTCTATCCCTGATGGCATTATTATGTTTCGTGGTCATCCTATTCGAGTTCTTTTTGATACGGGTGCATCTCACTCTTTTATATCAAAAGAATTTGTTGATACTTTTTCTTTGAATGTTATGGCCTTGATGACTTAACTGAGAATTACGAATCTGGTTGGTGGATCTGCAACACTCAGTTTACTTTGTAATGATGCCGAGATTATTTTATGTGATTATTCTTTCCGAGCCGATTTGCAGCTACTTAGGCTTCAGAATGATTTTGGGAATGGATTGGCTTAACCGTTATGAAGCCCACATCCAATGTCCTGAGAGGACTATATACCTTCGACATCCTCAATTTGTTAAGAAGATTTCTATTGTTCTTAAAGATTCAAATTCAAATTCTAATTCGGTAGCATCCTTATATTCTATAAATCCACATGATGACGATAATGATGACGAGGAAGATGTTATTTCCCTCATTCACGTTGTTCGTGAATTTTCCGATATATTTGAGCCCGTTTTAGGATTACCACCTAAGCGAGCAATCGAGTTCCGAATTAATCTAATTCCTAGAGCTCTACCTATCACCCGTCCTCCTTATCGTATGTCCAATAAGGAAAATAAGGAGATGCGAAAATAATTATCTGAAGTGGAAACGAAGCAATTTATTCGTTCTAGTTCCTCTCCTTGGGGAGCTTCAACTATTTTTGTAAAGAAATCCGATGGTACACTTAGGTTGTGCGTTGACTATCGCAAACTTAATGATCTACCATTAAGAATAAATATCCCTTACCTCGGATTGATGATTTATTTGATCAACTTAGCGGTGCTAGAGTCATTTTATAGTTAGACTTAGCAACCGGTTTTCATCAGCTTCGTATTGCAGAGGATAGCATTCCTTTGACATCGTTCTGTACTCGTTATGGATCTTACGAATGGATTGTTATGTCATTTGGTTTAACGAATGCTCCAACTTTCTTTGTTGACCTTATGAATCGAGTTTTCAAAGACTTCCTCGATCGATTTATTCTCATCTTTATAGATGATATTCTTGTTTATTCTGAAACCTAGGAAGATCATGAAAAACATCTTCGGATTGTGTTGAAAACTTTAGGAGCAATCAATCGAAAGCAAAATTTTCTAAGTGCCACTTTTGGCAATCTCGTGTGAAATTTTTAGGACATATCATTTTTGAATCCGGAATTTTCGTAGATCCTTCAAAGATTGAAGTGATCCAATATTGGAAGAGACCGAAGAGTGTGATGGAAATTTATAGCTCTCTTGGATAGGCGGGCAATTACCGTCGTTTCATGAAAGACTAATATAAAATTTCCGTGCCTCTTACTAGTTTGGCAAAGAAGGGAGTTAAATACATTTGGTCATACAAATGTGAAGCTTCTTTTCAGAAATTAAAAGAACTCTTTTCTGATGTTCATATTCTTGTGATTCCCGAGGGGAACCAAGACTTTATTGTTTATACTGATGCTAGTCGTGTTGGTTTGGGAGCCGTTCTCATGCAAAGGGAACATGTTATTGCTTATGCTTCTAGGAAATTAAAGCCTATCGAGACTAGATATGCCATTCATGATTTAGAGCTCGCGGCCATTGTTTTCGCCCATAGAATTTGGCATCATTATCTTTTGGGAGAGAAATTTGTTCTCTACACCGACCGTAAATCTTTGAAATATTTATTTTCTTAAAAGGAACTTAATTTGCATCAACAACATTGGCTCGAGTTCCTTGCATCTTGTGATCTTGATATTCTTTATACTCCCGGAAAGAGAAATCGTGTTGTCGATGCCCTTAGTCGTAAGCAACAAGCGGTTGTTTCTGTGATGATATCCAAATGGAATGATCTCGAAATTTTGTCCACTTGTGAGATTCGAGATCGAGAATCTAATTCATGTTCATCTCTTATTTTATGTAGCCTTGAGACTCATCCTTCTCTTTTTGACCTCATTCTTGATGCTAAAAAGCATGACCCCGAATTGGCTCATCTTGGCCAAAGAGTTAGGGATAGAAGTATTGATGGTTTGAAAGACTTTGAAATCGATGCTCATGGCGGCATTCGAAAATTTGGTAGACTTATCGTGCCAAATATTAGTGATCTTCGTAAAGACATTTTAGAAGATTCTCATCGTTCTGAATTTACCATTCATCCTGGTAGTAGTAAAATGTACGTGGATATGAAGCGACTTTATTATTGGGGTGGAATGAAATCGGATATTGCTAACTTTATTAAGCGTTGCATGGCTTGCCAACTCATAAAGGCCAAGCATCAAAGGCCTGGTGGGTTATTGCAACCTCTAGATACTCCTATTTGGAAGCGGGATCAAGTCTCCATGGTCTTTATTGACGGTCTTCCCCGTTCTCGTTCGGGTCATGACAGTTTATGGATGATTGTCGATAGACTTACAAAATCCGCCCATTTTATTCCTGTCCGGTCCAATCGGACCGTACCTCTTTTGGCTAAACTCAATGTTAGAGATATTGTTAAATTGCATGGAGTTCCTACTTATATTGTTAGCGATCATGATCCATTGTTTACTAGTGGATTTTGGAAGATTCTTCAAAAAGCTTTGGGAACGAAGCTTAATTTTAGCACCGCTTATCATCCTCAGTTCGATGGACAAACGGAGCGTGTGAATCAAACTCTTGAAGATCTTCTTCGTGCATGTGTTATTGATTTTGGTGGAAGTTGGGAAGATCATATTTCTCTTGCTGAGTTTTCCTATAACAATAGCTTCCAATCTAGTATTGGTATGGAACCTTTCGAGGCACTCTATGGAAGGCCATGCCGATCTCCTTCATGTTGGCTTGAAGCCGGTGAGAAGCTGGTTTTAGGTCCAGATTTTATTCATGATTCCACAGAAAAGATTGACCTTATTCGTCATATGATGAGGGAAGCTCAAAGTAGGCAAAAATCCTATGCCGATAACCGAAGAAGTGTTTATTTATGTTTCACCCATGAAAGGTATTGTGCGTTTCAGTCAATCAGGAAAACTAGCACCATGATATATTGGTCCATTTCCCATCATCGAACGTATTAGTTCCGTGGCTTATCGTCTTTTGTCACCGGCTCAATTTTCTGCTATTTATGACGTTTTCCACGTCTCTCAACTATGGAAATGCCTTAGGGATTTCGATTCTATTCTTAAGCCCGGTGTTATTAAAGAAATTGAAGTTTCACCTGATTTGACTTATGAGTAACATCATATTCATATCATTGCTACGTAGATTAAATGCCTTCGAAATAAAGATATTCCTCTTGTGAAATTTCAATGATCCTCAAAGCCTAAGGATTGTTCTTGAGAATCTAGATAATTCATCAAGCGAACACATCCGGACTTACTCTCTCGAGATCTTTGAGGTGAAATTCTTACTTCAAAATTTTCTTTTGTGTTGATATGCTTTTATGGTTGTTACGCTTTGTTTTCTTCTTAAGTATTGCGAGGACGCAATTTCTTTAAGGAGGGTAGTCTGTAACAACCTGCATATTTTACGATTATATATTTAAATATTTTATTTAAATCAGCATCGTTAGTCGAATTAAAGTTTGAAATGCTACTTTTTGTAAACTGTCGAATTAGGACACGAGACCACTTCCATTGAGTCCAAAATGGCGTTTGCGACCTTATTGAGTATAAACATCGATATGTTTGGAGTTGAGTAGAATTTCGCTATTTTTCTATAGGGCTTTGGGTTTGGTTTTGAGCTCATTAACCCAACATAAGACCCTAACTCCCACTCCACCCCCTCTCTTCTTCATTGATTCTATTGTTTTCCTAACACTTAAGCTAAAGTAAAAATGGAGGAAGAGAAAAGAAATCAAAATTCCTAAACCCTGCTTTTGCTTGGAAATTCAAATTCAAGCTCCAAAATCAAAGAGAAGCTTAGGTAAGAATCTTCTTCATCTTCTCCATCTCAATGTCTCTTCAATTTTCAGAATTTCCTATAACTTAACTTAGGAAATTCATTTCATTTGATAATAGATTGAGGATTCTAGAGGTGTTATTGAAGAGAAATCAATCTTTGCTTGTTTTATAGCTTCTCATTTCTATATTTGGGTTTAAAGGTGAGTTTTTGAACTCACATCTACGTCTATAACTTTCATTGTTGTTAGGTATGAATTCCTAACATCTATTCATGTTCATTTGCTTTTGATTTGAACCGATTTGATGAATTTTTCAAATTTTGGTGTTTTGAAGTCAAAATCTTTAAAGATCCTATCTTGGATATTTGAAAATGTTATTTGGGGTGTATCGAAGAGCCTATAAGGTCGGGTTGTCGATTGACATAAATCTCTAGCCTCCGTTCCTTGTCTGATCGCTTTCGAACAAATTTGACCACCATTGGCCTAAGCAAATTTCTGCCCAGCTGAACCAACCAGACGTCTGGTTCATAATTTCAGACGTCTAGTTATGGTCCCTGGAGAAATTATATAAAGAATGCATAAAATAAAATGGCAGAGACAAATTCCAGACATCTGATTTATTGGTTCAGACGTCTGGTTAGGGTTTGGACGTTAGGTTCGTAATTTCAGACGTTTGAGAGGTTTTTTGAATTATTTCCAGAACCCAAATCCAAATGTCTGGTTGAACCTCCAGACGTCTGGAACTGTTCAGTTTTTCCTATTTGCCTATTTTTTGAGTGAATTTCCAATGTTTATCAATTTTTGTTGATCTGATTAGTTGTTATCATTTTTGTCGACTTTGATGGCTTCTTTTTCAAGATTTTTAGGAATATCCACTTTGATGGATTTGGTATCGATTTCTATGGATTTGTTTCACGTTTTCATATGTGAATTTTTGGTGATTGATTGTTTCTACAACAATTTCTATGGGTTGTCACTTTAAAATACAAAGGTTTTTATACTAATAGTAAATACTCAAACTCTTTCGCCAAAACGATTTCAACACTATTTTAATACAAAGCTCGTTTCTAAAACCATTTTCCAATCTATTAGTATATACAAATATTTACCTCATTTGTATGAGAAATCTAATTAAACGACTTAGCAAAAGAAGTGGTATGAAACGCTTGCGTTTACTTCACCGGTTAATTTCTGGACTTGTTTGATTGAAATTTTATGACAATTTTCGAGTGGAAATCTACGATTTGTTCGTAAATATTTAAGTTAAGCCAGTGGTTATGGGACATAAATCTAAACTCATTTATTTACTAGCCTAGTGTATTCACACTTCTTATTGATTAATTGTGATCATTTTATGGTTTAGGCTAGCGATATGCGATGTCTCTTTGTCCACGTAGGGGACTGTACCTGTTTTATCGAGCTTCATCTCATTTCTATTATAGGCTAATGACCTATGAGTTCTTTGGAGTTTCGACTCATTTTTATGGTCTAGCAACCCATGTTCTTTTATGGAGTTCGGTTTATCGGATGTACCGTTATTGTACTATGTCGTTGTTTCGGCTTATCAAGTTCATTAGGCGTACCGTTATTGTACTACGTTGTTGTTCTGAATTATGGGAGATTCTGGTTCATCGGGCGTACCATTATTGTACTACGTTGTTGTTTTGAATTATTCGAGTTTCAGGTTCCACAGGTGTACCGTTATTGTACTACGTCGTTACACCGGCTCAAATTTGATGGTTAGTGACCATGGAATAGCGTTTCGTTTGTGATACATGTGTTGGTGTGTTTTCATCCTTCTATTTGTGATAGACCTCCCTCTTTGTGTTTTCTAGATTTCTAATTGTTGATTTCTAGAATTTGTGTTTCGCCAATTTTTGGGATTTATATTGATAAGCTTTATCAATATTTGTGGTTTGGTGAATAAAATAAAGAATATGACATCCGTTTTGGCATTTTGAGGTTCTTGAGATATTGTATGATTTTTGTTGTTATTTAACGTATATTTGTCACAGTATGGCATTGTTGTTATCATACGTTTTTGTCATATCTCTTATCCTATCTCATTTTATATGATATTTATAGCTAGACTAATCCGTTTGTTATTTTCTTCTTAAATAATACTCGGGTCAGACCGAGATATTTTAGGTGGTTCTACTTGACTTCTTATCAGGGTCTGTCATGTGACTTTTGGCTAACTACTTTAGTTTAGTATTTTTGTTGTTATACATTCGAGATAGAGACTCCTTGATGTATACATATTCTTTTGTCTAGCACTTGTACCTATTATTTTGTGATGTAGTGGATCTTACATGACCGCTACTTTGATGTACACCTTTATGTGTTATGTTCATATCTGTTTCCGCCTTTGTGATATGAATATCTGTGACTGATTTGTGTTATGCTTATTTTATATTTGTTTCCGAAGATCGCATAGCCACTGTATAGTAGCTTTGAGTTTGTAATTGGTGTGTCAGATTTCCCCTTGAAACAAAATGCATGTAATACTATCTGACATATCGGTACTCGCCAGAGGCAATTACATAGATGATCACTCCTCAACAGCCTTATTCTTCATGCTAGTCGATGACATTACCCTGTAGTGTCCTTGGCTTGTGTGAGTATAGAGGTGGGGTGTCACAGTAAGGCTAAGTAGTTCGCAACTATTAGTGTATGATCATCCCCTTCTAGATGGATTTCTTCCCGCTATGACATTCGTGATGTAAATTATTACGGATGTATGCTACGAGGGCCCTTGGATAGGTCGATAACGACCAGGGAGATGATATATTCGGTACTATTTAGTTACAGAGATAGGCTGGTCTTTTGTTGGTAGAGGATCCTTTGTGTTGGTCCTTGGTACATTCCTTTAGAGATGTACTACCAAAAGGTAGTCCCTTCACCTAGGCATTTGTATGGAAATCCATTTCCTAATAAGTACTTTTACGAGTTTGATTGTAGAAACCCTGTTGGGCTTACATGCTGGAATTCAATCAAGGCAACAATTTTGGCTAAGATTAATAAGTTTACTTGCAAATTTTTTCAAGATATGTCATTAAAAATAATATCAAGTATTTTGACGTAGAATGATTTGGTTATCATAAGATAAAATCTATGTTTATGTGTGGCGTGGTCTTATGAGATACCATTTTATTTTCAAAAAACATATTTTGAGTTCTCACACCAGTTTGTTGACTGATTCGGAGTTTATTTTCCCTTTCCTTAAACTCTGGGTGCCCTAATTTTCCCCGGGCAGCCTAGCAATCAGGTTTAGTTTAGAAGAAATCTTGATGGAGCTCGAAGTATGGAGTTTAAAGATTTTACTAAAGATTTTTTTTTTGTTTTCACCATACCTTTGTACTATAGTATTACGCATTTGTAAGGACATGATTTATAACTGTCAATGTTTTTAGCTCTGTTAAATGTGTTTTAATTTCCGCTATAAAGATTTTATGTTGAAATAACATATGTGAGATTCTGTTCTATCTTATTTTCTTTCTTACCTTTAGGAATCCACTTCTCCGGCACTTGGAATTACGGCAAGTGAATACCGAGGATGTATTAGTGTCGATTTATGGGAGTCGAAGAAACGGGTCCTTACAATAGCTCTTTATGGCAGGCAAGGAGGCTTACCTAGAGTCTTAATGCTTGGATTTAAGATCTGTATCTTAGTCATATCCCAAACTTGACCCCTCGTATTATAGGTTAATTCCCTTATAATGATTAATCTTATGGGAAACTTTAGTTATTGGGCTAAGGTACAATGACCGAGATTTTTTCCATTCGAACTTGATGCACAAGCTTTTGAGTAGAGTGGTGTTGTTCGGTGAAGAGTGACTTAGATTCTGTATCCAATTAGAATTCGGTGGTTACCCAAAATTAAGCAAAGATTGAACTGATGACTTATACGTTCTACATTGAATCATTCAAGTTAGAAGTGTTTTCTTGACATTAGTGAACTTTAGGTGATGAGTGTAATCCCATGTGCTGAAGAGGTATTTTCTAAGGATCAACTCATTAACATACCAATTCTTAATCCTTAGTTCGAGCGCAAGGTTTCTTGGTGATTTGCACTAGTTGGCCAATGGTTTTTCACTCGATTCTTAGTGGCTAACACTTGATTGGGATTCTTGAGGTGACTAGAATATTTCTAAAGTATGACCCAGGTCTTATAAACAAGTTTTGGTGGTCTGATCAAGGAACCGGATCAGCATTCACATGAGAGGAGTCAAGTAACCGATCCTAGTTTAACAAAGAAATATTACAAGCAAACAAAGGATTGGATTGGGCATAGTATACCATTTTGGATAATCTTTATTCATTTTAAAATTTTATACACAGTATAATATATTTAGGATAGCTCGTGGTAGTTCGGGAGAGAACTCCTTGACTAGTTTTGTGATGATTTGGATAATCTTGTAAGTGATGACACGATACTTGCCTAGGCGAGCGTCATAGTACACTTAAGTATATTATCCTTATTATCGTTATGTGGTTTAGATAAGTTTAAGCTCAAACAAACCCAAATATTCGTAGATCGTCATCTAACAACGATTTAATTAATAGAGTTTTCTCCTTTGGGTAATGAGTTCTGTTCAAACAGGAAGAAAATTGAGGCATAGTTCACTTGTTTTATTCGAGAGTTTTGAGAATCAGGATCTAGAATATCCTCTAGGTTTTCCTTTTTGGGGTGGAAGGTAGGATAGTCTTTCATGCATTGTATTGTGAAAGGAGTTACACCACTTAGTCATTTAGGCCATCTTGGATGTTGAATAGACTTATTGTTGTTTATAGCTTGACATGCACGTTTTGATTATTATTGGTCACCATGCATATTGGTATAAATTTTTTGTTATGTTTTATTATTTTATATGCTGCTTGTTGTTTATTGTTGCATGTTTTTATCTCATTGTTGCTTATTATAATTTTCTATTGTGTGTTGTTGGTTGATTTTGATTTTGGTTGATTTATTATTTTTGCTCTTTTTTAGGGTTGTTGTTTGATTAATTGATTGTGTACTTTGTTTATGGATTGGTAACTGTTGTTTGTTGATTGCTAGTCATTGCTTTGTTATTGATTGATCATTTGTTTTTGATTGATTGATTTTTTTGTTATTTTTATTGATTGTCTATTTTTATAAGTGTGTAATTCTAATGACGCCATCCGGATGAGTCGACTAGAGAAAATGGTAGTGAACCGGATGTGGGTTAGATTTGGAGGGTCTATTCATTTTTAGGAACAAGGCTATATGGCTTTAGACCGATGGGGTTAAGCTTGTTCATGTTCAATGGAGCTTTATATTGAGATTCCGCCAAATACCAAGGGGATTTTTTTTGTTTTTAAAATGTAAGAAAGCATAGTATAGAGCTTGCTTTATTGTTGCTTGTATTTACAAGTGTGCGTTTTGTTTTAATAGCATCATATTTATTTGAGACGCTTGTTGCATTTGATGCTTTTGTTGCACAATTAGTTGCTAAATATTCATGAGAAATTTCATGGTTTTATATAGCATACCTATTTGAGATGATTTTTATATACGATTTAACGTGCTTAAATTCATTATATATGTTGCAATTGTGTTTAATCCTCTGTTGAGTACATAGATAGGTGCATGGAAGTAGTTATGCGCCATTAGGATGCTTATTCGCATCTAGATGGCATGCTCTTGGTATATAGGAGGTATGAAAAATCTGTAAAGTAGATGGTGTGGATATATATGCTTGTATATCCTCATAAGTGGGTTGCCTTAAATATAAGATGCCTTAGATACGAGATATGTGTGTGCGCGTGTGTGTGTTTTGTTGTGTGATTTTTTCGGAGCTAGCCGTGCAAAGGAGATGTTGCTATTTTTTTGAAACAAGAGGTGCTTTAGAATCCTAAGGCTTAGGAGTTGTATTATGTGCTTTGGAAAGTCGGGTTGCATTGTCGTACCTATATGAATTTCAAGGACGAATTTTTTTTAATAGGGGAGAATGCCACAATTAACATTTTTAACGATTAGACGTTTAAATAATTAATTTAAATATTAGATCCTTAATTAATCGAAGGTCCAATATGTGATTTTTCGCATACGGTCAAACTAAGAAACGAGATCATTTCCACTGAACCAGGATTGATGTTGCAAATTAAAATAAGTATAAATATCGCTATATTTTGGAGTCACGGCATTTTACAATTTACGTATTATGATACGTGTTTTGTAAAATTACACGTGTAGTCAGTCTAGTGGGATCACAACAAACAACTTGTGTTTTTGGAATGATGGCTTCATTTCAAGAAGAATGGTTTGAGAATTTTTGGAACTGGATAATTCAGTGGCCAAAACTATCTCGAAACGCGTGAAATTATCATCCTGAGGCATTATACAAGAGTATGACGAAACTAATGTCATCAGGACTGGAAAAATGAGGTGACATGCACAAACGAGTTTCGTGATGATGTGATGTGTCATGTGATCTTATGAGCTTAAAACGTATGGCAATTTATTTAAGGATTTATATGATATATATATGTATGTATGTATGTATGTATGTATGTATTACTTTATATAAACCCTTTATCATATCTCTTCAGAAAAGGATAATATCTTCCCCTTAAAAAATATGCTCTCCTCATTTATTTTTTCTTTGCCAAATAAAAAACCCATCCTCAATTTGACAGCTCTCCTCTGCCAAGAACTATCGTCGGAGTGCTTTTCACTAAGGGATAGTCATGTGGCATGATGCTAGATGTCACAACAAAGTTCAACAGGTCGCATCATTTGGGTTTGATGGATTTGGGGTGATTAGGGTGGAGATAAGTGAAGATGAGGGTGGCTTAGAGTTCCTCCTTTGAGGCTGCACCTATTTGGATGAGTTGGAGGAGGTGCGATCATCAAAGTTGAATCTGTACGATAGGACTACAGTAAAGTCACGAATTAAAGGAGGCATGCAGACTTAGCTTTGATGATACTATTGCGTTTTTCATCGCACAACGTGATTAACGAGGGTTGTCATGCTCGTTTTCGTAGAGTGTGGCCATATGGTGGTGGTCGTGAAGTCATCGTAGGGATAGCACGGTCGCGATTTAATTAGGGTGGCCAGAGGTGGAATCAAGGGCATGGTCGGGTTTGGCTCATGAAGAGGTAAACATTAGCGGTGTTTTGAGGTTCTCCAATGATCCGAGGCATATGAACATGTGGAGGTCATGGGCAATTTGTGGGTTCAGACAGTCATTTTTAAATTTAAGGAGGATGTCTGAGAAGGATTAAGGAGCAAGTAGGTTAATGAATTAATTAATTATTGTTAATTAGCTAATATTTATAATTCAAATCCTTATTGAACTTGTATCTTTTCCATACGAAGTCCACTCGAAACGCTATCTTCGTTGCTGCACTCATAGGGAGATTATCTACGATATAGTTTGGTCAGTTTCACGGCCACCAATAACAAGCATATATGATTGGGAGGAGTACATAAAGGAAAAGAGTCAGTTATAGACTCAGGTAGATGCATGATTTATGAGCTTTGGTTTGTTTAGGCTTGAAGAGTTCTGGTTTCGTCGGGTAAAGTTATGGGAATGATTTATCTTGATGGAGCTTCGAAACTTTAATGAAGTTTAGTAGCAAGGGATAACTTGAATACGGATTTTTCTATCCGTAAATAATTGGAAGATATCGGTTTTTGTAAAAGGACTTAATTGTACCATTGAGATGACATGACTTGCATACATGATTCTGGAGTAGGGGCGAAGAGACTAAGACGCCAGTCTAGAGTCGGTCAACCACTGATGCGTTATATGGACGGGTACTACAACAGGACCTTCGTGCCAATTTCTTTAAGGTGTTGGTTTTCAAAGGAGCCGACAATATAGCTGTGGATCTTGATAGATCTCTTCGGTGGCTAATGGCAATTTGATACAATCTGCAGACATGGTTTCGGAGCAGAGACAGAGAGAGATTGCGATATCAAAATAAAGTTGGTCTTACATTGTTCTATAGTACCATTGAATATTGTGACAGGACCTACATGCCAACTTCTTTTGAGGTGTTGGCTTTTCAAGGGAGTCTATAATATAGTTGTGGCTCTTAATAGTTCTCTTTGGTAGCTAATGGAGATTCCACACGAGTATCGATTATGGGTATTCGTATTTTAGTATGGGTAGGATGAAGTCTTCGCGAGGTCGATCACATTGAATATGGGTTGAGGTCTATAGTACGATTAAGTATTGACCCTTATTTATTTCAAAAACTATATGAGTACATGTTGGATATCCTTAGTAGACTCCATCCACCAACGATGATGGGTGTTAATCTGTATTCTCTGTTTGTCTTTAATTGTTAGGATTGTACCCGTTATTAGTTAGTTAGTTATCATTGCTTATTGCATGATAGACATATATTGTGACATATATATATTACCTTCCTCTTGTATATTGGGTAACCTGTACCATGGTATATTGTTACAAGTTAGTCGCACTTTAGTTACTGTGCTGACTTATTGATTACAGGAGAAGAGCAGGTTATGGTATGATTTCTTATCTTTTAGGATATGATCACCTTATTCGTTTATAGATAGTCTGGGTTAATCCTGAGCCACGTTTCTAGGGAGGACCGACCGTATCTAGTGGTATCTTATTTTGTATGTATATAACTATGATAAACAATATTTTGATATAGTTCCCCT
Source organism: Allium cepa (assembly GCA_030765085.1). Lineage (NCBI taxonomy): Eukaryota > Viridiplantae > Streptophyta > Magnoliopsida > Asparagales > Amaryllidaceae > Allium > Allium cepa. The sequence goes on from CM060934.1 coordinate 360,035,063, forward strand.
CATGCTAGGTTTTATGTTTCACCTACACTTTGTCTTTGTCTGTTTATGTCTTGATAACTCTTGGTACTCAATTGAGTAGTTTGAGAGCCAGGTGCATTAGGGTTAGGATTGCAAGGTAGTTGAAGCATTCTGTTGGCGAGAAGTTGATATATTGAACACACACACACACACACACACTTGCTTTTGATGAAGTACATGATAGTTCAGACAATTTTGTATACTAGACATAGGATATTAGATATTGTATTCATAACTCCATATGAATGGAGTTGATGTATTCTAACTCTTTGTATTGATATTTATTTATCAGTTTCTTCTGTTAGTTCAGTTCCTTGTTTAAATTCCTTATCCTATTCTATTTATGTACATTCTGCATGTTATATTTTATCTTCCCTATGTAAGGCCGAGTCGATATGACTTGATATGATGTTTAGTTTTTCTTATGTATCATTTCAACCCATAGGGAGTTCTATACTAATAAGGAACTTGTAGAGTGATAACATATATGATAATAATATAACAATCAATAACAAGCACATATCATCAATATAAATAACAGATAATGGTATCATATGTTATAGGTGAACAGATAACATATATATAGTGTGACGTTTCGGATTTTGCCCGCTCAAAAATTGACATCCATACTTCATATCGTATTCGAATGCCATAGATTCGACCGTTCAAATCCGATTCGCCGGAGCTTATAACAACATTTAGTAAATAACACATCGGAATAAAAGAATAATACATTGATATACAACTTTGATACAATATCTGATACAACAGATGATCCAATAGACATCAGAGATATGATACAATAAAATAGCAGCGGAACAATATAACTCTAAGATAGTCTTCAAGGAAGAACTCCAAAACTACAACTCCATTTCCAAGAACCAATCCAACAATAGCTCGAACTCCCAATAACGATGCACCAAGCTCAGTAAGACTGGTGCGATCCAAAGACTGAACTAACTCCAGATAATCCACTATATCTAACTATCTGAAAAACCCAACTCTAGACTGCTCGTGTAGAAAATAATGAGCACCCAGAGTTTAGGAAAGAAACAATAAACTCCGGATCAGTCGTGGGACTGGTGTGAGCAACAAAAACAGTTTATCTTAAAAAAACATTCAACAAAAGATTTTCAAAGTCAATTCGCAATGCTTTTTAAAAATGAGACTACCATAAGGCCTCCCGCACACACACACAATGCAAACGCAGAATCGGAGGAGATTTCTCCTTATGATAGTCAAAGATGCTTGATACGCATTAAAAAGAAACATTTGATATTATTACTAGTGCATATTGTAGAAAAAAAAATCATTTTGAAAGTAAAGATATAAATCTTAGCCAACATAGACATTTCGAACTATGCCTACTATAGCTACCATCTAAACAGTGGGGCGCCACCATAAGTAGATGGCAGGTAATACAACTAATACCGTACAAGGCTCGTATTTGAAGAATGGATTTTCCAACAAATGGTCAGGCCAAGGAACTTCCCATTGCCACATGGAAACGCCTCTGGAAGGATGCCCCGAGAACCAAACCGTTCTCTGCTAAACAAGGCCGGGAACCCCTTTTCCCAAGGGATATTACAAACCCTCAGATATACCACCCCCAGTCCTTTGGGACCTTTAAACGAGAGCTCTCTAACCAACATCACACCATAATAATAAGTGTTTCAACATGAGTAAGTATCTGGGCTCCATACCATGATACTACCCTTTTCCAGAAGGAATGGTCATACCCTAGGGAAGCGATCCCTGAAAACCTTGCCGCACAATTCCTGTTTCGACCATTACCGGTTTGTGAGGCTCGACGAAGTCTCGTCCACAAAAACACACTTCATACAAAAGCCGTGCTTTGGGTCAACAAATGATCATAGAAATGATCACAAAGATAGACGATCAAACAAATGATCCTATCACAAATAATCAACACAATGATCATTTCACAGCAACACTCAGCATGTCACATTACCAAATTGGGAATATATCGCCTCTAACCTTCAACTACATAACCTCTGAGCTCGTACGTCTCAGAGAAGGGTGTTAAGCTAAGAGAATAAATTCTACGCCACCAACAGAAATATATTTGAAAGAAATCAGCTTTATATCTCAAATTGTAATGTCAGACATAACAATTCATACAAGTCTGTTCCGGGCTCGAACAGAACCGAAGGCACTTACAAAGAAGTCCTTGCAATCCGGATATTCACTAATCACGTTCGGACTTCCCATCACATATGGAGTCTCTATACCGGCACGACTCGGTGCAGAAACAATCGATAGGTCATCCTATCGCTTTCGCAAATACCCGGTCTTCATCACCGGTCTCCAAATGCTATCCATAACGTCAAATCACATATTCAGAATGGGTTATACGACACAAAGGTCCTTTCCCGGCTAAACCGAATAGTGAGCGAAAACATTTAAAACATATGGATATGAGATTTCAATTAAGTCACAACTTAATAATTCAAAACTTTCTTTCAAATGGTTTAAATAAATTATCATTTTCAATCTTTTAAACAAAAGATTTCATTTTCACAACCTTTAACGGTTTAAACAATTTTCACATTTTAATCTTTTAAACAAAAGATTCATTCACAGATTTTCCAAATCAATTTTCATTTCAATTTGATTTACTCGTTAAATCTTTAAATCAAAGATTTAACTTATAGCCTTCAAAACAATTTCATTTCAATTTGATTTAAACAAATCATCAATTTAAATCTGTTAAAAATAAACAGATTTAATTCATAGCTTTCAAAAAGAATTCATTCATAACTTAGGAAAATCATTTCTCTATTCAATCTTGAAATACCCCTAATTAACTGGAATCTCAGTTCTTATCTAAAAGTGTTTATCATTTGAAAACAACAGTTATCATTTTGGAAATCTGATTCATTTATACGAGTTGAAATCCTTGGGTTAAATTCAAATTCCCAAAAATAATACTTTAAAAATGATTTAACTCATAATGACTAGTATAATATCATTAATCCCTAGTTTCAAATTACAGAATTCAATTTGAATATTGAATTCAAATTTAAATTAAAGTATTTAAATTCCAACACTTAATCCAGTTATTCAAAATAAATTTCCATCTTTGAAATTCCATTTCAAAAGCTTTTCACTTCTATTCCAATTCCATTTCCAAAACATTTGAATTTAAAAATTCAAATTTTAAACTATTTCAAAAATCTGTGACTTAACCGATTTCCTCGTGAAATCCATAATTGTGTGTGTATGGTGTGGTCCATGGGTTTAACACAATAGTGCAACATCATCAATCATCACAGATTAAAACATAGAAATATAGTTGATAAGCGATATAAACTATAACGCCCATCTTCATTCACAGATCACAGATAGTATACAAATGTAAATAAATATACACAGCTCAATCTACAGAACAAAATATCACAAATCAAATAGGATAATCAATTCAAGGCATTTCATACTATACAATCATTCATAAGCATTCAATAAACATTTGTAAGCAGGAATAATTAATTGCTTAACCCTAATTAATTCAATTCATTTCTAATTTAATTAATTACTTATGAATTTATTATTCAATTCAGATTTATTAATTCCAAATCATTTGATATAAATTAATTTATCAGACACTTTAATTAATTAAATTATTCTTAATCAATCATATTAATTAAATTGACTCTTGAACCAATTATAAAATTAATTAACTTCTTAATTCATTATTTCAAGAAATTTACTCTTTAATTACTTACCATTAAGCAATCATCTCATAATAACAAATCATTAATTACCAATTTATCTTTATCATTAATTTAATCAAAATATTCAAATTTAATTACAATTACTAATTAACCCCTTAATTGCTTTCATTAAGTAATTAACAATTTACAATTGATTATCTAAATTAATTAATCTAATAAATCATCAAAATTAATCACATTAATTTAATTACTTAATAATTCCTAGTTAATTATCTTCATTAACTAATAAAATTTATTAATTACTTTTAAATAAATTTACATTCTTACTTAATCTCTAATTATAAATTAATCTAAATTATTAATTTATAAATTAAATACATAAGTCATTCCTAAATTATTTTATTAATTGAATCATTTAATACCTTAATTATCTCTAAGATAATTTATTTCTTTATTAATGATTAAATTAATATCAATGTGTAGAACATTACCCTTTTTAAATTTAAATTTAAATCACATTTTTGAATATAAGATTCAAAATGATTTACCATTTAGAACTTTAATCAAATTTAAATTGAATTTAAACTTTGTTTAAAACACCTTCAAATTTAAAACTGAATTTATTTCAACTTGTATTTAAATTTCACTTTTAGTCCAGGTTTTAAAATCTTGATTTAAATTTAAGTTTAAATCTTACTTAAGTTAACAAATCCAGACTTGAATTTAAACAGAACAGGCTTCTGTTTTTAAAATGCCTGGAACAAACAGTTTCCCGAGGCCAGACAAAAATGCTTCGAGTTAACCCTCCCATTTACTCGAGTTAAACTCGAGAACAACCTGCTGCTCAAAACAACAGCACTTCACCGAAAATATTCACCCAGATACAAATGTGCACGGTGCACTTGCACGTCACCACCGCTCGCCTCCGGTCGGTGCTTCACCATTGAACAAGTCAACGATCGCCTAACAACCAATCCCCGACCACCCAAATCTCATCGTCAACTTGCATTCGTAATAAGCTAAAAAAAAGAAACCTGGAAACATGTACAGACCCCACCTCCAAAACCTGGAAAACGCCTCGTCTTCCACGCTCCGATCACCGTTCACCACCAAACTCCAGCCGCAGCTTCACCTACGACCCATCCACCATCCCTCCAAACCGCGTCGAACTCGATGCATCAAATAGGGTGAACGAATCCAAAACAAAACTACAGCAAAACTAGGTTTAAAATTTTCAAAGCTCCGCCGCCGTCGCCGCCGTGGCTTCCATCACCTCCGGTCATTTTTCCTACCACCACCGTAGCTTCCTCTATCACCATGAGAAACCCCGATTCCCCCAGCTCAACACGTCACCGGAAATCGCCCAAAACCCCATTTCCCTTCAAAGACGAACTGCACTCAAACCCTTTGTCTAAAAATCAAAATTTTTACTTTAAAAATCATATTTTAGTATAAGAGTTTTGTTTGTAACCCTGAATTCAAGAATTAAGAAGTTCGAAATTTTACTTATTTGAAGTTGGGTTCAGATATCTCGCTTTCCAGAGAAAATACCAAATTGTTTTATCTTAAATAAAATTTTAAACTGAAGCTTGTAATAAAACAACCAAGTTTTATTTAAATCCTATATCCAAATTATGCTTAGATTAAGAGAAAAGGATTTTTGAAGCAAACATGAACTTGAAAATTTAAATACAGAGGTGTATTTCAAGCTATAAACATACAGGCATCATTTCACACAATCATTCAACAATATATGAACACATTTCCATATTTAGTTCAGGCATAAATCAATCAATAATATATAAATATACTTAAGCATTTTTAATTGAAGTTACTCACTTGGAAGAACAGATAACACTTATTGTTTGAAAAATGCAGATGATTCCCTTTTAAATCCTGTTTGTTGTTGATCTTGTTGTTTGAATTGATGTAGTTGCTTTTCTCTTTGTTTTCTGATCTTTGTTATGATTGTTGAACGTATAAACTAAGACAAACCTCATGTATATAGAGAGGACATGCAGGCTCAAGTAAAGTACAGAGTATCATTATATTGTATAATTATTTTTATACAGGCTTGTACAACCCATGCTTTCCTCCTTCCTTCAAGGGTGGCTGAAGAGTAAGCATTTAATGAAAGCATGTTGCTTTATATTTATAGCATGTCGTGTTCATGCTTGTTTACAGCTTATGCTGTTCACTTTATTTTATATGTAAGTGTTGTTTTTTTTTGAATAGTTACTTTCTTGTTTTACTTTGTAGGTTTTTATTTTCTTCTTTTGGCAAGTGCTATTTTATTTTGTTAGTAGATTTTCATAATCTAATGTTTTGTTTGCTGAATACAACACTTTACTCTAGTTTGGTTTACAACCTACTTATCTGGTTCACCTTTATATTTCTACACACTTATATTAAAATGTATGTCTTTTCTTTTGTGATTTTGTTACAAACATACATTTCAAATTTCATTTCTATTCATAGTTTATACTATTAATATTTAACTTATCACCTATATTTTATTTTATTGTTTTTGAAACAATCTCTTATTTGTTAGCTATTGTTATTTATTCGTTGTTATTATTTTTCATTTAAACTTTACTATCAAAATTGATTTAATTCCATACAACTTTCAAATTAAATTTGTTTTGTTTACTAATTTTATGCAGGCTGAGGGTGATATCTTTTGTCATATGCTAATATATTTGTTTACTTTGCCTATTTGCTTTTATTTTAACTTAAATATTTATTTTATCTCTATTTTTAGTTTAAATATTTATCATGAATTTTACTTTAATAATTATTGTTTTACATTTCTCTTTGTACACATATATTTTATATAACTCAAATTATCATCATTTATAAATTTTTAAATCAATTTATTTATTTATTTTTATACTTGTGTCTAAAGTATATTATTTATTTTTCAAAATCATTTATTTAAGAATTTATTTAAAATCCAATATATACATATATATTCACATATATACAAATTTTCAAATCCATATGACTTTACATATTTTCTATTTGAATCGAGGAAACTCGCTTCCATTTATAATTAATTCTACAAATTTTTATTCAAAAATTCATTTAATTATTAATTTAAATTAAATAAAAATCTAGGGTCGTTACAAACTTCCCCCCTTAAAAGAATTTCGTCCTCGAAATTCGCAGGCACGAAAACAACACAGAGATAGACAGATTCGATCTCCTATAATTCCTCAAACTTAAGATATAAATTCCAAACTCAAGTCGGAGTATCTCATAATACATACCAATTTGTCCCTCTTCGGACTTTGGTATTCACAAGAAATTTCAACAGAATTTCAAATTTGGTTTTAAACGAAATCGCTTTATCAATACAATTTAAATTTATCCTTATATTTCATTAACCAATTTTAACTCAATTTAAAATTTCTAATTTCAATTTTCTAGTTCATATTGATTAAAGTTTAAATAAAAAAAAATGATAAGAAATCGATGAAAATATGAAATAAGAATTTCCTACAACAATTCCTAGAGTCATCATCACACCGAAACTTCTTCTGGAGCTGTCACGAATCAATCAAAAGAATTTAGAGACGAATCAAAGAAATTTGATAAGAAAGATTGTTTCCACTGTTGTTACAGAGTATCGACCATTTATAGCCGTATCTCCCTGTCCCCTATCTCGTCCTCTTCTTGCACTCATACTCACTATCAGTGGATAGTAAGAGAATTTACTAAGGCGTTCGAACAGATATCTTAGGGATATACTCATTCTAGGGATACTTCACCCTATCTCTAATGAGCTACTTAATGTGTTACACTCCTGAGCTAAAGTTCGACCCTTAGCTCTGATACCAAATGTGACGTTTCGGATTTTGCCCGCTCGAAAATCGACATCCATACTTCATATCGTATTCGAATGCCATAGATTCGACCGTTCAAATCCGATTCGCCGGAGCTTATAACAACATTTAGTAAATAACACAGCGGAATAAAAGAATAATACATTGATATACATCTTTGATACAATATCTGATACAACAGATGATCCAATAGACATCAGAGATATGATACAATAAAATAGCAGCGGAACAATATAACTCTAAGATAGTCTTCAAGGAAGAACTCCAAAACTACAACTCCATTTCCAAGAACCAATCCAACAATAGCTCGAACTCCCAATAATGATGCACCAAGCTCAGTAAGACTGGTGCGATCCAAAGACTGAACTAACTCCAGATAATCCACTATATCTAACTATCTGAAAAACCCAACTCTAGACTGCTCGTGTAGAAAATAATGAGCACCCAGAGTTTAGGAAAGAAACAATAAACTCCGGATCAGTCGTGGGACTGGTGTGAGCAACAAAAACAGTTTATCTTAAAAAAACATTCAACAAAAGATTTTCAAAGTCAATTCGCAATGCTTTTTAAAAATGAGACTACCATAAGGCCTCCCGCACACACACACAATGCAAACGCAGAATCGGAGGAGATTTCTCCTTATGATAGTCAAAGATGCTTGATACGCATTAAAAAGAAACATTTGATATTATTACTAGTGCATAGTGTAGAAAAAAAAATCATTTTGAAAGTAAAGATATAAATCTTAGCCAACATAGACATTTCGAACTATGCCTACTATAGCTACCATCCAAACAGTGGGGCGCCACCATAAGTAGATGACAGGTAATACAACTAATACCGTACAAGGCTCGTATTTGAAGAATGGATTTTCCAACAAATAGTCAGGCCAAGGAACTTCCCATTGCCACATGGAAACGCCTCTGGAAGGACGCCCCGAGAACCAAACCGTTCTCTGCTAAACAAGGCCGGGAACCCCTTTTCCCAAGGGATATTACAAACCCTCAGATATACCACCCCCGGTCCTTTGGGACCTTTAAACGAGAGCTCTCTAACCAACATCACACCATAATAATAAGTGTTTCAACATGAGTAAGTATCTGGGCTCCATACCATGATACTACCCTTTTCCAAAAGGAATGGTCATACCCTAGGGAAGCGATCCCTGAAAACCTTGCCGCACAATTCCTGTTTCGACCATTACCGGTTTGTGAGGCTCGACGAAGTCTCGTCCACAAAAACACACTTTATACAAAAGCCGTGCTTTGGGTCAACAAATGATCATAGAAATGATCACAAAGATAGACGATCAAACAAATGATCCTATCACAAATAATCAACACAATGATCATTTCACAGCAACACTCAGCATGTCACATTACCAAATTGGGAATATATCGCTGATAACCTTCAACTACATAACCTCTGAGCTCGTACGTCTCAGAGAAGGGTGTTAAGCTAAGAGAATAAATTCTACGCCACCAACAGAAATATATTTGAAAGAAATCAGCTTTATATCTCAAATTGTAATGTCAGACATAACAATCCATACAAGTCTGTTCCGGGCTCGAACGGAACCGAAGGCACTTACAAAGAAGTCCTTGCAATCCGGATATTCACTAATCACGTTCGGACTTCCCATCACATATGGAGTCTCTATACCGGCGCGACTCGGTGCAGAAACAATCGATAGTCATCCTATCGCTTTCGCAAATACCCGGTCTTCATCACCGGTCTCCAAATGCTATCCATAACGTCAAATCACATATTCAGAATGGGTTATACGACACAAAGGTCCTTTCCCGGCTAAACCGAATAGTGAGCGAAAACATTTAAAACATATGGATATGGGATTTCAATTAAGTCACAACTTAATAATTCAAAACTTTCTTTCAAATGGTTTAAATAAATTACCATTTTCAATCTTTTAAGCAAAAGATTTCATTTTCACAACCTTTAACGGTTTAAACAATTTTCACATTTTAATCTTTTAAACAAAAGATTCATTCATAGATTTTCCAAATCAATTTTCATTTCAATTTGATTTACTCGTTAAATCTTTAAATCAAAGATTTAACTTATAGCCTTCAAAACAATTTCATTTCTATTCATAGTTTATACTATTAATATTTAACTTATCACCTATATTTTATTTTATTGTTTTGAAACAATCTCTTATTTGTTAGCTATTTTTATTTATTCGTTGTTATTATTTTTCATTTAAACTTTACTATCAAAATTGATTTAATTCCATACGACTTTCAAATTAAATTTGTTTTGTTTACTAATTTTATGCAGGCTGAGGGTGATATCTTTTGTCATATGCTAATATATTTGTTTACTTTGCCTATTTGCTTTTATTTTAACTTAAATATTTATTTTATCTCTATTTTTAGTTTAAATATTTATCATGAATTTTACTTTAATAATTATTGTTTTACATTTCTCTTTGTACACATATATTTTATATAACTCAAATTATCATCATTTATAAATTTTTAAATCAATTTATTTATTTATTTTTATACTTGTGTCTAAAGTATATTATTTATTTTTCAAAATCATTTATTTAAGAATTTATTTAAAATCCAATATATACATATATATTCACATATATACAAATTTTCAAATCCATATGACTTTACATATTTTCTATTTGAATCGAGGAAACTCGCTTCCATTTATAATTAATTCTACAAATTTTTATTCAAAAATTCATTTAATTATTAATTTAAATTAAATAAAAATCTAGGGTCGTTACATATAGCAATGTAAAAAAACAACAGCAACATATTTCAATTGCCGTCTTAATTAAAGTCAACTTTAATAAATATAAGAACGTTAATCATGAGTGATTGCTCACCTTTCGAGGCTAGAGAGGATAGACAAAACAACAAGCTACGAATTCCAAAGTAAAGAAAGATTGGCACAAATTTGACCAACAAAGCTGACAGCTTGGAATTGACGAAACCGAATCAAAACTGGATCGATGAAGATAATTGGTATAAGTGAACATGTGTGTATATATATATATCTATGTGTATATATACAACTATATATATAAAGTCATATTCTAAATCCAGCACATTTTAAATTTAAATATATATGTGTTTTTTTAAGATTTATATTATTATAACATACTTAAAATCACTATAGTTGTAAACATACTATATAACAAATATATAACAGTACATTCATAAACTAGTATACATACAAACACCAACATAAAATTTGCTTTATAACAGCCCAAACCACTAAACAAAATTCATTTTCATATACTTTGTAAACATATATATGCTACTGAAAACAAAAAAAAACTATAACACACAACTAACTTATAATATATACTGTATCCTTTTATGAAATACATATACTAGCAAAATAATAATTATAACAACATATTTTATTTTATTTTTCTATATACATATAAAGTAAACATATATATTAACATTATGACCTGCATAATATACGAATAACTTTCACAGCAAAACACAAGACATCATATAACTATCATATATTAAATTGGTATACATTAACCTATGTATAATTGTAAACTGTTGAAATTATATATAAAATACTTCTATATATAAGATATGAACTTTTAAATAGCAATACAGAATATAAATCTTATATATATATATATATATATGCATTGTAAACACTTCATACGGTAACCAAGAAATAGCTTGCAAAGCATATATATAGTGCTATCTATAATTATATATAAAACCATCTAAAACCATATATATACACATTTATAATTTAATAAACTGTAATAACATATACACCATTGCCTTGTCAAATCTCAAAAATCAAGTTGCAGGTTATAAGCTTATATATATACTAATATTTACAAAACGTTGTGTTAATTATTATATACAAAACATATATATGAAGCCGAAATATATATACAAAGCTGTTATGCAAGAAAATTTAGAAAACATAGATTATGACTCACTATACAAACATATATTAACAGATATATATAACCCAAACCAGATTATACTTATATATATAGTGTGTGTGTATATATGCAAGAATTCTCATGTATACAATATATAACTCCTATATATAATGTATAACATTCCCAGAGAAGACAAGATACCTGGAAAGAAAAAGGAACATGGAAAACGTGAAAGAGGAGTGGTGGTGTGAGGCTCGGGAAGGCGGACCGAAGGTGTAACGGCCCTGAATTTTTTTGAACAATTTAAATTGTAAATATTTAATTAATTTTAAATATTTGAATGATAATTTAAATTGAATTCCCAATATAACTGTGAATTTTGCGATTAAATATTAAAATTTAATCTATACAAAGTTGAATAAAAATTTAAATTTGACTTTGGAGTTGAAATTGAATATTGAATTTGTATTTTTAATTCAAACTAATGACATAGGAAAATAATTTGGATACAAGTATTATTTATGTAAATTTATAAATTGATGGTTAGTTTTAATAACATTGTTCTTTAATCTAAATAAAATGGAATGAATTTTATCAATACAAACACAAGCATAAAATCTAATTGTGAAACATGTTAATATAAATTAACGCTTGATAGTTGAACTTCAGAACGTTTATATACCTATAAAGCTTACTAAAGAAAAAGAAAAATATTTTCGACAGTAACGATTCCGAATTTTAAATTATTTTAGATTGATAACTGATTTAATTCTTGATTTAAAATTGTGAGATTAATTGGTTAATCGATTTGAGTTTTTCCAAATTCAAATAAATTATGTTGTTTATTTATAAAGAGATAGTTTCTTTTATAAATTGTTTTGAGTTAATATCTAGATAATGAAGGAATGACAATTATAAATTGTGCCTAATTGCTGTTGGAATTTTAAACGGTTCAATTCCTCTAAAATTTAGTTATAATTCTTTAATAATTTGATTAAGGAATCAGGTGGGCTTTACAATTTTCTTAGCCCATGGTTTTGCTTAAGTGCTGTAATATTATCTAAGGCTATACTCGATCCCCTCTCTATTTCATTCGTAACCCTAGAAATCAAAGAAAACAAAACAATGGCGACCGATACCCCCTTCATCATTTCAAAGCAGATCGAAAAAAAAAGAAAACCTAAATCTAAAAATCAAACGAGGAAACGATATAATGGTGGCTCGTCTTTCGGCTTCGTTCCAAAAAAATTTGGCTTTCGTCTTCGCTTCGGTGAAAGGTGAGTACTTTTAGTAACTCACATCTAGTTCAACTTAGTGTTTTAATTTGCGTTTGATTTGGTTTCATCATTGGTAGTTTCTGACCTAATTTTGACTTGGTTCGATTTCGTGTTTCCTTGATTTTGATTTTTTTCTGGAAATTTTGGTTCCGTGGATTTTGAGGACGTTGATGATTTTGGGTTGTCGACTTTGGCCATTCTTCGGCCATGCGGCTTTGTTAAAATTTGTACCTTGGTTTGTAAATTCTCGGCTTTGTGTTCGTGATGCTTGACCATTTTCGTGAATTTCCCTATTGACCCAATTGTAGTAGCTTTGAATTTTGAGATGTTTGTGATTGATTCAAGTAGTAATGTGGTTGCATGAATGATAATATTTCCTGTTTATATAAGTATGTGTGTGTGAAATTGTATGCATGAATGGTTACAGGGGTGTGTGTCTCTGTTTAAACAAATCATAAGAAAAAAATCAGTACAAATAAATCCACAATTCCCAAATAGACAGCTTTTAGTCTTTGTTTTTGAAAGGAAATGGTTTGTAGCTATGTAATTTTGTTTGTAAAATAGTTTCATAAAATTTTATTTACTAAGCAGTCCACAGAAGTAAGGGTACAGTAAAATAAAAATAATAAAGGAAAATCAATGTCTATGAATTCAACCTCAAAACAAGCTTCTCTGTTTTATAACTATGAGTAAATTTTAAAACTTTAGTAAATTTGGTTGCATGCTAGGTTATTGAAATGAATAGGTATTGTATGTATATACATAAGTGAAATCTGATGAGAACAGACACTGCATGTATGATTTTTCAAATCAATTTCCCTCAGCCCAATATAAGTTTGGATTTAAGATTTAAATAAAACTTGTATGTTTTGTCATAATGAAGGTTTTAAATTTTTTTTTTTGTTTAAGTTAAATTTAAGTTTGGAATCTCACTGGAAGTTTTAAAAACAAATTTGCATTCAAGCAAGCAAGTTCAGGCTTTCATCTTTGAAAAACAGTCAGGAAGTTTTCTGTCTTCTGGGAAGAAAAATTTGTGAGCAAACTTCTTTTTCCTTAAACTTGAACTTCTTCATTTCCTGGAATCTGTTTATTTTTCTTTTTTGTTTGTGAGCAATCTCACTTGCCTCTATTCTTGTTTTGTTTTGATACTTGTGATTGGTGTTTAAATATGAAATGGAATCTTACCTAGATGTTGGATATGAAATCAAAATATTGTATACAGACATATATGCCTGTCCTTATAGTTACAGGCACGAGTAGATAAAAAAAAAAGAATAGAAAAAAAACATGCTGTCTTGAATTTGCTTAGTTGATCTGGTAGCTGTGCATCATTCAGTCCGCCTTTGTGAAATTTTGACATTCCATCTTTAAATATTTTGTACTCAATATGTGTTTATGTGTATTGAGTTGTACTGTGCATGTATTGTATCCATTCATATTGGACTGTGCTCATTATAATCATGGTCATTTGTTGTTGTCTGGTAGCATTGCTGCATCACTGCAATTAGTTCATGTAGGTCTGCATTCACTTGCTTCTGTATTGGCTTGATGGTTTTCTTCTTGGGTTGTCTGCACTTTGATATTTTGTAGTTCCATTCATTCTTGTTTCAGTGAAATTCATATAGTAATTCTAGTTAGCATTGTTGCATTGTCCACTTGAGTTGTTTGTGAATTTGGTCGAGTTCATATCCACTGTGGTCATCTAATGCAGCATACATATATAAGTTGATTCATACTTATGCTGTGCACCATTTATATTTTCCACTGATACTATCAGGTGTACATCACTGATTCATGCTTAACTTGAGTTTTCATTGGATAAATTTGCTGAGATGATTTTTGCCTCGCATTGACCTTGCCCTGTACTATTTCAACCTGGTTTGCATCTGTTTGGGTCAGATTTATGCATTGGTCTGCCACCTTTATGCCTTTGATACTGTGCATTTGAACTTGCTGCATATAGTTGCTAGTTTCCTCGATTAAATACTAAGTTCCGCCATATTTTTGCTTGACTGTCTGCACTTTTTCATATATCACCTGAGTTTCCACTTCTGTATCTTGGTGGTGGTTGTTGCAGTATGTCACTGTCATGTTGTACTATTCATGTTCTGGCTTGTGTGTTGTCTCTGACCTGATGACTTTGGTTTTTCATTGTCCACACATGTTCATTTGAGTTGTCTGCATTTTCACTGTTGCCTTTGGTTACCTGTGTCTGATCATTGCTTGGTCATTGCACTGATTCTTGGTGGCTTGAGCATTTGGTCTGTGTTGCATTGTTCCATGTACACTTTGACATCCATGTTCTTCACTGTGTTGATTGTTGGTTTAGTTGTGCTTGTCACTAAGTTTTTTGTGTATACTTGTGGCTGGTCATTGATCTGATCATTGCACTTGCTGTTGTGTGCTTAATATCATGTTAGTTCGAATTGCACTGCATATATATACATGTTCTTCATGTTGTATGGATTTGCTTGTGTACTTGTCATTTTTAAAACTGCTGCTTGTACTTGTGATTATTGGTTTCATGTGAACTGAGCATGTCGACCTGTATTCAGTTGCATTTGTAACTGTGTACATTTTCATGTGATTTTCCATCATCTTATATTTGCATTCCTGGAGTTTTGCTCACTGGACTTCACTGGACTTTACTGTTAAGGCTGTCCATTTGAACCATTGACTGTGCATTCTCTACTTGTATTGTCCACTTTTGTTCAACTGAGTTGTGTTGTTGTTTATGTCTGTGAGACTGGGCATGTGTGCTTATTACTGCAGCCACACAGTATTTATTTTAATTGATATTTCTTTTGCTTTTGATTCATTGATTTCTTTGCGTATTTCATATACAGTATTGGCGAGGCCGTGCACGCGTGCGTGTACGGCAGCCAATCAGTTTCGATTTTGATGCTTTTCAGTAACTTTTCAATTAATTGAATTAATTTGATTTAAGTTGATGATTTTGTTTTTAATTGCCGTTTAGGCAAATTTTGATGTTTTTTTTTCTCTAAATTATCTTTTTAAAAGGAATTTTTTTTTCATCCATCTTCATTAAAATTTAAATCTGCTGATTTATTGTTTAACACTTTTGAGTGTTATCATTTACCGTTATCCGATTTCTTGTAAAGGGTCGGATAGGTAAATTTATCTTTGAGTGTCGTCTAATTTCTATTTTAATTATTATTGCTTCTATGCACTAATAACTGAGTTTGAATTAGACTGACCCGTGTATTATTTTCTTTTTGATGTAATACTCGGGTCAGACCGAGTATTTTTACAGCTTGAAGATTTTCTCGCAGCGAAGTTAGAGAGAGAGGGGAAAGCACTTCACTAAAGATTTTCAGAAAAATTTTCTTGTACTTTAAAAAGATATATGTTTGTTCCGCTGTATAAAATTCAATGCATTGTACAAACTCTGATATATGTATAAAAATTCATTTATGTAAAATATTATGATTATTCTGTGATTTTGTGGCTGTTTCTGTTTAAACTCTATAAACTGAATAACAATCCGTCATTTTGAACGTCTCAAGTTGGTTTAGTTACCGACTGGGGGCGGTCAGAACGGCGGGTCGTTACAAAAGTGGTATCAGAGCTTTGGTTTACACAAAGCTTAGTTTATGGCGTTTAATATGAATAGTTACTAGAATCACTTTAAAGAAAGTGTTTTCAAAATCTAAAGAAGTTTAAAATTGTTTTCTTTAAAATAAAAAGTATTTTGAAAATTAGAATTATTTTTGAAAATTCCCCTCTCTAAATTTAGGTTTGCGATAGTTTCTTTTCGGTGAGGTCTCCTTAGATTTGAGTCTCGAACATTTGAAAACTCATTAACGAATTGTTGAGATTTATGAAAAATGAAATATGAGTTAAGTGAATTGATGAATTGGTTTAAATCCAATATTTTGAATATCTCCAAAATAATAAATTGGGTAATAAAATAACATTTCAATTTAGTTATAGCCAAGTGGATAATTAAACTATAACTTGGGAATTTGATTCTGAATTCTTTTGAAAATTGATTTCAAACGTTATGAAGAACGATTTAGTAAATAAATGGATTATAAGTACTTAACTTATAAATGGACTTTTGGTATATAATTGAGTTATATAAATTGAATTTGAACTAATAAAGAAGATTTATAAATCGAAGTTTTATAAATAGAAATGGAATTTGTAAAGATTGTTTATAAATTCGAAACCAATTGAATTTGATAAATGAAAAATAGAAGTTATTAAAGGAGATATATTCGTGATTTTGGACAGCGAATTATCCTTTATGTTAGATGTTGTGATAGTAAATGTTGGTTGGGAATTTTATCCACGATTTTGGACAGTGGATAATCTTTTAAATAAATATGTAGAAACATTGAATTGAATAAATAAGTATATTCATGATTTTGGACAGTGAATATATTATTGAATAAAACGGATATGTTTTAGGGAAGTGATATTATGAAATGAGGTTAATGTGGAAATATAAATTTAATGGAACCAAGTCGATGAATGGCTTACTAAAGAACTAGTTGATTATTTTTGAAATAGAAAAGCAAATGCAAAGTTCAAATGAGATTTAGATTTCAAATTTGAAGTTGTCAACATGATAATCCATTATAGGTTTAATAAATTCAGTGATGAATTTGAAATTAAACGTGCGGAAAATTTAATTAAGTGAAAAACTTAATATTGAAAGGTTTGAAATTGGTTTAAAATAAATATTATGAAAAGTATGAGGAATTCAAACTATGAATTAAGTTGAAGTTGAAAAAGTTAATGGTTTTAAAGATGTTTTAAAATGCATTAAGTATCGAATACATAGATTTCAACATTCATTGTTGAAATAGACGTTTTCGAGAAATAAGGAAATGGTGGACTATAACACTGTTGTTATAGTAAATGGTTTCCGAAAGGAAATGTTGTTTATAGTATTGGGATTTATAAATCTATCTTAAATTTCGAATCCCTGTACTAGTGATTTTTGAGTTGTTGTAACGATGTTTTACGTAACATTCGTTTTGACTCAAATAAATGTGTTTAAAAGAACGCTTTCCTTAAAGAATGGAATATATACTTAATTATGATCTAAGTATAGTGAATATTTTCAAAGTGTTGAAAATAAATGGATTTGTGAATTACTTATTATTGAATAAGTATGGAAATATTTTCCAATATGAAATGAAAGGTTTGAAATTTTATCTTTTAAAGATAAAGTGAAAAGTGAATGTTTTGAGATTTTATCTTTTAAAGATAAATTGAAAATGAATATGTGAAATCGATTTGAAAATCGTATATTCATAGATATTTTGGAAATGTAAATTCATTATGGAATTTATAAAAGAAAGGGAAATTTGTTTAAAAATAAACATTGATTTATTTTTGAAGTGTGGAAATAAATTTACGGATTTGGAACGTAAGTTTAAAATAAATCGGTAAGGATTTATTTGATTGATTTAAATGAACCATTTTAAGTTTAAAATGGATAAATATTTGGAAATGTTTCCGTTTAAGGAAATTGCTTTGAAATTTGTTTTCAAAGATTGAAAGGTGAAAAAAAATGATTTGAAATTTGTTTTCAAATGGTTAAGTGTGGAAAAAAAATTATATATATATCTTGTGTAGATATTTTTTGGGGAATTGGAACAATTAGTTCAACTTTGAATTTTGAATGGTTGATTTGGATTGTATGTCTAACATTGTGAATTGACGACATAGCAATTGATCTCTATTAAATATATATCTGTTGGTGGCGGAGAATTTATTCTCTTAGCTTAACACCCTTCTCTGAGACGTACGAGCTCAGAGGTTATATATCGATAGACATCAATTATGTGTTGAGAATTGACGATGTAACATGAAATCCAAATCGAGTGTGAAGTCGATAATAAATTGGATTATGAATATGAATTAGGTTTGAGATAACCTTAAATTTCCAAATCGACTTAGAGGAAAATTTTAAATGGATAATGAAATGGAAAATTTGTGAATCCTCTATTTGTTATGGGTATGAGATATTGAGGTTTTCAGAACGTATATATATATGAGAATACGATAAATTCGAAAACCATTAGTTTGGAAGGTAATTGTTATGGAAAACTTATGTAAGTACATGAGTATGATATGTACGAATTGTGAAATGAAATATTATATATGTATATATGATATTATGTTTTCCAAATTGAGGATATGGAAAAGTACCTTCCATTTAAAATTTGTGAAGGTTGTTGGAACTCGAGATGAGTGTCCATTTGAAAATCGTAGCTACGTAGAATTCCATTAGTTGGATTGACCTTTTGTATTCCATTAGTTGGATTGGCCCTTTGTTTTCCATTAGTTGGATTGGCCATTTGTTTTCCATTAGTTGGAGTGACTAGCGAAATTTGAGGCGCGAGATGCCTACAGTTACAAGCGATTCCACTGGGATAGTGGCGTAACCGCTGTGTAAACTGCAATCTAGAAGCCAAAGCGAAATTCGAGGGGCGAGATGCCTACGGTCACAAGCGATTCTACTGGGATAGTAGCGTAACCGCCGTGTGGACCGCGATCTTTGGCAACAACCATGGTGAAATTCAAGAGATGAGAAATCTATAGTTTACAAGCGATTCTACTAGGATAGTAGCGAAACCGCCGGGTAAACTGTGATCCATGGAGGAATGTGCTTTCCATATCCATTTTTAAAAATATTTTTTAAAAGTATTTTCACTGGAAATTGAAGCAAGTATATTTAGTACTTGGAGATATTTAGACTTGCGCCTGGCCAGCGTATGCCTAATGTCTTTAAGAACGACAATAGACTTGTTAAATTTCGGGTTAGCAAGTATTTTCAAACTTTAAATAGCAAATCAATAATCTGAAATTAAAGTAACATAAATTCCAACCTAATGAACTAAGGAAGAGGATTTTTGAAATGTTTTGAAAGTCCACAGCTTTGGAAAAGTTATACTATGTAAATTTCTTAAATGAAGAATTTCAAATTTAAAATTTGGGTTTTGTAAGTTGAAAACTTTAGTAAAAGACTTTTGCGTCTTGATTGTAGAAAATGTTGAGCAAATGAGTTAATTAACAAGGCTATTGAGATAAAACAAATGGAACTCATTTTTTTTTTAATAAGTATCAAGCTTGGTAAAATTGTGTAAAATATAAATATCGGTGAAATTTTAACAATCATTTTTCCTTACTTGTAATTTCGGGACGAAATTCTTTTAAGGAGGGGAGATTGTAACGGCCCTGAATTTTTTTGAACAATTTAAATTGTAAATATTTAATTAATTTTAAATATTTGAATGATAATTTAAATTGAATTCCCAATATAACTGTGAATTTGGCGATTAAATATTAAAATTTAATCTATACAAAGTTGAATAAAAATTTAAATTTGACTTTGGAGTTGAAATTGAATATTGAATTTGTATTTTTAATTCAAACTAATGACTTAGGAAAATAATTTGGATACAAGTATTATTTATGTAAATTTATAAATTGATGGTTAGTTTTAATAACATTGTTCTTTAATCTAAATAAAATGGAATGAATTTTATCAATACAAAATACAAGCATAAAATCTAATTGTGAAACATGTTAATATAAATTAACGCTTGATAGTTGAACTTCAGAACGTTTATATACCTATGAAGCTTACTAAAGAAAAAGAAAAAATATTTTCGACAGTAACCATTCCGAATTTTAATTTATTTTAGATTGATAAGTGATTTAATTCTTGATTTAAAATTGAGAGATTAATTGGTTAATCGATTTGAGTTTTTCCAAATTCAAATAAATTATGTTGTTTATTTATAAAGAGATAGTTTCTTTTATAAATTGTTTTGAGTTAATATCTAGATAATGAAGGAATGACAATTATAAATTGTGCCTAATTGCTGTTGGAATTTTAAACGGTTGAATTCCTCTAAAATTTAGTTATAATTCTTTAATAATTTGATTAAGGAATCAGGTGGGGTTTACAATTTTCTTAGCCCTTGGTTTTGCTTAAGTGCTGTAATATTATCTAAGGCTATACTCGATCCCCTCTCTATTTCATTCGTAACCCTAGGAATCAAAGAAAACAAAACAATGGCGACCGATACCCCCTTCATCATTTCAAAGCAGATCGAAAAAAAAAGAAAACCTAAATCTAAAAATCAAACGAGGAAACGATATAATGGTGGCTCGTCTTTCGGCTTCGTTCCAAAAAAATTTGGCTTTCGTCTTCGCTTCGGTGAAAGGTGAGTACTTTTAGTAACTCACATCTAGTTCAACTTAGTGTTTTAATTTGCGTTTGATTTGGTTTCATCATTGGTAGTTTCTGACCTAATTTTGACTTGGTTCGATTTCGTGTTTTCTTGATTTTGATTTTTTTCTGGAAATTTTGGTTCTGTGGATTTTGAGGACGTTGATGATTTTGGGTTGTCGACTTTGGCCGTTCTTCGGCCATGCGGCTTTGTTAAAATTTGTACCTTGGTTTGTAAATTCTCGGCTTTGTGTTCGTGATGCTTGACCATTTTCGTGAATTTCCCTATTGACCCAATTGTAGTAGCTTTGAATTTTGAGATGTTTGTGATTGATTCAAGTAGTAATGTGGTTGCATGAATGATAATATTTCCTGTTTATATAAGTATGTGTGTGTGAAATTGTATGCATGAATGGTTATAGGGTTGTGTGTCTTTGTTTAAACAAATCATAAGAAAAAAATCAGTACAAATAAATCCACAATTCCCAAATAGACAGCTTTTAGTCTTTGTTTTTGAAAGGAAATGGTTTGTAGCTATGTAATTTTGTTTGTAAAATAGTTTCATAAAATTTTATTTACTAAGCAGTCCACAGAAGTAAGGGTACAGTAAAAATAAAAATAATAAAGGAAAATCAATGTCTATGAATTCAACCTCAAAACAAGCTTCTCTGTTTTATAACTATGAGTAACTTTTAAAACTTTAGTAAATTTGGTTGCATGCTAGGTTATTGAAATGAATAGGTATTGTATGTATATACATAAGTGAAATCTGATGAGAACAGACACTGCATGTATGATTTTTCAAATCAATTTCCCCTCAGCCCAATATAAGTTTGGATTTAAGATTTAAATAAAACTTGTATGTTTTGTCATAATGAAGGTTTTAATTTTTTTTTTGTTTAAGTTAAATTTAAGTTTGGAATCTCACTGGAAGTTTTAAAAACAAATTTGCATTCAAGCAAGCAAGTTCAGGCTTTCATCTTTGAAAAACAGTCAGGAAGTTTTCTGTCTTCTGGGAAGAAAAATTTGTGAGCAAACTTCTTTTTCCTTAAACTTGAACTTCTTCATTTCCTGGAATCTGTTTATTTTTCTTTTTTGTTTGTGAGCAATCTCACTTGCCTCTATTCTTGTTTTGTTTTGATACTTGTGATTGGTGTTTAAATATGAAATGGAATCTTACCTAGATGTTGGATATGAAATCAAAATATTGTATACAGACATATATGCCTGTCCTTATAGTTACAGGCACGAGTAGATTTAAAAAAAAGAATAGAAAAAAAAACATGCTGTCTTGAATTTGCTTAGTTGATCTGGTAGCTGTGCATCATTCAGTCCGCCTTTGTGAAATTTTGACATTCCATCTTTAAATATTTTGTACTCAATATGTGTTTATGTGTATTGAGTTGTACTGTGCATGTATTGTATCCATTCATATTGGACTGTGCTCATTATAATCATGGTCATTTGTTGTTGTCTGGTAGCATTGCTGCATCACTGCAATTAGTTCATGTAGGTCTGCATTCACTTGCTTCTGTATTGGCTTGATGGTTTTCTTCTTGGGTTGTCTGCACTTTGATATTTTGTAGTTCCATTCATTCTTGTTTCAGTGAAATTCATATAGTAATTCTAGTTAGCATTGTTGCATTGTCCACTTGAGTTGTTTGTGAATTTGGTCGAGTTCATATCCACTGTGGTCATCTAATGCAGCATACATATATAAGTTGATTCATACTTATGCTGTGCACCATTTATATTTTCCACTGATACTATCAGGTGTACATCACTGATTCATGCTTAACTTGAGTTTTCATTGGATAAATTTGCTGAGATGATTTTTGCCTCGCATTGACCTTGCCCTGTACTATTTCAACCTGGTTTGCATCTGTTTGGGTCAGATTTATGCATTGGTCTGCCACCTTTATGCCTTTGATACTGTGCATTTGAACTTGCTGCATATAGTTGCTAGTTTCCTCGATTAAATACTAAGTTCCGCCATATTTTTGCTTGACTGTCTGCACTTTTTCATATATCACCTGAGTTTCCACTTCTGTATCTTGGTGGTGGTTGTTGCAGTATGTCACTGTCATGTTGTACTATTCATGTTCTGGCTTGTGTGTTGTCTCTGACCTGATGACTTTGGTTTTTCATTGTCCACACATGTTCATTTGAGTTGTCTGCATTTTCACTGTTGCCTTTGGTTACCTGTGTCTGATCATTGCTTGGTCATTGCACTGATTCTTGGTGGCTTGAGCATTTGGTCTGTGTTGCATTGTTCCATGTACACTTTGACATCCATGTTCTTCACTGTGTTGATTGTTGGTTTAGTTGTGCTTGTCACTAAGTTTTTTGTGTATACTAGTGGCTGGTCATTGATCTGATCATTGCACTTGCTGTTGTGTGCTTAATATCATGTTAGTTCGAATTGCACTGCATATATATACATGTTCTTCATGTTGTCTGGATTTGCTTGTGTACTTGTCATTTTTAAAACTGCTGCTTGTACTTGTGATTATTGGTTTCATGTGAACTGAGCATGTCGACCTGTATTCAGTTGCATTTGTAACTGTGTACATTTTCATGTGATTTGCCATCATCTTATATTTGCATTCCTGGAGTTTTGCTCACTGGACTTCACTGGACTTTACTGTTAAGGCTGTCCATTTGAACCATTGACTGTGCATTCTCTACTTGTATTGTCCACTTTTGTTCAACTGAGTTGTGTTGTTGTTTATGTCTGTGAGACTGGGCATGTGTGCTTATTACTGCAGCCACACAGTATTTATTTTAATTGATATTTCTTTAGCTTTTGATTCATTGATTTCTTTGCGTATTTCATATACAGTATTGGCGAGGCCGTGCACGCGTGCGTGTACGGCAGCCAATCAGTTTCGATTTTGATGCTTTTAAGTAACTTTTCAATTAATTGAATTAATTTGATTTAAGTTGATGATTTTGTTTTTAATTGCCGTTTAGGCAAATTTTGATGTTTTTTTTTCTCTAAATTATCTTTTTAAAAGGAATTTTTTTTTCATCCATCTTCATTAAAATTTAAATCTGCTGATTTATTGTTTAACACTTTTGAGTGTTATCATTTACCGTTATCCGATTTCTTGTAAAGGGTCGGATAGGTAAATTTATCTTTGATTGTCGTCTAATTTCTATTTTAATTATTATTGCTTCTATGCACTAATAACTGAGTTTGAATTAGACTGACCCGTGTATTATTTTCTTTTGGATGTAATACTCGGGTCAGACCGAGTATTTTTACAGCTTGAAGATTTTCTCGTAGCGAAGTTAGAGAGAGAGGGGAAAGCACTTCACTAAAGCTTTTCAGAAAATTTTTCTTGTACTTTAAAAAGATATATGTTTGTTCCGCTGTATAAAATTCAATGCATTGTACAAACTCTGATATATGTATAAAAATTCATTTATGTAAAATATTATGATTATTCTGTGATTTTGTGGCTGTTTCTGTTTAAACTCTATAAACTGAATAACAATCCGTCATTTTGAACGTCTCAAGTTGGTTTAATTACCGACTGGGGCCGGTCAGAACGGCGGGTCGTTACAGAAGGGGAAGCAAAAGTGGCAGAGGAATGCGCAGGCGGTAGAGGGAAGACTCGGCTTGCCAGTGGTGAGGTTGGTGATGTGAGTGGGTTTGGTGTGGGGTGAAGCTGCATGGTTCAGGCAAACATATTCCTTTTTTTTATATGAAGCGACAGAAAGAGGGTAGGCGGCGAAGAAGAAAAGGCAGGAGCAAGTGTTTCTTGGTGGAAACGAATGAAAGGCCAGAGAACAGTGAATGAACCATAAATAATTATCAACCGGGAATAGTGAAATTCATAAGGTAAATATCTGGGAATTTTAAAAGGCAATGGCTATTGTTTCACACGGTAAAAATATGGGAAAACAAAAGGTACAAAACGGCATCGATACGGTTACTATTTTCGTGGATTTCACCGCGTACCGGACATCAAAAAATAGAATTGAATATACCACAGAGATCAAAACGACGAGACGATCAAAATGGTATACAGATATTAGTAGTATGATCATCCTATTAAAAGTCGATAATCGATACTGAAAATGCTGCTAAAACGCCGAAAATAAGAAAAACGGAGCAATAGCAGTCAAAATCTAGATAAACGAAATATGACATCTCATTCAAAAAATGATTTACAAATTTATTATGTAAAATATTCAGGTTTGGAAAACATTTTATTATCATCAATTTTTAACTGATTTGAATTGAACCAAAATTACACAATAAAATAAACTTTCATATTTCCAGATAAAAATTTACCATTTGCTATGTTTATAAATACGTATTCCAAATATCAAATTTCCAATCCAAAATTTTATTATTTAAAACTTCACATAATTAAGTTAATTACGTTAATAAAACCATTAAAATTTACGGGTCGTTACACTCTCCCCCACTCAAAACTTTTCGTCCTCGAAAAGGAACGAGGTAGGAGAATAGAAACAACCAGAAAGAAAAATAGATTGAGCTACAAAATGAAACAATTAATTTAAACCATATAACTTTCAATTTAAATAACTTAACAATTAAGAGTTTGGTTTAATCCATTTTATTAAATCAATAAATAGCTATTCATTTCAATTTTTTTAGTTCAATCTGTCAATTCAAATCATATAATTTTCATTTAGTTTTTAAATTGATTTCTGTTCAATTATTTCAAGTTTTAAATATTTATTCCAAAATTTGGCTTCATTTTAATAATTGAAATCATCCTTTAACATAAATTTAAGAATTGAATTTCTGATTCACTTCAAACCATTTAGAGATAAATGCATCCAAATATATATATATAAGATTTATAAATATATACTTTTATACAATTCAAGTCGTATTTAAGAAATTCAAATCAAATTATTTCCAAAACAAAAGTGTAGCAAAGCTATAGAATGGTCTCTTCACTTCGAAGTTCGAAAGTGAATATCGATGATGTGGCCGCCATCACCGAAATTATTTTCCAGCGACAAAAGAGAAGAGTACTGATTTAAATATTTAAAAATTCTTTGGAAACGATTTCTATTCGTAAATACTTTAAATAATATACATTTTAAAACTTTAAAACCAAAGCTTGAAATCATCGAAAAATTAAATTCTCACCTTCTTAATTTAAATTCATTTCAATTCCAAATCAGTTTATAACCATATTTTATAATTCCATTTATTTATATCATGTGACAATAGTCGATGATTTACAAAGCAATAAATGAAAATAAAATATTATCATTTCAAACAACCAATTCATTTAACTATTTAATTTTAAAAAATTACTTATATATATAATATAATCATACAAAATTATTTCATTTATCAAATTTGAAAACAATATTGTGTCAGTTGGCTCTGTTCAAGTGTTTTGGAATTCCTATCGATAGTGTTGATTAAACGAACCGATTGAAACCCCAAATCAATATTAATAACTCAAACAACACAATATATAAAACATTTTTATACAAATTTATAAATACACTCCCTCACTCGATTATTAAAAATGGATTTCAAAGCAAAGATATAGATTGAAATACAAAGGGACCCTAATCAAAAGAATTCTAACTAGAAAATAGGCTCGAAAGGGGAATAAGAAAATCGAATAACAAGAGAAAAAAGATGGATAGACTTATATAAATCACAGGCAACCTTAACCGGGTGAACCGAGACTTCAAGAATAAGATCGATGTAGAATTCTAAGGCAAATCGATATTAGATCACAAGAGATAGAATTCGGTATAGCAAGAGATAGAAGCATCGTAAACCGAGGATATAGAAATCTCCAGTGAATCAATGCCTGTTGTACATGAATTTTACCCCTCTACAATCATTTAGTGGAGGTATGGGATACTCCAGAATCAAGAAGAATTTGGGTAGGGAAAGACAAGAATGGGTTTTGGAACCGAGGGGAACGTTCCAAAATTCAATGGAAACTCGAATCAAAGAGGAAGAACTCAAGCTCGAACGAAAGTGATTCCGTAATTAAATTTACTACATATGCTAAGTTTTTCCTAAAACCAGAGCTCTGATACCACATGTAACATCCCGATATTTTCAACTATTCTCATCCGCACATGTCGGACCTGAATTGCTCAAATATCAGAATGTTAATTTATATTTGGCAAAACTAAGCATATACAGTAAATAAATAAATCACAGAACCACAGACTCAGAGTAATATAATAATAAGCAGCAGATACAAATGAATAGTAATTCATGAAGTTACTATATATAACAGAGTTAAAACAAGGTACAACAGAAGTCTTGAATACAATAATCAAATAACAAAATATGAATACATCAGGATCAACTGAATATCTAAAAGTTGAATTGATAGATGGATATCCAAGCAAATCTCCAACTTCAAAGGCAAGTCTAATGCTATGACACTCAGTCTGACCCAAGCGTAAAGAAAAACACAAAACACTCGAGTCAGGATTAACATTCTTATATCAATAAATCCAACTCAAGTGAAATAACAACTGAAAGACATGTAACTTAAAGGATGTTTGGGATAACCATCCTCTAAGGATCCGTTAAACTATCTACTATGTAGTAATATACGCTATTATAATAATGTCTAAAGCAAAATAAACTATTAAAATAACGTTAAGGCGTTACCCATATCCCCCTTAACACATTTTATTACCATAGTCTATACAGTACTTTAACTTCCCGTAAACTGGGTTATCAGAGGGCACTCCATAGGTATTGTACAAAACAAACTCGTAGTGGTCTCACTAAGGTAGGTGACACGACACAACTAGGTAAATCCAGGGTAGATATACCAATTACACTTCCGGGCTGGTGGTAATGCATAGCAGCCACTACCGCCCACCTCGAGCCACACTCTCAAATCAAAGGTGCGCACCAAATCAATCACAAAGTAATAGAATCGCATCAAATAAGTGTGTCCGATTGGAGGAGCTACCTCACTTGGCTCGTCAGTTGCTCCTATTTTAGCCACCTTATGCCAACTCACGGGAGTCGGGTCCACATATATACCTCATATAGGATCGTCGCCTCCATCCTACTTCATTCTGGAATCTCCACCACGTACACGGTTTTTAAAGTGATTTTCGGCATTAGCAGAGAGTTTGACAATAACCGATCCCGCTCTTTAACAACCAAAAGTTATTATAACACCGTGGTCATTTCAAAATAGTTTATACTTCAAAACCAAAATATCAATTCCATTTCAAAACCATATCAAAACGATATCATTTCCATTTCAAAACCATATCAATACAATGTCATTTCCATTTCAAAACCATATCAACACGATATCACTTTTCACTTCAAATATATCCATTTCCAAAAATCATAGCACTTTCAAAGTTATAACACTTTCGAAACCAAAACCCTTGAAATTATAACACTTTGGAAATCATAACACTTTGAAATCATAACATTTTGAATAACACTTTGAAATCATAATACTTTGGAAAACTATAACGCTTTGAAATCATAACACTTTGAAATCATAACACTTTCCTTTAAACGGTTTAGATATTAATGATAGTATATATAATAAAATAGTTTATAAAATATAATAGTTTATATAGAATAGTTATAAATTAAAATATTAAAATAGTTAGTATATTAAAATAGTTTGTATTAAAATGATTTATATTAAATAGTTTATGTTAAAATAATTTATAAAATAAGATATATAAATAGTTTTAAATATAATTTAAAATACTTTACATAATTAAATAGCTTTCTCGAATTTCACAAATCAATTCAAACTAATTCGAGTTCCAAAATTCAAATTTAATTCAATCTCAATTCATCAATTTCAATTCAATTCAGTTTCTCACTAAACCATTTCAAATTATATCAATTTCAAATACAGATTTGAACCACAAATAAACCATTTCAATTTCAATATATTTCAAAGCTTTAAGTATTCAACATTTTCAAAACTAAATTTGATAATTTCATTTATACTTATTTTAACTTCATTATTATTTAGTTTTAAAAAATTCACTTAATAAATCAAATATCATTTAAATAAAACCCCAAATTACAAATAAACTAAATATTTCCTTCAATTTATTTAAACTTGAAATAATCATTTAAATCACCTTAAACCAAAATCAAGTTATAAAATCATATCCTTTAAAGATCTCAAATTCAATAAGTTTCAAATCAATTTAATTAAATAAAATTCTTAATTAAATACAATTTCAAATAAATTCAAATTTATCTTCCAACCTTAGCTTATAAAATCATTATAAAATCTATTTTTAAAATAAAATTCTAAATAAATACTTAAACATATTACATATTAATTAAATCAAACTTTATTTAATTAAAACTTATTATTAAACTTATTTTATATATATTTTAAAATAGGAAAATTATAAGTAAAAATCTTTAAAATTTATAATTTCAAAACTAACTTATAACTTTAAAATTTTCAAAACATATAAATTTAAAAATCTAAAATTTAACTTTATAAAATACATTTATATGTAATACCATATAATCAATATTTATTAGAACCATATATTTCTTTCCAAAACTATAGAAATCATTTTTAAAATATTTATATATATAGACCAACGGTGTCTATATATAATTTTCTATCCTATGGTCAAGTGATACAGATATTTATCATTTCAATCCGTAATTTAAATAGATATATGGGTATATATTATTTCAACCGAAATCCCAAATTCAATTCAATGAAAATCACTTGGGTTTATCATTTCAACCCATAACGATCTTCTTCTATTCTACAGATCATTCGATTATGTATCATTTCAACCCATAGGGAGTTCTATACTAACATGGAACTTGTAGAGTGATAACATATATGATAACAATATAACAATCGGTAACAAGCATATGTCATCAATATAAATAACAGATAATGGTGTCAGATGTCACAGGTGAGCAGATAGCATATACATAGCAATGTAAATAACTAACAACCGTATATTTCAATTGTCGTTTCAATTGAAGTCAAATTTAATAAATATACGAACGTTAATCGTGAGTGATTGCTCACCTTTCGAGGCTAGAGAGGATAGACAACACAACAAGCTATGAATTCCAAAGCAAAGAAAGATTGGCATGAATTTGACGAACAAAGCTGACAGCTTGGAATTGACGAAATCGAATCAAAACTGGATTGATGAAGATAATTGGTATAAGTGAACATATATATATATATATATATATATACATATATAATTAAATAAGGGACTTTAATTAATAAATGGAGTTTTATTTATAAAGAGTTGATTGAGTAAAAATGAGTTTTACTAATAAAAGAGGATTTGAATTAATAAAGGAAGGTTAATTTAAGGGATTAAAAGTCGTTTATATGACTTGACCTGCTTGTCTGTTTTGATCGTGCTTTATGTATTACTACTTATGGACAATATACGGGACTTGGTTTTCTCGCTAGCGATTATTCTCATTGTATTGGCTTGTTTGTTTATTTAATAGTTAAATAACCAACTATCAAATCTTGGCCAGAATATACTCTGGAGATATCTAGAAGAAACACGATGATTATATCGCACAGTTATCTTCAGTGATGCTACACAGTACATGTAGACTCGTTTTGGCCTTTTTAGGACAAATGATTAGGAAATCTATCCGCTTAAAAGGTTAGGAGGTGGGTTTTCGATCTTATGTGTTGTCTATTTACCCACAAAATCATGGTTGAGTTTCCCCGGAATTCGATAGATTGGTTTTTGAAGCACCCGGTAAGCGGGGATGTGTACTTATATGAGATGACTTGAAACCATAACCACTCAAAAACCATATACGTGTTCTAAGTTTTGGAAGAGGTTTGTGATGGCTTAATGATTTCTTTGTGATGGCTTCGTGATTGGTTCGTGATTGCTTCTTGATGTTGGAATCTATGTGGAGATTCGAGATCTGTATGAGATGCTCGAACACATATAATTATTTATGATCTATTCAGGATGTGGGAATACATGTGTGATTCCGGGGCCTGTTCACGTATGAGAAACCATGTATGATTCCGAGGCCTGTTCAGGTTCGGGAATCCATGTGTGATTCTGAGATCTGTTGAGAAATCCATGTGTGGTTCCGAGATCTATTTGAGATATGGGAATCAATGTGTGGTTCCGTGATCTATTCGAGTTGGAGCTTGTGTAGAAGATCTGTTTAGGTGGTGATTCATGGGCTGGAATGTTGGTCATAGCCTCATCTACGATGTGGAAAAAATTAGGGATATGAGACATAGCCGGTAGGGTTGGCAAACCCATAGGGTGCATGCGACTCCATTTTTAGAGATACTTATTAGGATATGCATGCATGAGTGATGCATTGGGTCTTAGCAAGATCAACTATTATTTTCCTATGGTACATTCACTAGAGATGTATGATACTTCAGAAGGATATCCCTGATCTTTGTGCAATAGTTCGAATTCGGTTTTCCCAAAGAGATCTACGTGGAAATCCGACATAATTAGTGAACATGCCTCAGCGGTTATGATTGTACATCAATTATTGTTGTGACATACACCCACTTGCATCATAGCTAGGTGGTTATTTATATTACACACCTTAGACAATATTATATTATCACTTGATTTTGTAATATAATTGTTTGATTATCGTAAGGGAAAAAGCCGTCCGTGTTTATTGACGGTGCGGTCTTATGATATACCCTTATTTTGAATTTTCTTAAGACATTAGAAATTCTATGTGGTTTGAGTTTCTCCACTGGTTTACCAGACTGGTCGGAGTGTTATTCTCTTATAATGCTCGGGTCAGCTTGAGTATGTTTCCAGATTTAGTTGATGTTCATTGGTGCTCTTGGAGAGGAGCCAATTGTTTTATACCGTACTTATTTTCCATTGCATTACTTGATTGTATCTATCAGCAACTATGAGGATAGGATGTTATAACTGCCTAGGCCGATGATAGGTTGGTTTTTTCTGATAGATGTATGTGTATAAAAGTTTTCTTTTGGTAAAGACCTTTTGAGATATTATATATTATTATTGGCATGTGAGATTATGATATCGTGTTCCCTTCTTTCTTGTTCTATTTCTTTTTCTTTTTATCTTATCCTTACTATTCGTCTTTTCGGCACTTGGATGCTCGACACATGAATACCGTAGATGTATTAGTGTCGACATTCAGGAGTCGAAAAGGCGGTTCATTACATCATTTGTCAACCTTTCTTTTAACTCGAGGAATTCATCCTTATACTTCGAAGTCCACTCAAATTTAACATCCTTTTTTGTCAGCTTGGTTAGATGAGCGGCAATCTTGGAGTAATTCGTTATGAACTTCCTATAATAACCCACCATCCCTAAAAAGCTTCTCACCTGAGTAGGAGTTTGGGGTCTCTTGAAATCTCGCACAACAGTTACCATAGCCAGATCAAATGAGATGCCATCATCCGATGCAATATGTCATAGATATCTCACTTGGGATTGCCAAAAGTGGCATTTAGAAAACTAACGTTTTTCCTTAATGTTTGCAACACCACTTTAAATGGTTTTTATGCTCTTCCTCGGTTTTTGAGTAGATAAGAATGTCATCGATGAAAACCAACATGTACTTATTCAACACATTCCTAAAAAATCGATTCATAAGATCAACCAAAAATATAGGCGCGTTGGTTAGCCCAAAAGGCATAACCAACCACTCATAGAAAAGGTCTGGACCTTTAAAAGCAGTTAAGGGTATACTATCCTCTGCTACCCTTAACTGATGGAAAACAATAGCGAGGTCTAATTGGGATAATACTCTACCTCTTGAAGTGGGTCAAACATATCATCTATGCGAGGTAAAGGGTATTTATTTTGAATGGTCTGTTTGTTTAATTCCCTATAATCCACACACAATCTTAACGAACCATCAGACTTAGATACAAAAACTACAGCCGATCCCTAACTTGAACGGCTCTGTCTAATCAATCCTCTTCTTAACTAATCATCAGTTTGATTTATTAGCTCTTTCTTCTCTCGGGGCCATTCTATGTAGAAGATGAATGGCAGGTCTCGCGCTGGAAACTAGATTAATTCGAAATCCAATTTCCCGATAGGGAGGCAAATTGCTAACCGGTTCAAAAATGTAAAGAATTTTTTTAACAACTTCTATTGATCCTAACTCTTCCTGCGATGATTCTAACGAATAAAGGAAACTTCTCATACGTTTATTAGGCTTCTTACAAACTATCTTTTCCAATACCTTTCTAGAGTTAGGTTTCAATACTACCCTTCTCTTATCCTAATCTAGAATAACTCCATATTTCGACAACCTGTCCATACCCATTATCCTGTCAAACCCCTTAAAATCTAAGACAAATAGGTTACAAAAGAGATGATGTTTTTGGGAAATCGATTTGTACTCTTTCACAAATCAAGCATAAATTAGTTATACCACCTACAGGTTTGGACACACAAATAAGGGTTTCAACAAATTCTAGGATAAGTTGTAACCTATCTACCAATTCTTTAGAGACAAAACTAAGAGAAGCTCTGGTATCAAACAAAACATGGACTAAAATACCACTTATAAGTAAATTACCTTCCAAGACTCCCTTCCCTTTAACATCTTCAGCGGTTGAGGGCTCGTCATTAATACCATAAACTTTAATCTTTTGACTCTTCTTCAATAGTGAGCAGTCCTTAACCATGTGCCTAGGCTAGTGGAAATGATAGCAAAGCATCTTCTGAACCATTAGAGAGATAGCCTTCGCCTATTGACAATGTGGTGAAATGTGCCCCTTTTTATTACACTTGAAACATTTAACGTCCTTGAACTTGTCTCCTTGTTTTCTCCTGCTTGTTTTCCCTTACCCCTTCTTTTTTTCCAATTTGGATTAAACTTCCTTTTATTTTGGGTAATGGTACCACCACTAGGTGCTTCTACTCTGATTTCTTATTCAAAAGCACTTCGTACTTTAAGGCCATACCTACCGAATCTACCAATGATTCCTTCACATGTGCGGTCATCTTATCATGGAATTCTTCTCTCGTACCTAATAAAAATATCTCAATTTTCTTTAATGGTGTATCAGTGAGTCCAGGGTCAAAACGAGATAACTCATTAAACTTCATCTCATATTCAGCCACCGACAGGTTTTCCTACTTGGGGTCCATGAAACTTCTATATAATCATGTTTTGCCTGCAGCTGGCATTTATTGGTCTTCGAATACTTCTTTAAATCTAGCCCAAGAGAACTCATCCTTTGGAATATTTACGGTGATAGAACCTCACCATTTGGCTACACCCTCTTGTAATTTCCATGATGCCAAAAACCATTTCTAATCATCAGAAATGTCCAAACCTTTGAAAATATTCTCATATGACCATAGCCAAGCTTTTACTTCAATGATGGATTCAGTACGTTGTAAGGTTTTCCTTCTATATTTATGTAGTCCTTGCATAGAGATGCAAAGTTAACTCAAGGCTGCACTGGAGCTACAGCTTCAATCGTTATTCCACCCTTTCTAACGCTTGGGGTTCTTCCAGTTGTGGTTGTTGTGCTACTGTTTCCCCTTCCTCATCCCCTTCTCATACTCATTCTTACTACCTGAATAAAGTAAGATATCATTAGTATACATGGATGAGATTATCTTACGAAAAAGAGCATAAAACCAAGTATATAAATGCTGATCGGAACAACATGGAAATGCACTCTCAATAATTGAACTCATTCTAAGGTACCACTAACCTAAACTCTAATGAGTTGACCCCAACCAAGGACTAGGTGTTCGCTCAACCTTTCCCTAATGCTAAGTGTAACATTCATCATGTCTTACATCCAAAGACGACACTTAATACATCATCGGTATTCATGCGCCGATCTTCTAAGTGTCCATAAGACAAGTCATGGAGTAAAGAAAAAAGACAAAGAAAAAAATATAGACTTTTTCCTCACAAATGGTAGAGTTCCATATACAACATCACAAAATAGTACATTCCAAAATGTTACATCAAAGTTATAACAAGTACTAGTCCCAACAAGGACAGCCATATCAGCCTACCTAAATTACTAATACATTATGTACAGTCACAACGGAAATAAACATAACTACTAGGTACAGTGAAAACTTTTACTCCATACTACTTCTCAAAATGCTCCAAAGAAACCTAACTACTTGGCTACTTATAAAAATTTGAGTACCTAAGAGTTTAAGGGAAAGAAATAAAACTCCGGGTCAGACATGGGTCTTGTGTGAGTAAAGCATAAGTTTAACTTTATAAAAACCTTCAAATTAAAGATATCTCGTAAGACCACGCCACACATAAACGTGGACGGGTTTTCATCTTACGATAACCAAAACAATTCTTTATAAAATCCTCTGAAATTATCATAATGTTTAGGTTTAAAATAAATACAAAATCATAGCCAAAATTGTTGCATTATTAAATAATAGCATACTGGCTATACAATCAAGTCTCAAAGCCCGTATTAGAAAATGGATTCCAACTATGAAAGGGTAAAGGTCTACCCACTAAATCCGTACACATCTAGATAAATTGTATTGGAGGCCACAACACGTTGGACCTCTGTTAGGTAGCACCAAATATGATCACACCTTGGTTGTGATCAATAACCATAAAAAGGGATCCCCAAGCATACATAAACCAAAGACATCGTTCTAGATTTAGCGATCATTATACCCTAATAGGAGCGACCCACATAGCCCTACTGCATGTCCCTACTTTAGTCATTTACCAGTTGTGAGACTTGAGGTTATGATAACCTTTCCTTTAAGCAGACCATCTTGGAATGCTAACACTACACTGCAAGCAATCAATGCAATGCTATCATTCATCCACACAAGTTGTTCCAGGATCGAACAAACATTCAACATTTCATGTAACGTTTGCGATTTTTCGTCGCCGAAAAACCTAAATGTTAGGGTTAAAGAAGAAGAAAGAGGTAGAAGAAGAGAGAAAAGGATAGAAGAAGAACAGAAAAGAAACAACAGAATATCAGAATCTTACAATTCGCAGCGGAACAACATACAATAAATAAATGAATAATCTTTAAACAAAGAACTATATCAGTTATTACATTACATCATATTACATTACATTACATCATCAGAGTGTACAACAACAAACAACATCAACAACGGAAAAGAAATACTATATACTAGTAATACGCCATGCCATCCAGCTTGCCTCCAGCAACTCCTGAATTCCAGAATATCTTGATAAACCTTACTCTTGACTGCCCGTGTGGAAATTGGTGGGCACCCAGAGTTTAGGAAGGAAAACAATAAACTCCGAGTCAGTCATGTGACTGGTGTGAGAACTCAAAACAGTTTATTTTTCCTTAAAATCAAAATAGAGGAATATTTTTAAAGTCAATTCGCAATGCTTTTAAAAATGAGACTACCATAAGGCCTCCCGCACACACACACACAATGCAAGCGCAGAATTGGAGGAGATTTCTCCTTATGATAGTCAAAGATGCTTGATACGCATTAAAAAGAAACATTTGATATTATTACTAGTGCATAGTGTATAAAACATTTCGAAAGTAAAGATATAAATCTTAGCCAGCATAGACATTTCGCACTTATGCCTACTATAGCTACCATGTTCAATAGCAGGTTACCGCCACATTCCATGGCAGGTTATACAACTAAAACCGTACAAGATCGTATTATTTCTTTGGATTTCCAACAAATGGTCAGGCCAAGGAACTTCCCATTGCCACATGGAAACGCCTCTGGAATGACGTCCCGAGAACCTAACCGGATCTCTGCCAACACAAGGCCGGGTTACCTTTCAAACTAGGTAACTACTGACACGAATATGTCATCCCCCGATCGTAACCGATCTATCCGAGGATCCTCGATTTCCAACAACCACAGAATTTGCAGCAACAACATAGGTTAAGTATCTGGGCTCCATTACATGATACCACCTCTATCCAGAAGGAATGACATACACTAAAGGGGCGCTACCCCCTAATAACCTCGCTGCATCCATCCTGTTTTGACCATATCCGGGGTGTGAGGTCCGACGAAGTCTCGTCCACAAAGCCACGCTTTATACAAAAGCTATGCTTCGGGTCAACAAATGATCATAGAAATGATCACCAAGATAAATGATCAAACAAATGATCATATCACAAATGATCAAACAATGATCATTTCACAGCAACACTCAGCATGCCACACTACCAAATTGGGAGTATATCACTAATAACCTTCAACTATATAACCTCTGAGCTCGTACGTCTCAGAGAAGGGTGTTAAGCTAAGAGAATAAATTCTCCGCCACCAATAGAAATATATTTGAAATAAATCAGCTTTATATCTCAATTTGTAATGTCAGACATACAATCCATACAAGTCTGTTCCGGGCTCGAACAGAACCGAAGGCACTTACGAAGAAGTCCTTGCATTCCAGATAATTTCTAATCACGTCCGGACTTCCAGTCACTAAGGGTGATAAAACCTCTATATCGGAGATCAGCCGATGCAGAGTAACTCAACGGTAATCCTTCCATTTTCAAAAATATCCGGTCTTCAACACCGGTCATCGAA
This sequence comes from Allium cepa, assembly GCA_030765085.1. Classification (NCBI taxonomy): domain Eukaryota; kingdom Viridiplantae; phylum Streptophyta; class Magnoliopsida; order Asparagales; family Amaryllidaceae; genus Allium; species Allium cepa. The sequence continues at coordinate 360,072,556 of CM060934.1, forward strand.
TGCAATCCATTACGACGTATCACATATTCAGAATGGGTTATACGACCCCAAGGCCCTTTCCTGTCTAACCCGAATAGTGAGCGCTTATTCAAAAATAAGTGTGGCATTCAAATTCAAACAATCACAACAAATACCTATTTAAAGGTAAATATTGATAGTCGGATTCTTTAACTATCAATAGGCATGCTCAACATCACCAGATTCCAAATAATTTTTCAAATTATTTATTTTCCAAAATATCTTTACAAGATATATATATTTCCCACACTTCAACATCTGAAAACTAATTTTCAAATCACTTTTCACCTTTACCACTTTTGAAAACAAATTTCAATCAATTTCCTTATGCGAAATACTTTCAATCCAACATGGTTCATTTAAACCAATTAAATAAATCCTTAACGATTTACTTTATATTTACGTTCCAAATCCGTATATTAATTCCCACACTTCAAAAATAAATCAACGTTTATTTTTAAACCAATTCCCCTTTTCATTTATAGATTTCATAGTGAATTTACAATTCCAAAATATTTATGAATATATGATTTTCAATCGATTTTCAATATTCACTTTATCTTACAAGGATAAATTCTAAAACGTTCATTTCACATTGGAAAAATATTTCCATACTTATTTAATAATAAGTACATCACAAATCTATTTATTTTCAACATTTGAAAATATTCGATATACTTAAATCAAAATTTAGTATATATTTCATTTCTTAAGGAAATCATTCTCTTAACACATTTATTTGGGTCAAAAACGAATGTTGTGTAAAACATCGTTACGACGACCCAAAATCACTAGTATAGGGATTCAAAGTTTAAATAGATATATAAATCCCAATACTATACAAAACATTTCCTTTCGGGAACCATTTACTATAACAACAGTGTTATAGTCCACCATTTCCTTCTTTCTCGAAAACGTCTATTTCAACAATAAATGTTGAAATCTATGGTTTCGATTCATAATACATTTTAAAACATCTTTAAAATAATTAACTTTATTCTATAATATTCATTTTGCCAAACATAACCATTTTATTCAATAATGTATTCACTGTCCAAAATCGTGAATATATTTCCTTTAATAAACTTCAATATTCAATTTATCAAATTCAACTGATTTCGAATTTATAAACAATGTCTATAAATTCCATTTCTATTTAAAAGCTTCGATTTATAAATTTCCTTTATTAACCAATTCCATTTGTATATCTCAATATATACCAAAAGTCCATATTATAAGTTGATTACTTAAATTCATTTATTTACAAAATCGTTCTTTTAAAGCTTCACAAATCATAAATCTTATTACTTATAAGATTCCTTTATATTTTATAACAACTTCAACTTATAAAATCTCCTTTATTAACAATTTCTATTAATATCCCATTTATATGCTTAAAACCCAGTTTATAAGTTAATTACTTATAAATCTTTTATTTTACAACATCTATTCAATTTATATCTTCACAATTTATAAATCTATAATTTTCAATGAAATCCATTTTATTCTTCATTTTAAACACTTAATAAACTTGTTTTATAATTCCAATATTTTTAATTTATAAATATCCATTTTATAAATCTTTTATAAAAATTGTTTGTAATATTTCAAAAATTCCAATTTAAACCATTTCATAAATTTATTAACTATTATTTCAAAAATCACTTTTCTCTTACATTTCATAAAAATCATACTTTTATAACATTAAAATTTTAACGTTTATTTATTTTAACAATTCAAAATTTAATAAAACGTATACTTTCGAAAATCACTTTAAAATTCCTTTTAAAACCAAAATCATTAGTTTAAAACTTCAGAAATGGATCCGATGATGCAGCAGCACCAAATAGTCAATCACGACATCCAAATATCATATATCGATATGATAATCAACAAATAATCATAATATTTGTAAATAAATCAATACAGTTGAGGAATCCAGTTGGATCCCTCCAACCTGTTTCCCTGCATCCAAAGATGTTAGCACAATACCAATTCCGCTCCAGTACTGAATTATCGCGGTATATGGGATTTATAAGATATTATCTGCTTAATAGACGGCGCAATTGGATCTCATCCGCTATATAATGCGGGAAATCAATTCCAAGTACAAAAATAATACCAATTTCACTGTACTGTGAAATATTCGCGGTATATGTTTTTATTAAATAACCTCCGCTTACTAACGGCGCATAATGTCTATTTTAACAATCAATAGATAACAATCATCATTCAAACATGCATTCAAGAATTTTAAATCTAACTATTTAAAATTATAAATCGAAACCGATTCGATTGAGTGAGAAGTTCTCACCTTGCTTTCAATTCAGTTTCGCGTTTTATTTCGAATAAAATTAAACGGTCGTTTAATTTTACCCGAAATTTTCACTGACTCCAATCTCTTCCAATCCAGTTCCATAGCGTAGTGCTCGACAAAACGAAGCCAACGCAAGTTGTTTCGTAATTTTTCAACCTCGTACGACAAAGTTACGACAGTTTAAAGATTATACAAATTTAAATATAATTAATTTACAAATCTATTTTTAATTTAAACCCTAACCATCCTGGCCGCACATTTCAACTTGATGAAATCAGGGCCGTGTCCCTCTTTTCTTCTCCAATGCGTGAACACCCAGGCAAGCTACGAACAAGAAACCCAACGTTTGCCGCCCCAAACCCTAATAGCCGCGACCCATAGGCTCGACTTCACGACGATCAGCGACCACCCCTTCGAAGCCCTAACTCCCCCTCACGCTCGACCGAAGGCCGCACGAACTCGGTTGCAATCTCCTATGGGAAAACGTGAATGAAATGCACGGCTTTGAACTCCAGTCGCCATCAATCCACCACTCCATATCACATCGTAGCCGTTGGATTTATAGTTCGTGATGTGCTCTCCACTTTTGCAGTTGACACTTTCTCGATTCGATGTATGGATTTGGAAAAAATGGAGGGAGAAGGAGGATGATTCTCGGCCCTTGGATTTAATGGTGGCGGCCGGCCATGAATTGAAACCCTAGTTTTTTTTTATTTGTGAATAAAGGAGGGCTATTTATAGAAAATATCGAACACTATTCATTCCGGAATTCCCAAACTCCAATTTACGTGCGGTGACCGTCGTTTCTAGGGATTATCCCATGTTCCGGACACAATGGAATAGGTTTCGAAAGCTAATTTGATCATCTGTGCGAGATATGGCAATAAACGATCGATTTAAAATTAAATCGGTAAATCAAATTTCTAGGCGTTTTAGCTTGCACCGGACAAACGGTAAATCCGATTGACTTGAAATTTGAAACCATGCAATAATATCACATTACGGATCCGATGAAACTTGTTTCGTTGAAATCCTAGACTGTTTGAAAAATGGCTATTTTAACTCGCCAAATTAATATTAAAACAATTTCGATGCGTTTCGAGCTGCCACGGTCAAACGAAAACTCCAATTGACACGAAAATTGAAATCCGATAATAACAAACTATTACGGATCCAATGGAACTAGTTTTGTTCAATTCTGAGACTGTTCGAAAAATGGCTAATTTCACTAGTCGATTAAATATTAAAATATTCAATTTTCACAAATTAACTCTTAATTCAATTTTAAAAGTTCTAAAATATCGTTCTAACTCCAATATAATAAAATAAAAATTTTACAAATCATTTTTAATCATATTTAAACCCAATTTACAATTATTTTCGTAAATTCAACTATTAAAAAATCGATTTAATTATCCAATTAAATCTAATTATTCGAAATAAAATTTGTTCGACTTATAAATTTCACTTATTAATATTTAAATTCAATTAAATATATGAATTTTAATTAATAAAAATTCTGGGTCGTTACAAACTTCCCCCCTTAAAAGAATTTCGTCCTCGAAATTACCAAGTAAGAAAAAGTTACAGAATTCATTAACTTTCCAAAACAAATTTAAACTTCTTACCATACTTTACTAAGTTTTCAAATCATACTTAGTTATCTTTTCAAAACCAATTACATCGTTTAACTTCCAATTCCAAAATCAAAGTTATAGTTTTCACAAATTTTCCCAAAATTTCCAAAAAAATTCTAACGCCTTAAATTTTCGGAAAAATTCGCCAAAGTCTCCTTTGCGCGGCTCGATCCGAAAAAAAATGACAGTATATATATCACAAATATACATCTCATCAAGTGATGAGGCATCCCGTAGGGAAAAAAGTGTAAAAGTACGATATTTAATCCGAGATATGTACCTTATTTATTGTTAGCGAACGTATACGGCTAATATAGCGCAAAAACGAGCTCCAAATGCGAAGCAACGCCATCCGCACCTACTAAACACTCAACAACAACATGAGAAACATGCATATATGAAAATAATATCAATATACATCATATAGCAACATAACAACTACATATGCCAATATAGCAAATGCAACAAAAGCAACTAATGCAATCATCAACAACTATCATCCAATAATCATCCAACAAATCAATAACCAAATCAATATTCTTTCATTTCTCATTAACATTTAATGAATTGGTTTTCAATTTAATCACATTTGATTTGTTTACATTGGATTTAATTAACATTCATTCATTCGTTTCCAATTAGTTTACATTCACTAATTTACATTCACTTTAATTCACTTCCAATCAAATTCAATTCTATTCAAATTCATTTTCTTCCAATTTGAATTCAATTACATAGCATTCAATTTCACTAATTTAATTTCATTAACACTTAATGAATTTATATACAATCAAATAAAAATCAAATAACAACCAATGTATATTCAACATAACCAAGTTCATTCAATTCTCTTTCAATTTGGTCCGACACTTTTAGTTCCAATTGATTGATATTTAACTGACTTTCATTCAATTTATTCAATTTCCAATAACAGTAGCTTTTAATGAATTAACACTTATATTCATTGTTTCATACTAATTATTTACATTCAATTGATTAACATTCAATCCATTCATTAATTCAATTGCTAGTTCACTTAACATTCCAAGTTGAATTTCATTTATATAACTCAAGTTCAAATTCTTAATGACTTTATTTCATTAATTCACTTAATACTTTACTTCGACACCAAAAATCAACTTCATTCAACATCACTTAAGTTATATTCCATTTCAACATCATTTGTTTATCTTAACTTAAAATTCCACTTATAAATCCAATTCAGGTTCCAATTCTGAAATAAATTTTTATTTAACTTTTATCAAAGTCAAATTTATTCACTTATTCAAATTCATATCTCATTTTGCTTAGCAAAATTGTTTAACCATTTTTAACAATTGGTTTCACTTACATTTTTTATTCCATTTTATAAGTTATACAACTTATATTCAACAATTACCACTTGGATTTTTTTATTTCAAATTTGTTTATCATAACCAAACTTAAATTTTTAATTTACTATGGTAGCAAATCCATCACATAGAGACTCGAAAATGATACTGATGATGATGCAGTCATCACCCTTATTATTTTCTAGCAACAGTAGTGAATTCAGTGCTTAATATTCTTTCAAAATCTTCCTTTTTATTTATAAATCACATTTATAAATCTTTTTCTTATATATATAAGATTATTTCACAATTGTAAATCACATTAATTATAATTCCATACTTAATAATTCAATTGCTTATACAATTCATTCTTTTACAATTGTTGTTTTAATTTAACTTATTCAAACAACTTTTGTTTACTTGCATGCATTCTTAAATTTTTAACAATCAACAATCAATTTATATACACTTAATAATCCTGAAAAATTATTTCTTTATATATAAAATATAATCAAGGTAAAATTATTTCATTTACCTAATTTAAAACGATACTATGTCTACTTGCCACGTTTAAGAGTTTAGAAACCCCTATTGATAATATGACGTCCCATCTACCGACCAGAATTCACAAACAGCTCAACGGATAAGCAAACACAATATAAAACAATTTCATATTCACTAACAAATACGCACTCGTATCTATTATTACACTCAAACTCATTCTAGAGTACTACTGACTCTATCTCTAATGAGTAACACCCAACAGAGCCATGGTTGTCGCTTAACCATATGCTCTGATACCAAATGTAACGTTTGCGATTTTTCGTCGCCGAAAAACCGAAATGTTAGGGTTAAAGAAGAAGAAAGAGGTAGAAGAAGAGAGAAAAGGATAGAAGAAGAACAGAAAAGAAACAACAGAATATCAGAATCTCACAATTCGCAGCGGAACAACATATAATAAATAAATGAATAATCTTTAAACAAAGAACTATATCAGTTATTACATTACATCATATTACATTACATTACATCATCAGAGTGTACAACAACAAACAACATCAACAGCGGAAAAGAAATACTATATACTAGTAATACGCCATGCCATCCAGCTTACCTCCAGCAACTCCTGAATTCCAGAATATCCTGATAAACCTTACTCTTGACTGCCCGTGTGGAAATTGGTGGGCACCCAGAGTTTAGGAAGGAAAACAATAAACTCCGAGTCAGTCATGTGACTGGTGTGAGAACTCAAAACAGTTTGTTTTTCTTTAAAATCAAAATAGAGGAATATTTTTAAAGTCAATTCGCAATGCTTTTAAAAATGAGACTACCATAAGGCCTCCCGCAAACACACACAATGCAAACGAAGAATCAGAGGAGATTTCTCCTTATGATAGTCAAAGATGCTTGATACGCATTAAAAAGAAACATTTGATATTATTACTAGTGCATAGTGTATAAAACATTTCGAAAGTAAAGATATAAATCTTAGCCAGCATAGACATTTCGCACTTATGCCTACTATAGCTACCATGTTCAATAGCAGGTTACCGCCACATTCCATGGCAGGTTATACAACTAAAACTGTACAAGATCGTATTGTTTCTTTGGATTTCCAACAAATGGTCAGGCCAAGGAACTTCCCATTGCCACATGGAAACGCCTCTGGAATGACGTCCCGAGAACCTAACCGGATCTCTGCCAACACAAGGCCGGGTTACCTTTCAAACTAGGTAACTATTGACACGAATATGTCATCCCCCGATCGTAACCGATCTATCCGAGGATCCTCGATTTCCAACAACCACAGAATTTGCAGCAACAACATAGGTTAAGTATCTGGGCTCCATTCCATGATACCACCTCTATCCAGAAGGAATGACATACACTAAAGGGGCGCTACCCCCTAATAACCTTGCTCATCCTTCCTGTTTTGACCATTTCCGGGGTGTGAGGTCCGACGAAGTCTCGTCCACAAAGCCACGCTTTATACAAAAGCTGTGCTTCGGGTCAACAAATGATCATAGAAATGATCATCAAGATAAATGATCAAACAAATGATCGTATCACAAATGATCAAACAATGATCATTTCACAACAACACTCAGCATGCCACACTACCAAATTGGGAGTATATCACTAATAACCTTCAACTATATAACCTCTGAGATCGTACGTCTCAGAGAAGGGTGTTAAGCTAAGAGAATAAATTCTCCGCCACCAATAGAAATATATTTGAAAGAAATCAGCTTTATATCTCAATTTGTAATGTCAGACATACAATCCATACAAGTCTGTTTCGGGCTCGAACAGAACCGAAGGCACTTACAAAGAAGTCCTTGCATTCCGGATAATTTCTAATCACGTCCGGACTTCCCATCACTAAGGGTGATAAAACCTCTATATCGGAGATCAGCCGATGCAGAGTAACTCAACGGTAATCCTTCCATTTTCAAAAATATCCGGTCTTCAACACCGGTCATCGAATGCAATCCATTACGACGTATCACATATTCAGAATGGGTTATACGACCCCAAGGTCCTTTCCCGGCTAACCCGAATAGTGAGCGCTTATTCAAAAATAAGTGTGGCATTCAAATTCAAACAATCACAACAAATACCTATTTAAAGGTAAATATTGATAGTCGGATTATTTAACTATCAATAGGCATGCTCAACATCACCAGATTCCAAATAATTTTTCAAATTATTTATTTTCCAAAATATGTTTACAAGATATATATATTTCCCACACTTCATCATTTGAAAACTAATTTTCAAATCACTTTTCACCTTTACCACTTTTGAAAACAAATTTCAATTTCCTTATGCGAAATACTTTCAATCCAACATGGTTCATTTCAACCAATTAAATAAATCCTTAACGATTTACTTTATATTTACGTTCCAAATCCGTAAATTAATTCCCACACTTCAAAAATAAATCAACGTTTATTTTTAAACCAATTCCCCTTTTCATTTATAGATTCCATAGTGAATTTACAATTCCAAAATATTTATGAATATATGATTTTCAATCGATTTTCAATATTCACTTTCAATTTATCTTACAAGGATAAATTCTAAAACGTTCATTTCACATTGGAAAAATATTTCCATACTTATTTAATAATAAGTACATCACAAATCTATTTATTTTCAACATTTGAAAATATTCGATATACTTAAATCAAAATTTAGTATATATTTCATTTCTTAAGGAAATCATTCTCTTAACACATTTATTTGGGTCAAAAACGAATGTTGTGTAAAACATCGTTACGACGACCCAAAATCACTAGTATAGGGATTCAAAGTTTAAATAGATATATAAATCCCAATACTATACAAAACATTTCCTTTCGGGAACCATTTACTGTAACAACAGTGTTATAGTCCACCATTTCCTTCTTTCTCGAAAACGTCTATTTCAACAATAAATGTTGAAATCTATGGTTTCGATTCATAATACATTTTAAAACATCTTTAAAATAATTAACTTTATTCTATAATATTCATTTTGCCAAACATGACCATTTTATTCAATAATGTATTCACTGTCCAAAATCGTGAATATATTTCCTTTAATAAACTTCAATATTCAATTTATCAAATTCAATTGATTTCGAATTTATAAACAATGTCTATAAATTCCATTTCTATTTAAAAGCTTCGATTTATAAATTTCCTTTATTAACCAATTCCATTTGTATATCTCAATATATACCAAAAGTCCATATTATAAGTTGATTACTTATAATTCATTTATTTACAAAATCGTTCTTTTAAAGCTTCACAAATCATAAATCTTATTACTTATAAGATTCCTTTATATTTTATAACAACTTCAACTTATAAAATCTCCTTTATTAACAATTTCTATTAATATCCCATTTATATGCTTAAAACCCAGTTTATAAGTTAATTACTTATAAATCTTTTATTTTACAACATCTATTCAATTTATATCTTTATAATTTATAAATCTATAATTTTCAATGAAATCCATTTTATTCTTCATTTTAAACACTTAATAAACTTGTTTTATAATTCCAATATTTTTAATTTATAAATATCCATTTTATAAATCTTTTATAAAAATTGTTTGTAATATTTCAAAAATTCCAATTTAAACCATTTCATAAATTTATTAACTATTTATTTCAAAAATCACTTTTCGCTTACATTTCATAAAAATCATACTTTTATAACATTAAAATTTTAACATTTATTTATTTTAACAATTCAAAATTTAATAAAACGTATACTTTCGAAAATCACTTTAAAATTCCTTTTAAAACCAAAATCATTATTTTAAAACTTCAGAAATGGATCCAATGATGCAGCAACACCAAATAGTCAATCACGACATCCGAATATCATATATCGATATGATAATCAACAAATAATCATAATATATGTAAATAAATCAATACAGTTGAGGAATCCAGTTGGATCCCTCCAACCTGTTTCCCTGCATCCAAAGATGTTAGCACAATACCAATTCCGCTCCAGTATAGAATTATCGCGGTATATGGGATTTATAAGATATTATCCGCTTAATAGACGGCGCAATAGGGTCTCATCCGCTATATAATGCGGGAAATCAATTCCAAGTACATAAATAATACCAATTTCACTGTACTGTGAAATATTCGCGGTATATGTTTTTAATAAATAACCTCCGCTTACTAAAGGCGCATAATGTCTATTTTAACAATCAATAGATAACAATCATCATTCAAACATGCATTCAAGAATTATAAATCTAACTATTTAAAATTATAAATCGAAAACGATTCGATTGAGTGAGAAGTTCTCACCTTGCTTTCAATTCAGTTTCGCGTTTTATTTCGAATAAAATTAAACGGTCGTTTAATTTTACCCCAAATTTTCACTGACTCCAATCACTTCCAATCCAGTTCCATAGCGTAGTGCTCGACAAAACGAAGCCAACGCAAGTTGTTTCGTAATTTTTCAACCTCGTACGACAAAGTTACGACAGTTTAAAGATTATACAAATTTAAATATAATTAATTTACAAATCTATTTTTAATTTTATACCCTAACCATCCTGGCCGCACATTTCAACTTGATGAAATCAGGGCCGTGTCCCCCTTTTCTTCCCCAATGCGCGAACACCCAGGCAAGCTACGAACAAGAAACCCAACGTTTGCCGCCCCGAACCCTAATAGCCGCGACCCATAGGCTCGACTTCACGACGATCAGCGACCACCCCTTCGAAGCCATAACTCCCCCTCACGCTCGACCGAAGGCCGCACGAACTCGGTTGCAATCTCCTATGGGAAAACATGAATGAAACGCACGGCTTTGAACGCCAGTTGCCATCAATCCACCACTCCATATCACATCGTAGCCGTTGGATTTATAGTTCGTGACGTGCTCTCCACTTTGCAGTTGACACTTTCTCGATTCGATGTATGGATTTGGAGTAAATGGAGGGAGAAGGAGGAGGATTCTCGGCCCTTGGTTCTAATGGTGGCGGCCGGCCATGAATTGAAACCCTAGTTTCTTTTTTTTTATTTTTTATTTGTGAATAAAGGAGGGCTATTTATAGAAAATATCGAACACTATTCATTCCGGAATTCCCAAACTCCGATTTACGCGCGCTGACCGGCGTTTCTAGGGTTTATCCCGCGTTCCGGACACAATGGAATAGGTTTCGGAAGCTAATTCGATCATCTGTGCGAGATATGGCAATAAACGATCGATTTAAAATTAAATCGGTAAATCAAATTTCTAGGCGTTTTAGCTTGCACCAGACAAACGGTAAATCCGATTGACTTGAAATTTGAATCCATACAGTAATATCACATTACGGATCCGATGAAACTGGTTTCGTCTAAATCCGAGACTGTTTGAAAAATGGCTATTTTAACTCGCCAAATTAATATTAAAACAATTTCGATGCGTTTCGAGCTGCCACGGTCAAATGAAAACTCCAATTGACACGAAAATTGAAATCCGATAATAACAAACTATTATGGATCCAATGGAACTAGTTTTGTTCAATTCTGAGACTGTTCGAAAAATGGCTAATTTCACTAGTCGATTAAATATTAAAATATTCAATTTTCACAAATTAACTCTTAATTCAATTTTAAAAGTTCTAAAATATCGTTCTAACTCCAATATGATAAAATAAAAATTTTACAAATCATTTTTAATCATATTTAAACCCAATTTACAATTATTTCCGTAAATTCAACTATTAAAAAATCGATTTAATTATCCAATTAAATCTAATTATTCGAAATAAAATTTATTCGACTTATAAATTTCACTTATTAATATTTAAATTCAATTAAATATATGAATTTTAATTAATAAAATTTCTGGGTCGTTACATTTCTATCTTCCATTTTGGAATCACCCTAAGGAAGAATAGTATATCTCCATAGCATACTTCATAACAATCCATCGCGAACATTATTAGTTTTTGGACGGTTCGAATAAATTATACTTATCCGAAACTGGTGCCTCCAAACTAGGAAATAATTCCCTGGTAAGTCAATTCTGGCTCTTTTAGAGGTATGGAACCAGTATTTGAGTCCTCACCGAGGAACTCTAATATACAAAACATACTTCTGAGTTAAAATTGGTCAAGTTATAAATAGCGGACAGTCTACTACTTAGGGTAATTATATGGAGTTCGCATATGGATAACCATGTACTTAATTTGAACATGACCCATTGATATGAATTAACCCTCCCATTTGCATAAAAAAATGGGCAAACACCTCCAAGACATTGTAATAGGGCTTTGAATACTGCTTATAGTATATAACATTGTTTGATGAATTTTAGTTTGCGAATGTATGTGGTAGAATATCAGTAATTTGCAATAAAGAATAAATAAAGGACTGAAATGAAAAAGACACATAATTTATAGTGCTCCGGCCTGAATGTGTCTACATCCACTGTTACTCTTTTTATCCGATTACAAGTATAATCTTTTTATATGAATAAACTTATTGTTAGAGCTAAGGGTTTTCCCTCTCAAAGTTGTTTACCATTGTTGGTGAAAGCTTAACTCTTTTCCATCCATCCCTTTTTATGATGCCATATGCCTAGTATTTATAGAGTGAGGTTGTGCGTAGAGGTAGTTGAGTACATGGCTTCTAGGCTTTGGTTCAATCTTCCTTCCCTTGAAATTTGGTCCAACCTTCATGTTGTTCCACTGCTCTGGATGATAGTTGAATAATACCGGACCAGGTAGGTCCAGCCCCGGGAGGACAGAAACGCGTGCATCCAGCCCTAGAGGGCTTGGACCATATAGATCCTGTAGGTCCATCCCTAGAAGGGCTGGAATAGACTGGCCCGACTTAGGCCCGGACCAAGTGGGCCCATACTGGGGCTGGACCAGGTGTGGTCCGGCACTGTGCCGGACCAGGAATATGGTCCGGCACTGTGCCGGACCAGTTGGGTCTGGTCCTATAAGGCCAGACCTGTGTGGGTCCGGCTTGGGATGTCTGTCCTTGCGGGGCCGGGTATGTGTGGGTCCGGCCCTGCTAGGCTGGATCTAGCGGGTCCGACCCTACTAGGCCGGACTTAGCTAGGCCGGACCTTTACGGGTACGGACTTGTTGGGCTGGATATGCGGTTTGGCCTTGTTGGGCTGGACCTAGGCGGACCTAGGGTTGTAAGGCAGGTCCTTTATTGGTGTAGGCGCGGCCGGGCCTTAGCATGAGGCGTCTGGGAGGCTTCACTGTCGAACCGTGTTAGGCAAATCTTAAAATGATCATATCTTTTGAACCGTTATTCGGATAGAGACGTAGTTCAGACCTATGCTCACATCTTGACCTTAAGAACATTTCTAAGCAGCTCTGAGTCTATTCCAGGACTCTAGTAATTTTTCCTCTGACTTTTCATATTCACCATGCGGTGGGCGAGAATACCCACAACACCTCCCATATCTATTATGTTTTCGATATTTCGGCCTTAATCTATCCCTCGCCTAGAAATGAATTCTTGATCTCATAGGTAGAGGATCAGCCCACTCATCGACTTTTAGTGCTATCTTTGGGTTGGCTTACTTTCCATAAATGTGTCACCACATTAACATTGGTTTCATATTTGTTTGAGGTTATTAAGGGTAATCAACAAAGAAATCCTTTGATTTAAAACACTTTTGGAAAAGAGACAGTCTAAAAACAAATCGATATTTTGAAACAAAATAATTTTTAAACTAAAAACCCTTATTTATTAATTAAATAAATAATTAAACCTTTATTAAATAGTAATTAAATCTTGATTAAGTCTTAATTAACATCTTAATCAAATTTAATTTAATTAATAACTAATCAACAATTAATTGAATCCCTTTAATATACAATTAATTAATAATTAATTTTTAATAAATAATTTAGAACAATTAACCCTTAATTATTAATTAAAAAATAATTAACTAATTAAAATTAACTTATTGATTAACACTTAAGTATTAATTATCTTTATTAACCAATAATTAAGTACCAATTACTTGATTAATTGATTAATTAATCATTTATCAAATAATGAAGTAATTAAATAATAATTACCTTTATAATTAATTAATATAAGTTTTAAAACATTTTGCAAGAAGATTTCTAATTGAAAACATCTTCGGATTTCAAAAAGAGTTCGATACCTCGAACTATACATATAGTGACTATCACTATACGACCCGTAAATATTATTTTCTAAGTCTTTCCCAAACTTTAACGCTTGGAAATTTTTACTAGAACATAAAGGTATGCTTCTTTAAAACTAAAGCAAGTTTTAATTTCGAAAATATCATGAAATTTTATTACCAAAAATTATAGTTTTTATACAAGAGATTCTATGTCACTTAAGTCAGCAAAAGTGCCAACTTCCTTAGCATACAATCATTTATTCAACATCATATCATATATAATCACATCACATTCATATCGCAGTATAAAATCATGTCATAACCAACATATACAAGTAAAGATTATAACTTGCAACTAACTTGACACTTCAATTCTCAAATTTCGAACTATTTGTCATCTCATCCAAACACCTACACATATATCGAAGCCAACACAATTTATAGCCAAAAGTTTGTAAAACTTAGTTAAGTGTTAGATCTTTACTCACCAAAAGTCGATGAAACTAAGCTAACTTTTCCTATAACCTGAACAAGGCCTAATTCTTTACTTCTAGCTTGGGAAAACAGAGTCTTTGGTGACTTATGGATGCAGCATGATTCGGCCTTGATGGTATTAGTGCTCGGCCAATAAGTTGGAGGGAGTGTATGGGCTTGTTCAGTGGAAGATAATTATAGAAATAGAAGGAGGTGAGTTTAAATAAGGTTTTAGAATTTTTTTAAATAGAGAATGAAAACTAAATTTCTTAACTTAAGAACTTAGGAATTCATTTTTGGAGGCCATGAAAATTAGCATGATGACATGACGAAAAATTCATAAAGTATGAATGAAAACAAAAATGAGAGAAGCATTAGGAAATCGGTTTCATATGAATTGCATGAATCAAATTACCATATTACCCTTAAGGTACTTAACCTCCACTATAATAATGCCACATCACCATGCATGTCTCCCCCCGTTTAACTCACATTTTTCCCTAGGCCACCTCTCATTTTTCCAAGCCAACATGCATTTATTATCTAAGTACTTCATGTTTCTAAAGATATGGAAAATTAAGTCACTTTTATTTACATTTACATTTTTATTTTTAAACATTTACGTAAAAAGTCGTACCATATATTATATATTTATTAAGTTAATATATACATATACATATACATATACATATACATATTAAAAATCCTAACCCATTTATAAAAATAGATGTATGTGTTACAAAAATGTGCACAACGTTTTTTAACAACTGTTCGACACCAAAAAGTCGAAAATTCAAAAAAAATCCGAGCACGTTTTCTATTTTTCTTTGAACTAACTATTTTTTTTAACAAATTTTAAAAACTATTTCACCAACATTAGTTATTATTCAAAAGGAGTTTATTTGACTTATAAAATCCACTAATCAATGTTTAAAAATATAATTAAATGTCAAAATTTAAAGTGATTAAATCCTGGGTTGTTAGACATGGTCTCGAGACTCTCGACCAAATAAATGCGTAATTGACCAAACTACGAATGTATTCAGTAGTTGTAAAATTAGGCACTTGCATGGGCATTGAAACATTAACATGCAATAATCTTTTATTGGTAAGTATATGTTATATTTCTGTTTGTTAATCTTCGATTCATTTGTATATCTTAATTGCTAAACATTTTACCAATCTTATTAAAAGCATAAATTTATCATTTATAACATTATTTAGCATATGTTCTTATATAATATTAGAAAGGTTAAATTTCACTATTTCATTTTTTAATAAGGCTCCTACTAGTCTTATGTTTCTCCAAACCCTAAAATGACACATAGAAGTCTTTCGACTTCACTAATGGGCGTTAGGACTCCTTTGTCTAGGTATTCTAACCTTGAGTTTTCTTAATAAATCATAGCTCCACAAGCGATGGATAAATCCTTGTCGGTTGCATCACATACAACTCCTAACCCATGTTTCCTTGTCCTAATCTAATTTCAACCTTGAGTTTGCTCAACAAATTTTAAGAGATTGTTCACCTGTACCTACCATATCACGATGACCTAAGTTTACTATATGTACCATGAGTTTTCTCAACAAATACATATAGTTATCTTACCTCATCTATTTAATATATTTATAATACCATATATAACATCCCTAGCTTGAGTTTTCTCAATAACTAAGGAGTATGCAAGTAATTTATTAATTTATATATGGTAGAGGACAACATTATATTGAAGATTCCTAATCTTTAATATATTATATTGAGTGATATCGACTTATGGACTAATGTTTTCTTATGAAATACCCTCGTGATTCAAGTGTCAGACATAACAGAAATCATGATATACGTACATCTAGGTATGTATTATTTCTTAAGTCTAATTGGGTCTCTTCGATGTTCCACCTTTAGTTTATAAATTCATATCATACAAGTTTTATTGGTATATAACTTTTATATTTCATATTACTTATATGATAGTCTTATGTATAATATTTTATTTAATTACATCTTTGTAACGACGCACCTTTTCGGATGGTTTAAGTCGACGATAAGTCACACACTTCAAACTCAAACCATTCAAAATGGAGTATTGTTATGGGATAAATAAGAAAAAGCAGAGAAAGAAAGAAAAACAAATACAGAATCTCGCAGCGGAATGACAAAATATAATAATCAAATAAATAGTTCATGAAGCTGTTTACAAATAACATTGATTATACTTTTATAATACAGATCAGAGTTACATACGACAAGAATAAATAAATAAATGCAGCGGAATGACATGATGCAATGGTATGAATATAATAAATAATAATAGTACAAAATCTTCGTCTTCACCCTCCAGAAAGCAGTCTTCGATAAAATGAAAAGCTCAGACTGACCCGAGCGAATTGAAAAGATAAAACACTCGAGTCAGAACTAAAATATCTTATGTAAGTTAAATCAACAGTAAATAAATATGAGTGCAGCGGCGTGAGGGATGTTTATAGGGATTGACATCTCCTATTCAGTGTCTAACGTGAGTGCAATAACTTAAGAGATGTTTGGGATTTCCATCTCCTAAGGATCCATTAAACTATCTACATATATAATACAATACGCTATTATAATAATGTCTACAGTAACGTAAGGTATTAAAATAACATTAAGGCATTACACATATCCCCCTTAACACATTTTATGTATTCCCATGTCTATACAGTACTGTAATTCTTCCTTAAACTAAAGGGCTATCAGAGGGCACTCCATAGGTATGGTACAAACCAAACTTGTAGAAGGTGCGATAGGGCATGTGAACACGACACTCGAAGTAATGCTAGGGTAGATATACCAATTGCGGATCCGGACTGGTGGTAACGCATAGCAGCTACTACGGACCACCTCGGAACACACTCCCATAATCAAAATCAAGGGTGGCCACTAAATCATCACAAAGTCAAAATATGGTATCGAAGAAATGTGTCCGATCGGAGTGCGACCTCACTTGGCCCGGCGTGTCTTCTATTTCAGTCGCATCTAAGCTGACTCACGGGAGTCAAGGTCATGTAAGTACCTCATACAGAATCGTTCGCCAAACCATCCTACTTCATTTCTGGAATCTCCACAACGTATACAGTTGTTAAAGTGGTTTTCGGTATTGGCAGAGAGTATGACAATATCCGATCTCGGATCTTGAACAACCAAATGCTTATTTCACACCCGATGGTTATTTTACATTTCAAAAGTCTTCACAATTGGAATCAAAATATCATATTTTCAAAACCATGTCATTTTCAAAATCACATTTACTTCCGAATTTATATCATATTTGAAATCATATCACTTTCAAATTCATATTTCGAAAAATAGATTAAATCCTCATTAAAATAATCATATTTCTTAAATATGTCATTTAAATCCCTACTTATGTTATAACATCATTAAACCTTATTCGCTTAAAAATCAGGGCTTTAATTATAAACTTACACTTTACACCATCTAAAAATTAGAAAATAATTTTGATAGTTATAATAGTTTAAAAATAGTTTAAATAGATTTAAAATGATTTTAAATAGATTAAATATGGATTAAATAGATTTAATTAGATTTAAAATGATTTCAAATAGATAAAATAGATTTAAATTGTATTAAGTAGATTTTAAATAAATTAAATAAATTTAATTAGTTTAACATAGGTAAAATAGGTTAAATTGGATGAAATAGGGTATAATAGATTAAAATAAATTAAAATAGTTTAAATTGATTAAAATAGTTTAAATTAGTTTAAAATAGATTTCAAAGTTATATCCAAACATTTTCAATAACTCAATTCCGATAAATTCATGTATATTTGACACTTCAACTTTGAAATTCCAATTTAAATCCTTTGAACATTCATTAAACCAATTCAAATTTCAACATTAACGCTTAGATTGTCAAAAATAACACGGTTTATATAAATCAATTTCTATTTCAAAATGCTAGTTAACTTAATTCAAAATTTAAGGAATTAAAACCTATTGAATTTAACCAATCAGGTGTCCGTATATAATTTCTACCCTATGATCAAGTGATACAGATATTTATCATTTCAATTCGCAATTTAAAATTTTATGGGTATATATCATTTCAACCCACAATATCGAATTAAATAAAATCCATAAAATCGCTTAAGTCTATCATTTCAACCCATAACGATTTTTTTCCTAATCTATAGATCGTTCGAGTATGTATCATTTCAACCCATAGGGAACTTGCAGCGTTATAACAATATAAAATATAACATCCAGTTATCCAATATCAACAATCAAACATCCATCACAATCATCATCAGAATCAACCATCAATAGATAACTGATTATCATTAACATGTATTAAATTGACAACCAATTCAATATTGAATTAAACGATGATTAAATGCAATAAAAGTCAAATTTAACTAGAACGATAACTTAAACATACCAAACATCGATCAATTAATTTCTAATCACATCATGAATTTAATTTAACTAACATAAAATAGTTTAGTAATCATGAATGAGTTAAAACACTCACCTTTGACTTCAAATCGATTAGAAATCCAAAATAAGGCCCAAATTTGAACAGTGATAGAATTTGTCCAAACAAGTTCCAAAATGTCAAGAATTTCAATAAGATCCCAGCGGAATAAACTGCACCTAAATACGAGTTCGTGTGCAAAAGATACGACGATTAGATCTTTTGAAAAAAATAAAAGTTAAATTAAAATAAAACAAATACCCACATAGCTTTACACATCATCATCGTTCTTCAACAAACCCTAGTCTGCATTATTGTACATCGTGTTCACCCAAATGTAGCCACCACGAAGCTCATCGTCCACGCCATCCACCCTCACGTGCGGCCACCCAAAACGACGCGCTGCCTCGCCCATACCTTTCCCAATCACCTCAACCACCAGCGACGTCATCCATGTCGCCAAAACACGAAGCCGCCACCATGTTAAATAACCATAATCGAATTGTTGACATTGATCCAACCGTTGATTTGACGAACTACATGCACCGATGAACTCCGCAAGACACTCTCCACGCAACGGTACCCTCCAATCGATGATCGGTTGGAGTTGATCAAAGTGCGATGAACGACTGAGAACTGATCACCAATTCCTGGCCAAACCACAATCCTAATTGAAAAACAAATCATTGCAGAAGAAAGCGCTCATCGAGAGCTTCAAATCGATAAATAATATGGTATTTTTTGAGGAGTTTTAATTTTTGAAATTGATTTTTGAAATTGATTTTTGAAATTGGATTGAGGGTTTTTAAATTGGAATCTATTTCTGCCATTGAGAAGGAGAAGTAGACAAATGAAATTGTACGTACTGAATAAGAAAATGACTGCTAGGGTTTGAGAGAAAAACTTCTTACATAACCGAGGCTCGATAAGAAAGAATGAACATCTGAATAGATTTGACTAGACGATGACGACTCGAAAAGCCCGTTCAATCTCCGAAACGAAAGTATGTCATTCCATATATCAAAATGAATGTTTTTGATAGTTCTAAATTTAGTGGAATAGGTTTTTTAATAGCCCTTCAAAATGGGAATAATAGTCCCACGTCGTGGAAAAATACTATGAAGTGGGTGCTTATATACCAAATCCTTCACCTCATAACAACGTCGAGGCCTTTGAGGAACCAAACCCCACACTTTGGCATGGCCCATGAGGCAGAGGTGACTAAGTTGGGGACAATATCTACGTTAAGTGAGGTGCAGGCAGGTACATTGGTATCAGAGCCATACCCACCTGGAACTGTGGTCTGTACGTATTACAGCAACGACGCTTGGGTGGTGTTGTGTTCATGAGCCAATGAGGGCGTTGGGCACTAATGGAGGGAGGGGGGAAATTGTAACACCCGTTCAAAATAGGAATAATAATCCCACATCGTGGAAAAATACTATGAAGTGGGTGCTTATATACCAAAGCCTTCACCTCATAACAACGTCGAGGCCTTTTGAGGAACAAAACCCCACACTGCATCAAGTGAGGTGCGGGCTGTTACAGGTTTCAAGTCCTAATTCCATCGTATAAAGAAGTTGGCTTTAAAATCAGCTTATTTCAAATTGATTTCAATTAAATTAATTAAATTGATTTCTACATGTTTCGAGTCTATACGATCAAACGACAAGTCTGATCGCTATGAAACTTGAAACCTTTTAATAATTCACTGTTACGGATCCGATGATACTGGTTTCGTCGAAATCCGATACAGTGGCCAAAATGGCTATTTTCGCATTAATTATATAAATTATTATTAAATTAGATAATCATTTTTTAATTTCAAAACTTATAATTAATAGATTTTATCATTTTTGATTACTTTATAATAATTTAAAACAAATTTACTTATCAATTCAGTGTTAAATGTTACACTAATTACAGTGTTCAATTTCAACTGTAATTAAATCCAATTAATTTAAAATTTAATTTCAGTAAATTGTTTTAATTTGATTTCAATCTTTTATTCAATCAATTTTTACTCTATAGACATGGTTAACATTGGTTTATATCTTATTACACTAATATTCTACAATTATCATCTTTTACCATACTAGTTGCAGTATTTCGTTTGTCAATTTTATTAAAATTTAAAAATCTCAATAAATTAATTTACCTTTGTTTCACTCTTTTTATTAAGTCAGTTATTGCCTTGTGAATATAATTAGCATTCCTATACCATTTATTACATTCATAATTTGCAGTTATCATCTTAACTCATAATAACATGATATTTCATTACATTTAATTTGCAATTGATTTCAATTTTAATTCAACAAATTAAATAAATTGGTAACAAATAACAATCGTTACCTTTTCTTAATTTAATAACATTTGTAAGTTTTTATCTACACAAAATATCATAATTACTTACATAACACTGATTTCATCCAATTACAATTTATTATATATTATTTTATTAATTAACATTTAAATTATCAATTAGTCTTTTAATCTAATGGTTAATTTATATACATATTATTACAATTAATTTACAATCTATACCCAATTATAACCTTTTCAACCATTTTAATAAATTAGAGTTACATTAAAGCGTTTATCAATTACCTTAAATTAATACTTTTACGTTTTGTTCCAGTTATATTCTTATTATTAAATCACAAATTTTTATTACCTTTCAACATTAAATTACAAAATCTTATTAAATCAATAAATTTAATTATCGGAAAATTTTGGGTCATTACAATCTAATTTAACTAATTTAAATTAATTAACTCTTTAATTAATTTTATATTAGTATTACAATACGACATTTATATTGAACATATCTACTATAACCTTTATAGCGTATATTATAACCTTTATAATATAACACGTATATCTTATATATGCGTATTTTCATTTAATTAATTAACCATTAATTAATTTATTGAATTAATTTTTTTCTTCAATTATATTAAGTTCAAAATTTATCTTACATACATGTATACTTATGTTATCTTAAGCATTTTTAAATAACATAACATATATCAACATATATAATGAAAATAAATAAAGGACCTGCTTAAAGAATTTGGGTGCTAAGTGGTTGTTTGAGGGCCCGCATCTTTCCTTAATTAGAAAAGTGTTAAATGGTCTGTATATGTGGTTAAGTGCGGTACAGTATATCTTGGGAATAGTTCGCTTTGGGTTTGAGATCTTAAGTGATTATTATAGGGTTAGCCTCTGCCTGTAACATAAGTATTAGGTGACTATGCGAGATTCCAAGTAACGTCAGCTAGATTGTACCTTTGGGGAGTCCGCCTGAGTTTAGGTATCAAATGATGGGGGCTTGCTTTGGGAATTTTGAAGGTATTAATTGGTTGTTTAAGGACCCGCCTCTCTTGAAGTATTAAATGTTCAAAAGTCTACCTAGCCCTTGTTATAAAGGTATTAATCGACTTGGGTACTTTTTATCACATCACTAGACTTTTATGGATGATAGATGCGTTAGTAGAATGGCAATTATGTATTAAAAATCCATATATAGAGGTTGAAGGTCTCAGTAGCTTGGTCCAATATTTCAACGTTGACTATGCAAGAGGGTACACTTCATTTTAGGAAGTACCAAGTGGCTAAATAGCATAAGTCATACCTTTGGAAAAGATTAGGTAGATTTTGGGTAGATAACATATCATACGTGTATGGTAAACAAATAAGGTTTACCTTAAATAATAAATATAGTAATTAAATGGGAACATATCAGTATAAATTTATGTTATGGGCAGCGTATACATTTCCAGTCACCAAAACATTGTTCTCACTCCCTCCTTATTACAACCCACAAGATAGATTAAAGGGACATGTTAATGGAGCTGGATATGATCAGTTGATATTTTTGTCTTCTCTCACATGCTCGGTATTGACAAGACATTTGATGTCCTAGGAATTCTATAAGTTCCGAGGTAGTAGCCACTGTCAATATTTATATTCCATTATTAATTCTTCCATCATGAGTTTAGTTTGATCGATCTTTGATGTGCTTATATTTATTGCATGTACCAAATTCATCGATTCGTGCTTTGTTGGAATTGGGTTTTGATTTTTTTATCAAAATTTGGACATATTGAGGTAGGGATTGTTACATTTGGTATCAGAGCCAAGGTATGACAAAGGAATGAGGATAAAATGAGAGAATGACTTCTTATTCTCTATCTATTATTATCATCTTTGCAATTGAATTTAATAAGTCCGACTATAGCATAGCTGTGGTTCCACCTCGTAGGAGTAGGTTGAGAAACTATGGGTTGGAAATATCTTGAAGTTAATATTTTAACGCTGACTTTGAATTACCCAAGGAGTGTTGGCGATGCATAAATGCTGATGGAAAAGAGCATGAGTACGACATATGGTAGAATCCTGGACACTAGAGGGTGTTCGACTTGATGGTTAAGATTTGGCTATCTTATGATTTTGGATTTTAATGATGAGTTCCAGTCGGAGATACACATTTATTCTAGGTATGCAGGAAATAGAATTCTATATGTTGCAAATGTCTGAAAACCAGTTTTGGTAAGGAAATGTCTATAAACCAATTTTGGACGTCGAACCGGATTTTTATTTGAAGAATTAAGGCCAATTTCTTAGTCTAAACCCATGAGAGAATTTTTACAAAATATGTTGGAAATGCCTCAGATTTTGGGAAAAAAAGGTTTTTTATAGGATTTCTTTTCCCAAGGATTTATTTTATAATTTTTGGAAGTATTGAAATTTTAAATTTTCAAGAAACACATATACCACTAAGTAGGTCGTGTTAAGTAGTTTTGGTTTATAAAGGAAATGGTTTTGAAATTCTTAAATATTTGTATGTGCATATGTGTGTGTGTGTGTAACAATAAGGGTTTGATTTTGATTTTTGGATTGAAAATAGTTTTTTGATTTGGAAATGAGTTTTAAATGGTGAATATTTAACCCAATGATTTTCCTATTTATAAAAATCGACATTTTTAAAGTTTCCTCTCTTTTAAGGGATGAATAAAATAGGAATGACATTTAATTTTGTTGGGCTATGTTATTGAAGCATTTTTTATACCCCAGCTATTTGAAGGAATATTTTCGTATAATGCAGAATAATAGTTGGTATATTTTTGGGTTTTTGGTAGTATTGTCAGTTGTTGCAAATTTTGTTGGGACTACTTTGAATTGTTGGAGGACGGTTTGGAACTGGAAGGTTGGAAATGACAACACCGTGAAGAGGAAAAGATTTTTTTGGATCGTGTAGATTCAAAGGAGACGGTGTAAAATGATTGTTAACCCGCCTTTTGGCAAGACAATATACGAACGAATTTAACCCAATCGACTGCACGGTTGTCGAGGCCAGAATATTATGGATATGGTTCGAATGGCTAGATGAATGATCAATTACAGATAATAAATACGAATACGAAGCCAGGGTTAACCATAGTTTAGGAATGAACGATGCAGGGCACTCGGAATATGGATTTTGGCAAGGATAGAGGTTGCTTCGAGTCAGTTCGGCATCTGGCTTCGGATCGACAATGGTCTGACATCGGGTCGGCAATTGTCTGGCTTCGGGTCGGCATAAGGAGTTGCTAGAGGTCGGCATGTTACTTTGGGTTGATGTAGGATAATTTCGAGTCGGATCGGCAATTACTTCGGACCGGATCAACATTTACTTTAGGTTTGTATTGGTAATACTTTGGGTTGGCATTGAGAAGGCATAGGCTATACCTCGGGTCAGCGTGCTAGTTCACTTTGGGTTGGCATTGCTCCAACTTCAGGTCAGCATTGAGAAGGGGTTGGATCGGGTCAACCTAGGCTATAGCCCGTGTTACTTCGAGTCAACTTTGAATTTTCTTCAGGTCGTTAAGGACTTTACTTCAAGTTGGCATCGCTTTAACTTCAGACCGGCAAGGGTTGGATAACTTCGAGTCAGTATAGAGTTTACTTCGGGTCGGCACATTATTTACTTTAAGTCGGCATACTGTTTACTTCAAGTCAACATAAAATCTATTTCGGGTCGGCATAGGATGGACGACATGGGTTCGACGATTGTTATGGTGGGCCCAAGTAGGTGAGGAGGCCTTGTAGCCGGAGTTTCACCTATAAATACAACAAGTTTGGCTTCAGAAAAGGGGATCTTTATTCTGCTTCTTGTCATCTTCTACCTAGAGGCAACTCTGCCATTTTTATTTTGGAATTTTGAATTGTAACTGTAATCACATTTCTGATAATAAAAAGGATTATTCTGGAGTGGACGTAGGCCAAATTAGCCGAACCACTATAAATCTTGTGTCTTTTTTACTTGCTTTCAATTTAACTTGCTTATTTTTATATTATATTCTCTACATATATTGTATCTGTGATCTATGACTGGATATTGGTGCTTTCACTTATAATTGGATGTTGGTGGCCAATTTTGACGCCAACATTTTGGTGCTTTCACTGAGAAACACTAGTACTTAGGAATCTGGAAGTTAGAACCTTGGATTTGGAAGCTTGAGAATTTGAATTTAGGAAGAAATGGCTAGGCGATCAACAAGGAGACAGAGGACAGAAAGGAGCCGTCATGAAGGAAGTCAGGAGGCTTCCTCAGGAGCTAATCAAACCTCAATCTTTATTACTAGAGATGATATGCAAAGGATGCTGAAAAGGCAGGAGGATATGATGCAAAACTTATTCCAATAGATTGGACAAGCTGGGACGCAAAACCAAGAGAATGGAGTAGTAGGTAATACCAGAAATGTGGATCGTGAAGTTGGAGCACTAAGAGCATAGGAAGCCCATAATCAGAACTAAAGAAATAAAGCAACCAGGGTACAGGATAGAGTGGAACCATCGGGAGTAGCCCTTGAACTTGGGGGCATGCCCTCGGATCATATTGCTCAATTCTAGGCTGGATACCAGGCCGTGCTATGCAGTTTGGCATTGATAGGGAAATGAATGCTTGTCCAGAAGAACAGATTTCAAGATTCCCTCACAGACTCGGGGGAAGGTTGGAGACAACGGACAAAGACTGGCGCTTGGTGAAAATGACAGGTTGCAGGAAATGGTCATACAGGCCATGAGAGGAGGATTGGTGAATAGAGATTTGGAGGATTTGAATAGGAGCCACTTCGCTCCTACAATTAGGCAAGTTAGGAATCCACCGGAATTCAAACTACCAACGCTGGAGACATATGATTTGAGGACGGATCCCGTTGTTCATCTGACAAGGTATATAAGGCACATGAAAGTACTGAGGGCATCGGAGGAGGTCATGACACGGTGCTTCCCTTTTTATTTGATGGATGTAGCAGTACTATGGTTCAGACAATTGGAAAGTGGCTCTATAGGAACGTGGATAGAATTGATTGAAATGTTTATGAGGTAGTTTAGAGTTCACTTCTCGAGACCTAAGAATGTGATGAGTTTGGCAACACTGGAGAAGAGGACTAGAGCGTCTCTGAGGAGATTTCTATCACGGTTTAATGTTGCGGTGGCATCGGTGGATCGTCCAGATCCATCCATGGTTTTGGTGGTAGCTGTATCTGGCATTACTGATGGCATGAAATTCAAGGATTCATTAACACGAGATCCACCCATGGATTTAGGAGACTGTTACCATGAAGCGGAAAGGTTTCTGAGACAGGAAGACGCAAAAGCTGATAGAGAGGAAGGCGAGGAAGTTAAGGTTTATGCAGTCAAAGGAGGAGATCCGTCTATGAATAATTCGAACAAGGATAAAGGAAAACGAAGAGCAGAGAATAGCTTTGATGGACTGAAGCAGCCACGAAAGGAACCAAGATTCACTACATGGAATTGATTGAAACCTTAGAACAGATATATCTCGACACTAGAGAGCAAGGACTTTACTTCGAGGCGGCATGGCTTTAACTTCGGGTCGACAAGGATTGGATAACTTCGAGTCAGTAATGAGTTTACTTCGGGATGTCATGTTGTTTACTTCGGGTTGGCACGCTATTTACTTCGAGTCGACATATAATCTACTTCGGGTTAGAATAAGATGGATGACTTGGGTTCGACGATCGTTATGGTGGGCCCAAGTAGGTAAGGAGGCCTTGTAGCTGAAGTTTCACCTATAAATACAGCAGGTTTGGCTTCAAAAAAGGGGATCTTCATTTTGCTTCTCTTCATCTTCTACTTAAAGGCAACTCTGCCATTTTTATTCTGGAATTTTGAATTATAACTGTAATCACATTTCTCATAATAATAAGGATTATCCTAGAGTGGACATAGGCCGGAGTTAGCCGAACTACTATAAATCTTGTGTCTCTTTTACTTGTTTTCATTTTAATTTTTTATTCTTCATATTATATATTCTCTACATATATTCTATCTTTGGTCTGTGACTGGATATTGGTGCTTTCATTTATAATTGGGTGTTGGTGGCCAATTTTGACACCAACAATGATTATTATTATTTAATCCGACCCTAACTGGGTTTCGGTTAAACCAACGTCCATAGCCCATCTAGCGGATGACCCTTAGGGGAAAACTCTTTGGAAAAGTTATTAAAATGGTTTAAGTTATAAAAAGAAAGAGTTTAAAGTTATTTGATTGACAAAAAAAAGTTTTTAAAGTTATGGTCCATATAACGATAGTCGCTATGGATGTAGGTTTAGAAATCTTTTGATTTTTGTAAAGTAAAAAAGAGCTATTTATTTTAGATATTTTGGAAAGTCTTTTCAATGGTATTTATAAGTATTTTAAACGGAATTTGAAATTTTTGAATATATTTTAAGAATTTTTTTGGTTATTTAAACAAGAAGTTTATACTTTAACCGCTTTGTTTCAAAAGTCGAATTTTGTTCAAAAACGATTATCTTCAAAAAGGGATGTTTAAATACAAGTTAAAACTTGTTTTAAAAGTGTTTTTAAAAGGATAAATAAATCATGGATTACAACACTATTACTGTAATAAATGTTTTTGAGGATATGGACTATAACCCTTTTATTATAGTAAATGGTTTTTGGAGAATTAGACAGGAAATTTGAGTAATAACACTTTGTTATTAACCAAGAGTTTTTTTTTAAAATGCAAATTATGTAAAAGTGGTTTGGGATTTATCGAATAAAATAGATTTACTTTTATAAAGAATGGATGTTGCATTTTTAAAATCAAACTTTGGTTTAAATAAGTAAGTTTGCAAAAAGTTTTCATAATAAGTTTTCATAGTTGGTTTTCTATTTGTTTTAAAAGAGAATTTTATTTAAGCATGGGATTTCTTTATGGGAAAAAATATTAAAGGACAAATTAAAGTAAGTAATTAGTCACAAGGACACGCGCATAAATTTTTTACCGCAAGGACAAAGCCCAAAGCCCAGATATAATTTCAAACAAAACAGTGTATTTCGTTCGTCTTCCTCATCCTTCCTTTCATTCTGAATTTGACGAAAGTTTTGCTCGAAAGAAAAAATGGCACCGCGAACCAGAAACAAATCGACATCTCCGACAGAACCTCAAAAATCGACAGTCGATGAACAACGGGCAGAACAATCGACAGTCGATTAAACCCTAACTACGTCGGAAGTGAAGAAACAAAGTGAAAATCGAAATGTTGAATCACTTCCAACAGCAGATATTCAAGAAGAAAACGCAATGATAGAAGAGGAAAACCTACTTGTAGTGCAAACGATACCGACGACAATAAAGGGAAAAAGCAACAAGTTAAAACTTCGAAAACCTACACTAGTAGAAGAGGAAAAGCAAAATAGAGAAAAATGAACAAAGAGAAGACATGAAAAAAATACAACAGTTGAAAACAGACCAGAAATAAGTGAAATTATACCAAAGAAGGTAACTGATACTATAAAATAAAATATAAGATAGTTAGTATAGTTTTGTTATAGCAACATTGAATTTTTTTGCATAGAACAAAGAAGAGAACATGCAGCAGCAAATACCTGCAGAGAAAGCAGTTGAAGACAATATGCAAAAAAGAGAACAAAGAACAAAAAGAAGAAATGAAAAAATGATTCAGAACAAAATACAAACAGAAACTGAGGTAATTGAAATTGCAAAACTATAAAACTAATACTAACAATTTCATGCTGTTGAATGTATTCTAATTTTATTAAAAATGTTAAGCAAGAAAAATCTCAGAAAAAAGAAGGGAAAAAAGCTGCAGATGAAGAATCAGAAGAAGAACAACTCAATTCGGTAAAATAAGAAACATAATAACTTTATAGAATGATAAATATTGCAAAAATAATACCTGTAAATCATTTGGTAAAAGAAAAGGCTGATAATTACAACAAACTGATACCTAATTACAAGAAATAATAGCCATTATCATTTAGCATAAATTGTTTGATAAAATAATAATCAATATCATTTAGTTGAAATCTAATATGTACAAAAAATCGATACCTATTTATAAAAAAACCGATAACTACTTATAAAAAACAGATGCCTACTTGAAAAAAACGATACTTGGTTATAGAAAACTGATACCTACTTAGTATAAACTGATAATTTACTTATTATAAACTGATACCTACTTAGTATAAACTGATACCTAGTTACAGAAGTATTTCGGCCATGATTTTTTAAAATTGGTACCTACATTTAGCAAAAATGATATCAAATTTTACTAGATAAAAATACCATATTTTATCTCATGTTTATGGAAACTGATACTACTATATCATGTTATATATTGTTTTGTTTCAATGCTGTTTTTTTTCACTAACAACCTAATGCCACATTTTCATGAAATAGGATGATGATGATTTTGTCAATCCATCTATTAAAACCATGCGTACAGCATCAAAACAAACAAACAAATAGATGGCAAAATCTGAAAATGTTAAGCCAGAAACTGCTTATAGATGTGGCTTACAAGCTGTCTTCAAGATATTAAAACTGGTCAAAGAAAAAAATGGGATGACCAAAAAGCAATTTGACATCTTAAAGAAGACACCATTTTACAACTTCTTCAAAGTCATCTATGAAGAAAAAATAACAATGAAAGAATGCAAAAAGCATCAACAAAACTTGGATGCTTTATACAACTGCTACTGTATGGAAACTGATACCTTCGTCTTGGGA
The DNA here is from genome assembly GCA_030765085.1 of Allium cepa. Lineage (NCBI taxonomy): Eukaryota > Viridiplantae > Streptophyta > Magnoliopsida > Asparagales > Amaryllidaceae > Allium > Allium cepa. The sequence continues at coordinate 360,102,497 of CM060934.1, forward strand.
GAAGACAAAATGAAGGTCAATGCCAAATATATATGCTTTATGTTTGGGCTGCTATTAAAAGGAATAAACATAGAACCAACAAAAAAATTGACGGGGAAAACCATTCCACCAGACTGCAAGGAGTTTGCAACTAGAAACTTTGGCACATGTACTTACATAACAAGAAATGTTGTGGAATAAACAAGAAATATCAAAAAGGAGAAAAGAAAATGAAGAAGATCTGCCTTTATTGATAATAATGCAAATACTGTTGACATTTTTCTTTCCCAACAACCAACAAAAACTAAGATGGGGAATTCTACCCTATTTGATTGATAGTGAAACAATGCAAACTGTCTCATGGCTAGAAACAATAGAGAATTTTTTTAGTAAATTTGTCAAAAAGTTTATCTCCAAGCCAAGAAACATGTCGGGATGTTCCATGCTTCCATTGGTAAGATGTGTTATGCAAAATATTATTAGTTGAAAAAAAAATGTTATATTCAACATTGTTATCTAATTATATCTTTAAATGTTTATAGTATTGCATTTGTGAGAAAATGAAACTCATCCAACCTAGAAGGCAACTTGCTGAAGATTTACCCAGATTTGCACGATGGGATGTAAAAAAAACTTAAAGACATTGCTGTGAAACAATTTTTGAATGACACAAAAGTTGGCAGTGTAAGTTAAAATTAATTCTTACTTACACTAGTGAGTATCAGTTTACATTTTATGTTCTCTCTGTCTATAGTATCAGTTTCAACACATACAATAATTTTTTTGTGTCTGCACATATCAAATATGCCTCTTTGCAGTATTACTTTAGCTTCTGATTAATATCAGTTTCAATGTGTACCTTTAAATTTTTGTTTCCATAGTATCAATGTGTCCTCGGCATAGTACATCTTGTCCTCGACATAGTACATCTTGTCATTTTGCACAGTATCAAATATAATATACAATAATACTTGGTATCATTTTTAACACTACACACAATCAATTAGTAAGTGTACATAGGATCAATTTCATTACTATTTTATTTTCTTCTATTAAACTAATCACTTATTAATGTCAGTTATAACTTATAAGTTACAAAATAGTATAATAAAACATTTGCATTTAAATTTTAAAACAAAATTACTATTTCAATTACATAGGTAAAAGAAATAGGCACTATTCTTCCACATAAACACAAGCTACTCCAAACAACATCAACAAAAGAAGAATCAAGCGACAAAAGAAAAGAGAACCAACGAAAAAAAAGAAAAAACGAAGATGATGAATAGAGTACACAATGTTTTGAAGATTTTGTAAGCCATATTGTTTTGCAAATGCACATTAAAGATATGAAAGAAGAAGGTAAGAAAACAAAGAAGTAATTAGAGAAAGAAAAGAAGTTGAGGATAGAGGTAGAAAAAGAAAATTTGAAATTGAAAGAACAACTGAAAGAACTCAAATCAAGACTGAAAGAAAATGAAAAGAAAAATCTAGAAGTTGAAGTAGAGAATAAGCACATGGAAGTTGAACATGATAACATTCTAAATAAACATGAACATGAAGAAACAGAAATAGAAAACAGGGAAAAGAAATTCACAACTGAAAACAATGAAGGTGAGAATGAAGACAGAAATGCTGAGTCTAATGTAGAAAAAGTTAACACAGCAACTAAAACAAAAGGAGATGTATGTTTAAATATAGAAGTACAAAGGGAAGAAAAAACATTCACAGTTGAGAAGATTGAACAAGAAAATCCTGAGTGTCAACAAGAACCTACAAAGTGTCAAGCAAAAATGACAGAAATGGACAGGTACATGATTTTTTATTATTGAAAACAACACTGTTTGATTCGAATTCATGCTTGCTTATATCATAAATAATTCTGAGTATAAGTTTAAATAAACTGATACCTAAATGTATTAAAAAATGATACCTGCGTTCCATTTCTTATAACTTGATGGTATGTAAATTGAACTATTTATGTTGACCATCATTTAGTAGAAAACTGATATCAAAATAATGCAGAATTTATATGTATCAATTCTTTGATTAGAACTGATGGTTGGTTATTTTACACATAGTTTTCAATATTAAATAAACCAAAACTGATAACTATACGTATGAAAAACTAATACTTGCTTTCTGTATGAAAAACTGATATGAATGCAGAAATGATACCCATAAACTGCCACTATTAACATTATTGATAGTAATAATATTATACTCATTCACCAATAACAAAAAATGATAGCATCTTATTGTTAATATAGATTCTCAACTGAAAAAAATGTAGAAGAAGTTGAAGACACTACTGCTGGCACTAATACAAAACAAGTGCACCAAACAAGTGAAAAATAAAGTACATGCATGAAGGCTGAAACAGAAACTCAAATGGATGAAAATGTGCTCCACCCAAATGAAGATAAAGATATGGAAAAAAAAGAAAAAAGTGAAGACATGTTGAACAAAACAAATGAAACAGTGTTGCAAACAAATGAAGATAAAACAAAACAAAAAGAAATAAAAGAGGCTCAAAAATTGGAAGAAGATACCAGTAAAGAGAGCGAAGTTGCACAATACGGTGATGTAGTACTAGACCTAACACCTCCATCTTTCAATCTCAATATCACACAACAGTTGCAAGAGGGAATAACAGAAAAGGACAAAGAAAACAAAGCAGCAAAACCTCCCGTTCGGAAAAGGAAACAAATAGTTCACAAGCAATCTTCTTATGTGAAAAGAATAAAAACAAGAGAAAGGAAAAAAAAAACCCCGGCTTTGAATATGGTCAGAGAATGAAAAAAACAGCAAAAAAACAAAAACCCGAAGAAAATGAAAATGAAGAAAAACTGGAGGAAAATGAAAATGATGAAAAAGAAAGTGCAAAAGAGTCAATCCTAATGCCAATTCAAGTAATAGAGCCAACACTGTCAAATTTAGGACTAGGACACTGCAGCAAAACTTTGGCATACTTGAATATAGAACAACAAAATAAAATCAAAACTTTCTTTGCTATGACATCATCAAATGAGTAAGTTACAAACATATATACTAATTTTGCTGGTAAACATAACATTGTATAATTGAAATGTTCCTTATTTTCTTAAAACAGAGATATAGCATGGACATATAAAGACACAATTAGAGGAGGATGTACAATAACAAAAAAGTACTTCGACAACTTCTTGAAGAAAATGCCACACATGGATCGGTACACACTTTTTTTGCTTCATAATACTGCTACCAATAAAAATAATTACAAAAAATATTGTCTAGAAGCTATTTCCAGTGCTATTTATACCAAACTGATACCTACTTATAACCAAAAATGATACCTAATTACTATATATTACAAAGTGGTGGTCTATTAGTTGAATGGTGTGTTAACCGTCATGTATGACAAAATAAATACCAAAATAGTGCAAAACTAATTCATTGTAGAAGTAGATATCAATTCATACTTTTGTTTTCTATTAGCAATTGATTTAATAGCATGTTCAAAAATGATACTAAGTCAGTGCAAAAATGATACCTAGAAGCTATTTGATCATATTACATGCTTATTTTTCTTGTAATTGGTAATATATATTACCATTATTAAAATAAAAGATACTAATTATTATTGAATATTGTTTCACCAATAACAAAACTTACATTTTCTTGTTGTTAATATAGATAATTGACCGGTATTTATCTAAATGTGGGCTGAAAGAGCACAACTATGCATTCACAACAATAATGACGGTAAATAAAACTTTAATATGCAAGAATATCATAAATGGTACATATATATTGAATTCTAACTTATTTTTTTATTTAACAGCAATCTATAGTTTTCAATATACATGGAATTATAAAATCTTTAGTGCAGCCTTTCCTTGAACAAATTGTGGATGATGAATACACAGATGCTATATATTTCCCATTGCATTGTGAATACCATTGGACACTAGTAACTTTGACATACCCAACAATGCAATGGAGTCATCTAGATTCTAGACATCCTAAAAGAAATTCTAATGAAAGAAACAACCCTAGTCTAAAGCAGGCAATGATATTGGTATGATATATTTTTGTTATGAAGAAAAATAATTTAATTAAACAAATCGAACATTAACGAACTTTGTATTGTTTTGTTTTCAGTAGAGAAATAAAATTGAAGAAATGCTGAAAGAAATTTGGAAAAAGAAAAATATACAGGATAAGGAAGTGAAGGAAAATGAAATGCATCAGATACCATGTGCACAACAAGGATCAGACACGTAAGTTGTTTATGTTGTTCAAAATGATACCTACCGATAGTTAAACTGACATGGTAAATTATCTTTTAAACTAATGCCTAGATACACAAAACTGATACTGCAAATATTCTTTTAAACAGGCTTGACTGTGGTATATACGCGATGATATTCATCATATCATTGAACAAAAGTCAAATACCGCTCAAAATAGCATGTGAACAAATGCTGAAATCTAGAGCAAGAATTGCACATGAGATATTGACTGACAAAGAGCACCGTTGGAGCTTAGCCAAGTTCATGTCTAGTTTGGAAGAAGAAAGATAAATGAACAAATCAAACAATTTGCAAAAATGGAACCGATAACCTGTCAAGCAAAGAAGAAGGTGCAGAAATTGAGAATTTTGTGTGTTAAAGTAAATCATTGTATTGTTTCACAATTAAATTTGATACTTATGAAGTAATGATGCTCTATTGCAATTTGGAACTTGTGAAGTAATGATGTTCTGTTCTTAAAACAATGCTGAACTTACTTGTAAAAACAATGATAATTCGCTAGAATGATTTGTTGTAATTGATGTTCTTTTCTTTACCTGTTTTTTATATTACAACAAAATTATATATTTAATGTTCTGTCATGCAACTATTGATCCTACATAATATTATCAGTTTTATGATGCAGCTACCAGTTGTATAATAATGTTATAAGATTTTATATCATATATCAATACAAAATAGTAACCGGGTATCAGTTCTAATAACTAATAGTATCAGTTTTGCTAAAACTGACACTCAACATACTTTATGAAACAACAATTAGTGCCAGTATCTGTTTTTGCTAACGCAACATATCATTATGATTATTTATTAGTACCAGTGTCAATTGTAGCACATATAATAATACACGAAACTGATATTAAAAACTAACCAAAACTGATACTAAAGTCCTTTATATCCAATCAAACAAATATTATCTCCAACCAATAGAAAGCATGTATCAATTCAATCATTTTGTTCAATCAATTACACAATGATTATCAGATCCCATATACTATGCTATCAACTTTGTTATAAATAAGTGAAATATACAAAATTGAACAAAACTGATATCACACAATGGAAAAATGATACCATATTTGATACCAACAGAATGTGTAAAATGATACTAGATAGTTGATACAAACAGTATGCAACAAATATCAAAACAAATATTTGAAATACATAAACAAATAAATAAACACCAGAACTGATACTGTAAAAACATATAACTAATAATAAAACTGATACTATAATTTATACTAAATAGCTGAAATTAAAATCAATTTGATAATATACTATACTGAATACAAATTAATAACAAGGTTCAATTACAGTAAAGCACCAAAAAAAGTAACATATCCACTTATTAATCTGTACAAATTCAAAATGTAAAATCATATCATATCCTCTTCAAAGCTTGACAATTCCGTTTATTATGACCAAACTGCTTGCACTCGCCACATCTATTTTGCTTGTTCTGAAAATATGAAAATCCTCCTTTGCGCTTAATTGATGGTCTACCAACGCCACATTTCTCCTTCGGTGGCTTGATAACACCTTGAATGCTACCATTAACAATAGGCCTATCATAATTTGGAATAGGATTTATAGCATTGGCATAAGAACAACGATAAGCATCAACAGTGAAATAATACTCAACAAAATCATATACAGACAACTTAGTCTTGTTCATACACTTTATAGCATGAGCACAAGGAAATCCTGTAATTTTCCATCGGTTGCAACTACAGACCCGTTCCTTCAACACAATGAGAGTTTGGAGGTTTCACTTCAAAATAAAAATCAGAAGATTTATATACATCCTATCCAAATCCTTCTTCAATCAATTCACCTAAACGCAATTCCATAGAGGGACAAAGAGTTGTTTTCCACAAACGACAATCTTCTCTCCTTTTAACCATTTGTTTCATAACCTTAACACGAATACCATCTAAACACAAAGTAAAGGCAAAGCTCGTTCATCTAAAATCCAATTATTAAAACTTTCTGCAACATTAGAACTATATTCACCATAACGTTTCCCTGGAAAAAATAAATCCACCCACTTATCAAATGGCTTATCCTTTAAAAAAATTACACCAGCAACACCACCAATTTGACAGAATTTAGAATGTGCGCCTTCAAAGTCATAAAGATTAGAAGCTCTAGAACATATTTTGAAAAGATCAACAATAGAAACATTTGCATTTTTGGCTTTTACCGCTGAAAGAAGATTTTGTTCCACATGCAAATAGCAATAACTGTGATAAGCTGTAGGAAAAACATCACGAACACCTGAAAGCAACCCTTGATGACGATCTGACATAAAAACCAAAGTATGATTTTCTTGAAGCATTTGCTTTAGATGGTTCAAAAACCATGTCCAGTTATCCACATTTTGCTATAGAAACAACACTCATAGCTAAAGGGAAGAAACCTGCAAATGCAAAAATAATTTGTAAAAAAACTAAAACTAATAATGACCATAAATCTAAAATAGTTGAAACTGATACTAACAGTAAAAAAACTGATACCGAAAACCTGATACAACCATTATTAAAATATTGATAGCCACGACATTATGCATATTCATCTTCATTCTAACACAACAAAGTAACGAACATTAGCATATATTATGATACAAAGGAAATTCCAATACTATACAACTGTATTTGATACCATATATTAACATACTTGAAACTGATACTAACATTATACACAAGCTGATACTAATCTCATGCTAACCTCTATAAAATTATGATATCAAATACAAACTCACAATTCAATACAATGCAAATTCTGATACTACAAACTTGTTAACTGTAAACTACATATCTTAAAACTGATACCAACATAATAAAAATTATGATAACAAATTAATATTAATGATAATGCCAACTATTATGATCTCAATACAAATAAATCAAAACTGAAAACAAAGGCATACCTTGATCACCATTTTTTGCAGTAGCACCCATCAACACACCAGGACGTCCCTTCAAGTGAGTGGCATCTAAAAATATCATAGGACGACAATGCTTAAATCCAAGTAAACAAGCACCAAAAGCAATAACCACCCTCTCAAATTCATTACTACAAGGATCAACATCCATTTCAACATAACTATCTGGGTTAGACTTGTTCACTGCTTCCAAATACAAACTCAAATCATTATAAGACAAAGCATCATTACCATGCAACTCCATTAATGCAAGTTGTTTCCCATGATAAGCATAACCGTAAGACAACTCAACATGGTATTCTCTTCTAAAATCAACTATAATATCATTAGGCTATTTACTAGGACAATCATGGATCTCATCAATAATCAAAGATTTAACAAACGAACTAGATATATGTGGATTATTCATATTTCTAACGCCAGCCCCACAAGAATGATCAACAATCATATTTCTAATAAAAAAAAACTTCTTCAAATCTCCAGAATCATAAGAAGCATGGACTTTGAAAAAACAACCATCCTTATATGAAGAGCAAATTACAGTAACTCTTGTAGCACAATTCTTTAAAAATACTAATTTATATCCTTTTTGAATTTGATACGCCATCAAAATTCTCTAAAATGCTCAGCTCCTCCAAAACAAAAACCAGCAAAATCAGAAATGCATAGTTTCGACCCTCTCCTCAACATATCTTTTAAATAACTTTTACCGTTAACAACATTTGAACAGACAGATACAGTAGAAGATGAAGAAGCACAAACATAAGATGAACTTGAAATAGAAGCACCATCAACATATTCCAATTCAGAACCCTTAACCTTAACAGTAAAACCAAAGAAAGAACTTTTCTTATATAACTGAAAACAAATTATGCTCTAAATATCAGAATCAATGTCAACCATAATAACTTCGTCCTCAAGTACATAAGAAATCTGAATAAAAGAAGGAGTTAATTGAGACCAACATCGACATATCTCATTCTTCAAATCATACAAAAAGCAATCGATAGACAATCGAGTGCTAAAAGTGTTATTATTCAACACAAACAGATAAAGAAGACTGTTATCCCCACTGCCCAAAAAAATAAAAATAAACATTAGTAAAAATATGTTCAATGTAGAACATTAATCACTCAATTTCACAAAACCGGTACCTACCGTATACAAAACTGATACCTGGTTACTGATAATAAAAAAAATGATACTAAGAAAAAATAAAAATGATACCCAAAAACTGAAACTAAACTCTATCACAACTTTATATACAACCCAAGCAATAATACTTTTCCAATCATCCCAACATTAATGCAAGAAAATGCGAGATAAATTAAATGAAAAGAAAATTAAAATACAACACTGCATAACGAAACGAATAATAATAAAAAACCTGTTGCTACTTCCATAATTTTCCCTAGACGAACGAACAAACAATGAGAACAACAACACCGCATATCATTTATAAAAATGAATACAATTAAAAATCACGGCCAATTTTTTTTAACTCGAATAGAAAAACAACAAAAATAGAGTAATATAAGCATACCTAACTAATACAATTTGAAGAAAAACAAGATCATGGTACAAATATGAAAAGATCGAGATCAACAAAATGCGCGTAAGAAAAAAATGATCGATGAACTACAATTTTCAGAAGGATGAAATTGAAATAACCGAATGAAGTAGATCGACATTTTTATTACGAGAGAGATATTTGACTGCGACTGAAAATTTTGATTGAAAGTAAGAAGAAGAAATGCGCGAAAGTGGGCTGGAAAGAAAAAACGATAATTTGTCCTTTACAGAAATTATTAGCGGGCTGTCCTACATCCAAAAAAGCCCTAAAAACTATCCTTGAGGAAAATTTCCTGTTTCTTTATTAGTGCCATTAAGTAGCAACACAAATATGATAAAGTAGTGCTAAAATGTTGACACGTTTATGGAAAGTAAGTCAATTTATGTTTAGCAATAAAAGTAGATGAGTAGACTTTCCTTCATCTGTAAGATCTAAAATCAATGTATTTTAATAAGATAAGGCCGCGAGCATCCAGTGCTCAAACTTACCTGACTTTGACTATGGGTAAGGGATAGATAAGTCTAAATGTTGAAAATGTGATAGGTATGTGAGGGTTAATTTCGATAAATCGGTCAGGATTAGTTTCTAGATATGAAAACTTGTCTCTATCTTGAGAAGTAAGAATGTATGTCGAGCCAAGGATTGTTTTTGAACTTGTCCGACTTTATTATTAATCAAGGGATAATACTGTTTGAAATTGAAAAGTGGTGATAAGTACAAGATGTCTGATTCTCCATATGCAAACAATACGTACACCCAGATGGTAGTCCGTCCACAATCAATAGCTTGATAAGGAAATCTGTATAAACTCATTGTCGGTACCCATAATGCTTTGTTTATTCTGTCCTTCTAGGATGCTATATTGTACATATAAACTCATGTTCTTCAGTGATCTTCAGCGACGCTATACTGTACATATTTAATCGTTATGTTCTTCTAGGTAAAATGATAAGGAAATCCATCCACTTAAACGGCTAGGAGGTGATTTTTAAAAGAATCGGGATTGAATCAATTGGAAACTATCGATTGTTGGTTCGAAGAGACCGACAACGGATAAGCATGAGTTATTTGAAAACCACTTCGAACCAGCAAGCGTTCGAATTGGAGACATCTTAAAGATGACAGAGTCGAAGATGGAGTTCTTTGAAGTGCAAGGGATACTTGCCACCAATTCTGAGGGTTATTTCAAAAAGGATGTAGTAATAGTGCCTTTAGTTTGTTCATATCCAGAACAACTTGTATGGATGAATCTTGCCGTTGCATTGTTTCCTGTAGGGCGTTGTTAGCATTCCAAGTGGGATTTGCTAAAGTAAAAGGTAATCATTGCCTCACGAGCCATACAACCCGGTAATGACTAAAATAGGGGACATGCGATATGGCTATGTGGGTCGCACCTATTAGGGTATGGCATCACCCTTCTAGATCACTATTTATGAGTTCGGTATGTGCATGTGAGATCTCATGAGGGAAAGGCTCCAAAGCAACCCGAGCAATGACATATTTGGTACTATCCAGTAAAGGGTAGACCAGTTTTGTGTTGGCATAGAAGCAATAGGTTTGCCCTCGGTATATTTTCTAGAATGTTACTGTGACAGATGGTACCCCAATGCCTTGTCATTGATGGAATCCATCTTTCAATACATGCCTTATGGACTTAGTTGTACCAAATATACTGGAGTGTTAGATGCCAGCATTTCAGGTATGTTATATATTTATTTTAAATCCTGGACATTATTATAATGTCACTAAATTTTCTATTTGAAATGGTTTTGTTATCACAGGGTAAAAACCTGTTTGTGCTTATGTGCGGCAAGGTCTTACGAGATACCTTTATTTTTAAAGGTTTTACAAGATATAACAATCCATTTGATATGAGTTTCTCACGCTGGTTTACCAGACTGATTCGTATGTTAATTTCTTATAATACTTGGGTTTGACTAGAGTATTTTCCAAAGTTAGCTTTGCACGCTTGGTTGCTTTAGGAGACAAGTTGGATGCCTCCAAGACATATTCCTATACTTTATATCTCTGTTGCATTACTTGTTCATATTTATCAGCATTTGTAAGGATAGATTGTTATAACTATTCAGGCTTATGATACATTAGACTATGATTGTTCTATTTATATTAAGGTTTTCTTTTGTAAACTTCATTTGGATATTATATATTACTCATCACAATGTGAGATTCTATTCTGTTTGTTCTTTCTGTAACCCCAGTAATCTGTCTTTTCAACACTCGGATGCTCGGCACGTGAATACCGTGGATATATTAGTGTCGACTTTCAAGGGTTGAAAAGGCGGGTCATCACAAGTGCCTTGCTCCATACTCCATTGCCTCCGTTCTTTATGTTCCTTCTCTTGTTATTGGCATTCCTTCCACATCAAGTGTGGTTGTTGCATGAAAAATAAAAGTAAGCATCATACCAATATAGGATTAATTTTCAAAATCTTATTTTAGTACTAGTCGCGATGAGTGCAGATCAAATAGCAGCAGAGCTCTATTTAGGGTTCGGTGACTTCAAAAGTCCCACTGCAGAAATTACATGAGGGCATGACATGGTATACCTGACTAAATATTACACTCTGCCTTTCTCGAATAACCAGAGAGCTTATAAGGACTAGAAAACCTACTCCATGCAGCCAGTATATTCTGTCCTAGCGCTATCGCATTAGGCGATGATATCATACAAAACTCACATAATAAAATAACATGCACGAATAAAGATATTTTTACATTCATATCTATCATGACCCACTTTTCCGTAAAGTTCGAACTGACAATTTACCACACTTGTCCAGTCCAAATTGAACAGAAGGCGGATAGCAAGAAAAAGAAAGTAGAAAGAAGGCAGAAAGAAAATCAAAACAATACAGAATCTCACAGTGAAATGAATAATATACAATATAGAACAAATCTTTGCATAAAAAACTGTTATATCACAAAACAGATAATAGTCAGAGTACACAACATATACAACATGGATAGTTATAACACCCAGTCCTTATACCTGCCGATAACACAACTAAAATGCAAAAGAATATAATCATCAACGTGAATACGTCTCTGGGTCTCCAACTCCTTTCATAAGTCTAAGTATCCATCTAAACCAGCAAATACACTCAGTCTGGCCCGAGCATATAGGAAAAACCACGGCTAGGTCAATCTGGTAAAACCAGCATGAGAATTTAAAACACAAGGAATTTTATTCATTTTAACTTTCAAAATCTTTTTAATCAAAGGTATCTCGTAAGACCACGCCATACATAAACACGACGGGTTTTTCCATTACGATAACAAAACACTTTTTATAGAAAATCCAGTGATATTATAATAATGTCTAAGTACAAATACTTATTCAAATAGCTGAAATGCTTGCATCTCACCTTCCAACATAGTTCGGCGTAATCAAGTGCGTATGGCGCTTATTGGAAATTGGATTCTATATAATGGCAATGCTACCGGGGTACCGCCCGTCACAGTACCTGGTCTAGATCTTCGTACCGAGGACCACCCTGATCCCCTACAACACAAGACCGGAGCTACCTCTTACTGGATAGTCCGAAGAAGATCACCCCGCGGTTGGGATCAGCAACCGCCACACAGCCGAGATCAAGGGACTCTAGGCAGGGATGACCTTACCCTACTTGGGTGCTTCCCACTTAGTCTTGCTGCACCTCCCCTGTTTTAGTCATTTCCGGTTGATGAGGCTTGAGGCTAAGATTACCTTTTTAGCACACATTCACTTAGAATTCTCACCGTCCTCCAATGGCGATGTACTGATAACATTCATCCATACAAGTCTGTTCCCTGTTCGAACGGAACCGAAGGCACTACTCCTGCTACATCCATTTTGGAATCACCCTCAGGATTAGTAGCGATTATCCCTTGCATTTCACTGCTCCATCTTCGACTCCAAGCTCTTGTCTTCCTTTCGAAAACGTACACATTGGATCGAAGTGGTTTTCGGATCACAAATCAAATCCCGGTCACTTCGAAACAAAGTTCTCTATTCCCGGTAAACTTAACCTCGGTTCTCTAGAAAATAAATAGAAGAGAATAAGATCGAAGATCGTCACCTAACCGTTAGTGGACGGATTTCCTTATAAACGTCCTGGAAGAACGAACGAGTTTATACGTACAGTGTAGCACCACGAACGGTAACTGTACCATATAATTCCCGTACTTCTCCTAGATATTTCCAAAGTTATATTCGGTCCAGATTTGGTAGTCGGTTATTTAACTATCAAATAAACAATCAATTCAACCAGATGTTTCATTCTAACTGAAAAGCACCAAGTCTTATATTAAATTCAGATTTTTAATAAATTAAATCACTTTATCACAAAAAAATAAACTTAAAATATTTCGAAATAAAGCTACATAAATTACTTTATTCAAAATAATTAGTTGTGAAATTCTATAATAATTTTCCAAGTAAAACTTTAACCAAAAACTACCTTTAAAAATAAAACTATTATATAAAGTAAAAATATTTGATAATCATCCTTTAAATCATAATACTAATTTAACCTTTAAAAATAATCAACTACTATAATTAACTTAATTACTATTTACTTTAACATTTTTAAAGCAATTAAATAATAAATTTCCTAAAAACATTCTTTTACAAACACCTTTTAAAACTTCTAATTTGTACTTAAAAAATATATTTAAAAATATACTTAGCTTTTCAGGGAAACACACTTTCCAATCCAATCAGCATGTCTAATCACTTATAAATCCTTCTCGATTTATCTCCAGTTTAATTTACGTTCCAATCCCGTAAATTTCCTTTCCCACATTTTTAAAAAAATAAAACCACTATTTATTTTTAAATTGAATTACCATCTCCTTATAAATTTCCACTGTGAATTTATAAATTCAAATTATCCATTGATAAATATTCAGTTTATATATAAACCCAGTTTATAAATTTCATTGTATCATTCTCCTTTTAATCACAGTTTCGAAACACTTAATCGATTTTCTGAATTAATTCCATTTTGAAATTCATTTCCTGATTTACCCAAATTTATTCCAAAATCCATTAATCCCAGCTTCACTCCTTTATTATGATTTAAAATCTAATTAAAATCTGAAACATTAATTCCATATTTTATATTTCTTTTCCCTTTTTATTTTCTCAAATCCATTCTAAACCTCGGATTTAAAAATAAGTACTTTTATACTTAAACAAATCGCTTTTGTTCCATTATTAAATCCTTTTTTTCCAATTATTTCAAAATTTCTATCTCTCCATATTCAGAAATTATCAAGTAAGATTTTAAAATCAAACTATTAATTTTTCCCAAATTCATCACTTTTATCTTTGTCCAATTTTACTATAAATCTCTTACTTAAAAACTTCCTCTTCAATATTTATATTTTTATAAATGCCAAAATTACCCTGCAATATCATAGCATCCAATAAATTAATTTTTTCAACATAACCTATCACAGATTATTCGACATTTCATATAACTGAATACGAAAATAAATTCAACATTTTTGAGGAATCCAGTTGGATCCCTCCAACCTGTTTCTCTGCATCCACAGATTAGCACGGTATAAAAATACCAATCCCACTTCGAGGGGGATGTCGCGGTATATAGGATCATCCGCTATTGTGCGGAGTGCATAAGGTCTCATCTGCTATATAATGCGGGAATATCAATCACTCTAATACCAATGTATATACTATTATATATATATATATATATATATAACATCCAACTGATAAAATATAAATTTATTAATCCAATCAACATCCAATAGTTTAAATTTAAGCTTTTAAATTCAAACAGTAATCCAAATGAGTGAGAGATTCTCACCTTTGATTTTATTTGCAACCCATTTCCATCTCGACTTGTTTTCTTCACGATTTTAGACCTTGTATAAACATTATACGGTTTATTAACATTTGAAATAATCCAAAAATAAATTATCATTTAATAAATTTTAATAACTAATTTTAAATGATAATTAACTAACCTAGTTTACATTTTTTTGTGAATAAATATATAAGTAATATATACAATTATTACAGAAATTATTTTTATAGTCAGACTTATTTTTAATTCAACAAGTATATGAGTAATATTCAAAAACTTCTCATCTGATTTTACTAGCGCAAAATGTTGATTTTTAAACACCAGATTCTTTTTTTTTTCAAACTAAAAACTGGATTAAGTAATTATAACCGAGGTTAGATAATATACCACAAAATCACACTACGACCTTCGAAACCCCTCTTCGCCATCACCTCACGTTCATTGTCGCTGCCACCTTCATGAGAAACTCCCCAATCGCCGCGCAACACAAATCACAACCGACCCTTCATGTAACAACCCATATTTTAAACTAATATTTTAATTCAATTTATTTGAAACTTTGGTTTTAAATCAATTAAAAATTGAAATTTTGGAATTTTACAATATATTTTTGGATTTTGTTTATAATTTATTTTCCAAATATAATAAAATAAAGATTTTATGAAAATTTTATATTTTGGTCAAATGTGGTCAAACTTTGACTTTCAGTTGAAATTTTTAAATTTGAATTTTAAATTTTTAATCTTTTTTCTTTGAAGCTGAATTTGATTCTGATATTCATTCTGCTTTTTGTTTCGTTAAATTCTGTTTTATACTTTTTATTCAGCATTTTACACGCTATTATATTCAATATTTCTATCTTCTATTTTCTACTCTTTTTTCTATTTTCTATTTTTGGTTTGGGCTTTGATTTTCTATTGGGTTTTTGAGTTTGTTTTGATTTGGGCTTTATAATTGGGCTTGTTATTTTCCTAAGAGACATGACTTTATCTATTCAACTTGGATGCCTATCCATTTGTGATAGTCGTACAAAACTTCCTCCTTTCCATCTCTCCTCTCATTTTCCACTTCCTGATCAAAATTTTACAGTAAGTTTTTCCTTCTTCCTCTTTTTTCCCTTTCTCTTTTATTTCCAAGCATAGTTCGGCCATGCTCCTTATGTCGACCATCTCTCCACCATACCACCACCTATGATCGGCCTCCACCATCTCATCACCCTACCTAACCATGCCGTGACTTCCATAGGTCCAAACTCCATCACCAAATGCTTCAAACCCTAGCCGAGAATCACCATATCATCCCTTTCCTCTTTGTTTGCCTCGGCCACCACAAAATCCTCCATCCCCAATGCCTTGCCGTGACCATGCCTTGACCTGATCCAAGCCCAAACAGTAACAAGCAACCCAGGCTGAGCACAATAGCCATAGTGCTGAACCATAGTGCACATGACCTTTCACTTGCCTTGTCTTTTTGCCTTCCACAAGCCATCTTTTCATCATAGCCAAGCCTAGCCGTGCCATCTCCTTAGGGTTGAGCCTAGATCATCATGGCCGAGCACAAATGCATGTGACCAAACCCAAAACACAAGTGGCCGAGCCTATTCCCTATGTGGTCGAGCCCATTTGTGTTGATGCTAGCCTATTTACTTTGTAATTTATTTTATTTTTGTATATAAATAGTTTGCTTATTTATGTTTGTATTTGTTTGTTTGTGAAATTTGAATCTTGGCTCTTCATCCACTCAAATCTAGTTCTTGCTTTGTCGTGCTTTTCGGAGTTTGGTTGTGTGTCTCAAATTGTCATCTCTAGCTTTAGAAGGTGAGTTTATCACTCTCGATATTCGTACTTATATAATTGTGAAACAATGGCATGTGAATGTGTAGTAGTTGATATGCTATGATGATATAAGTTCATATATGCCTGTTACATGACTTTATATGATGTTATAACCTGATGTTATACTTGTTACATCACCCGATACGATATGCTATGTTATACTGTTCATTTTATTTTCTGTTTCTCACACTGCAAGTTCCCTTTCATTATGGGTTGAAATGATACATATCCGAACATACATTAGAATAGGGTAAAATCGTTATGAGCTGAAATGATAGGCTCATGCATTTTTATTTTATTTGACTTGGGATTGCGGGTTTGAAATGATAGAAACCAGAATTTTTATAAATTACGGATTGAAATGGTACATATCCGTATCACTGGACTAGGTTAGAAAATATTATACAGACCCATGGTTAATTTTAAATAATAGCTTTCTTAAAATTATTAAGTATTTTGAATCTTTAAATATATGAAATTTTAACTTAAAATTTGATTTAATGATTTTAAAACATAAAGATATATTGGTTTTCTATAAGTTAAAATTTTATAAGTTGATAACTGGTTTAAACTGTAACTTCAAGATTTTTTATCTATGATATATAACTTAATAATTTAAAATTTGAGTTAATATGGGATTTTAATTCTAATAATAATAATACATTTTATTTATGAAATGGATATGTTTTGTATAAATAAAACTATGATAAAATTTGAAGGTATTATGTTTAAAATGTTATGGTAGAATTTGTAGCATTTCCAAAAATGCTGTGTTATTTTAAGTTATGTTATAAAGTGCGATATTACTTTAGGTTATGTTTTAAAAATGCGATATTTATAAAAGATAACATTTTTGAAATGCTGTTATATAAGGGTCACATTTTCAAGTGTTATGATTCCTAAAAGATAACATTTTAAAATGCTATAACTAAGTATATTGACTTGGAAAAATTACCATTTTTGAAATGGATATTATTTTTGGAAGAGTAATAGCATTTGGTTTTAAATGGTTTTGAAATGGAATTATTTTTTTGAAATGCAAACCATTTGAAATAAATAACAATGGGTTATAATAACGTTTGGTTGTTAAAGAGACTGGGATCGAAAGTTGTCATACTCTCTGCCAACTCCGAAAACCACTTTAACAACTGTGTACGCGATGGAGATTCCAAAATGAAGTAGGATGGTGGCGACGTTTTATTGAGGTATATATATGGACCCGACTCCCATGAGTTGGCATAAGGTGGGTAAAACAGGAGCGTTTCCGGCCGAATGAGGTTGCTCCTCTGACCGGACACACTTCTTCGACACTATTCTATTACTTTGTGATTAATTGATGGGCGTCTTTGATTTTTTGGGAGTGTTGCTCGAGGTGGACGGTAGCTGTGGTTATGCGTTACCACCAGTCTGGACGCGTAATTGGTACATCTACCCTGCCGTTGCCTAGTTGTGTCGTGTCACCAACCCTAGCTTGCTTTACTACGAGTTTGATTTTTGTCATACCTAAGGTGTATCTTCTGGTGGCTTCCTGATCAGAGGGACTACGGTACTGTATAGACTATTGGCACTATAAAATGTGTTAAAGGGATATGGGTAACGCCTTAATGCTATTTTCAAAATATATTATACTTTACTTTAGACATTATTATAATAGCGTATATTACTACATATTAGATAGTTTAACGGATCCTTAAAGGATAGGCGGTCCCAAGCATCCTTTAAGTTACTTATGCATTTCTATTACAGTTCACTTGAGTTGGTTTACATTGTATAAGTATGTGTGTCCTGACTCGAGTGTTTGTTTTTTCTTTACGCTCAGGTCAGCCTGAGTATTTCAGCTTTGGATTCACCTTCTGGAGCTAGAGAATTTTTGGAGATTATCTACCTATCTAGTTGTTTATCTATTTCTATTCGGTTATTTCTATTCAGCTTATGTATTAGTGGATATATATGTATTGGGATTTCCTATTGTATTTACTTTCAGACTCTGTTATTTTGCACTTGTTTTGAGACTATGTTTGTAGTAGCTTCATGAACTACTATGGTTATTTTATTTTCGCTGCGTGTTATTCTGATATTTCTGTGTCTGTGATTCTATGATTGGTTTTATTTGCTCCAAATTATATTACAATCTATTGTTTTGAATTATTCAATTCCGACATGTGTGGTTTTATTGTCAATTTGAATGGTCCAAAATAGTGGGTCGTTGCATTTGGTACAGATTTTTGGTTTTAGGCAAACCTTAGCCTGCGGAGCAACATTAGATATAGGGTAGAAATACCCTAGAATGAGTGAAATCAATCTTAGAATCATTTCTTTGTGAGAGAATCGTATTTTAAAGTATAAAATGATTTTCAAATGATTTTCAAAGGATTTTCAAAGGATTTTCAAAGATTATTTTGATATAAATTTTTCTTGTTTTGAAATCAAATTTTTCATAATTTCTTTCTTTTCCTTATCCACCTTGTTAGTAATTTCTTTGTTTAGGATATTCTTTCTAGTTGAATCTTATCTTATCTTTTGTTCTCTACTACCTTTGTCCTAAAATTTATTCTTGATTTTTCCTGAATGAATCGTAGGAATGCCAGAGGTAGGGGCCGTGGTGTTGCCCCAGTTCCTGAGCCTACTACATCCATTAAGTTCACTACTCTCTGTAAGGAATTCACTCAGCTTGGTGGTACCAAGTTTTCTGGATCAGAAAGCTTTCGATACGTTCCTCAAAAAATCTGATTTGTGCTGATTCATCATTGAGGCTCAATAGTGGTTGAAGGGATTGGAGAGAGTTTTCTCCGATCTTGAGATCATTGATGCTCAGAAGCATCAGTTGGCAGCTTGGTAGTGATGGAGGTAGCCTTGGATTGGTGGGAGACTGTTACAGCTCACACTATTGAGGCTGATATTTCTTGGGAGCAGTTTAGGTATCATCTTGTGTTTGTTTTGGATTTTGATTCAGTTTTCTCTTTTTGAAATCTTTCTTATGTTTCGTTATAATGCTTTAGGGATGCTTTTGTGGCAAAATGGATGATCCTGAAGTAGGGAAGTCTCAGCTTTATCGGGAGTTTATAGATCTTAAACAGGGTGACATGTCATTTGCTGAGTATGAGCGGAAATTCAATGAACTTTCCAAGTTTGGTCCTAGCCTGATTGACACCCCTCATAAGAAGAATGAGAAGTTCATAGCTGGTGCTCGTCCGGAGTATTATGATCGTCTCATTTCTCATGTGCATAGCCCTTTCACTGGTCTGATCGATATGGCCAATAGATATGAGAATCCTACTTCTAAGGATCCTCCTGTTGCTTATGCCCCTTTATCTCGGTCTTTCTCTAGGAACCCTAAGAAGAGAAAGCCTAACTTTCATCAGCAGAAGAAGAATTGAAACAAGACTCCAGGTTTGGGATCTTCTTCTTCCCAGAGGCAGCCTACCGACCTATCTACCACACTTGCTTCAAGTGTGATCAGAAGGGACACTATGCTAATAGTTGCCATACTTCAGTTGGTGCTGCTGTTCCTCCCGCTCAGTTGACTAGGCGTAATCTCTGTCATATTTGTTTGCAGCCTGGCCATTTCAACTATAATTGTCCTACTCAGCAGAAGGGCAAGCCATCTGGTATCTTTGCTACTACCTCTACTTCTTCACCTGCTCCACTTGCACCTGCACCTACTCCAACTCCTACTCTTAGTGATACCCAAGGTACTTTTCAGGGTACCTTTTCTCTGTTTAATTTTCCTATTCGTGTTTTTTTAATACTGGAGCTTCCCATAGTTTTATTTTTGTGGATCTTTATGATAAGTTTGAGAATCTCCTCTCTCCCGAGTATGCTCCTGAAATTTTGTGTGTTAAAAATCCTATTGGTGGTCTTGCAAACCTTAGTAGGATTTGTAATCGAGTGAAACTCCTCTATTTTGATCACCGTTTCCGTGGTGATTTCTATGTTCTGGGTTTTGATGCTTTTGATCTAAAGGTGATTGGCTGAAGAGGCATGAAGCCGTTATCTCTTGTAAAACCCGAACCATTTCTCTTGTTGATGATTTTGGTAATTCTTTGGTGATTCAGTGCCGTATGCCCTAGGATTTTGCTGGCAGTTTTATTTATTCTCTTGATTCTTCTCCTGGTGATATTCATTCAACTCGTGTGGTCAAACTCTATCCCGATTTATTTGGTGAAGTCACTTCTTTACCTCCTAAGTGGAAAATCGATTTTCATATTGATCTTATTCCTGGAGCTCGACCTATAGTTCTTCCTCCCTGAAGAATGGCACCCGTGAGAAGGTTGAGTTAGGAAAGCAAATTGAGGACTTGTTCTCCAAGGGTCTGATCAGACATAGGCATTCCGAATAGGGAGCAGCGGTGGTTTTCGTCACTAAATCCGATGATTCTTTGAGGATGTGTGGTGATTTATAGGGAGCTGAACAAGCTCACAATGAAAAACAGATATCCTATGCCTTGCATCAATGATATGTTCGATTAGCTCCATGGAGCTACTGTTTTCTCTCAGCTTGACCATTGCACATGTTTTCACTAGGTCAGAGTTGCTGAGGAAAGTATTCTGAAGACTGCTTTCCATACTGAGAATGGTTTCTATGAATGGTTAGTCATGCCTTTCGGTTTGACGAATGCTCCAGCTTTTTTTGTTGATCAGATGAATCATGTTTTTCATGACATTCTTAACAAATTTGTTCTAATCTTCGTTGATGATATTCTCGTCTTCTCTAAGTCAAAGGATGAGCATGAGTCCCATTTGAAATTTGTTCTGGAGACTCTTAGGAATCGTCAGTTGAAGGCTAAATTCTCTAAATGCCATTTCTGGAAGGATGAAGTCCGATTTCTCGGGCAGATTATTTCTAGTAATGGAGTTTCTATTGATCCGGTTAAGATTGATGCAATCAATGATTGGGAAACTCCTAAGACTCCATCTGATATCCGTAGTTTTCTAGGCCGTGCCAGTTATTATCGGAGATTCATTGAGAATTTTTCTTGGATTGCTGCACCTCTCACTGCTTTGCCTCGTAAGAATGCTAAGTTTATATGGAATGATAAGTGTGAAGTTGCATTCAATGAGTTAAAGCGCAAGCTTACTTCCGCACCGGTGCTTACCGTTCCAAATAGAAATGAGGGATTAACGGTATACACTGATGCTAGTCGTGAGGGTTTAGGAGCCATTCTGATGCAGGATGGGAAGGTCATTGCTTATGCCAGTCGTCAGTTGAAGACCCATGAAGCCAATTATGCAGCTCATGATTTGGAATTGCTTGCTGTGGTTTTTTGCTTTGAAGCTTTGGAGGCATCATCATTTGGGTGCTAAGTTTGAGTTCTTTACTGATCATCAGTCTTTGAGATATATCTTCACCCAGAAGGATTTGAATCAGTGGTAGGTTAGATGGCCTGAGTTTCTTGCTTCTTATGACCTCGACATCAGCTATACCCCTGGGAAATCTAATGTTGTGGCTGATGCTTTGAGTCGGAAGAAGGCGATGTTGTGTCAGCTTGTTGTTTCTTCTTCTCCTCTTTTGGATTGTAACATTGATAAGTAGTTAGCTTATGAAGGAGAGTGTTCGTAGCAGGGTTGGTGGTAGCAGCCTTGATGGTAGTGGAGCTCAGATCGATGATAGAGGGATTTTGAGGATTAATAATAGGATTTTTGTCCCGAATGTCGATGGATTGAGGCAAGAGTTACTTTGGGAAAATCATCGATCCAAACGTTCTATTCATCCAGGTGTGACGAAGATGTATCAGGATATGAAGAAACTTTATTGGTGGAGAGGTATGAGGCATGATATCTCTATCTTTGTTAGTAGGTCTGCGACTTGTCAGCAAGTCAAGGCCGATCATCAGAAGACCCTTGGTTTATTGTATCCTCTTGAGGTTTCCAATTGGAAATGGGAACAGGTTTCTATGGATTTTATTGACGGATTACCGAGGACTAGGAGGGGTAATGAGAGTATTTGGGTTATTGTGGATAGATTAACCAAGTCATCTCATTTCATTCCGGTCAAGTCTACCCGTTCTGCTTCTAGTTTGTCTGAGATCTATATGAGGGAGATCGTTCGTCTTCATAGTGTTCCTATTAGTATTGTTTGTGACAGAGATCCTATCTTTACCAGTCAGTTTTGGAAAGCTTTTCAGGAACCTTTGGGTACTCATCTAAATCTGAGCACGGCTTACCATCCGCAGACCGACGGTCAAACGGAAAGAGTGAATCAGATTCAAGAGGATCTTCTTCGTGCTTGTGTTCTTGATTACAGAGGATCTTGGGGAGATCATCTCCATCTTGTTGAATACACCTATAACAACAGTTATCAATATTCTATTTTAATCTTGTCTTAATTCTTTATCTATCTCATTTCGTCTTTGAATTCAGGCTAGCATTGCAATGTCTCCGTAACAACCTTAGATTTTTGAAATATTTTTAAATTCGCTTTTTTTTTCATTATGAAAATATTTTAAAATTTATTTTATTTCAAAATTTTATTTTTAAAACATTTTTTAAAGTGCAGTATAAATTTTTCCAATACTAGTTGTATTTTTTTTACAATTTTAATATTAGTTTTAATTTAATAAACTATTTTTTTATATTTATCTATTTTTCCTAAAGATTATTTATTTATTTCATTTTCACTTTATTTCTTTTTGCATTTTTATTTTATTTATATGATTTTTCTTTTGTTTTATCTGAATAAATGAAATAGGAAATTCCAAGGGACTAAAAACCTTTCAACTTATGACTTTTAATGCATAGTCTTTTCATTTTCTTTGACCGTCTTTTCCAAGCAAATTGCCGTGAGTCCTATTTTGCATTTCATGTAAAAAATCCTTTCTCATTTCATTACTCATGCATATTTTTAGATCTGAGAAAAAAAGTAATGGCTTTTTCTCTTTTATTTCTACTTTATATTCACTTTTCTATTGAATTTTCAATTAGTTTTGCTTGTTTCTTCTTATGCTTTGCTCGGTTAAACACCTCACCACCTCCTCCGACCACTACATCACCTTCTACTCCTCACCACACACGGCCTGAACATCACCTCCTTTGACCTATATTGGCCGTGGCCATCCAATGGAGCAATCACCACCAAAAGTTGCAAAAAACACCTTGAACAATGCCATAGCCGAGCTAGTTTCACATCCCCTTCATTTTTATAGCTTCGGCCACCCCCTTAGCCGCCGCCACCAGCTTGTACACCACCAATAGCCTTCACTTCAGCCACCACCAGGTCTTCACATGCCAAGGCCGAGCCCATTCTTGCATGGCCGAGCCCAAAGTTTGCACCAAAACTCCACTTTTGCCTTGTACTTGACCTTCTTCATGTTGTAACTCAAAAATCCCTTCACATTTCCTTGTAGCCATGCCTTTAAGACCCATAACCAGATCCATTTCAACCCAAAACACCTTCATGGCTGAGCCAAAATTGCATTGTGGCCGAGAAAATGTGATTTGGAGTCAAGCAAAATCAACTTAAAGCTTAGTGATGTGTTTTGTAGGCTTTATTTTCATTTTGTTCCAATAGTTTTAGTATTGTATTTATATTTATACTTGCTTTATTTTGTTGTCAAACACAAGATTAACACTTGGCTCTCCACTCCACTCAAATCAAATTCGTGCTATCGTGCTTTCTAGATCTTTGTCTGTGTGTTTGAATTGCTTACTCCAGCTTGAAAAGTAAGTATTCACTCATGACATCTTTACTTATATAAACGGTGAAGTGACACCAAGTAAATGTGTAGAATTGCTATATCATGTTATACCTGCCTATGATATGAATCATATGATGTTAACCTTATTTATAAACCTATGATATCATTTGTTACTGCCATATGTTGCTATACTATTTATTTATATCTGTTTCTCACACCGCAAGTTCCCTGTAGAATAGAATCACTATGGGTTGAAAAGATACATACTCGAACGGACTTCAGCATAGGAAAAAATCATTATGGGCTGAAATGATAGGCCTGAGCGATTTTTATTTCTTTTAATTTACTTGGATTGCAGGTTTGAAATGATAGAACCCGGATTTTCTTTGTAAATTATGGATTGAAAAGATATATTATCCGTATCACTTGACTTAGGTTAGAAAATATTATACCGACCCGTGGTTATTATATATATTTTTCTGGAATTTTTATTGTATTTTAAAATTGTAAAAAATGTGATATTTTGATTTAAATTTGAATTTAAAATGATTTTTTTAAAGGGTTATTGATTTTTTGAATTAAAATGGTTAAATATGTGAAGGTTTAAAAGTGTAATTTGAAATATAACTTAACTTGGAAAATGAAAAAATTTGGTTTAAAATAAAAGTTAAGTTAAGAAAATGAAATGGAAATTAAGTTTAATTTATGGAAAGGTAAATTTAATTAAAGTATAAAGTAAATGCATAAATGTTAGAAAATTATACATAGATTTTAATAAGTGAATTATTAAAATTGGATATTTATTTGTGAAATTTACTTTATAAAAATCATAAGTTAAAAAGGTATTTAAATGACTATTTTTAAAGTGAAAAAATATGAAATTTTATATGTTAAAATGGTTTAAATTGAAATTTAGTAGTTGCTGAAATTCTATTGTAAATCTGGAAATTCTTTTAGTAACACTTCAGAAATGCTATCGTTTCTGTAATGAACTAAATTCTGAAATAAATGAATCTGCAGCATTTTGTAGGTGCTGTAGTTGCAGAAATGAACTAAAAGGCTAAATACTAATGAAAGAGCTATTGTAGCACTTGTTAAATGCTGCAGATGGCTGAAATAAGATTTTTGAACTAAAATTGAACTATTACAGCAGTTTTGTAAATGCTGTCTTTACTGAATTGAATTTAACCTTTTAATTTGAAACCTAAACTATTACAGCAGTTTTGTTAATGCTGTCTTTGCTGAATTGAACTAATTTTTAACTAAAACTGTTCTATTACAGCAGTTTTAAGTGATGTCTTTACTGAATTGAATTATTTTCAAATGTAACTTACCGCGACATTTTCTAAGTGTTGCGAAAGCTGAAATTTCACTGTTTTAATGTATTTAAGTGAATAAACAAACTCTTAAAAGGATAAATTTTGGGAATTGAATATTTGAATTGTAATATAATGACTTCACAATTAAATGGTTTAAATGGAGTATTTTGATTTGAAATTTAAACCATTTTTGAAATGTGATTTGGAATGGTATTTAAATTAAATAAAAATGAACGGGGTTGAAAGGATATGATATTTGATATTTTGAAATGGATTTGTAATGATATTTGATTTTCAAATTTTAAAATACCATTTGGAAATCTATAACCACGTGTTATAATAACAATTGGTTGTTAAAGAGACCGAGATCGGATATGGACATACTCTCTATCGATACCAAAACCACTTTAACAACTGTGTTCGTGGTGAAGATTCTAGAACGAAGTAGGATGGTGGCGATGATCCTATTATGGTTTGAACGTGGACCCAACTTGCGTGAGTTGGCATAAGATGGCTAAAACAGGAGCGATCTCAGGCCAAGTGAGGTCATTCCTCCTATCGGACACACTTCTTCGATACCATTCTATTACTGTTATGATTGATTGGGTGCACCACTTCGATTTTGCGAGTGTGGCTCGAGGTGGGTGTAGTGGCTGCTACGTTACCACCAGCCCGTGTGTGTAATTGGTATATATACTGTGGCATTACCTTGTGTGCCTTGTCACCTACCATAGCGAGCCTTACTACGAGTTTGTTTTTCTCCCGTAGCCTATGGAGTATTTAGGGTAGTCTCCGATCTGGAGATACGCTGATACTTGATGGACTACTGGGACTATTACGTGTTGGGGGCTATATGGGTAACCCTTTCAATGCTATTTTGAAGTAAGTTTATTTTACTGTAGACATTATTATAATAGCGCAATATTACTACATAGTAAATAGTTTAACGGATCCTTAGAGGATGGGCGGTCCTAAGCATCCTTTATGTTACTTGTACTTTATTACAGTTCACTTGAGTTGGTTTACATTATATAAGCATGTATGTCCTGACTCGAGTGTTTTGTGTTTTTCTTTACGCTCGGGTCAGCCTGAGTATTTACAGCTTTTGATTTCTCTTTCTAGAGCTAGGAATCGCTAGAGATTCTGCTTAACTAGTTATCTATCTATTTCAGTTTCAGTTATTCTATTTCAGCTCTTGTATTAGTGGACTTCTATGTATTTGGGATTTCTATTGTGTTTGTTTTCAGACTGATATTATGTAACTGTTTTGAAACTTTGTTAGAGTAGCTTCATGAACTACTATGGTATTTTATTTTCCGCTGCGAGTTATTCTGATATTTCTGTGTTCGTGATTGTATGAATGATTTTATTTGCTCTAATTTTTATTACAGTCTATTATTTTGAATTATTCAAGTCTGACATGTGTGGATTATTATCGATTTGAATGGTCCAAAATAGTGGGTTGTTACAGTTGGTATCAGAGCTTTGGTTTTTTGGCAAACCTTAGCCTACGGAGCAAAAACTCATTAGAGATAGGGTAGAAATACCTTAGAATGAGTGAAATCAGTCTCAGAATCATTTCTTTGTAAGAGAACGTATTTTCAAAGTATAAAATGATTTTCAAAATTATTTTTCAAAGGATTTTTTCCAAAGATTATTTTGATATAAATTTCTTTGTTTTAAAAGCAATTTTCTAAACTTCCTTCCTTTCGTATCTACCTTGTTTGTATTTTCTTTCATTAGGATATTCATCCAAGTGATTTTTTCTTATTTTACCTTTGTCTTTTCCGTACCTTGTCCTAAATTCATTCTTGATTTTTCAGGATGAATCGAAGAAATGCCAGAGGTAGGGGTCGTGGTATTGCCCCAGCTCCTCAGCCTATTGCACCTGTTAAGTGTACTGTTCTCTATAAGGAATTCTCTCAACTTGGGGGTACCAAGTTTTCTGGTTCAGAAAGCATTATTGAGGCCCAGCAATGGTTGCGGAGTTTAGAGAGGATATTTACTGGTCTTGAGATTACTGATGCCCAGAAGCGTCAGTTAGCAGCATTGTAGTTGCAGGAGGCTACCCTAGATTGGTGGGAGTCTGTTACGGCTAACACCGACGAGGCTGATATTACTTGGGAGCAGTTTAGGTATCCTTTGGGTTATCTTAAATTTTGTTCCTATTTTTCTTTCTTTTGAATCTATCTTGAGTGTTTTTTATCTCTTTTCCAGGGAGGCTTTTGTGGCAAAATGGATGCCAGAAGCCGGTAAATCTCAGCTTTATTGTAAATTCATGGATCTCAAGCAGGGTAGCACGTCCTATTCTGAGTATGAGAGGAAGTTCAATGAACTTTTCAAATTCGGTCCTAGCCTGATAGACACTCCTCTCAAGAAGAATGAGAAGTTCATAGCTAGTGCTCGTCCCGAGTATTATGATCGTCTCATTTCACATGTTCATGGTACTTTTACCCAGCTTATGGATATGGATATCCGATATGAGAACCCTACTTCTAAGGGTCCTGCTGTTGTTGGTGCTCCTTCATCTCAGTCTTCCTCTGCTAATTCTAGGAAGAGAAAGCCTAATTACCAGTAGCAAAAAAAGAATTGGCTCAAGCATCTGGGTTTGGTATCTTCATCATCTTCTCCTTCTCAAAGGCAGCCTGTTGATCTTTCCTCCATCATCTGCTTCAGATGTGATCAGACACTATGCCAATAGTTGTCCTACTTTACCTGGTGTTGCTGTTCCTCCACCTGCTCAGTTGGCTAGGTGTGATCTTTGCCATATCTGTCTCCAGCCTGGTCATTTTAGGTAGGATTGCCCTACCCAGCAGAAAGGTAAGCCTTCTGGTATATTTACTGTCTCCTCTGCATCTTCTCCAGCTCCTGCACCTGCTCCTACTCCTAGTGATGACCAAGGAACTATTCAGGGCACCTTTACTTCATTTCATCATCTTGTACGTGTGTTATTTGATACTGGAGCTTCCCATAGTTTTATTTCTGTTGATTTGTGTGATAAGTTCAAGCATCTCCTTTCTTCTGAGTATGCTTCTGTACCTTTATGTGTTTCAAATCCCATTGAGGGCCCTGCCAACCTTAATCAGATTTGTAAGCAAGTGAAGCTTCTCTATTCTGATCATCGTTTTGTAGTGATTTCTATGTTCTGGGCTTCGATGCTTTTGATTTATTGCTTGGAAGTGATTGGCTAGGTAGGCATGATGCCCGTATCTCTTGTAAAGCCCGGTCTATTTATCTTGTTGATGATCAAGGAAATTCCTTGATTATTCAGTGTCGCTGCCTCAGGATTTTGCTGGCAGTCATACTTACTCTCTGGATTCTTCTCCTGGTGATCTTGATTCGACTCCTGTAGTTAGATTCTATCTTGATGTATTTGGTGAAGTCGCTTCTTTACCTCCTAAGCGGGAAATTGATTTTTGGATTGATCTTATTCCTGGTGCTCGAACTGTAGCTCTTCCTCCTAGAAGAATGGCACCCCGTGAGAAGGTTGAATTAAGGAAGCAAATTGAGGACTTGGCTTCCAAAGGTCTGATTAGACCCAACTTTTCAGAATGGGGAGCAGCGGTGGTTTTCATCACCAAGTCTGATGGATCTTTAAGGATGTGTGTTGATTATAGGGAGCTGAACAAGCTCACTATGAAAAAAAGATATCCAATGCCTCGCATCAATGATATGTTTGATCAGCTTTATGGTGCTACTGTTTTCTCTCAGCTTGACCTTGCCATAGGTTTTCACTAGCTCAGAGTTGCTGAGGAAAGTATTCCCAATACTACTTTCCACACTAAGAATGGGTTTTATAAACGGTTAGTCATGCCTTTTGGTTTGACTAATCCTCCTTTTGGTTAGTCATGCCTTTGTTGATGATATCCTTGTCTTCTCTAAGACGAAGGAAGAGCATGAGTCGCATTTGAAATCTGATCTGGAGACTCTCATAAATCATCAGTTGAAGGCTATATTTTCTATATCCATTTCTGGAAGGATGAAGTCCGATTCCTTGGACATATTATTTCTAGTAATGGAGTTTCTGTTGATCCAGTCAAGATCGCTGCGATCAATGCAAGTGTTTCTTTTCTCTCTTTTCTTTTATCATTTAATAATTCTATCTTTTCGGTTGTCCTTATTTCCTCCCTATTCTGTTACAGGATTGGGAAACTCCAAAGACTCCATCTAATATTCGTAGTTTTCTGGGCCTTGCCGGTTATTACCGGAGATTTATTGAAAATTTTGCTCGGATTTCTGCACCTCTCACTGCTTTAACTCGTAAGAATGCTAAGTTTATTTGGAGTAAGAAGTGTGAAGCTACATTCAATGAGTTAAAAAGCAAGCTTACATTCGCACCAGTTCTTACTGTTCCGAATGGAAGTGAGGGATTGACGGTATACATTGATGCTTGTCGTGAGGGATTGGGTGTTGATTTCATGCAGGATGGTAAGGTCATTGCCTATGCCAGCCGTCAGTTGAAAACCCACGAGGAAAATTATGCTGCTCATGATTTAGAGTTGCTTGCTGTTGTCTTTGCCTTGAAGCTTTGGAGGCATTATTTTCTGGGAACCAAGTTTGAGCTTTTCACCGATCATCGGTCTCTGAGATATATCTTCACCCGGAAGGATTTGAATCAGAGGCAAGTTCGTTGGCTTGAGTTTCTGGCTTCTTTTGACGTTGATATTAGCTATACTCCCAGTAAAGCTAATGTTGTGGCCGATGCTTTGAGTTGGAAAAACGCTTTGTAGTGTCAGATTGTTGTTTCTTCTTCTCCTCTTCTGGATCGTATCTTGGCTAAGCAAGATGAGGATGAGCTGCTTAGATTGATGAAGGAGAGTGTTCGTAATAGAGTTGGTAGTGGTAGTAGTGGAGCTCAGATCGATGATAGAGGAATTTAAGAATTAATGGTAGGATTTGGTCCCGAATGTTGATGGTTTGAGGCAGGAGTTACTTCGGGAGAATCATCTATCCAGACTTTCTATTCATCTTGGTGTGTCGAACATGTATTAGGATATGAAGAGGTTTATTGGTGGAAGGTATAAAGCAGGATATCTCTATCTTTGTTAGTCAGTGTGCGACTTGTTACCAAGTCAAGGCCGATCATCAAAAGACCCTGGTTTGTTGCAGCCCCATGAGATTCCCAATTGGAAGTGGGAGCAGGTTTCCATGGATTTCATTGATGGATTACCGAGTACTAGGAGGGGTAATGAGAGTATTTGGGTTATTTTGGATAGACTGACCAAGTCTGCTCATTTCATTTCGATCAAGTCTATCCGTTCCGCTTCTAGCTTGTCTGAGATCTACATGAGGAAGATTGTTCGTCTCCATGGTGTTCCTCTTGGTATTGATTTTGATCATGATCCTATCTTTACCAGTCAGTTTTGGAATTTTTTTTAGGAATCTTTGGGTAATCATCTGAATCTAAGCATTGCTTACCATCCACAGACCGACGGTCAAACGGAAAGAGTGAATCAGATTCTCGAAGATTTTCTTCGTGCTTGTGTGCTTGATTATGGAGGATCTTGGAAAGATCATCTCCATCTTGTCGAATTCATCTACAATAATAGTTATCAGGTATAATCTAATCTTCTGTTTTAAGCTTATCTTAATCATTTATCTATGTCATTCATCTTTGAATTCAGGCCAGTATTAAAGTGTCTCCGTTTGCTCTATACGGACGACCTTGTAGATATCCATCTTGCTGGATTGAGTCCGGTAATCATTTGGTTCTTGGTCCTGATGTGATTTTGGAGGCTTCTGAGAGAGTTGAGGAGATTAAGGGGAAGTTGAAAGTTGCTCAGGATAGGCAGAAGAAGTATGTTGGTAGGCATAGGCGGAGTTTGGAGTTTGCTGTTGGTGATCAGGTTTTCCTTAAGGTCTCTCCCTTAAGGAATGTCATTCGCTTTGGTCGTAGAGGGAAGCTTTCTCCTAGGTTCATTGGTCCTTTTCGCATTGTGAAAAGAGTTGGTTCTTTGGCTCATCATCTGGATTTGCCCGAAAAGATTTATGGAGTGCATGATGTATTCCATCTCTCTCATCTTCGCCGATATCTTCATGATCCATCTCTGATTGTTCAGCCTTATGCTCTTGATAGTTTGGAAATTGAGCCTAATCTGACTGTCGAGAGGAAGCCACTTCGTATTGTCGACAGAGGTACGAAGCAGCTTCGAAGGAAATCTGTTAGTCTGGTCAAAGTACAGTGGAGTATTGATGATCGAGATTGTACCTAGGAGACGGAGGAGAGCATTCGTGCTTCAAATTCGGAATTGTTTGTTTCAGGTACTATTTGTTTTCTATCTTGTTTTTCCTTATTTTCCTTGTTTGTTCTTTTCGAGGACGAAAAGATTTGAGTGAGGGAGAGTGTAACAACCCTAGATTTTTGAAATATTTTTAAATTTGATTTTTTTTCATTATGAAAATATTTTAAAATTTATTTTATTTCAAGATTTTATTTTTAAAACATTTTTATAGTGTAGTATAAATTTTTCCAATACTAGTTGTATTTTTGTTTACAATTTTAATACTAGTTTTAATTTAATAAACTATTTTCTTATATTTTTCAATTTTTCCTAAAATTTATTTATTTATTTCATTTTCACTTTATTTTGTTTTCATTTTTATTTTATTTATATGATTTTTCTTTTGGTTTATTTGAATAAATGAAATAGGAAATTCCAAGAGACTAAAAACCTTTCAACTTATGACTTTTAATGCATAGTCTTTGCATTTTCTTTGACCGTCTTTTCCAAGCAAATAGTCGTGAGTCCTATTTTGCATTTCACTTAAAAACTCCTTTCTCATTTCATTACTCACGCATATTTTCTGATCTTAGAAAAAAGGTAAAGGCTTCTTCTCTTTTATTTCTACTTTTCTATTCACTTTTCTATTGAATTTTCAGTTGGTTTTGCTTGTTTCTTCTTATGCTTTGCTCGGCTAAACGCCTCACCACCTTCTACGACCACTACATCACCTTCTTCCCCTCACCATACACGGCCTGAACATCACCTCCTCTGACCTATATTGGCGTGGCCATCCAATGGAGCAATCACCACCAAAAGTTGCAAAAAACACCTTGAACAATGCCATAGCCGAGCTAGTTTCACATCCCCTTCATTTTTATAGCTTTGGCCACCCCCTTAGCCACCACCACTAGCTTGTACACCACTACTAGCCTTCACTCCAGCCACCACCAGGTCTTCACATGCTAAGGCCGAGCCCATTTTTGCATGGCCGAGCCTAAAGTTTGCACCAAAACTCCACTTTTTCCTTGTACTTGACCTTCTTCATGTTGTAACTCAAAAATTCCTTCACATTTCCTTGTAGCCGCCTTTATGACCCATAACCAGATCCATTTCAACCCAAAACACCTTCATGGATGAGCTAAAATTGCATTGTGGCCGAGCAAATATGATTTGGAGTCAAGCAAAATCAATTGAAAGCTTGGTGATGCGTTTTGTAGGCTTTATTTCTATGTTGTTCCAATAGTTTTAGTATTGTATTTATATTTATAATTGCTTTATTTTGTTGTCAAATACAAGATTAACACTTGGCTCTCCACTCCACTCAAATCAAAGTCATGCTATCGTGCTTTTTGGATATTTGTCTGTGTGTTTGAATTCTTACTCCAGCTTGAAAAGTGAGCGTTCACTACATAAATTGTGAAGTGACACCAAGTGAATGTGTAGAATTGCTATATCATGTTATACCTGCCTGTGATATGAACCATATGATGTTAACCCTGTTTATAGACCTGTCATATCATCTGTTATAGCCATATGTTGCTATCCTGTTTATTTATATCTATTTCTCACACTGCAAGTTCCCTGTAGATTAGAATCACTATGGGTTGAAATGATACATACCCAAACGGACTTTAGAATAGGGAAAAACCTTTATGGGTTGAAATGATAGGCCTGAGCGTTTTTTATTTATTTTAATTTACTTGGGATTACGGGTTTGAAATGATAGAACCCAGATTTTCTTTGTAAATTACAGATCGAAATGATATATTATCCGTTTCACTTGACTTAAGTTAGAAAATATTATACAGACCCGTGGTTATTATATATATTTTTCTGGAATTTTCATAGTATTTTAAAAATGTAAAAAATATGATATTTTGATTTAAATTTGAATTTAAAATGATTTTCTTTAAAGTGTTGTTGATTTTTCTATGAATTAAAATGGTTAAATAAATGAAGGTATAAAAGAGTAATTTGAAATATAACTTAACTTGGAAAATGTGAAATTTGGTTTAAAATAAAAGTTAATTAAGAAAATGAAATGTAAATTAAGTTTAATTTACGGAAAGGTAAATTTAATTAAAGTATAAAGTAAATGAAAAAATGTTAGAAAATTGTATATAGATTTTAATAAGTGAATTATTAAAATTGGATACTTATTTGTGAAATTTACCTTATAAAAATCATAAGTTGAAAAAGTATTTAAATGACTATTTTTAAAGTGAAAAATATGAAATTTTATATGTTAAAATGGTTTAAATTGAAATTTAGTAGTTGTTGAAATTCTATTGTAAATCTGAAAATTCTTTTAGTAGCACTTCAGAAATGTTATCGTTTCTGAAATGAACTAAATTCTGAAATAAATGAATCTACAGCACTTTGTAAGTGCTGTAGTTGCAGAAATAAACTAAAAGGCTAAATAATAATGAAAGAGCTATTGTAGCACTTGTTTGATGCTGCAATTGGCTGAAATAAGATTTTTGAATAAAATTGAACTATTACAGCAGTTTTGTAAATGCTGTCTTTGCTGAATTGAATTAACCTTTTAATTTGAAACCTGAACTATTACAGCAGTTTTGTAAATGCTGTCTTTGCTGAATTGAACTAATTTTTAACTAGAACTGTTCTATTGCAGCAGTTTTAAGTGTTGTCTATGTTGAATTGTATTGTTTTCAAATGTAACTTACCGTAGCATTTTCTAAGTGCTGCGAAAGCTGAATTTTCACTATTTTAATGTATTTAAGTGAATAAATGAACTCTGAAAGGCTAAATTTTGGGAATTGAATATTTGAATTGTAATATAATGACTTCACTTTTAAATGGTTTAAATGGAGTATTTTGATTTGAAATTTAAACCATTTATGAAATGGTATTTGGAATGGTATTTAAATTAAATAAAAATGAATAGGGTTGAAAGGATATGATATTTGATATTTTGAAATGGCTTTGTAATGATATTTGATTTTCGAATTTTAAAACACCATTTTGAAATTTATAACCACGAGTAATAATAACGATTGGTTGTTAAAGAGACCGGGATCAGATATGGACATACTCTCTGTCGATACCGAAAACCACTTTAACAAATGTGTACGCGGTGGAGATTGCAGAACGAAGTAGGATGGTGGCGACGATCCTATTATGGTATGAAGTGGACCCGACTCCCATGAGTTGGCATAAGGTGGCTAAAACAGGAGCGATCTCGGGCCAAGTGAGGTCATTCCTCTATCGGACACACTTCTTCGATATCATTCTATTACTGTTGTGATTGATTGGGTGCACCCCTTTGATTTTGGGAGTATGGCTCGAGGTGGGGGTAGTGGCTGCTACGTTACCACCAGCCCGTGTGTTGTAATTGGTATATCTACCCTGGCGTTGCCTTGTGTGCCTTGTCAGCTACCATAGCGAGCCTTACTACGAGTTTCTTTTTCTCCCGTAGCCTATGGAGTATTTAGGGTAGTCTCCCGATCTGGAGATACGCTGATACTGGATGGACTACTGCGACAATTACGTGTTAAGGGCTATATGGGTAAACCTTGCAACGCTATTTTAAAGTAAGTTTATTTTGCTGCAGACATTATTATAATAGCGCAATATACTACGTAGTAAATAGTCTAATAGATCCTTAGAGGATGCGTGGTCCCAAGCATCCTTTAAGTTCCTTGTACTTTATTACAGTTCACTTGAGTTGGTTTACATTATATAAGTATGTATGTCCTGACTTGAGTGTTTTATGTTTTGCTTTATGCTCGGGTCAGCCTGAGTATTCACAGCTTTGAATTTCTCTTCCTGAAGCTAGGAATCGCTAGAGATTCTGCTTATCTAGTTATCTATCTATTTCAGTTTCAGTTGTTCTATTTCAGCTCTTGTATTAGTGGACTTCTATGCATTTACGATTTCTATTGTGTTTGTTTTCAGACTGATATTATGTACTTGTTTTGAAACTTTGTTATAGCAGCTTCATGAACTACTATGATATTTTATTTTCCGTGGCGAGTTATTCTGATATTTCTGTGTTTGTGATTCAGTGAATGATTTTATTTGCTCCAATTTTTATCACAATCTGTTATTTTGAATTGTTCAAGTCTGACATGTGTGGATTATTGTCGATTTGAATGGTCCAAAATAGTGGGTCGTTACAGTCTCCGTTTGTCGCTCTTTACGGACGACCTTGCAGATCTCCATCTTGCTGGATTAAATTCGGTAATCGTTTGGTTCTTGGCCTAGATATGATTTTGGAAGCTTCTGAGAAAGTTGAGGAGATTAAGAGGAAGATGAGGAGTGCTCAGGATAGGCAGAAGAAGTATGCTGATCGGTGTACGAGGAGTTTGGAGTTCTCTGTTGGTGATCAGTTTGTCCATAAGGTCTCTCCCTTAAGGAATGTGATTCAGCTTGGTCGGAGAGGGAAGCTTGCTTCTAGGTTTGTTGGTCCTTTCCGTATCTTAGAGAGGATTGGTTCTTTAGCTCATCGTTTGGATTTGCCTGAGAAGTTTTCTAGAGTGCATAATCTATTCCATGTTTTGCATCTTCGTCGGTATCTGCATGATCCATCTTTGATTGTCCAGCCTTCTGCTCTCAAGAGTTTGGATATCGAGCCAAACCTTACTGTCGAGGGGAAGCCACTTCGTATTATCGATGGAGGTACGAAGCAGCTAAGAAGGAAATCTGTCAACCTAGTCAAAGTGCAGTGGAGTATTGATGATCGGGATTGTACCTGGGAGATGGAGGAGAGAATGTGTGCTTCGAATCTTGAATTGTTTGTTTCAGGTACTATTTGCTATTCTATCTTATCTTCCTTGTTTCCATGTCTTGTTCCTTTTCGAGGACGAAAAGTTTTGAGTGTGGGAGAGTGTAACAACCCATATTTTTAACAAATATTTTAATTCAATTTATTTGAAACTTTGGTTTTAAATCATTTAAAAATTGAAATTTTGGAATTTTCCAATGTATTTTTGGATTTTGTTTATAATTTATTTTCCAAATATAATAAAATAAAAAATTTCTGAAAATTACATATTTTGGTCAACTGTGGTCAAACTTTGACTTTTAGTTGAAATTTTTAAATTTGAATTTTAAATTTTTAATCTTTTTCTTTGAAGCTGAATTTGATTCTGATATTCATTCTGCTATTCGTTTCGGCAAATTCTGTTTATACTTTTTAAATCTGATAAAATTCAGCGTTTTACACGCAATTATTTTCAGTATTTCTATCTTCTATTTTCTACTCTATTTTCTATTTTCTATTTTTGGTTTGGGCTTTGATTTTCTATTGGGTTTTTGAGCTTGTTTTGATTTGGGCATTGTAATTGGGCTTGTTATTTTCCTAAGAGACATGACTTTATCTATTCAACTTGAATAGATGCCTATCCATTTGTGATAGTCGTACAAAACTTCCTCCTTTCCGTCTCTCTTCTCATTTTCCACTTCCTGATCAAAATTTTACAGTAAGTTTTTCCTTCTTCCTCTTTTTTTTCCTTTCTCTTTCGTTTCCAAGCATAGTTCAGCCATGCTCCTTATGCCGACCATCTCTCCACCATACCACCACCTATGATCGGCCTCCACCATCTCATTACCCTACCTAACCATGCCATGACTTCCATAGATCCAAACTCCATCACCAAATGCTTCAAACCCTAGCCGAGCATCACCGTATCGTCCCTTTCCTCGCCTCAGCCACCACTAATTCCTCCATCCCCAATGCCTTGCCGTGACGATCCTATTCCATAGCAGTGCCACTTCAGATGCCTTGACCTGATCCAAGCCCAAACAGCAACAAGCAACCTAGGCCGAGCACATTAGCCATAGGGTCGAACCATAGTGCACATGACCTTTCACTTGCCTTGTCTTTTTTCCTTCCACAAGCCATCTCTTCATCATAGCCAAGCCTAGCCGTGCCATCTCCTTAGGGTTGAGCCTAGATCATCATGGCCGAGCACAAATGCATGTGACCAAACCCAAAATACAAGTGGCTGAGCCTATTCCCTATGTGGCCGAGCCCATTTGTGTTGATGCTAGCTTATTTACTTTGTAATTTATTTTATTCTTTTGTATATAAATAGTTTGCTTATTTATGTTTGTATTTGTTTGTTTGCAAGATTTGAATCTTGGCTCTTCATCCACTCAAATCTGCTTTGTCGTGCTTCTCGGAGTTTGGTTGTGTGTCTCGAATTGTCATCTCTAGCTTTAGAGGTGAATTTATCACTCTCGATATTCGTACTTATATAATTGTGAAACAATGGCATGTGAATGTGTAGTAGTTGATATGCTATGATGATATAAGTTCATATATGCCTGTTACATGACTTCATATGATGTTATAACCTGATGCTATACTTGTTACATCACCCGATATGATATGTTATGCTATACTGTTCATTTTATTTTCTGTTTCTCACACTGCAACTTCCCTTTCACTAAGGGTTGAAATGATACATACCCAAACAGACATTAGAATAGGGAAAATTTGTTATGAGCTGAAACGATAGGCTCAAGCGATTTTTATTTTATTTGACTTGGGATTGCGGGTTTGAAATGATAGAACACGGAATTTTTATAAATTACGAATTGAAATGATACATATCCGGATCACTTGACCTAGGTTAGAAAATATTATGCAGACCTATGGCTAATTTTAAATAATAGTTTTCTTAAAATTATTAAGTATTTGGATCTTTAAATGTACAAAATTTTAACTTAAAATTTGATTTAATGACTTTAAAATACAAAGATATATTGGTTTTCTATAAGTTAAAATTTTATAAGTTGATAACTGGTTTAAACTGTAACTTAAAGATTTTTTTTATCTATGATATATAACTTAATAATTTAAAATTTGAGTTAATATGGAATTTTAATTCTAGCCTAGTAATAATAATAATAGATTTTATTTATGAAACAGATATGTTTTATATAAATAAAGCTATGATAAAATTTGAAGGTATTATGTTTAAAATGTTATGGTAGCATTTGTAGCATTTCCAAAAATGCTATGTTATTTTAAGTTATGTTTTAAAGTGCTATATTACTCTAGGTTATGTTTTAAAAATGCTGTATTTATAAAAGATAACATTTTTGAAATGCTATTATATAAGGGTCACATTTTCAAGTGTTATGATTCCTAAAAGATAACATTTTAAAATGCTAAACTAAGTATATTGACTTGGAAATATTACCATTTTTGAAATGGATATTAATTTTGGAAGAGTAATAGCATTTGGTTTTAAATGGTTTTGAAATGGAAATATTTGTTTGAAATGTAAACCATTGGAAATAAATAACCATGGGTTATAATAACGTTTGATTGTTAAAGAGACCGGGATCGAAAGTTGTCATACTCTCTGCCAACTCCGAAAACCACTTTAACAACTATGTACGCGGTAGAGATTCCAGAATGAAGTAGGATGGTTGCAACGTTCTGTTGAGGTATATACGTGGACCCGACTCGCATGAGTTGGCATAAGGTGGCTAAAACATGAGCGATTCAGGGCCAATGAGGTAGCTCCTCTGATCGGACACACTTCTTTAATATCATTCTATTACTTTGTGATTGATTGGTGCGCATTTTGATTTTTTGGAAGTGTGGCTCGACGTGGGCGGTAGCTGCGGTTATGCGTTACCACCAGTCTGGATGCGTACTTGGTATATCCACCCTCGCATTGCCTAGTTGTGCCGTGTCACCTACCCTAGCGTGCTTTACTACGAGTTTGTTTTTTGTCGTACCTATGGAGTATCCTCTGGCGGCTTCCCGATCAGGAGGGACTACGGTATTGTATAGACTATTGGCACTATAAAATGTGTTAAGGGGGATATGGGTAACGCCTTAACGCTATTTTTAAAATATATTATACTTCACTTTAGACATTATTATAATAGCGTATATTACTACATAGTAGATAGTTTAACGGATCCTTAAAGGATGGGCGGTCCCAAGCATCCTTTAAGTTACTTGTGCATTTGTATTACAGTTCACTTGAGTTAGTTTACATTGTATAAGTATGTATGTCTTGACTCGAGTGTTTGTTTTTTTTCTTTACGCTCGGGTCAGCCTGAGTATTTCATCTTTGGATTCACCTTATGGAGCTAGAGAATTGCTGGAGATTATCAATCTATCTAGCTGTCTATCTATTTCTATTAAGTTGTTTCTATTCAGCTTATGTATTAGTGGATATATATGTATTGGGATTTCCTATCGTATTTACTTTCAGACTCTGGTATTTTGTACTTGTTTTTAGACTATGTTTGCAGTAGCTTCATGAACTACTATGGTTATTTTATTTGTGCTGCGAGTTATTCTGATATTTCTGTGTCTATGATTCTACGATTGGTTTTATTTGCTCCAAATTATATTACAATCTATTGTTTTGAATTATTCATCCCTGACATGTGTGGTTTTTTGTCGATTTGAATGGTCCAAAATAGTG
This sequence comes from Allium cepa, assembly GCA_030765085.1. Taxonomy (NCBI): domain Eukaryota; kingdom Viridiplantae; phylum Streptophyta; class Magnoliopsida; order Asparagales; family Amaryllidaceae; genus Allium; species Allium cepa. The sequence goes on from CM060934.1 coordinate 360,142,553, forward strand.
GGTCGTTACACCTCAATGCGCGCACGCAAACCAAATTGCGACCTCCTCAAATTCACGCCACCATCTGCCTCGTTCGACTTCGCCCCTACCCCTCCATCACCACGTCTGACCAAGTTTCGAACCTTTTCCCACCGCATCGTCGCGTTCATGGCTACCGATCATCATCGCCTCCTCCCCAATCGCCCTGACTTTCTGCGCGCCTACGCGACTCATTCGTTTACTTTCCCCTCTTTTTTATATATATACTCGATCATGATGAACTGCAAATGAAGGAGGAGCGAAGTATGATTTCGACTCGTAAGGGAAAGAAATTAACAGGCGACCCTCTATTATATTTTTCTTTTCTATACGTGAATTCAATTTGAATTCATATCAGAAGAGAAGAGAGATTTTAGGGGTGAGCAGCTTCGAACTGGAAGGAGTACAAAAAAAAGACTGCGATTTCATTTAAATGTCGATTATATGGGTTTTAAAATGGAAATGGGGGGAACACGATGTGATGTTGGCGTGAAGAATATTTTTGCGTGTAGGCTGAGGTATTGTACAGTGATGTGAAGGGAAATGAAAAGCTCTGATGTGAATAATTGATATGTATATATATATATCTAAATTTTAAATCGTCTCGAAATTTGCAACTTAAAATCTCGACCTCCTATCGAGACGGGCCGCTAGGCGTTTATAATGCTATACTTCTAATTTGAACGCAGTGAAAAAGGTTTCGAATCCTAATTCGATCGTATAGAGAAGATAGCTTTTTGGGCCCAGCTATTATATTGAATATACGATATAAATTTCAGTGCGTTTACACATCGTACGACCACACGACAACTCCAAATGCTACGGAATTTGAAATCATCGATAATAATACACGATTACGGATCCAATGGAACTAGTTTCATTGAATTCCGACACTCTGCCCCGAACGGCTATTTCTAAATGCCAATTTAAACGATATATTTTTAAAACTGAACACATCACCTCCAAATTCAATTTTAAAACTTTTATTATCTTTAGTATTACCAATATAATTTTTATAATCCTCTAAATTATTTTTAACAAGCTTGAAATTCCCGATTCAGCAATTTACCCAATTTCCAATTATTAAATTCAAAATTTTAATTTCCCAATAAATAGTGATATTTGAAATTCAGGTTAAAAATTAACTTTTAAATATTTAAAATCAATTAAACAATCCAATTTCAATTACCCAAAATCCCAGGTCATTACATTCCTCTCCCCTTATAAGAATTTCGTCCTTGAAATTTCTAGTTAAGAATAATGGTCCACAACCCGTTAACTATTTTTCCCAAAGCCAAACAGTTTTTAACAACCCCCCAAAGTAATCTTTTTATTAAAGACACATTATCACTCTTACTAACTTTCCAAACTCATCCACCTGCTCCAAATAATATTATCCCCTCAATAATTCAAATTATAATTTAAAACCAAATTTAAATTACCACAAATTTCTTCAAAATTTTCCTAATTCCTTAAATTTTTGAAAAATTTCGCCAGCTTCTCCTTTGCGCGGCTAGATCGAAACAACTACAAAATGCCTCTACAGCCCCAAATTCTTAAAAGAAAACAAGATCCAAGTGACTAGATCACAAAACCATCAAATGTCATACGACAATTTGAAATACATACCGTTTTGTCGGGCACTCAAATTTATCTTCTGAAATTGGAAACATCAATTTATCCTTTGCATTTAATTACCTGGACCTTATCTACCAATAATATCCAATCGTACAGTTCAAAATTATTTTACTTATCTCTTTTCAAAATTTTCAATATTTAATTTACTTAAGCCGTACGATGGACACATATCATCTGTATGCAATACCAAATCTGATCGCTCACTCGATCATGCAATTTCACTTCCGAACTAGTATCATTCACCCGATTTCCTAGTGCAGACTCAGATCTGGTTTCTTGATCAAAAACCATCATCCTCCTTGCATAGCCATATAATATGATAGGGCATTTCCAGAATCAATCAAAAATCCATATCCAGGGTTCGCCGTCGAAAATCGAGTGAAAAATCCCAACTCGGATCGATATAGTTATCTCGAAATTTTGTGCTCGAATCTGGATCAAATCGTTATGCGAATAAAATAATATACGTATATCCTACGTATTCAACTCAATTGATCATTAGCTATATCGATTCTCTTTTTTATTCACATTTATTTTGATTTCTATTCTCTTATTCACACTTATCATTTCATACACCTTTAATAAATCTTCATTCAAATACTTACTCAATAGATTTCCCCAATACCAATCTTACTTATGAATTTCTCCCTCAATTTTCTTAAGTTTATTATAATTATTTTATACAACTTTATATATTTATTTTCTACTTCACCATTGAAGTTTATATCCATTTTTATTCAATTTACTTTTTCAATACCATTTGTATTCACTTTGTTTTCCAAGTCTCTAAACATTGAGTTTATCAATCGTCTCTCGGCTACTTTTAGTTCACTAATTACTTTAATTAGTTTCATCTACTAATTTATTTCAAAATTTAAATGAATCTTATTTCCAATCAAATTTCATTTCCAAAACTTTTACTCTATTTAGCCCACTTGAACTAATTTTCCATTCCACTTTATTTTAACATTATTCAAATTTAACTTCACTCCAATATTCAATCCCAATTCCATTTATTTACAAATTAACTTAATCTGTTCACTTACAAATTTATTTCAACTTACTAAATTCTATTTCAAAAACTTTTTCCATTTAGCCTACTTAGACCAAATTCTCAAAATTCACTTTATTTTTAAACTTTAAGTTAAGTTTTAATTCCATTCCAATAATCACGTTTCAAAATTTTATAAGTTTCAACTTATTTATGTCCAATAAGCATTTTAAATAAGGTTCTAGAGTTTTTAAACAATTACTCAACTTTTCAAAATCATTTTTGAAATCAATTGTATCCGAAAATCCTTGGGCATATCCAACTATTCCTTTGCATTTCAAAATCAAAACAGTTTTACCAACCAAAACTTCAATTCACAACATTCAAGTAGTAATTCATCCCTTGGAAACTCGAAAATGAACATCGATGATGTTGCAGTCACCATCGAAATTATTTTCCAGCGACCGAAGTGAGTTTGGTGCTTTTACTCTTTAAAACGTTTTCAAATATTTTTAATTCCAAATTTCGTATCCATTAAAAAATATTTCCGAATAATATCACTATTATTCCTCCAAAGCCAGTGAAAATCATTTTCAAACTCAAATGGAATTCAATTTCCCCAAAAAAAATTTGAATTTCAAATCCTTTCAATTTATATTCAATATTACTTTGGAATTTTGTTTCAAATTATAAATCCCGTTTATAACTCATATTTACAAAATTCATTATGTCATATAATTTATTCCTTAACCTTTGGTTATAACTTAATTTCTTATTCAATTTTCACACAACAATGATAATAATTTGGTATTATCATTCCCTAACAACCAAGCAACCATATACATTTATAATAATTTACGAAAAAATATTTCTTTCATATAAAAAAATAATTTTGAATAAAATTATTTCATTTACCCTATTTAAACAACATTATGTCGAACTGTTCTATTCAAGTGTTTAGAAATTCCTATCTATAACGTTAGTTAGTCATATTGACTAGAATCCATAAGCCACTCATCAAACCAATCAACACAATATAAAACAATTTTATATTCACTAACAAATACGCGATCATATCTATTAATACACTCAAACTCATTCTAGGGTGCTACTGACCCTATCTCTAATGAGTAATCCCCACCAGAGCCAAGGTTCTCGCTTAACTTTCATCTCTGATACCACAATGCCACGGCCCGGTTTTTAGACGCCCGAAAATCGACATCAATACGTCTACTGTATTACATGCCAAACAATCGAATGCCGAAAATACCAGATCGTAAGGGAAGGAAAAAAGAGGTAGAAGAAGAAACATAAATAACAACACAGAACCTCGCAATCGCTGTAGAATAACATATAATAGATAACAACTGATTTTTGTACAAAAAGAACTAATACTGTTTTATACATTACATTATCAGAGTACATACAAAAACAATATCATATACTGGATAGTTATGATAACTTTTCCTCACAAAACTGACTATACAGCTTACACTGCACAACGGAATATACATCAAGTACGTGTGATACGTCTCACTATCCAGCTCGTCTCCTGATCTCCATAGCATCCTATCCTGCATCTGCAATACTCGTCTGACCCGAGCATATATAAAATAACACCCGAGTCAGTCTGGAAAACCAGCGTGAGAAAACACACTCAATTGAATCATTAAAATTTTCAAAATCCTTTGAAATCAAAGGTATCTCGTAAGACCACGCCATAAATAAACATGCCGGGTTTTTACCGTACGATAACCAAAATACTTCTTATCAAAATCCTCTGATATTAAATAGTGTCTAAGTACAAATACTTATTCAAATAGCTGAAATGCTTGCATCTCACATTCCAGCATAGTTGGACATAATTAAGTCTGTACGACGCTTATTGGAGATTAGATTCCATACAATGGCAGGGCTACCGGGGTACCGCCCATCACAGTATCTGGTTTAGATCAGCGTACCGAGGACCACACCTGATCCCCTACAACACAAGACCGGAGCTACCCCTTACTGGATTGTCCGAATAAGATCTCCCAGTGGTTGGGATCAGCAACCACCGCACGGCCGAGATCAAAGGACCCTAGACAAGGATGACCTTACCCTACTTGGGTGCTACCCACTTAGCCTTGCTGCACCTCCCCTATTTTAGTCATTCCCGGTTAATGTGGCTTGAGGCTACGATTACCTTTTTAGCACACATTCACTAAGAATGCTCATCGTCCTCCAATGATGATGTACTGATAACATTCATCCATACAAGTATGTTCCCAGTCCGAACGGAACCGAAGGCACTACTTCTACTACATCCATTTTGGAATCACCCTCAGGATTAGTAGCGATTATCCCTTGCATTTCACTGCTCCATCTTCGACTCCAAGCTCTTGTCTTCCTTTCGAAAACATACACATTGGATCAAAGTGGTTTTCGCATCAAAAATCCGATCCCGATCTCTACGAAACAACGTTCGCTATTCTAGGTAAACTTAACCCCGGTTCTCTAGAAAATAAGAAGACGAGAATAAGATCAGAGCTCATCTCCTAACCGTTAGTGGACGAATTTCCTTATAAATGTCCTAGAAGAAGGAACAAGTTTATACGTACAGTATGGCACCTCGAACGGTAACTGTACCATATAATTCCCGTACTTCTCCTAGATATTTTCTAGGTCATATTCGGTCCAGATTCGGTAGTAAGTTATTTGACTATCAAATAAACAATCAGTTCAACCAAATATTTCGTTCCCACTGAAAAGCACCAAGTCTTATATTAAATTTAGATTTTTAATAAATTAAATCAGTTTATCCAAAAATATATACACTTAAAATATTTAAAAATAAAGCCACTTAAATTACTTCGTTCCAAATAATTAGTTAGGAAATTCTATAGTAATTTTACAAGTAAAACTTTAACCAAAAACTACCTTTAAAAATAAAACTATTATATAAAGTAAAAATATTTAATAACCATACTTTAAATCATAATACCAATTTAACCTTTAAAAATAATCAACTGCTATAATTAACTTAATTACTATTTACTTTAACACTTTAAAACAATTAAATAACAAATTTTCCTAAAAACATTCTTTTAAAAACACCTTTTAAAACTTCTAATTTATACTTAAAAAGCTTTCTTTGAAAATATACTTAGCTTTTCAGGAAAATACACTTTCCACTCCAATCAGCACGTCTATCATTTATAAATCCTTCTTAATTTATCTCCATTTTAATTTACGTCCCAATCCCTTAAATTTCCTTTTCCATATTTTTTTAAAAATAAAACCACTATTTATTTTTAAAACGAATTACCATCTCCTTATAAATTTCCACCGTGAATTTATTAATTCAAATTATCCACTGATAAATATTCTCTTTATTTATAAACCCAGTTTATAAATTTCATAGTCTCATTCTCCATTTAATCACAGTTTCAAAACACTTAATCGATTTTTAAATCGATTTACTGAATTAATTCCATTTTGAAATCATTTCTTGATTTACCCAAATTTATTCCAAAATCCATTAATCCTAGCTTCACTTCTTTATTATGATTTAACATCTAATTTAAATCCGAAACATTAATTCCATATTTTATATTTCTTTCCAAACTTCCCTTTTTATTTTCTCAAATCCATTCTAAACTTCGAATTCAAAAATAAATATTTTATACTTAAATAAATCACTTAAGTGCCATTATTAAATCCTTTTTTCCTATCTCTCCATATTTAGAAATTATCAAGTAAGTTTTAAAATCAAACCATTCATTTTTCCCAAATTCATCATTTTTAACTTTATCCAATTTTACTATAAATCTCTTACTTAAAAATTTCCCCTTCAATATTTATATTTTAATAAATGCCAAAAATACCTAGCAATATCATAACATCCAATAAATTAAAAAAATTCAACATAACCTATCACAGATCATTCAACATTTCATATAATTGAATATGGAAATAAATTCAGCATTTTTGAGGAATCCAGTTGGATCCCTCCAACCTTTTTTCCTGCATCCACAGATGTTAGCACGGTATAAAAATACCAGTCCCACTTCAAGGGGGATATCACGGTATATAGGGTCATCCGCTATTATGCGGGGAGCATAGGGTCTCATCCGCTATATAATGCGGGAATATCAATCACTCCAATACCAATATATATACTGCTATACATAACATTCAACGGATAAATTACAAATTTATCAATCCAATAAACATCCAATAATTTAAATTTAAGCATTTAAATTCAAACGGTAATCAAAATAGTGAGAGATTCTCACCTATGATATAAATTCAAACGGTAATTCAAAAACTTCTCATCTGATTTTACTAGCCTAAAATGTCGATTTTTAAACTCCAGATTCTTTTTTTTTCAAACTAAAAAATGGATCAAGTAATTATAACCGAGGTTAGATAATATACCAGAAAATCCTACTACGGCCTTCGAAACCCCTCCTCGCCATTACCTCACGTTCACTGTCGCTGCCTCCTTCACGAGAAACTCCCCAATCGCCGCGCAGCACAAATCACAACCGACCCCTCAATGCACGCACGCAAACCAAATTGCAACATCCTCAAATTCACGCCACCATCTACCTCATTCGACTTCGATCCTACCCCTCCAACACCACGTGTGACAAAGTTTCGAACCTTTTCCCACCACATCGCCGCATTCCTTGCTACCGACCATCGTCGCCTCCTCCCCAATCGCCCTAACTTCCTACGCATGTATGCGACTCATTCGTTTACTATCCCCTCTTTTTTTATGTATACTCGTTCACGATGAACTCCAAATGAAGGAGGAGCGAAGTATGATTTCGACTCGCTGGGAAAAGAAATTAACAGGCGACCCTCTTTTATATTTTTCTTTTCTATATGTGAATTCAAATCGAAATCATATAGGAAGAGAAGAGAGATTTTGGGGGTGAGCAGCTTCGAACTGGAAGGAGTAGGAAAAAAAGACTGTGATTTCATTTCATTTGAAAATTTTGTGAGTTTCAATATGGAAATGCGGGGAATAAGATGTGACGTTGGCGTGAAGAATATTTTTGCATGTAGGCGGAGGTATTGTACAGTGATGTGAAGGGAAATGAAAAGCTCTAATGTCAATAATTGAAATATATATATATATATATATTTAAATTTTGAAATTTGTAATTTAAAATCTCGACCTCCAATCAAGGTGTTCCGCTAGGCGTTTATAATACTATACTCCTATTTCGAATGCAATAGAAAAAGTTTCGAGCCCCAATTTGATCGTATGGAGAAGATAGCTTTTTGGGTCCAGCTATTATGTTGAATTTACGATATAGATTGCGGTGCGTTTACATACCGTACGGCCACACGACAACTCCAAATGCTACGAAATTTAAAATCATCGATAATAATACACTATTATAGATCCAATGGAACTAGTTTCGTCGAATTCCGAGACTGTGCCCCGGAAGGCAATTTTTAAATACCAATTTAAACGATATATTTTTAAAACTGAACACATCACCTCCAAATTCAATTTTAAAACTTTTATTATCTTCAGTATTACCAATATAAATTTTATAAGCCTCTAAATTATTTTTAACAAGCTTGAAATTTCCGATTCAGCAATTTACCCAATTTCCAATTATTAAATTCAATAATTTAATTTCCCAACGAATAGTGATATTTGAAATTTAGGTTAAAAATTAAGTTTCAAATATTTAAAATCAATTAAACATTCCAATTTCAATTACCCAAAATCTTGGGTCGTTACAATAAAATGATATTGTTAAAATATATGTTGTTAAAACTAATACAATCTTCAATTTTGAAAAAAAAACTATGTCCTCTACTATTTGAATTCTTTCCTTTTTCTTTTCCAAAAATCTTATTTTGTTTCATGTCATTTATAGAAAGTCCATTATTACACAGTATCATGTATATTGCAAGAATTCGAATGTATAGACCTCAAGTAAGTAGTGTCATTCTATTTCACCATCATCTTCAAATTTGGTCTTTATAAAACTAGAAAAGAAATAGGAAAAAAATATTTAACGGCTTTTATTAGCAAAACTAGTTTCATATTTCACTTTTATTACAGAATACCCTACTTAACTATGCTTTATGAATCAAAATATAGTAAGATTCATACTAAATTAACTAATACATCTATCAAATATACCACGGTCAAAATATACAAAAAGGAAAAAATTCTGATACGCGGTTAATTTAACTAATCAAAAACATATTTAATCACTTAAATCAGACACAAAAACAATTTTTTTTAAACCAATCAGAGACAAATTAAAACACAAACAAAAAGTAACAACAGTAACGCAATAAAGCAATAACTAATTGATTTCTAACTAATCATCAACTAATAAAAAATTACCCGTACATGGGGTTAGTCGTAGGTGAAATATTGGAAAGGAAAGTAGCCAGGCAAGGACTTTGAGATGGAGTGGAAGAGCGATTCATTCGGAGAAACGAATTAAGTTGGATGTAGGGAAACTTGATTTAATTAGAAAACAAGGATGATAAATAAATCTTAATCCAGATTTAGGAATTTATGAAGAAAATTGGATTTAAAGATGGGTTTTGGTATTGGATGGGAGAAGTGAAAAAAATTGAAAGGGAATAAAAATGTTTTACCGTCTAAGATTTTGTATTAGGTAGTCACTTAATTTTTACAATTCAGGGGTATACTACTTCGGTTGTTAACACAACCGAAGCGAATGAGTGGTCTATTGCTTCGGTTATGTTACCAATCTAAGAAAAAGAGTCGTATATAACTTAGCTATTAATACAACCAATGCAAATGAATGACCTATTAGGTTGCAAAGCTCTATTGCTTCAGTTGTTATAGTGAGATTGAAGCAAATGATATTATTTGCTTCGGTTGCTAATACAACCAAAGCAAGTTGTAACAACCCACTTTTTCGGACAATTCTAGCTGACAATAAACCATTCATGTCTAACTCAAATCAAACAAAAAGATGGATAATTAAGGGAAAGAAAGAAGAAGAGAAAAGAAACTAAAAACAATGCAGAATCTCACAATCGTAGCGAAACAACATATAAGGTAACATCAATGATCTTTACAAAAGAGAAACTATTATATACATACATTCATCAGAGTACAAAAACAATTACAACCATCAGCCTGGTCATTTATAACATCATGTCCTTACAATTTCTAATAATTTCAATAACAAGCGGTGGAAAATAAGCATATAAGAGAATACGACTTGAAGACCTCTAATTCGTCTCATGAGCTCAAATGCATCCAAAGTAATCTATAAATATGCTCAGTCTAACCCAAGAATTATAATGAAATAAAATCAGAGTCAATTTGGAAAACTAGCGTAAGAAAAACACACCGAATTGAACTTTCAGAGTTATCGAAACCTTTCAAAAATCAAGAGTATCTCGTAAGACCACGCCGCGCATAAACACTGACGGGGTTTTTACCTTACGATAACCAAAACATTTCATATGAAATCCTCTGATATTATAAAGTATCTAATATATAAGTACTTATTAATCATAGCCGAAATTGTTACGTTAATTAAATTCCATCATACTAGGTTTTACAACCAAAACCAAAGACTTGTATTTGGTATTGGATTCCAACTATGAAAGGGTAAGGGTCTACCACCGAATCCGTACACCTTTAGATCTAGTGTACGGGAGGCTACAACATATTGCCTGTAAGGACCTACCTTTTTGGACGTTTTAAGCAGACACACATGTCATAATAAAACCACTCAAAATGGAAGATTTCTATGGGGTAAATAAGAAAAAGAGAAAGAAATAAAACAAATACAGAATCTCGCTGCGGAATGACAGAATATAATAATCAAATAACAGTTCATGAAGAGGTTTTATAAATACATTTGATTATTCTTTACAAAACAAACATCAGAGTTACATAAATAGGAATAAATAAATGCAGCAGAACAAAATGATGCAGAGGAATAAATATAATAAATAATAATAGTACAAATCTTCGTCTTCGTCCTCGAAAAATAAGGTCTTCAACCTGAAATGCTCAGGCTGACCCGAGCGAATTGCAAAGACAAAGCACTCGAGTCAGAACTAAAAGATCTTATGTAAGTTAAATCAACGGTAATATGAGTGCAACGGCGTCAGAGATGTTTACGGGGTTTGACATCTCATATCCAATGTCTAACGTGGGTGCAGTAACTTAAGAGATGTTCGGGATTCCCATCTCCTAAGGATCCATTTAACTATCTACTATGTAGTACAATACGCTATTATAATATGTCTATAGTAAAGTAAAAGTATTAAAATAGAGTTAAGGCGTTACCCATATCTCCCTTAACTCATTTTATATATTCACATAGTCTATACAGTAGCGTAACTCCTTTGTAAACTGGAGGCTATCAGAGGGCACTCCATAGGTATGGTACAAACCAAACTAGTAGAAGGTGCAATAGGGCATGCGACAAGGCACTCGAGGCAATGCCAGGGTAGATATACCAATTACGTATCCAGACAGGTGGTAACGCATAACAACTACTACCGCCCACCTCGAAACACACTCCCAAATCAAAATCAAGGGGTAGCCACCAAATCAATCACAAAGTAATAGAATGGTATCGAAGAAATGTGTCCGACTGGAGGAATGACCTCACTTAGCCCGGCGTGGGTCTTGTTTTAGTCACATCAAGCCGACTCACCGAAGTCAGGGTCACATAAATACTTCATACAGAACCGTTAGCCAAACCATCCTACTTTATTTCTGGAATCTCCACCACATACACAGTTGTTAAAGTGGTTTTCGGTATTGGAAGATTGTATGGCAATATCCAGTCTCGGTCTCTTTAACAACCAAACACTTATTTTACACCAGATGGTTCTTTTACATTTCAAAAAAATTCAATTCACAATTGATATCAAAATATCATATTTTCAAAACCATATCATTTTCAAATCATGTTCACATTCAAAATCACGTTCACTTCCAAAATCATATTCACTTTCAAAATCATATTTACTTAAATGTGTCAATTCCAAGTTCTAACTTAAGTTGTATCATCATCAAGGATTTAAATATAAATACTTCAACTTTACACAGTTTAAAATTTTAGAAAATAGTTTAGATAGTCATAAATAGTTTTAAAATAGTTTAAAATAGATTGAAATAGTTTAAATAGTAAAAATAGTTTAAATAGATTTAAATTTGATTTAAAATGATTTATATAGATTTAAAAATAGATTAAATGGATTTAAATCATCTTAAATAGATTTTAAATGGATTAATAAATTTAAAATAGATTGAATCGATTTAAATTATATTATAGAGATTTAAGATAGATTATATAGATTTAAATTATACTAAATAGGTTTAAAATAGATTAAATAGATTTAAAATAGAATAAATAGATTTAAATTACATTAAATATATTTGAATTATATTAAATAGATTTAAATTATATTAAATAGATTTAAAATAGATTAAATAAATTTAATTAGTTTAAAATAGGAAAATTAGATCAAATTGGATTAAATAGGTTATAATAGACATAAAATAAATTAAAATAGTTTAAATTGATCAAATTAGTTTAAATTAATTGAAATAGTTTAAATTAGTTTAAATATATTTCAAAGTTATACCCAAACATTTTCAATAACTCAATTCCAATAAATTCATTTATATTTGACACTTCAACTTTGAAATTCCAATTGAAATCCTTTGAACAATTCATTAAATCAATTCCAATTTTGACATTATGCTTGGATTACCGAAAATAATTCAGTTTATATAAATCAATTTCTCTTTCCAAATGCCAGCTAACTTAATTCAACAATTTAAGGAATTAAAACCATTTAATTTAATCAATCTGGTGTCTGTATGTAATTTTCTACCTTATGGTCAAGTTATAATGAATAATATACAATATAAGATAAGGTTAAAAGAAAATTTAAATAAATTTGTGTATTTATAATGAGTGTAATTATACTTACTATATGTGATAATATATATATATATATTATGTAGTATAAATTTAATAATAATTTGAAGAAAAAGAAGAATTAAATTTGTTGAATAAAATATGATTATAATAAATGACTATTCAAATTTATGATTTTAGAAAATTGTTAATTAAGGATAATTGGATAATAAATTAAAAAGGTTAATTGAGATAAATAAAATAATAAGTTAATTGACTAATAAATGGGACAAATTAAATAAATTTGTTTGAAATAAATTTTGTAACAAAAAACAATAGTATTTAAATTAAATCAATTTAATGAAATACCTTGAATATAAAAATCAATTATTGAATATTAATTAATTTTGAAATCTATATGGTTTAAATTAATTGTTTTATTTTGGTCCAATCTATTTTCTTTCTGGTTGTTTCTACTCTCCTACCTCCTTCCTTTTCGAGGACGAAAAGTTTTGAGTGGGGGAGAGTGTAACGACCCAGATATTTTAATAGTTTTTATAATATATTTGATTGAAATTTTATGAAATTTAAATAATAAAATTTTAAAATAAAAAGTTGATATTTGAAAGGCGTCTACTTTAACATAACAACCGGCAATTTTTCATCAGAAAATGTGGAAGTTTATTTTATTGAGTAATTCTGTTTCAATTTAAATTAGTTAAAAGTTGATGATAATAAAATAATTTCCAAACCTGAATATTTTTCTATAGAAATTTGTAAATCATCTTCTGAGAGAGAGGTCATATTTCGTTTCTTCAAATTTGGACTTCTATGTCTCGTTCATCTTATTTCTGACAAATTAGCCACATTTTGGATACCGAATATCGACTTTTGATCGGATGATTGTAACGTTAATATCTATATACCATTTTGATCGTCTCGTCATGCTGATCTTGGCGGTATATTCACTTCTATATTTTGAAGTTTCGGTATGGGACAAAACATGCGAAACAGTTACAGTAACGGTCCGTCTTTTTGTTCGTTGTGACCATTTATTTTCCACCGTTCAGAAACCAACGGTCATTTGCATTATTACCTCATAAAATCTCGTGCTACTTTCACGGTGCCCCATATTCAATTCATTGCTAACTTTCCGTTTCATCATGTCGTTTACATTCTTCATTTTATAACGTTTAAATTGAAAATTTATATATTTTATTTTACATCTCTACGTGTTTCTCTCTACAGCTTACCAATTCCATCCCCTTCGTTATTTTCATTTCTACCTGCCCTCATTCTAATTGTTTCTCTTCCTTGAACCGATCTGCCTCACATCCCCACTCTCATGTGTTCCGTCTTCACCTCTAACCGACCACCACTACCCGCGTCATCGAGCCCCTACGGCCACAGAACCTCCGCCTTGTTTCCCCAAGCCACCGCAACCATTTTCTCCCACGTCTACCCACTGTAAACCATACGCAGCTCAACCCAGCCTCGCGCTCAGATCCATTCGAATCGTCTCAGCCGAAGTCGGCATCACATCACCCAAACTCTGTCAGCCGTTTGCCGTTCTTCCTCTGTTCCTTCCCTTTCTCAGCACGGTATGCATGCATATAAATATATTTATCTATTCTTCTGTGTATATTTGCCTATATACCTACATACATACACAGCTTGATAGTTTATATATTTGATGAATGGGTTCTGTTATTAAATAAGCATGGATTTGATGTATTCGTGTATATATTGTACTATTAAACTTTTCGTATATATTGTTAATCTATATTTGTGATAACATGAAGGTGTTATATGTTATATTAGTTTTATATATATACTTATAAATATTATAATTTGCAGCAAGTAATATATATATATATATATATATGTTTGTTTATATAAGTTGGTTATAATCTTCTGTTATATAATTATAGTTTCATATATATTGAAATTATTTGAGGTTTTATGTACATAGTATATATATTCAAACTGTTTATATAATGATAGGTATATTTTCCAGGACTCGAGTTCTGTTCGTGTACTATTTATATATAGTAATATAACAACTATATATATACATAGTATGTTAGCTTAAATGAAGATGATATTTTGTTTTATAAAATGCTGATTTTTAAATTTGTTTTATATAATATAGTGTGCATTGAATAGTTATACTTTTGTAATCTGAGTTTATAAATTTTGATTTCGAACATAATGATAATGCATATATATATTCAATATAAATGTGTTTGAACTTAAAATATGATTTATATATATAGTTATATATAAGTTCACTTATACCTTATCTCCATCAATTCAGTTCTGATTTGATTTTGTTAATTCCTATTTATCAGCTTTGTCCATCGTGTCTGTCCTTCATCGAATCGTGTCCATCTAGCTATGCTTTGAGATTCGTAACTCGTTTGTCAAACATCTCTAGCCTTGAAAGGCGAGCAATCACTCATGATTAACGTTCGTATATTTATTAAATTTGATTTCAATTGAAACGACGATTGAAATATGCTGCTATTAATTATTTACCTTGTTATATATGCTATTATCTGTATCTGTTCACCTGTGACATCTGGCACCATTATCTGTTATTTATATTGATGATATATGCTTGTTATATTATTATCATATCTGTTATCACTCTGCAAGTTCCCTGTTCGTATAGAATTCACTATGGGTTGAAACGATACATATCCGACGGACTTTAGAATAAGAGAAAATCGTTATGGGTTAATATGATAAACCTAAGAGATTTTCATTGAATTAAATTTGAGATTGTGGGTTGAAATGATATATACCCGTATATATTTAAATTGCGGATTGAAATGATAAATATTCGTATCACTTAACCATAGGATAGAAAATTATATGCAGACACCATGGTCTATATATAAAAATATTTTAAAATGATTTCTATGTTTTTGGAAAGAAATATATGGTTTAATTAATATTTATTTTGATATTATATAAACATAATTTTATATATAGTTAAATTCTTAAATTTAAGCTATGTATAAATTTTTTTAATATAAAATAAGTTTAATACTAAAGATTGATTTTATTAAAATATATAATGTGGTTAAGTATTTATTTAAATTATATTTTAATATAGATTTTATAGTGATTTAAGTAAACTAAGGTTGAGAAGATGGATTTGAAATTGATTTTAAATCGAATTTAATTAAGAATTATATTTAATTCAAATCGATTTGGTACTTATTGAATTTGAGATTTTAGAGGATATGATTTTATAACTTGATTTTGGTTTAAAGTGATTAATAAATATTTCAAGTTTGAGTTTTATTTAAATAATATTGAAATTTTAGAATATTTAAAGCTTTGAAATATATATTTTGAAATTGTTTATTTGTGGTTCAAATCTGTATTTGAAATTGATATAATTTTTAATGGTTTATTAAGAAATTGAATTGAATTAAAATTGATGATTTGAGATTTGATTAAATTTAATTTTGGAATTCGAGTCATTTTGGAATTAATTTGTGAAATTGAGGAAGCTATTTTATTATATAAAGTATTTAATATCTAAACTGTTTACGTGGAGGAAGTTATGTTTCGATGTTATGAATTTCGAAGTATTATGTTTTGGAAGTATTATAATTTCAAGATTTTTGGTTTCAAAGTGTTATAACTTTGATAGTACTGTGATTTTGGAAAAGGATATACTTTAAATGGAAATGATAGCATATTTATATGATTTTGAAATGGCAATGATATTTTGGGTTTTGAAATATAAACTATTTTGAAATGACCGCGGTGTTATAATAACGTTTGGTTTTTTAAGAGACCGAGATCGAAAGTTGTCATACTCTCTGCCAACTTCGAAAACCACTTTAACAACCATGTACACGGTGGAGATTCCAGAATGAAGTGGGTTGGTGGCGACGTTCTATTGTGGTAAATACGTGGACCCGACTCCCGTGAGTTGGCATAAGGTGGAAAAAAAAGGAGCGAGTTCAGGCCAATGAGGTAGCTCCTCTGATCGGACACATTCCTTCGATACCATTCTATTACTTTGTGATTGATTGGGTGCACCTTCAGATTTTTTTTGGGAGTGTGGCTCGAGGTGGGCGGTAGTGGCTTCTACACGTTACCATCAGTCCGGATGCATAATTGATATATCTATCCTGGCATTGCCTTGTTGTGCCGTATCACCTGCCCTAGCATGCCTTGTATGAGTTTGATTTGTGTCGTACCTATGGAGTATTTGTGGTAGCCTCCGGATCTAGGGGTACGACGGTACAGTATAGACTATTGGCACCATAAAATGTGTTAAGGGGGATATTGGGTAACTCCTTAATGCTATTTTTAAAATATATTATACTTTACTTTAGACATTAATATAATAGCGTATATTGCTATATAGTAGATAGTTTAACGGATCCTTAGAGGATGGTTATCCCAAACATCCTTTGAGTTACTTGTATTTCAGTTGGTTTTTTCACTTGAGATGATTTATTGATATAAGAATGTTAATCCTGACTCGAGTGTTCTGTGTTTTGCTTTACGCTCGGGTCAGACTGAGTGGTTCAGCTTTTAAGACTCACCTTTGGAGTTGGAGCTTCGCTTGGAGGTCCAGCTATCCATCCAGCTTTCAGATATTCAGTTGGTTCCAGTGATGTATTCTAATCTTGTATTTGACTATTGTATTTGAAACTTCTATTGTATCTTATGTAACTCTGATATATATATATATATATGTATATATATATATATATATCAGCTTCATGAACTACTATACATTTTGTTTCCGCTGCATGTTGTATATTACTCTGTGTCTGTGATTCTATGATATATTTATTTACTGTATATGCTGAGTTTTTCCAAATATAAATTAACAATCTGGTATTTTGTGCAATTCAAATCAGGCATGTTTGGATGTGAATGGTTGAAAATATCGGGCCGTTACATTTGGTATCAGAGCTTTGGTTTTAGACAAAACTCAACATGTAGGGTGAATTTAATTACGGAATCACTTTCTTTCGTGCTTGAATCCCTTCCTCTTTGACTCGGTTTCCCTTGAATTTTGGAACGTTCCCCTCGGTTCCAAAATCCATCCTTACTCTCCCTATTCGTATTCTAGAGTATCCCATAACTCCACTTCGCATAATCTCTATAATGAACCGGCGGCTTCGCCAATCTCCAAATGATTTATAAATAGGTGAAACTCCTTTATAATTGGCATCGATTCACTAAAGATTTCTATATCCTCGGTTTAGATGCAAATATCTTTTGTTATACCTGAATTCTATCTTTTGCGATCGAATGTCGATTTGCCTCGGAATTCTTCATCGATCCTATTCTTGAAGTCATGGTCGGCCCGGTTCAGGTTGCCCGCGATTTAATAAACTTATCTATCTTCCTATTTTGTTATTTAATTATCTTATTTGTTTCGAACCTATCTTTGCATCAAAATTCTGTTTGATTTGAGTCCATCAAATTTGAACCTTTATCCTTGCTTTGAAATCCATTCTTGTATCGTCAAGCGAGGGAGTGTATTCGTAAATTAATATAAAGATGTTATATATATATATATATATATATATTGTGTTTTTTGAGTTGTTGATGTTGATTTGGATTTTCGATCAATTCGTCTGATAAACGCTATCGATAGGATCTCCAAAACACTTGAACGCAGCAAACTGACACAATATTGTTTTCAAATTTGGTAAATAAAATAATTTTGAATGATTATATTATATATAGTATAATTTTTTTATCTGTAACTAAATTGTAAATAAATTGGTTGTCAAAAATGATAATATTTGATTTTCATTTATTGTTTTGTAAACCATTGACTATTTCAACAGTATAAATAAATGGAGTTATAAGAACATGATTTAGAAATTGTTTCGAAAATTTAATTGAATTTAAATTTAGAATTTGAGAATTAATTTCCGGTGATTTCAAACTCTGATTTTTAAAGTTTTACAATACATATTATTTAAAGTATTTTTGAATAGAAATGGTTTTCAAAGAATTTTAAATGTTTAAATCTGTAATCTCCTCCATTGTCGTTGGAAAATAATTTCGATGATGACTGCAGCATCATCGACATCCATTTTAGAGCCTCAAAGTGGAGAGACCACGTGCAGCTTCACTACACCTTTTTTTTGGACAATGAATTTTGTTTGAATTTCTTGGGTATAAATTGATTTATAATATATATATATATATATGTATATATATATATATATATAATTATTTCAATATAGTTGAAGTGAAATCGGAAATTTGAACCTTAAGTTTAATGTTAAGAAATGGTTTCAATTATTGAAATAAAGAGAAATGTTTGCATAATTGGAATATCTGAAATGATAAATGAAATTTAACCAACTTGAAACTGTTAAATTTGAACAATCTTATTTGTATAATACTAAATTGCATTCTAATATATGTAACTTGCCTAAATATTCAAAAGGTTAAATGTTAGGATATAATGAGGTTGTACAAGGAGGAACTTAAGTAATAAATTGTTCAAACAAAAATCTGGCTCAATATAAATGTTGTAGATAGAAGGAAAATTTATAGTATTTAATTGCACTCTGAAACATTAATATAACTTACCTACAAAGTTTAAATGTAATTAGAATGTAATTAGATAATAAACTGGATAACAAATTGAATTTGAATTTCTTGAGTATGACTTGATTTATAATATATATAGGAATACAATTATAGATTTGATTTGATATATAATATATATTTATCTCTAGATGGTTTGAAGTTAATCGGAAATTTAATTCTTAATTTTTCTTAAAGAATGATTTCAATTATAAGTGAAGTCAAAATTTTTGGATAAATATTTAAACTTGAAATAAATTCAATAAGGTTACTTGTATAGTACTCAATTGCATTCTAAAATATAACTTACCTAAATTACTCAGAAGTTAACTATGTAATTGAATAATATACAATATAAGATAAGGTTAAAAGAAATTTTGAATAAATTAGAGTAGGTATAATGAGTGTAATTATACTTAATATATGTGATAAGATATATTATGTAGTATAAATTTAATGATAATTTGGAGAAAAAGAAGAATTGAATTTGTTGAATAAAATATGATTATAATAAATGACTATTCAAATTTATGATTTTAGAAAATTGTTAATTAAGGATAATTGGATTATAAATTAAAAAGGTTAATTGAGATAAATAGAATAATAAGTTAATTGACTAATAAATGGGATAAATTAAATAAATTTGTTTGAAATAAATTTTGTAACAAACAATAATAGTATTTAAATTAAATCAATTTAATGAAATACCTTGAATCTAAAAATCAATTATTGAATATTAATTAATTTTGAAATTTATATGGTTTAAATTAACTGTTTTATTTTGTTCCAATCTATTTTCTTTCTGGTTGTTTCTACTCTTCTACCACCTTCCTTTTGGAGGATGAAAAGTTTTGAGTGGGGGACAGTGTAACGACTCGGATATTTTAATGGTTTCTATAATATATTTGATTGAAATTTTGTGAAATTTTAAATAATTAAATTTTGAAATAAAAAGTTGATATTTGAAATGCGTCTACTTTAACATAACAACTAGTAATTTTTCATCAGAAAATGTGGAAGTTTATTTTATTGAGTAATTCTATTTCAATTTAAATCAGTTAAAAGTTGATGATAATAAAATAATTTCCAAACCTGAATATTTTTCTATAGAAATTTGTAAATCATCTTTTGAGAAAGAGGTCATATTTCGTTTCTCCAAATTTGGACTTCTATTGCCTCGTTCATCTTATTTCTGACAAATTAGCAGCATTTTAGGTACCGAATACCGATTTTTGATCGGATGATCGTACCACTAATATCTGTATACCGTTTTTGACTGTCTCGTCATGCTGATCTCGGTGTTATATTCACTTTTGTGTTTTGAAGTTCCCGTACGTGACAAAACACGTGAAACGGTTACCGTAATGGTACGTCTTTTTGTTCGTTGTGGCCATTTATTTTCCACCATTCAGAAACCAACGGTCATTTGCATTATTACCTCATAAATTCTCGTGCTACTTCCACGGTTCCCCATATTCAATTCATTGCTAACTTTCTGTTTCATCATGTCGTTTATATTCTTTATTTTATAACGTTTAAATTGACAATTTATATATTTTATTTTACATCTTTACGTATTTCTCTCTGCAGCTTACCAATTCCATCCCTTCCTTATTTTCATTTCTACATGCCCTCATTCCAATTGTTTCTCTTCCTTGAACCGATCGGCCTCACATCCCGTCTCTCATGTTTTCCGCCTTCACCTCCAACCGGCCACCACTACCCGCGTCATCGAGCCCCTACGGCCACCGAACCTCCGCCTTTTTTCCCCAAGCCATAGAACCCATTTTCTCCCATGGCTACCCACTATAAACCATGTGCAGCTCAACCCAGCCTCGCGCTCAGATCCACGTGAATCGTCTCAGCCGAAGCCGACATCGCATCACCTAAACTCTGTCAGCCGTTCGCCGTTCTTCCTCTGTTCCTTCCCTATCTCGGCATGGTATGCATGCATATAAATATATTTATCTATTTGTGTGTGTATATTTACCTATAGACCTACATACATACATAACTTGATAGTTTATATATTTGATCGATGGGTTCTGTTATTAAATAAGCATGGATTTACTATATTCGTGTATATATTATACTGTTAAACTTTTCATATATATTGTTAATCTATATTTGTGATAACATGAAGGTGTTATATGTTATATTAGTTTTATATATATATATATACCTATAAATATTATAATTTGCAGCAAGTAATATATATATGTGTGTGTGTGTGTGTGTTTGTTTATATAAGTTGGTTATAATCTTCTGTTATATAATGATAGTTTCATATATATCGAAATTATTTGAGGTTTTATGTACATAGTATATATATTTGAACTGTTTATATAATGATAGGTATATTTTCCAGAACTCGAGTTCTGTTTGTGTGCTGTTTGTATATAGTAATATAACGGCTATATATATACATAGTCCGTTAGCTTAAATGAAGATGATATTTTTTTTTATAAATTGTTGATTTTTAAATTTGTTTTATATAATATAGTGTGCATTGAATAGTTATACTTTGTAATCCAAGTTTATAAATTTTGATTTCAAACATAATGATAATGCATATATATATTCAATATAAATGTGTTTGAATTTAAAATATGATATATATGTATATATACAGTTACATATAAGTTCACTTATACCTTATCTCCATCAATTCAGTTCTGATTTTATTTTGTTAATTCCTATTTATCAGCTTTGTCCGTCGTGCCTGTTCTTCATCGAATCGTGTCCATCTAGCTTTGCTTTGAGATTCATAACTCGTTTGTCAACATCTCTAGCCTCGAAAGGTGAGCAATCACTCACGATTAACGTTCTTGTATTTATTAAATTTTATTTCAATTGAAACGACAATTGAAATATGCTACTATTAGTTATTTACCTTGTTATATATGCTATTATTTGTATCTGTTCACCTGTGACATCTGACACCATTATCTGTTATTTATATTGATGATATATGCCTATTATATTATTATCATATATGTTATCACTCTGCAAGTTCCCTGTTGGTATAGAATTCACTATGGGTTGAAATGGTACATACCCGAATGGACTTTAGAATAGAAGAAAATCGTTATGGGTTGAAATGATAAACCCAAGCGATTTTCATTGAATTAAATTTGGGATTGCAGGTTGAAATGATATATACCCGTATATATTTAAATTGCGGATTGAAATGATAAATATCAGTATCACTTGACCATATGATAGAAAATTATATACAGACACTGTGGTCTATATATAAAAATATTTTAAAATGATTTCTTTGGTTTTGGAAAGAAATATATGGTTTAATAAATATTGATTTTGATATTATATAAACATTATTTTATATATAGTTAAATTCATACATTTAAGCTATGTATAAAGTTGTTTAATATAAAATAAGTTTAATAATAAAGATTGATTTTGTTAAAATATATAATGTGGTTAAGTATTTATTAAATTATATTTTAATATAGAGTTTATAATGATTTAAATAAATTAAGGTTGAGAAGATGGATTTGAAATTGATTTGAAATTGTATTTAATTAAGAATTATATTTAATTAAAATCGATTTGGAACTTATTGAATTTGAGATTTAAGGGATATGATTTTATAACTTGATGTTGGTTTAATGTGATTAATAAATATTTCAAGTTTGAGTTTTATTTAAATGATATCGAAATTTTAGAATATTTAAAGCTTTGAAATATATATTTTGAAATGGCTTATTTATGGTTCAAATCTGTATTTGAAATTGATATAATTTTTAATGGTTTCTTGAGAAATTGAATTGAATTAAAATTGATGATTTGAGATTTGATTAAATTTAATTTTGGAATTCGAGTTATTTTGGAATTGATTTTTGAAATTGAGGAACCTATTTTATTATATAAAGTATTTTAATATCTAAACTGTTTAAGTGGTGGAAGTTATGTTTCGAAATTATGAATTTTAAAGTATTACATTTTGGAAGTATTAAAATTTCAAGTGTTTTGGTTTCGAAGTGTTATAATTTTTAAAGTGCTATGATTTTGGAAAAGAATATATTTGAAATGGAAATGATATCATATTATATGGTTTTGAAATGGCAATGATATTTTGGGTTTTGAAATATAAACTATTTTGAAATGATTGCGGTGTTATAATAACGTTTGATTGGTAAAGAGACCGGGATTAGAAGTTGTCATACTCTCTGCCAACTTCGAAAACCACTTTAACAACCGTGTACGCGGAGGAGATTCCAGAATGAAGTAGGATGGTGGCGACGTTCTATTGAGGTATATACGTGGACATGACTCCCGTGAGTTGGCATAAGGTGGCTAAAACAGGAGCGATTACAGGCCAATGAGGTAGCTCCTCTGATCGGACACACTCCTTCGATAACATTCTATTACTTGTGATTGATTGGGTTCACCTTTGGATTTTTTGGGAGTGTGGCTCGAGGTGGGCGGTAGTGGCTGCTACGCGTTACCACCAGTCCGGATGCGTAATTGGTATATCTACCCTGACATTGCCTCGTTGTGCCGTGTCGCCTACCCTAGTGTGCCTTTTACGAGTTTGATTTATGTCGTACCTATGGAGTATTTGTGGTAGCTTTTCGAACTAGAGGTACGACGGTACCGTATAGACTATTCGTGACGACCCGGAATTTTTGGATGTTTGAAATTGGGATATTTAATTGATTTCAATATTTAAAAGTTAATTTGTAACTTAAATTTCAAATATCACCATTATTTGGAAATTTAATTATTGAATTTAATTACTGGAAATTGGGTAAAATGTTGAATCTCGAGTTTTAAGAGTGTTAAAAATAATTTAAAAGCTTGTAAAATTTATATTGATAGAACTAAAGATAGTAAAAGTGGTAAAATTGAATTTGGAGGTGTTTTGTTGAATTTTGAAAATAAATCGTTTAAATTTGATATTTAAAAATAGCCTTTTGAGGCACAGTCTCGGATTTCAACGAAACCAGTTCCATTGGATCTGTAATAGTGTATTATTATCGGATTTCAATTTTCGTAACATTTTGAGTTGTTGTGTGAGTGTACGAAATATAAACGCGCGTAAATCTATATCAAAAATTTAACATAATAACTGGATTCAAAAAGCTATCTTCTCCATACGGTCCAATTAGGACTCGAAACCTTTTCCATTGCATCCGAAATAGGGGTATAACGTTATGAACGCCTGGCGGCATGCCTCAATGGGATGTCTAGATTTTAAGCTTTGAATTTAAAACAATTTTAAATTTAAATTTTAAATCAAAATAGTTTTTATTTTATTTACCGGTCAATTCCCAGCCGCATTTACTTCACATCAGATCTTTTCCTTCCCATTTCAAATTACTGTTGCTTGTTGATTCGAGCACGCCAATATCTAATCTTGTCTCCCATTTTCTTTTAAGAGTACGCTACCCTTGTCTTCCATCACACACTACTCGTTCCTTTTAAAATTTCCTGTTCCTCTCTCGTTATTCAATTCGAGAAAAAAAATCCCATTCCTTTCATTATCGAACGAACCAAAAAAATGAACCCAGGTCGAATACAGAAAATAAAAAGTGGATTTCGAACGCGATCGAAATCACTATCGAAGGGAATCGACTTCACTAGTTCGATTCAAGGGATAGGGGCGATTCGAGTTCTTGTCGAATTGAACCGAGATGGGGCTGCGGCAGTCTTCGGTATGCTATATTATATATAGTAGTATATAGTATATATTGGCTGATTGATTTTCCGCATTATATAGCGAATGAGACCCTATGTGCCGCATAATAGCGGATGATATTATGTAAATCCCATATACCATGATATTCCACCTCGAAGTGGAATTGGTATTTTATTGTGCTAACATCTGTGGATGCAGGGAAACAGATTGGAGGGATCCAACTGGATTCCTCAACATTTATTTAGATTATTTAATGTTCTGTGTTATGAATATTTGATATTCTATGATGAATTGTATTTGGAATATTGAATGCTATGGTTTGCTTGAATATATTTCGATACACCGAGTTATCAAAATATAAAGAATTGGATTTTTGAAAAGAAAATAAAACGAATGAATTTTTAAGTAAAATAAATATAGAGAATTTGAATAAATTTAAGAATGAATCGAAAAAGAATAAGAGTGATTTTAATGTTCTAATAAATAATTTCGATTATGCGAAAAGGTGATTTTGGATAAACAGAAATAATGAATTGTAAAACTTAAGTGATATTATTTAAAGGAATAAAGAATTTACTTTAAAATTCAAGGTTTAAATTTATTTAAAAAGGGTAAAGAAGGAATTTGGGGAAATCTGAAATTGGTATTTTCAGTTAAAAAGATTTTAAATCATAATTAAGAATTAAAAATCCAAAGTTAATGTATTTTGAAGTAAATGAGTAAGTAGGCAAATTTGTTTCAAAGTGGAGTAAATTGGAAATCAAATTGAAAATTGATTTAAGTGTTTAATTTGGAATTTCAAAAAAAGGGAAGTGAGACTTTGGAATTTATAAACTGGTTTTATAAAGGTGAAGTAATATATCAGTGGATATTTGAAGAATAAATTCAGATGGGAATTTATTAAAGAATGGGAAAATTTGTTTAAAAATAAATAGTGCTTTATTTTTTTAAAGGATGTGAAGAGAAGTATATTTCCATGGGTATCCAAGTACGTTTTCAAAATATATTTTTAAATATAAGTTAAAAGTTTTAATGTTGTTTTAAGAAGCGTGTTTTAGAAAATTTATTTTCCAAATCTATTATCGTAGTAATTATTTAAAAGGTGACTTGGTATTTTGTTTTAAAAAGAGAAATCTAGTTTTATATTTTATAAAGTAACCTTATTTCCAAATATTCCTATAGTACATATTTTTAATAAAGTATTGATGTAGTTTTTAATTTAAATGTTTTAAAGGATATTTCAAAATAAAGAGTGTTTAAAAATTATTTTAGAAATCTAAAGATTTGTACTTGGTGATTTCAGTGGAAGTAGAAAATATTTAGGAAACATATTCCGTGAGAGGAAAATGGTTTGGAACTGTTTTCAAAGGGTTGAAAACAGAAATATATCTCGTGAAGATATTTTGAGATTAATAAATAATTTGGGGAAATTATTTATGGTTGATGGATGTTTTTGAATGTTGGTTGATAGTTAAATAACCGACTATCAATATTGGACAATGCGCTGATCGTTTCGATGAGACCGAGATCGGGATTAATTTCTCGAAAACCACTTCGATGCGGTTTGTACGTTTTCATGGAAAAACGAGTTTGGATTCGAAGATGGAGCAGTGAAGTGCAAGGGCTAGTCGCTACTAATCATGAGGATAATTCCAAAATGGATGTAGTAAGAGTAGTGCCTTCGGTTCCGTTCGAACCCGGGACGGACTTGTATGGATGAATGCTTTCAGAACATCGTCAGGTGGATGATGAGCATTCTAAGTGAAATATTCTAAAAAGGTAACGCTTAGCCTCAAGCCTCATCAACCGAGAATGACTGAAAATCAGGGGTTATGCAGCAAGGCTGGGTGGGTAGCACCCATTCAGGGTGAGGTCATCCCTGTTTAGATGTCCCTTTTTATTCGGCTTAGTGGTGCGGTTACTGATCCCAACCGTGGGGTGATCTTACTTGGGATTATCCAGTAAGGGGTAGTCCCGGTCTCGTGTTGTAGGGGATTGGGAGTAATCCTCGATACTGTGATCTAGGCCACGTATTGTGACAGGTGGTACCCCAATGCCTAGTCATTAGTTGGAAATTCATTTCCTTATGCGCCCGTAAGCATTTGATTATGCCCAACCATTGCTGAAACGTGAGGTGCAAGCATTTCAGCTAGATTCTATTTACTTTCTATAAACACTATTATAATATCAGAGAATTTTAATAAAAAGTGTTTTAGCTATCGTAAGGTAAAAACCCGACATGTTTATTTGTGGCGTGGTCTAACGAGATGCTTTTGATTTTCAAAGGATTTTTGAGACTTTAATAATCAATTTGGGTGTGATTTTCTCACGCTGGTTTTCCAGACTGATTCGGGTGTTATTTAACTATAATGCTTGTGTCAGACAAAGTATTATAGAATACAGGAAAGAATGCTGTGGAGCTCAGGAGACGAGCTGGATGGCGATACGTACTTCCGTATTTGATTATTGTTCCGCTATGTATCTAGTTGTATGTTATTGATGTTGAACTCTGATGATGTATGTATAAACAGATATAGTTTTCTTTTGTGTAAAGATCATTGATTGTCTATTATATTTTATTCCGCTGCGATGTTAGATTCTGATGTTGTTATCTATTTTCTTCTTCTTACCTCTTCTACTTTAACCCAAATGGTTCGTATTTCCGTACATCTTGAGTTGATTGACGGAGAATAGTGTCAACTCAAGGGGTATGGATTTCGTCGTTACAGTGGTATCAGAGCTGAAAGGTTAAGTGAGAACCTTAGCTCTGGTGGGAATTACCCATTGAAAATAGAGTCCGTAAGTACTCTAGAATGAGTTTGAGCATATTAATAGTTATGAACCCGTATTTGTTTGTGGATATAAAAATGGTTTTGTATTGTGTTGATTGATTTATTGAGTGGCATATGAACCTTCGTCGGCACAGTCTGGACAACTGTATCGTAGGGGTTTCTAAACAGTTAAATAAGACAATTCGACACAATATTGTTTTCAAAAGCGGGTAAACGAAATAATTTTACCCAAAAATATATTTTGATATAAAGGAAATATTTTCTTAAATTGTTATATAACTTGGATGTTTGGATGATAATATTTTAACCAATAAGATTATAAAATTGGAGTGACTTGTATAATCAAATAGAAAAAAATTGTATGAGCATAAATTATATAAATGGATTATAGTAAAAAAAATTGGATTCAAATTAAATTTGGAAATTTAAAACCCGGAGATTTTAGAAGTGTTTTTCAAAGTGTTTTGAAGATAAATAATAGCATTGTTATTTTGGAAGTATTTCTGAAGGGAAATTGTTTCAAATAAATTTTGAAAAGGGATATAGCATTGAGCTCACTTCAGTCGCTGGAAAATAATCCTGGTGATGACTGCGCAGCATCATCGGTATTTATTTTCGAGTTTCTGAGTGACGGGTTGCTGCCAAATTGATTTGTTCAGAAAAACTAGTTTGCTTTTGAAATTTCAAAGGAAATTTGTTGGGAATAAAAATCAGGATTGGTTTAAAATTTTGAGAAGAGTGATTTTGAAATAATGGAGATTTCAAAATGATTTGAAAACCAAAAGCCGGGTGTTTAAAATCCCGAATCCTTATTTGAATCGAAAATCCCAATGAGATAAGTTATAAACTTATAAATTGAGATGATTTTTAAACAAGGAAGGAAAATAGGAGATGTGAATGTTGGAATTAAAATTTAAAATGAAAAAGTCAAATAAATTTAATATGGAGAAATTTAATTGTGGGAAAATTTAATTGATGGCGATTTCAAATAAATAAAATTTAATTGAATTAAAATTAACTTAAGCTAAATAGATGAAGGAGAGTTGAATTGAAGTCAACTTAAACTAAGTTTAATGATATTGGGTTGGATTTGAATCAAGTGAAAAATAAATTTGAATTTAGAATAAAATTCAGGGAGTTATAGATAATATTTAATGGAATGAAATTCTTAAATAAATAATTATAAACAAAGTAAGCATTGAATTGGGATGAATAAACTTTGGAAACTTATAAAAGAATTGAAAAGCATTGAAATAAAAATATAATCCCTAGTTAGCAGTAAAGCGAAAATGTGATTGACTGTAAATGGATGGAGAAGTATGAATATTAATAAGTGAATAGCTTATAAAAATGTAAAAAGGGAATAAATAAGCCAAATAAAATTTGTTAGATATTTTGGGAATGAAATATAAAAAAAAATAGATTGAATTCAAGTAAATTAATTAAGGTGATTTTTTATTTTAGATAAAATCAAAAAAAAATTGAATTACAAGTTGGGAGCGAACTAATTTGGAATAAATTAGTTAATTGAATTTTTTAATGGAATTTAAATTGGTTAAAGAGAAATTGAATTATGAGTTGATAAAATTGGATGGTGAATTAAAAGTGAATGGTAGACTTAGAACTTGAGTTGTTAATTAAAATTCGACTTGAAGTGTTAACAAATTAAATGTGTCGAATAAAAATGAAATTGGACTAAAATAGTGATGGTTTGAATTACAAATGAAATCCAAGTGAGTATGAATGAATAATGGCCTTAGATATTATTTAATGAACAGAATATTGAATTTAGTGTTAAAAGGGACTAATTGAATGAATTGATGCAAACCGAAATGGATTTGACAAAAGCGAGGATAGGATTTGTTCCAAAATGGAAATAAACTTAAGTTGTTAACTTAAGTAAATGTTGAATGAAATCTGAACTCAAATAGAAGTGTGGTTTAAATAAGTTGAGAAATAGTTATTGAATGAAATAGCCTGGATTGCTTTCGAGCTAAATAAAATAGTTTTGGATAAACAAATACGAATATGAAATGAAAATGCAAGTGTATGGGTTGTGAGTAATATAGAATGGAATAGAATTAAGATAAATTGAGTGGAATGAATTTAAAATGGTTATAAGCTTAAGTAATTGTTATTTGCATGAATAACATCAAATTTGCACAGAAAATTAGTCATTTTGTCGTAAACGAAAGTAAATGTATTAACAGAGGTGAATAATATTGATTTTTAAATCAATTGGAATGGTATGGGTTTGTTTAAAATTAAAAATGAACTGAATGTAAGCAAGTGGGTTGTAAACCATTCAAATTTAATGAAAATGGTATATAAATTAATTGAAAACAGTTAAATTAGTATTAAAACTATATAAATTGCTTACGGAAAGTGTTTAGTATGCATTGCTTTTAGAATTCATGTATTTAACTATTGCAAATAAGTGAAATGTTTTTAAACTTCATATATACGGAATTTACATGTTTAAATTGAGGAAGTACAGGTGCCTGGAAGCCGTTTGGCTGGATTTGATTGCGCAAAATGCTAAATAATAAGCCGCTTGCTTAAAAATGCTAAATAGAGGTACGCCTACGCAAAATAAAATTGGAAATATGAACTGTTTTTCTTTTTCCAACCGGGTGGGTCGATGTATATATATTTATATCTCTTGTCAAATTGTAAAAGCTCCTCCGTACAAAGGAGACTCTGCCAAAATTTTCGAAAATTTTAGGACTTAGAAAAAAGTTTGAAATTTTTTGGGAAAATTTTTGTTAGTGAAAAACGATTTCAAATTGGAAATTGAAATAAATTAGTGGATGAAACTAATTTAAAATAATGATATGAATCAGTTATAAATTGAAGATAAAATTCAATATTCAGAGGTGAAGATGAATTAAATTCATATGGAAATGGGAAAAACTAATTTGAATAGAAGTAATATGAAACTTATGTAAGGAAATGTATAAAATGATTTTAAAAGCTACGATTGGATATTATTGCTAAGTAGGATATGCAGGTATTATAAAAGGAAAGGAAAATTTGTTTTGATTTCAGAAGATAAATTTGAATTACTCGACTAAAAAGGTATGTGTTTAAATTTGATTGGATCTTTGATCGAGCCACTTGGCTTTTTGTTTTCTTTTGGAATTTGGGAGCCCGTAGAGGCATTTTGTAGTTGTACCGAGCTAGCCGCGCAAAGGAGCCGCTGGCGAAATTTTTCGAAAATTTAAGGAGTTAGAAAAATTTTGAGAAAATTTTGATAATTCAAAATTTGGTTTTAAATTCAAATTTGAATTGTTAAGTAAGTAATATTGTTGGGACTTATGGATAAGTTTGGAAAGCTAGAGAAAAGGGTTAGTGTGTCTTCAATAAAAGATTGTTTTGAGAATTATTTGGAATTGTTTGGTTTTGGGGATAAGTAAATGGGTATTGGACCATTCTTCTTAGCTAGTAATTTCGGGGATGAAATTCTTTTAGGGGGGAGGAATGTGACGACCCAGAATTTTTGGATGTTTGAAATTGGGATATTTAATTGATTTCAATATTTAAAAGATAATTTGTAACTTAAATTTCAAATATCACCATTATTTGGTAATTTAATTCTTGGATTTAATTACTGGAAATTGGGTAAAATGTTGAATCTGGAGTTTTAAGCCAGTTAAAAATAATTTAAAGGCTTGTAAAATTTATATTGATAGAACTAAAGATAGTAAAAGTGGTAAAATTGAATTTGGAGGTGTTTCGTTGAGTTTTGAAAATATATCGTTTAAATTTGATATTTAAAAATAGCCTTCTGAGGCAGAGTCTCGGATTTCGACGAAACTATTCCATTGGATTCGTAATAGTGTATTATTATCGGATTTCAATTTTCGTAGCATTTGGAGTTGTTGTGTGAGTGTACGATATATAAATGCGCATAAATCTATATCGAAAATTCAATATAATAACTGGATTCAAAAAGCTATCTTCTCCATACGGTCGAATTAGGACTCAAAACATTTTCCATTGCGTACGGAATAGGGGTATAACATTATGAACGCCTGGCGGCATGCCTCGATAGGATGTCTAGATTTTAAGCTTTGAGTTTAAAACAATTTTAAATTTAAATTTTAAATCAAAATAGTTTTTATTTTATTTATTGGTCAATTCCCAGCCGCATTTACTTCACATCAGATCATTTCCTTCCCATTTCAAATTACTGTTGATTGTTGATTCGAGCACGCCATTATCTAATCCTGTCTCCCATTTTCTTTTAAGAGCACGCTACCCTTATCTTCCATCACACACTTCTCGTTCCTTTTAAAATTGCCTGTTCCTCTCTCGTTATTCAATTCGAGAAAAAAATCCCATTCCATTCATTATCGAACGAACCAAAGAAATGAACCCAGGTCGAATACAGAAAAAAAGAGGATTTCGAACGCGATCGAAATCACTGTCGAAGGGTATCGCTTCACCAGTTCGATTCAAGGGATAGGGGCGATATGAGTTCTTGTCGAATTGAAACGAGATGAGGCTGCGGCAGTCTTCGAATGTGCCAGAGGGGATGTTGTGGTGCTAGGTGTGTTCGCAATCGCGATCGCTTGGCAAAAGGGTTGAGTCGTCGATGAAGCCTCGACCGATCGAGGGAGGTGGATGCGAAGGCTCGCGCTCGCGTTAAGGCGGATCGAGGTCGTGCCGAGAGTCGAGTCAAAGAGGTAACGATTTCTTTTAAAATTAAATAAATAGATGTATTTTGTTTAATTTAATTTTATGTATAGACAGTTTTCAGTTTATAGAATGATGATAATTTTAATGATTAATAAATTTTATAGTTTACAGTAATAAGATAATTTTGTTTAAATATATAGGTTAAAAAGGAAACTTTTTATTTGGTCAGAGGAATATATATATATATATATATATATATATAAGATTTAAACAAATAATAAAAATAATATAGAATTTGCATAAGGATTTGATTTTCAAATATATATAGATTATTTGTATAAGTATATGTGTTTTCAAAAAAACAAATTTGTTCGATTAGTTCAAATATTAATAAAATCATCTAATATTTATACAAGGTAGTGAAGAAATCACGTCGAGATGGATAGGAATGCAAATTAAAAAGCAAAGGTGAGTTAATCTCACTCATCTGGGTTTTAAATGAAATTTAAATGGTTAAATTTAAATAATTGGTTGTATGATTGAATTGATATGATGTGCTATATTATATATAGTAGTATATAGTATATATTGGGTGATTGATTTTCCGCATTATATAGCGGATGAGACCCTATGCGCCGCATAATAGCGGATGATATTATATAAATCCCATATACCGCGATATTCCACCTCGAAATGGAATTGGTATTTTATTGTGCTAACATCTGTGGATGCAGGGAAACGGGTTGGAGGGATCCAACTGGATTTCTCAACATTTACTTAGATTATTTAATATTATGTGTTATGAATATTGATATTCTGTGATGAATTATATTTGGAATATTGAATGCTATGGTTTGCTTGAATATATTTCGGTACACTGAGTTATCAAAATATAAAGAATTGGATTTTTGAAAAGAAAATAAAAAGAGTGAATTTTTAAGTAAAATAAATATAGAGAATTTGAATAAATTTAAGAATGAACCAAAAAAGAATAAAAGTAATTTTAAAGTTCTAATAAATAATTTCGAGTATGGGAAAAGGGGATTTTGGAAAAACAGAAATAATGAATTGTAAAACTTAAGTGATATTATTTAAAGGGATAAAGAATTTACTTTAAAATTCAAGGTTTAAATTTATTTAAAAAGGGTAAAGAAGGAATTTGGGGAAATCTGAAATTGGTATTTTCAGTTAAAAAGATTTTAAATCATAATTAAGAACTAAAAATCCAAAGTTAATAGATTTTGAAGTAAATGAGTAAGTAGCGAAATTTGTTTCAAAGTGGAGTAAATTGGAAATCAAATTGAAATTTGATTTAGGTGTTTAATTTGGAATTTTAAAAAGAAAAGGGAAGTGAGACTTTGGAATTTATAAACTGGTTTTATAAAGGTGTAGTAATATATTAGTGGATATTTGAAGAACAAATTCACGATGGGAATTTATTAAAAATGGGAAAATTTGTTTAAAAATAAATAGTGATTTATTTTTTTAAAGGATGTGAAGAGAAGTATATTTCCCTAGATAGCCAAGTACGTTTTCAAAATATATTTTTAAATATAAGTTAAAAGCTTTAATGTTGTTTTAAGAAGCATGTTTTAGAAAATTTATTAATTCTAAATGTTTAAATTCTAAGTAAATATTTTCCAAATATATTATCGTAGTAATTATTTAAAAGGTGACTTGTTATTTTGTTTTAAAAGAGAAATCTAGTTTTATATTTTATAAAGTAACCTTATTTCCAAATATTCCTATAGTATATATTTTTAATAAAGTATTGAAGTAGTTTTTAATTTAAATGTTTTAAAGGATATTTAAAAATAAAGAGTGTTTAAAAATTATTTTTGAAATCTAAAGATTTGTACTTGGTGATTTCAATGGAAGTAGAAAATATTTGGGAAATGTATTCCGTGAGAGGAAAATGGTTTGGAACTGTTTTCAAAGGGTTGAAAATAGAAATATATCTCGTGAAGATATTTTGAGATTAATAAATAATTTGGGGAAATTATTTATGGTTGATGGATGTTTGTGGATGTTAATTGATAGTTAAATAACCGACTATCAATATTGGACAATGCGTTGATCATTTCGAAGAGACCGGATCGGGATTAATTTCTCGAAAACCACTTCGATCCGGTTTGTACGTTTTCGTGGAAAAACGAGTTTGGATTCGAAGATGGAGCAGTGAAGTGCAAGGGCTAGTCGCTACTAATCATGAGGATAATTCCAAAATGGATGTAGTAGGAGTAGTGCCTTCGGTTCCGTTCGAACCCAGGACGGACTTGTATGGATGAACGCTTTCAGAACATCGTCAGGTGGACGATGAGCATTCTAAGTGAAACGTTCTAAAAAGGTAACGCTTAGCCTCAAGCCTCATCAACCGGCAATGACTGAAAATCACGAGTTATGTAACAAGGCTAAGTGGGTAGCACCCATTCAGGGTGAGGTCATCCCTGTCTAAATGTCCCTTGTTATTCGTCTTAGTGGTGCGGTTTGTGACGACCCGAACTCGATGTCCGACAAATAACATCAAATTCGTATCGTCGGAGCTTGCAACAACATTAGATGATAAATAACACGGCGGAAGATAAAAAATGATATCACTGATACAACATGAATACAATATCCAATACAGCAATTTGATATAACGATAATCATCAATATCAGAGAATATACAATACAAAATACAGCAGAACACGTTACAATATGAGATAAGTCTTCACAGAATCCAATACTGCAACTCTGATCCAAAGCTCCAAAGACAAAGCACCAAAACTCCAAGCTCGATCCACCATCAAGGTTGCACCAAGATAAGCAAGTCCATTCCGTGGACTCCAAAGACTCCAAAATGTATCAATAGAAAGCTGAAGGCTACCAAAACGATATCTACTACCGGACTATCTGAAAAACCAAACTCTAGACTGCCCTGTGGAAAATGTTGGGCACCCAGAGTTTAGGAAGGGATCAATAAACTCCGGATCAGTCATGGGACTGGTATGAGCAAACAAAAACATTTGGTCTTTAAAGCAATCAAAAGGATTTAGATTTTGAAATCCGCAATGCTTTTGGAAAATGAAACTACCATATGGCCTCCCGGTACACACACAATGCAAACGCAGACATGGGGGAGATTTCTCCTTATGATCGTCAAACATGCTTACTATGAGAAAAATTCTTTTTTTGTTACTAGTGCATAGTGGAAAACCTTTCGAAAATATAATATAAATCCTATCCAGCATATGTACCATGATATTACGCCTGCTATAGCTACCACCTGAGGTGGCGGGTAATACAACTACAATCGTAAAGGGCTCGTATTGGTTGATTGGATTTTCTACAAATGTTCAGGCTACGGAACTTCCTACTGCCACATAGGAACGCCTCTGGCGGGACATCCCGAGAACCTACCCGGCTCTTTGCCAATACAAGGCCGGTTTCCTCTCTGCCCGGGAGTAATACCTAAAGGTATGCCACCCCCGGTCCTCTGGGACGTTTAACCGAGGATCCTCTACACCAACACATCACACAGTAATAGATATATACTACAGTGCCCACATGAGTAAGTATCTGAGCTCCATACCATGATATTATCCTTTTACAGAAGGAATGGTCATACCCTAGGGGAGCTACCCCTGAAACATTGCCGCATCTTTCCTGTTTCAACCATTACCGGTTTGTGAGGCTCGATGAGGACTCGTCCATAAAGCTACGCTTTTCAACAAATCCATGCTTTGATCACAAATGATCAACAAATTATCATTAATATACAGCAGCACTTAGCATGCCACACTACCAAATTGGGAGTATATCGTTGATAAACATCAACTACATAACCTCTGAGCTCGTACATCTCAAAGAAGGGTGTTAAGCTAAGAGAATAGATTCTCCGCAACCAATAGATATGTATTTGAAAGAAATCGACTTTATATCTCAAAGTGTAGTGTCAGACACACATCCATACAATTCTGTTCTGGGTTTGAACAGAACCAAAGGCACTTCTGAAGAAGCCCTTGCAATCCGTGTATCCACAATCCCGATCGGACTTCCCATCACTTAAGGAATCTCTACACCGTAGCTACTCGGTGCAGAGACAATCGATATGTCATCCTATCATTCTCGCAAATACCCGGTCTTCGCCACCGATCTTCAAATGCTATCCATAACATCGTATCATTATTCGAAATGGGTTATATGACACAAGGTCCTCTCCCGGCTAAACCGAATAATGAGTGCAATATTTAAAAACATATGGATATGGATTTCAGTTAAGTCACAACTTTAAAACTCAAAACTTCCTTTCAAATGGTTTAACCCAATTACCATTTCGAATCTTTAAACAAAAAGATTGATTTCACAAAGTTTACCCAATTTCACGAAGATCCATTCATGGATTTCAAAACAATTTCCGTTTAATTGGATTAATCCATTTAATCTTTAAATCAAAGATTTAATCTATAGCTTTCAAAACGTTTCCTAAGATTCGTTCATAACTTGGAAAACCGTTTCATTTCAAATTTGAAATTCCTATAATACAAATTGGAAATTCATTCTTATATGAAAGCTTTTATCATTTGAAAAACGACAGTTTTTATTTCGAGAAAATCCGATTTCAATTATACAAGTTAAAGTTTTCCAAACTTGGGTTAAATTTGATTCCCAAAACAACTCTTTAAAATGGTTTAAAAACCCATATAAACTCATATGATATTTTACATCATAAGTTCTCAAAGTAGAATTCAATTTCAAAATTTGAATTCAAATTTAAATCGAATTATTGAGTTTCAAAACTTTATTAAGTTATTCATAATAACTTTTATCTTTGAAATCTCTTTTCAAAATCTTTTCACTTTAAATCTGATCCATTTCGAAAGTCATTTGAATTCAAAAATTCAAATTTTAAAATTGTTTTAAAAATCTGTGACTTAACCAATTCGTGCAATCCATTTTTGTGTGTATATAGCGTAGTCTAAAGGGTTTTACATAATAGTGCACAACATCAATCATAAGAATATCGATAAGCGGTATAACCCATAACGCTTATCTTTACTCACAGATTCATATATAAGGTAAATTAATCAATCACAAAGATTCACTATTACGATTCGATGTGGGTTTCGGATAACCAACTGGAATCCAACTCTCTGTCGCATCAAAATTCAAATGTCGTCTACGGGTCAAAGGGTTTGCATATTCATATAACAATATATTCATCACAAATATAACAGCTTAGCACAAAGCATTACATAGCATCACATCACATATCAAATATATCAATCCATCACATAGCATTCGACAGCAATCAAACATCTACAATTAAGATAAATAATTTGGGTGGCTTTTAAATTTATTACCTACATAATTACTTCCATTAGTAATTCTTAATCAATGATTTATTATTATTAATTTCAGTTGATTAAGTCTTAATCACCTTCATTAATTAATCTTTTCTTTAATTAATTATCTTAATTAATTAACCCTTGATTGTAATTAATTAAATCTTAATTACCTTTATTAATTAATTTATTCCTTAATTAATTACTTTAATTAATAAACCCCTAATTATTAATTAAATCTTAATTATAATTGATTATCCTTAATTGATTAATTAATAGGTTTATTATTCCTTAATTAATTACTTTAATTAATTACTCCTTAATTAAATATGATTTCTTAATCACTTTAAGTTAATTAACCTTTAATTATCTTCTCTTGATTTCTTTTACTAAGTAATTACTATTTTTATTAAATCATTCATTACTTACTTAATTAATTAACTTGAATTATTAATTAATTTACTTTTAATTAATAAACCCTTAATTATTAAGATCTTGAATCTTAATTATAACTAGTTACCCTTTAATTGATTGTCTTGATTATTAATGAATTACAATTTATAAATTACTTGATTATCATTAACGATAAAGATTAACTTACCTTTAAGTCAAAAAAATTTATCACTTATTAAGTTTTATTTAAAATAACGTGTTAAAAATATAAGTTTAAAACTTAATTGTTTTAAAAACCCTTTATTTCAAAACCTTTCAATTTATACTTCTACTTAATAAATAAATCATTATTTATAGAAGAAATAACTTTAGAGTTTTTTTTAACTAAGTTATTAAAGTCTTAAAACTGGAACATAAAAATCCCAGCCAAACCCGAGCTAAACGCTGAAGTCCCCGAGCCCTCCTTCGAGTTTTTCCAGAATTTACCCAAGTGCCCTCAAATTTTCAATTTAAAAATTTTCCTAAGTATTTTCATCTCGCATCAAAATCTTACTTCGAGTTATAACTCGAGCTACTCCTTCTTCTCCCCGAGCCTTGCTTCGAGTCGCACCATTCTTCCCCCAAACGCCTCAAACCACTGATACCATTGATGCACGTATACGTGCACAATCACTGTAAGGACCCGATTCTTCGTCTTTCGAAAATTCAACATCGATACTCATTTTATCGACTGCCGAGCAATCGAAGGACGGAAAACCGAACACTTAGGGTTTTAAGAAAAAGAAAAAGAAGAAAAAGACAGAAGAAGAGAGAAGAAGATAGAAAGAAAAATAGAAAATAGAACGGAACAGGAAACAACAGAACAATAACAGAATCTCACAATTCGCAGCGGAACAACATATAATACATAAATGAATAATCTTTAAACAAAGAACTATATCAGTTATTACATTTTATACATTATGTTTGATTACATCATATCATCAGAGTGTACAATAACAAACAACAGAAAAGAAATACTATATACTAGTAATACGCCATGCCATCCATCTTGCCTCCAGCAACTCCAGAATATCCAGAATATCCTGATAAACCTTAACTCTTGACTGCCCGTGTGGAAATTGGTGGGCACCCAGAGTTTAGGAAGGAAAACAATAAACTCCGAGTCAGTCATGTGACTGGTGTGAGAACTCAAAACAGTTTATTTATCTTTAAAATCAAAATAGAAGAATGTTTTTAAAGTCCATTCGCAATGCTTTTTTAAAAATGAGACTACCATAAGGCCTCCCGCACACACACACAATGCAAACGCAGAATCGGAGGAGATTTCTCCTTATGATAGTCAAAGATGCTTGATACGCATTTAAAAGAACATTTTATATTATTACTAGTGCATAGTGTAGAGAAAAAAAATTCATTTCGAAAGTAGAATATAAATCTTAGCCAACATACGACCATTATCGTATGCCTACTATAGCTACCATCTAAACAGTGGTGACCACCATAAGTAAATGGCAGGTTCTACAACTAATACCGTACAAGTTTCGTATTGGGAATTGGATTTCCAACGAATGATCAGGCCAAGGAACTTCCCGTTGCCACATGAGAATGCCTCTGGATGGACATCCCCGAGAACCAAACCGGATCTCTACCAACACAAGGCCGGGTTACTCCTAACTGAGTAACAACTGACCGAATATGCCATCCCCCGGTCCTTTGGGACCTTTCACCGAGCGCTCGCAATCAATTCACATAATCATAAAGTGTTTTCAACATGAGTAAGTATCTGGGCTCCATACCATGATACCACCCTTTTCCAGAAGGAAATGCACATATCCTAAAGGGTGCTACCCTTCATAACCTTACCGCATCTTTCCTGTTTTGACCATTCACGGGGTGTGAGGCTCGACGAAGTCACGTCCACAAAAACATACTTTATACAAAAGCCATGCTTTGGGTCAACAAATGATCATAGAAATGATCACCAAGATAGACGATCAAATAAACGATCCTATCACAAATAATCAACGCAATGATCATTTCACAGCAACACTCAGCATGTCACATTACCAAATTGGGAATATATCACTGATAACCTTCAATTACATAACCTCTGAGCTCGTACGTCTCAAAGAAGGGTGTTAAGCTAAAATAATAAATTCTCTGCCACCAACAGAAATATATTTGAAAGAAATCGGATTTATATCTCAATTTGTAATGTCAGACATACAATCCATACAAGTCTGTTCCGGGCTCGAACAAAACCGAAGGCACCTCTCACGAAGCCCTTGCAATCCGGGTATTCACAATCCCGATCAAATTTCCCATCACTTAGGAAATCTCTATACCAGGAGCTACCCAGTGCAGAGACAATCGATAGGTCATCCTACCGCTTTCGCAAATACCCGGTCTTCAACACCGGTCATCAATGCTATCATAACGACGTATCACATATTCGGAATGGGTTATACGACCCCATGGTCCTTTCCCGGTTAACCCGAATAGTGAGCGCTTATTTAAAGATAAGTGTGACATTCAAATTCAAACAAATCACATCAATTACCCATTCAAAGGGAAATATTGATAGTCGGTTATTGAACTATCAATGGATATGCACACATCACCAGTTTCCAAATAATTTTCCAAATTATTTCTTTTCCAAAATATCTTTACAAGATATATTATTTTCAATACTTCAAAAATAAATCAATATTTATTTTTAAACAAATTCCCCTTTCCTTTATAAATTCCATAGTGAATTTATATTTCACAATATCTACTGATATATGATTTTTCAATAGGTTTCAATATTCCTTTTCAATTTATCTTCAAAAAGATAAATTCTCAAAATATTCACTTTATATTGGAAAACATTTCCATACTTATTAAATAAGTAATTCACGAACTTATTTATTTTCGACACTTGGAAAATATTCAATATACTTAAATCGAGATTAAGTATATATTTCATTCTTTAAGGAAATCATTCTCTTAAACATATTTATTTGGGCCAAAATGAATGTTACGTAAAACATCGTTACGACAACCCAAAATCACTAGTATAGGGATTCGAAATTAAAATAGATATATAAATCCCAATTCTATACAAAACATTTCCTTTCGGAAACCATTTACTATAACAACAGTGTTATAGTCCACCATTTCCTTTTATTTCTCGAAAACGTCTATTTCAACAATCAATGTTGAAATCTATGGTTTCGAATCTCAATCCAATTGAAACATCGTTAACTTGTTTTTAATTCTATTTAAAACACCACATTCAAACATTTTCTTTAACATATTATTCACTATTCAAAAACGTGAATATACTACGTTAACAACTTTCATCACTTCTATTCATTTTATTTCAAAGGGTTATTCACAGTCAAAAATGTGAATATAACTCCATTAATAGGTTTCAACAATTTACTTATCAAAATAAGTCGTTTGCGAATTTATAAAACAACGTTTATAAATTCCATTTCTATTTATTTTATAACTACTTCCTTTATAAATTCCTTTATTAACCTATTCGATTTATAACTCAATTATAAAACAAAAGTTCACATTATAAGTTAAACACTTATAATTTATTTGTTTACAAGAATCGTTCTTTTAAACATCCCAATTCATAAATCTTATAACTTATAAGATTCATTTAATCAAAAATCCATTCTTCAATTAACTTTTCAAATTTTATAAACCTACTGCTTATAAAATTCCATTTATAACTTCACTGTTTATAATTCTATGAATTTCATTCATTTATGAAATTCATTCATAATTCATTCTAACACTTATAAAAACTCGTTTTATAATTCCAACATTTTAATTTATAAATATCAATTTATAAATCTTTTATATAAAATCAATTTATACTATTATTTTAAAACATCTTTAATCTCTTTTATAATTTCATCATTCTCTTGATTTATAAAATAATCAAATTTTATAAATCCTATTTTTAAACTTTTTATAATAATTCAAAAATCCCGATTAAACTATTTTATAAATTCATTAGCCTTATATTTTCAAAAATAAATCTTTAATCGTATTTCTCAAAATCATAATTTTTATAACATTAAAAATTATAACGTTTATTTATTTATAATGGATCAATTCCAAAAATATTTTATAACGTATTCTTTCAAAAAATCACTTTGAAAATCATTTTAAAAATCCCAAATTTGGTCCAATGATGCTACACACCAAATAGTCAATCACGACAACAACGATATCATATATCGATATGATAATCCATCAAATATCAAAATATCTGAAATCAAATAAATACTGTTGAGGAATCCAGTTGGATCCCTCCAACCTGTTTTCCTACATCCACAAACATTAGCACAATACCAATTCCGCTCCAGTACGGAATTATCGCGGTATATGGGATTTAAAATATTATCCGTTTAATAGACGGCGCAATAGGGTCTCATCCGCTAAACAAATGCGGGAAATCAATAACTCCAATATATACATATGCCAATATATATATATATATATTGCTATTATATATAATACCAATTTCACTGTTTATGAAATATTCGCGGTATATGTTTTTAATAAATAACATCCGCTTACTAACGGCGCATAATGTCTATTTTAACAATCAATAGATAACAATCATCATTCAAACATGCATTCAAATATTTTAAATCTAACCATTTAAAATAAAATCGAAACTGATTCGATTGAGTGAGAAGTTCTCACCTTGATTTCAATTTCGTTTTAGCGATTTATTTCGAATAAAATTAAACGGACGTTTAATTTTACCCAAAATTCTCACTAACTCCAAACGACTCCAATCCAATTCCATCGCGTAGTGCTCGTCGATACGATTCCAACGCAACTGGTTTCGCCAGATTCCGACCTCGCATGAATAAGTTATCACATTTCAAAGATTTTACAAATTTCAATATAAATTATTATAAAATTCCTTTTACATTTAATTCTCTGCAAATCTGAGCCGTAGATCCAAGCCCCCCCCCCCCCCCCCCCCGATCTCCACCCTAGAACGCAAAACATCTTCTTCTTCCAGACAAAGTCGCGCGCGCAAGAACCCACTTACTAAAATTAGGGTTAAATATCGCGAGCAAGATACTCAACTTTACATCGATCAGGAAGTTCCATTGCGAAGAGCACGACACGTATTATACTCGGCCACCACCTTGCAAAGCTCGGCCTCACCATTGTCCTTGAATTCCGTGCGCAACTTACGTGCGTCGGCCCCCCTTTACTCCCTCTACGTTGCTCCAAAACCCATCATCACCGTATGGATTTCAAGATCTCATTTAGCTCTTCGATTTTGCTTCAGGAAGTTTTTAACGAAAGCTTGTGGATTGGGAGAGATTGAGGGATGAAAATTGGAGCTTTCCGGCCATTCATATTGATGGTGGCGGCTGGCTAGGGTTAGGTTTAGATATATATTTTTTTTTAATTTATGAAGGGTGTTGGTGTCTATTTATAGAATTTCGAACGACACTATTCATCCGGGAATTCCAACTCCGATTCACGCGCCGTAACCAGCGTTTCTAGGGTTTACCCCACGTTCCGGACACAATGGAACAGGTTTCGGAAGCTAATTCGAACATCTGTGCGAGTTATGGCAAAAAACGATCGATTTAAATTAAACTGATTTAAACGATTTTCTAGGCGTTTTAATTTGTACCGGACAAACGGTAAATCCGATTGACACGAAATTTGAAACCATACAATAATATCACATTACGGATCCGATGAAACTGGTTTCGTCGAAATCTGAGACTTTTTGAAAAATGACTATTTTAACTCGCCAAATTAATATTAAAAACAATTCGATGCGTTTCGAGCTGCCACGATCAAACGATAACTCCGATTGCTACGAAAATTGAAATCCGGTAATAACTAACTATTACGGGTCCAATGGAACTGGTTTCGTTCAATTCTGAGACTGTTCAAAAATTGACTATTTTCACTAGTCGATTAAATATTAAAATATTCAATTTTCACAAATAAACTTTTAATTCGATTTTAAAAGTTCTAAAATATCGTTCTAACTCCAACATGATAAAATAAAATTTTACAAATCATTTTCAATCATATTTTTAACTCAATTTTCAATTATTTCCATAATTTAACATATTAAATTATCGATTTAATTATCCAATTAAATCCAATTATTCGAAATAAAATTTATTCGACTTATAAATTCACTTTTTTACATTTAAAATTAATTAAATATTCAAATTTAAATTAATAAAAATTCTGGGTCGTTACAATCACGATTCCTGTAACAACCCTGGTTTTGGAGATTACTTGTAAATATTTAATTATAATGGTAGTTATAATTTAATATTGTGAATTAAAATAAAATTGGAGAAATTAAATTGCTTATTTGGAATAAACAATGAATTTTGGGAAATAAAATGTGAA
This sequence comes from Allium cepa, assembly GCA_030765085.1. Classification (NCBI taxonomy): domain Eukaryota; kingdom Viridiplantae; phylum Streptophyta; class Magnoliopsida; order Asparagales; family Amaryllidaceae; genus Allium; species Allium cepa. The sequence continues at coordinate 360,186,916 of CM060934.1, forward strand.
AACAAAGTTTAAAAGCTTTATTTTATTTGTTTGGGATAATAATGAGTGGAAAATAATTTTTATTTAGAGAAAATGCAATAATTTTATTAATTATTGCCAAATTCTTCTTTTAATAAGCGGTAACGCCCCACCCCGAGACCCACAATAAAAAAGAGCATTACTGGGTAATACTGTCTGCTAATGCAGAGAATAGGGTTGGATAGGAGCGACCATTTATAGCCTTGTCTTAAATATCTATTGAATACGTCGACAATGCCATTTTTTTCTGATTCAAGTGGATTGACATATCCAATAAATACTTAATACAAAACCATAGGTGGCTATAGGATCTATCAGAACAAAATACAATAACTCAAATGTAAAACACTTCATAGAACAGTAGATAATTCTATAGATACACACATACACAGATACATCACAAAATATACAAAATCATACATCACATATTTGGTATGACGACCACAGTACAAACACGAGTCAAAAGAATATACATATCAGAGTAGCAAACCAAAAAGGACTACACAAAAAGCTATAACAAAAAGGGCTAGCAGAATAGTCCATGCAGAAGCAGAATATGCTAAGTCCAAAAGTTCCTAACCTGAAACACCTCGGTCTTACCCGAGTATAAAATACACGGGTCAGTCTAGCTAAACGAATCAGTAAAAGGTGATAGTAGAATAATAGAGCATAAGAGCATAGTGATATTCTTCTTAAATAAGAAGAAACCATAAGAAAGCAGACTATAGTCATATGGAGGATACAAAACATGTATGGCATATATGGTTATACTAGGTGATAAAACACTATTGCTTCGATAAGCATAAAACACAAAATCTCATGAATCGCTAAAATGTAGCATGTCTCATATCATCGGCAATCATAAATCAATAAGAATGGTTTAGGGAATAGCAAAATGTAAACTCCTAAAAGAGTAATTCCCAAGCCCGCCATATCGGCAACTCCAAGAAAACATAAGCAAAAGCCATCTCGACATAAGCCATAAGGCAAATGTCGACAAAGAGATAAAAATCTCATACAACGCCAAAAGGCAAATCTCAAAAATAGCGCCAATAGGCAATCTCAATATATATAAGCTAAAAGGCAAATCTCAACACGCCAGTGTAGGCAATAAAAATCTAAAAATAACTTCCAAGAGTCCAAAAATCCCAAAGTAATCGCCACCGAAATGTTCAAAGGACCGATTCCAAAATGACGACACACAAGGGTAAAAATCATCTCAAAAAGGTTTTGCACGTGCTATTTTTGCCGAGTACTGTTTCACATAATAGGTACCTCGCCCAAAGGCAAACGTCAAAAGACAAATACGCCGCAATGGCAAACTTCCGAAGACAAATACGCCGCAATGGCAAATGACCCGAAGGTCCAGTACTGGCACGCCAACAGGCAAATGTGTCACAAACTCTCGGAAAGGAACCCGAAAAGTGTTAACGTGTGTCCCATACCACCCGTTCGCACTAAACGGTTTACTAACCGCTAGTAAATTTCACACTCAAACCAGTAAAAGATTCACCTCATATCATCGGTAAACTAGACCCGTAGGCCAAAACGATCAAGCGGACAAGTTAGAAATTAACCGAAAGGATAAACGCACGTATCACATACTACGTGTTTTACCCAAACGTTTAACTCTCCTTCTCATTCGCTCGATAGTGCAAAAACGTGCAATTTTTATAAGAAAATAATTTACCTTGAAAATAAGCTTTTAAAACCGATTTTGAAAACCATTTAGAAACCATATTTGAAAATTTCTCTTATTATAAGGAACAAATAGGTTTTATACTTGAAAATACTTTAAAATATTATATAATAATTATTTTTAAATCTCTTAAATTTTAAAAATCATTTCAAAAAGAATTGGAGAAAACCGTGCTCAAAAACGACCAAAAACAAGCAAAATTCCACTTAAACCGAAATTCAAATTTAAATTCAAATTAAATTCAAATAATTCAAAATTTGAATTTTGAATTCATCAAAACTGAGCTAACCTATTGATAGGAATCATAGCCCTCAAATACTTCAAAAATATCACAAAAACAAAAGTAAATGTCAAAAATCGGACGGAAAAAGACATAAAAACACTTGGCCAAAATAGTACCCAGGTCTAAAATCTTCTCTGGGTTCAACTTTCAAACATAAAACAGGTGGCCGAACGATCTTTGATTCATACGAAAATTAGTGTACACAAAGTAGAAAACTTCATATTTTAGACAAAAAAAGGATCAATGAATTCCAAAAGAAAATGGAAAAGTTATGCTGTCACAAACATGAACTCAGACCATGTTTGTAACAGTTCAACAAGGATGTGCCCAGGCTTAAAATCCACTCTGGGTTCAACTTCTAGGCATGAAACAAAGAACCAAATGACATCAGATTGAGCTCAATATTGGTTTTCACGTAGTAGAAAACTTAATCTCTCAAACAAAAAAAGAATCATGTAATTTGGATATAACAGGAGAAAGTTATGATGTCTCAAAGATGAACCCAGACAGTGTTTTCATTGTAAAATTCTGGGCAAAAACATGATCCAGGTCAATGTTTAGCAGCATATTTCTATAAGCTATCTAAGTATAAATGACCTTAAATTTTGTAGGATTATAGTAGAAGAAGCCATCTTTCAAAAAAAAAAAAATCACGCAATTTCAGTTAGAAACGAAAATGTTATGTCATCGTAAACATGGACTCAGGCCATGCTTGCAGCAACAAAACAGTTTCTACAGGCAGAAAAACTGTGTTTTGATTTTGCAACAACGGTTTGAACACTCAAATCACAACATTTTTTACCCAAACTTTGCAAAAATGAAGTTCAACATGCAAGATACCAAAAAAAAAAAATCCGACAGCATTTCGTTGCCGAAATCAAAAGTTATAAGGGTCCAAAGTAGCAACAAAAACTAGATTATGAACAGGCAAAATCAACCATAGAAAATTTTGTACAGCAGCGAATTTCACATTTTTGAGCGATTTAAGCTTTGCTCAGCTAGCATTTGTGAGTATTAGGAGCTCATCTTGCTGATACAATGGATAGACTTGGATTTGAGTTGAAAGACGGAAGCTTTTTGCAAGTTTTGGCTTCAAAAACCTGTAAAAGTGAGAAGTAGATGCATGCAAAAAGAAGAAAAGCCATTAAAAGACAATTCATTTCACAAGTTAAGATTTTTGATGAAAATATTGTGTTTCAGAAGCGATTACCTGTTGTATTTTCCTTTAGATTGATTAAAATAGCAACTTGTTGAAGAAAATTGGAGATTAAAAGCTTTAGATTTGAAAAATTGGTGGAGTTTGTTTCTTGTTCATTGTTTCTGGTTTCTGGCTATTTGGAGAAGATGAAGTACGTACAGGTAATGTTTCTCACTTCTTAATTTCTGGTTTTAGTGAACTAATGGGCTTTGGGCCCAAATTAGAGAAAATAAATAAGCTATGTAAATGCATTAACACTAAACCAAATATATACACTTATATGTTATAAAGTAAATGACATTTTTTTCCTTCAAATTTCAACCCAAATAATTTATATGAACATACATACATGTTAAATAAAATATTTTACATCATATAAAAATAATAGTTTTATTTTTAAAACATTTTTATTATTAAAATCTCTTATTTTACAAAAATGCACAATTTACACAAATAAATGCATAAATCCTTATTTTTAGCTTCTAAAATTCCACAAAAATATTTTTCTTGCTTAGAAATAAATAACCAACCATTCTAAACTCAAATTTATAATTAAAACTCATTTTTAAACCAATTTCCACCTTTATTTAAATAAACAGCCTTTAAAAAAATCAAATTCTTCCTTTTAAAATTTATTAAAAGAAGTAGTTGGCGATAATTAATAAAATTATTGCATTTTCTCCAAATAAAAATTATTTTCCACTCATTATTAACCCAAACAAATAAAATAAAGCTTTTAAACTTTATTTTCACATTTTATTTCCCAAAATTCATTGTTTATTCCAAATAAACAATTTAATTTCTCCAGTTTTATTTTAATTCACAATATTAAATTATAACTACCATTATAATTAAATATTTACAGGTAATCTCCAAAATCAGGGTTGTTACAATTCCCATCGCCGATCGACGACGAACTCACCAGAACGTCACCCACGATCCCCCGCCTCGATTCGAACGACCCAAATCCCAAAATCTTTGTTAATTCTAAATCGAGCCACTGCGTTGAAACTGGAACGAAACCCATCATCACGAAACCGCCACGCTCCTCCTCTTCTGACCACCTGAACGTCACCACCTCCGGCCATGTCCCTGACAAACCCCAAACTAACAACTCCCCGAGTTCCACTACACTCGATCAACCAGAGAGTCAATGCCGATCCAAACTCTCATCTCAACCAAAATTAGGGTTACAGGAGAAAATTCATTACCGCCGACACGCCAAGGCTCTGACCACCATTAGGATAATTTTTCCGAAGCCTCTGATCATCGATTCAACTCCATGCGAAACCTCGACACCCCCAGTAGCCTTGACCACCGGAATCTCCTCAAAACCCAATTTCTGGTTAGCCCAGAATTTCTCGCAAAATTTTCAACTAAACATTAAGATCTTCGTTTTAAAAATCGTATTTTCCCAAATCAATTCAAGTTATAAATATGAATCAAGTAATCTCAACATCTGGTTTATCATGTTGTTTTTCTTACTGTTGTATTTCTTGATTTTTCCAGATAATGTAGGAACAAATCATACTTAAATATATTTTTTTATCTTAGTTTGAGCTTAAACAACGATAACTTGTTTTGAAAATCCTAAGTCTACAAGAATTTAATAGAGGGAATATGAATTTATATTTAATGGGCATGCCTGTTATTCAAACAGAGGTTCAAAATATTGTCATGCCCAGTCATTCACATGTATATATACATGTAAGCATAATTTAACAACTGAATGAACAGTTATCATGGGAAAAAAAACTTCAAGTATCAAACACAGCAATCAAGATATTCAAGTTTGGGATCAAAAAGAAGGGGTTTGCTCACTAGTATATGAAGAACAGAGAAAGCTTTAAATTTTTCTGAGTATATTTGAAAATCCTTCTTGATCTTTTGCTTTGAATCTGTTTTATTTGCTTCCTTTTTTTCAGTTTTTCTTTGATTTCCTTTTGCTTCAAAATTTGCTTTCCAGCTCCATGATTTGATTTTGATTTCCCAGAATCTTCTTCCTCCCAGATTTTGGTTCCAGCATTTTATCTTGAATCTGGGTCTCACTCTTGCTTCTCAGGTTTGACTCCTTGTTTCAGTTGTAAACTGAAGCTCTTTATTATTTTAACAGATTTTAGGTTTTCAGATTTTTGAAGAGAGAAGGGATTTTGAGTTTCTGGTTTTAACCTTGGTTTCAAATTTTTTTTGTTGAAGGTGAATCTTGCTTTCTCTGGTTTCTTATTTTAATTTGATTACTAATTTCATATTCCTTTGGGAAGTTAAATGGCCTGCGTAATTTTTTTTTAAATTTAATTCAAAAGTGGAATGCCATTTGTCCATTTTCCTTTTGCATGTTGTACGCTTGTAGTTTGTTTGAAAAATTGTGTTTAAATCCCTTGACTCAAATTGTCTTGTAAATTTTAGTTTAATCCTTCATGTAATTACAATTTCATGTATACATATGCCTTAATTTTTAAAATTGTTTATGTTTATATTTTCATTTGTTTATATCCACTTTTATATTTACATTTTACACAAATAAAAATTTCTATTGTTCTTTTTTCCACATTCGATTTTTTAATTCAACTCACTATATCTATATACCATAAATTTATACATCTTATGTTCATGCATATTTTGTCATTTATTTTTTGTAGAACTTAAAAATAAAATACTTATTCTTATCTTTCAAATCAAATTTCTATTTATCTTTAAATCAATATTTATTTTTAAAGTCAAATTTTACTTATAAAATTACTTATCCTTAATTTTTAATCCAAATTCTACTTAAATCTAAAAAAATTATTCATTCTAGAAATTTTCTAATTAATTCACCATTTATTTTCAAAATTAAATTAATTGCCAAATTAATCGTAGTTAATTTTCAGGAATGTTACAAATTCCCCTCTTAAAGAAATTTCGTCCCCGAAATTTGCTAGTGAGACGAGAAAGAATAGATGATAGATAAAGAAATGATTGATCAGATCAGATCGAAATATTTATTCTACATTTGGCTTACCAAAGCAGAATATCAACAATAGATATGAGAGGAAACTCAATCAACTACGAAACAATTGGGTTAATCTACGAGGTATACATGGGTATTGGTTAATTCGAAGGGATAACTAACCCTTCGTAGATCATATCGAAACCCAATGAAACAGACAGAAATAGATTCGACTACGATCTCAGATTCAAGATTTAACTTATTTATGAATTGTTGAGAAATAAAACTATGGGTAGTTCTCATATCGAACAAACTTGAAAATTTAATCGTAAACGAGAACGTTACCTTATAAAATCTCCTTTCCTTAATCAGCCTTTGAAGTTGAAGAATCATCTCTGACTGGATACGCCCTCGCCACTTGAGCTTGCTTCAGTGCTAGGCAATTCATGATCCTATGTCCCGGCTTGTAGCAGTAACAACATTCCCTAGATTCCTGTTCTGGCTTCATAAATGGCTCTCTCGTTCCTTGTTTCCTGGGATTCTTACAATTGTTCAAGTAATGGCCTTTCTCCAAGCAGTTGAAACAAGTAACATCTTTCACCTTTTTCCTCTGTATATTCTTCTTTCTTTTATCTTTCCTCGGTTTCTGTCCACCAAATTTCTTTTTCCTCTAATTCAGATTGCTTGTGTTTCCATCCTCCTCTGGAACTTCCTGCTTATCCAGAGTATCATATCTATAGCCTATATCAACTAATTCAAAAAACAATTCCTTAACGTGAGTAGTCATCCTCTCCTGAAATTCCTTGTTCATTCCCCGAATAAACTTTTCATTTTTCTTTAACGGTGTATTCACCAATTCTGGACCAAATTGGGATAATTCATTGGATTTGTTCAAGTACTCCTCAAATGATAAGCTTCCTTGCTTCAAATCCATAAACTCTTGGTACATTCTAGAGATACCCGCAGACGGCATATAACGCTGCTCGAATACTTCCTTGAAACAACTCCAAGTGAATTCATCTGCACGCTCATCCAATGTAATAGTTTCCCACCAAGCTAAAGTCTCTTCCTGGAGTTGCCAAGAAGCTATCAATCTCATCTGATCATCTTCCAACTTTAGTCCTTTGAAAATCCTTTCACACGATCGAATCCAGGCTTGTGCTTCGATAACGGATTCTTTGCCTGTGAATGTCTTTCCACCAAGTCTAGAAAAGCTTCGATATAAATTAGCTAGATTTGATTGAGATTGAATGGGAGTATCTGTCATTGCAGTACCCTGACCTGTTGAAGTGGTACTTCCCCGTCTCCAATCTCGTCCTCTTCTTCCACTCATCCTTACTATCTGTAATAGTAAAAAAAACCGATTTAGGCATTTGGACGAAATATCTTAGAGAAAAATAATAGATAAAGAGAATAGACTGAGAAATTTGGATTTTGGTTTCACTGGTTACACTCATTCTAGGGTATACTTCACCCTATCTCTAGTGAGCCATCTAATGTGTTACACTCCGTAGCTAAAGTTCTTACTCAACCTTCAGCCCTGATACCAACTGCGACGACCCGAACTCGATGTCCGACAAACAACATCAAATTCGTATCGCCGAAGCTTACAACAACATTAGATGATAAATAATACAGCGGAAGATAAAAGATGATATCACTGATACAACATGAATACAATATCCAATACAGCAATTTGATATAATGATAATCATCAATATCAGAGAATATACAATACAAAATACAGCAGAACACGATACGATATGAGATAAGTCTTCACAGAATCCAATACTGCAACTCTGATCCATAGCTCCAAAGACAAAGCTCCAAAACACCAAGCTCGATCCACCATCAAGGTTGCACCAAGATGAGCAAGTCCGGTCCGTGGACTCCAAAGACTCCAAAATGTATCAATAGAAAGCTGAAGGCTACCAAAATGATATCTACTACCCGACTATTTGAAAAACCAAACTCTAGACTTCCCGTGTGGAAAATGGTGGGCACCCAGAGTTTTGGAAGGGAACAATAAACTCCGGATCAATTATGGGACTGCTATGAGCAAACAAAAACATTTGGTCTTTAAAACAATCAAAAGGATTTAGATTTTGAAATCCGCAACGCTTTTGGAAAATGAAACTACCATAAGGCCTCCCGGCACACACACAATGCAAATGCAGACATGGGGGAGATTTCTCCTTATGATAGTCAAACATGCTTACTACGAGAAAAATTCTTTTTTTGATATTGTTACTAGTGCATAGTGGAAAACCTTTCGAAAATATAATATAAATCCTCGCAAGCATAGGTACCATGATATTATGCCAGCTATAGCTACCGCCTGAGGTGGCAGGTAATACAACTAAAATCGTAAAGGGCTCGTATTGGTTGATTGGATTTCCAACAAATGGTTAGGCTAAGGAACTTCCTACTGCCACATGGGAACGCCTCTGGCAGGACGCCCCGAGAACCTACCCGGCTCTCTGCCTACACAAGGCCGATTTCCTCCCTGGCCGGGAGTAATTCCTAAAGATATGCCACCCCCGTTCTCTGGGACCTTTAACCGAGGATCCTCTACACCAACAACATCACACAGTAATAGATATATACTACAGTGCCCACATGAGTAAATATCTGGGTTCCATACCATGATTCTACCCTTTTCCAGAAGGAATGGTCATACCCTAGGGGAGCTACCCCTGAAACCTTGTTGCATCTTTCATGTTTCGACCATTACCGGTTTGTGAGGCTCGATGAGGTCTCGTCCACAAAGCTACGCTTTTTCACAAAGCCATGCTTTTATCACAAATGATCATTAATATGCAGCAGCACTTAGCATGCCACACTACCAAATTGGGAGTATATCGTTGATAAACATCAACTACAGAACCTCTGAGCTCGTACGTCTCATAGAAGGGTGTTAAGCTAAGAGAATAAATTCTCCGCCACCAACAGATATGTATTTGAAATAAATCAGCTTTATATCTCAAAGTGTAGTGTCAGACACACATCCATACAAGTCTGTTCTAGGTTTGAACAGAACCGAAGGCACTTCCGAAGAAGCCCTTGCAATCCGGGTATCCACAATCCCGATCGGACTTCCCATCACTTAGGGAATCTCTATACCGTAGCTACTCAGTGCATAAACAATCGATAGGTCATCCTATCGTTCTCGCAAATACCCGGTCTTTATCACCGGTCTTCAAATGCTATCCATAACGTCGTATCATTATTTGGAATGGGTTATATGACACAAGGTCCTCTCCCGGCTAAACTGTGAGCGCAATATTTAAAAACATATGGATATGGATTTCAGTTAAGTCACAACTTTAAAATTCAAAACTTCCTTTCAAATGGTTTAACCCAATTACCATTTTGAATCTTTAAACAAAAAGATTCATTTCACAAAGTTTACCCAATTTCACGAAGATCCATTCATGGATTTCAAAACAATTTCCGTTTAATTGGATTAATCCATTTAATCTTTAAATCAAAGATTTAATTTATAGCTTTCAAAACGTTTCCTAAGATTCATTCATAACTTGGAAAATCGTTTCATTTCAAATTTGGAATTCCTATAATACAAATTGGAAATTCATTCCTTATATGAAAGCTTTTATCATTTGAAAAACGACAGTTTTTATTTCGGGAAAATCCAATTTCAATTATACAAGTTAAAGTTTTTCAAACTTGGGTTAAATTTAATTCCCAAAATAACACTTTAAAATGGTTTAAAAACCCATATGAACTCATATGACATTTGACATCATAAGTTCTCAAAGTAGAATTCAATTTCAAAATTTGAATTTAAATTTAAATCGAATTATTGAGTTTCAAAACTTTATTAAGTTATTCATAATAACTTTTATCTTTGAAATCTCTTTTCAAAAGCTTTTCACTTTAAATCTGATCCATTCCCAAAATCATTTGAATTCAAAAATTCAAATTTTAAAATTGTTTTAAAAACCTGTGACTTAACCAATTCCACGTGCAATCCATATTTGTTTGTGTATAGCGTAGTCCAAGGGGTTTTACACAATAGTGCACAACATCAATCATAAGAATATCGATAAGCGGTATAACCCATAACACTTATCTTTACTCACAGATTCATAGATAAGGTAAATTAATCAATCACAAAGATTCACTGTTACGATTCGATGTGGGTTTCGGATAACCAACTAGAATCCGACTCCCTGTCGCATCGAAATTCAAATGTCGTCTACGGGTCAACGGGTTTGCATATTCATATAACAATATATTCATCACAGATATAACAGCTTAGCACAAAGCATTACATAGCATCACATCACATATCAAATATATCAATCCATCACATAACATTCGATAGTAATCAAACATCTACAATTAAGATGAATAATTTGGGTGGCTTTTAAATTTATTACCTACATAATTACTTCCATTAGTAATTTTTAATCAACGATTTATTATTATTAATTTCAATTAATTAAGTCTTAATCACCTTCATTAATTAATCCTTTCTTTAATTAATTATCTTAATTAATTAACCCTTGATTGTAATTAATTAAATCTTAATTACCTTTATTAATTAATTTTTTCCTTAATTAATTACTTTAATTAATAAACCCCTAATTATTAATTAAATCTTAATTATAATTGATTATCCTTAATTGATTAATTAATAGGTTTATTATTCCTTAATTAATTACTTTAATTAATTGCTCCTTAATTAGATATGATTTCTTAATCACTTTAAGTCAATTAACCTTTAATTATCTTCTCTTGATTTCTTTCACTAAGTAATTACTATTTTTATTAAATCATTCATTAATTACTTGATTAATTAACTTGAAGTATCAATTAATTTACTTTTAATTAATAAACCCTTAATTATTAATTAGTTGAATCTTAATTATAACTAATTATCCTTTAATTGATTTTCTTGATTATTAATGAATTACAATTTATAAATTACTTGATTATCATTAACGATATAGATTAACTTACCTTTAAGTCAAAAAAAATTTATCGCTTATTACGTTTTATTTAAAATAACTTGTTAAAAATATAAGTTTAAAACTTAAATGTTTTAAAAACCCTTTATTTCAAAACCTTTCAATTTATACCTTCTACTTAATAAATAAATCAATATTTATAGAAGAAATAACTTTAGAAATTTATTTAACTAAGTTATTAAAGTCTTAAAACTGGAACATAAAAATCCCAGCCAAACGCGAGCTAAACACCGAAGTCCCCGATCCCTCCTTCGAGTTTTTCCAGAATTTACCCGAGTGCCCCCAAATTTTCAATTTAAAAATTTTCCTAAGTATTTTCATGTCGCATCAAAATCTTACTTCAAGTTATAACTCGAGCTACTCCTGCTTCTCCTCGAGCCTTGCTTCGAGTCGCACCATTCTTCCCCAAACGCCTCAAACCACTGATACCGTTTATGCACGTATACGTGCACAACCACGATTCCCATCGTCGATCGCCGACGAACTCACCAGAACGTCACCCACGATCCCCCGCCTCGATTCGGACGACCCAAAACCCAAAATCGAGCCACTGCGTTGAAACTGGAACGAAACCTATCATCACGAAACCGCAACGCTCCTCCTCCTCTAACCACCTGAACGTCACCACCTCCGGCCACGTCCCTGACAAACCCCAAACTAACAGCTCCACGAGTTCCACTACACGCGATCAACCAGAGAGTCAATGCTGATCCAAACTCTCATCTCAACCAAAATTAGGGTTACAGGAGAAAATTCATTACCGCCGACACCCCAAGGCTCTGACCACCATTAGGACAATTTTATCGAAGCCTCTGATCATCGATGCAACTCCACGCGAAACCTCGACACCCCTAATAGCGTTGACCACCGGAATCTCCTCAAAACCCAATTTCTGGTTAACCCAGAATTTCTCACAAAATTTTCAACTAAAAATTATGATCTTCATTTTAAAAATCGTATTTTCCCAAATCAATTCAAGTTATAAACATGAATCAAGTAATCTCAACATCTGGTTTATCGTGTTGTTTTGCTTACTGTTGTATTTCTTGATTTTTCCAGATAACGTAGGAACAAATCATACTTAAATATATTTTTTATCTTAATTTGAGTTTAAACAAGGATAACTTGTTTTGAAAATCCTAAGTCTACAAGAATTTAATAGAGGGAATATGAATTTATATTTAATGGTCATGACTGTTATTCAAACAGAGGTTCAAAATATTGTCATGCCCAGTCATTCACATGTATATGCACATGTAAGCATAATTTAACAACTGAATGAACAGTTGTCATGGAAAAAAAACTTCAAGTATCAAACACAGCAATCAAGATATTCAAGTTTCAGATCAAAAAGAAGGGGTTTGCTCACCAGTATATGAAGAGAAGAGAAAGCTTTAAAAAAAATTTGAGTATATTTGAAAATCCTTCTTGATCTTTTGCTTTGAATCTGTTTTATTTGCTGCCTTTTTTCAGTTTTTCTTTGTTTTCCTTTTGCTTCAGAATTTGGTATCCAGCTCCATGATTTGATTTTGATTTCCCAGAATCTTCTTCCTTCCAGATTTTGCTTCCAGCATTTTCTCTTGAATCTGGATCTAACTCTTTCTTCTCAGGTTTGACTCCTTGTTTCAGTTATAAACTGAAGCTCTTTATTATTTTAACAGATTTTAGGTTTTCAGATTTTTGAAGAGAGAAGGGATTTTGAATTTCTGTTTTTAACCTTAGTTTCGGATTTTTTTTGTTGAAGATGAATCTTGCTTTCTCTAATTTCTTATTTTAATTTGATTACTGATTTCAGATTCCTTTGGGAAGTTAAATGGCCTGCCCAATTTTTTTTTTAAATTTAATTCAAAAGTGGAATGTCATTTGTCCATTTTCCTTTTGCATGTTGTACGCTTGTAGTTTGTATGAAAATTGTGTTTAAATCCCTTGACTCAAATTGTCTTGTAAATTTTAGTTTAATCCTTCATGTAATTACAATTTCATGTATACATATGCCTTAATTATTAAAATTGTTTATGTTTATATTTTCATTTGTTTATATCCTCTTTTATATTTATATTTTACACAAATAAAATTTTCTATTGTTCTTTTTTCCACATTCAATTTTTTAATTCAACTCACTAAATCTATATACCACAAATTTATACATCTTATATTCATGCATTTTTTATCATTTATTTTTTTGTACAACTTAAAAAAAGAAAAGAATGATTTAAATATTTTGATTTCATATTAACAAATGATTACTTTTATTTATATAGGTGAATTAAATCTTAAAAATAATATTTTGAAAATTAATACATTAATTCTTAAATTACTGTTTCCAAATATCAATATATTTAAAAGTTTAGAAACCAAACTTTTTATTAATTTAAAGCTTTAATTCTATTTTGTTTTTAATACATTTTATTTTTAAATTCAATATTTGTTTATAAAATACTTATTCTTATCTTTCAAATCAAATTGCTATTTATCCTTAAATCAACATTTATTTTTAAAGTCAAATTTTATTTATAAAATTACTTATCCTTAATTTTTAATCCAAATTCTTCTTAAATCTAAAAAAGTTATTCATTCTAGAAATTTTCTAATTAATTCACTATTTATTTTCAAAATTAAATTAATTGCCAAATTAATCGTAGTTAATTTTCAGGAATGTTACACGGTTGCTGATCCCAACCGTGGGGTGATCTTACTCGGGATTATCCAGTAAGGGGTTGTCCCGGTCTTGTGTTGTAGGGGATTGGGAGTAATCCTCGGTACTGTGATCTAGGCCACGTTGTGATGCCCCACCTCTATACCCACGCTAGCCAAGAACACTACTGTGAATGCTGTCAACTAGCACGGAGAATAAGGCTGTTGAGGAGCGACCATCGATATGTCAGATAGTATAACATGCAATTCTTTTCAAGTGGAAATCCGACATGCCGACACAAACTCAAAACTACTACACAGTGGCTATAATATCTTCGGAAACAAATATAGAAATAAACATAACATAAATCAGTCACAGACAATTCATATCACAAAGGCGGAAATAGATATGAACATTACACATAAAAGTGTATATCAGAGTAGTGGTCAAAAGATCCCTGATAATACAAAAGAATAGCAACACGTGCTATACAAAAGAATACAACTATGAGTCTATATCTCCAGTGTATACAACAAAATAAACTACTAATCTAAGTAGTTTGCCAAAAGTCAGAGTAATGATCCTAGATGAGAAGTCAAGCAGAAGCACCTGTAACATCTCGGTCTGACCCGAGTATTATTTAAGAAGAAAATAATAAACGGATCAGTCTAGCTATAAATATCAGAAGAAATGATATAGAATAGGAGATATGACATAAACATATAATAATCACAATGCCAAGCTGTGATTAATAAGTAATTGAAAATCAACAAGAGATTAATCAATATCACAATAATCTACTCAAGATGAAAAGGAATGTCATACTCCTAATTTCATTCACTAAGCCACAATAAATGACATATATATATATATATATATATATATATATATATATCCATGCCAATCGTAAAAGTTGGTGAAACATAAATTCCAGAAATCAACACACGAAATCCAGATATCACAATAAAAGGGTGGCCAAGACATCAATGTAGTACAAACGGTACATCCAATGAATCCAAAAGCCAAAACATCGATGTAGTACAAACGGTACATCCAATGAATCGAAACACATTAGAAAGTACATGGGTCGCTAGCCCACGAAGAAATGAGACGAAGCTCAATTTAATGAGGTACGGTCCTCCACATAGACAAAGAGACATTGCACATTGCTAGTCTAAACCATAAAATGATCATCATTGATCATCAAGAAGTGTCAATTAAAATAAGCTAGTAAATATATGAGTTTAGCATCATGTCCCATAACCACTAGCTTAACTTAAATATTTGCGAACAAATTGTAGATCTCCACTAGAAAATTGTCACAAGAGTTTCAATCGAACAAGTCCAAGAATTAACCGACGAAGTAAACGCAAGCGTTTCATACCACTTGTTTTACTAAGCCGTTTAATTAGATTTCTCATACGAGTGAGGTAAAGGTTTGTATATAATAATAGATAGGAAAACAGTTTTAAGAAACAAGCTTTGTAATAAAATATTGTTAAAATTATTTGAAGAAAGAGTTTTGATATTTACTACTAGTATAGAAAACCTTTATATTTTAAAGTGACAAATCACTAAAAATGATTGTAGAAACAATCGATCATCAAAATTCACATTTGAAGACGTGAATCAAATCCAAAGAAATCGATACCAAATCCATAGAAATGGATATTTCCAAAAATCCATAAAAAGAAGTCATCATAGTCGATAATAAGTGATAACGATTAATAGGATCGCTAAAATCGATAAACAATGGAAATTCACACAAAACAGCCTGAATAGGCAAAAATAAACATCTCCAGACGTCTGATTTGGAATCCAGACGTCTGGATTTGTTTTCTGAAAAATAGTTCAGAAAGCTACCCAGACGTCTGGAATAGCCAAAATAGACGTCTGAGCCATGGCCAGACGTCTGGTTTTGAATCCAGACGTCTGCATTTGTTCTCTGGAAATACCCCAGAGAACATCCAGACGTCTGAAACCTCAAGTCAGACGTCTGAGACCTATCCAGACGTCTAATTTGATGGTTCAGACGTATGAAAATAGTCTCTGGCTTTTTTTATAATATGCGTGCATACATTTTTACTTTCCAGGTCCAAACCAGACGTCTGGACTTGGTCACCAGACGTCTGGTCACCTGGTCTAGGCAACAATTTGCCTAGGCCAAAGTGGCCAAAACGTATCGGGAGCGATCGGACGAGCAACGACGACTAAGGATTTATGCCTAGCGACAACCCGGCCTTATAGGCTCTCCGAAACACCTCTTAAAGCATGATCAAACATCAAAGTTATGATTCTTAAAGAATTGACTACAAAACACCAAAAATTGGAATATTCACAAAAGCAATACAAATCAAAATCAAATGCACATGAATAAGTGTTAGGAATTCATACCTAACAATCAAAGATAATTATAAGCATAGATGTGAGATTAAAAATCTCACCTTTGAACCCAAATCTATGAAGAAGAAGCTTGAAAGCAAATGGAAATCAACCACACTTCAATCTCACACTAGAAGCTTGAATCTAAGCTTAAAAGAGAAATATTTCCTAAATTAGGTTTAGGAAATTTCTGAAATCAAAGAGAGAATGAGTTGGAGAAGAAGAAGGAGATGCTTACCAATGGGTTCTCATAGATTTTGGAGCAAGAACTTGGATTTGCAAAGGAAGCTAGGGCTTGGAGTTTTAATTTCCTCTTCCACCCTCCATTAACATAAAAGCTTGAGTATTAGGAAAATAGAAGAGAAGTGAATGAAGAGGAGAGGGTTGGAACTGAGTTAAGTGGGGTTAATGGGCTCAGCCCAAACCAAAGCCCTAAGTAAAAAGCGGCAAAAATCAACTTTCTCCAAACATATCGAAGCTTATACTCAAAAAGGTCGCAAACGTCATTTTGAACTCAATGGAGGTGGTCTCGAGTCCTAATTCGACCGTATGCAAAAAGTAGGTTCTCGGACTAAAATCCGATGAATGATAAAATATTTAAATAAAATATTTAAATATAAAATCGATAAATATGCGGGTTGTTACACACGTACTGTGACAGATGGTACCCCAGGGCCTAGTCATTAGTTGGAAATCCATTCTCCCTACGCGCCCATACGGTTTTGATTGTGCCCAACTATTGCTGAAACGTGGGATGCAAGCATTTCAGCTAGGTTCTATTTACTTTCTATAGACACCATTATAATATTAGAGAATTTTAATAAAAAGTGTTTTAGCTATCGTAAGGTAAAAATCCGACATGTTTATTTGTGGCGTGGTCTTACGAGATGCTTTTGATTTTCAAAGGATTTTTGAAACTTTAATAATCAATTTGGGTGTGGTTTTCTCACGTTGGTTTTCCAAACCGACTCGGGTCTTATTTAACTATAATGCTCGGGTCAGACCGAGTATTATAGAATACATGAAAGAATGTTGTGGAGCTCAGGAAACGAGCTCGATGGCGATACGTACTTCCGTATTTGATTATTGTTTCGCTGTGTATCCAGTTTTATGTTATTGATGTTGAACTCTGATGATGTACTCTAATAATGTATGTATAAACAGATATAGTTTTCTTTTGTGTAATGATCATTGATTATCTATTATATTTTATTCCGCTACGATGTTAGATTCTGATGTTGTTATCTATTTTTTTCTTCTACCTCTTGTTCTTCAACCCAAATGGTTTGTATTTCCATACATCTTCAGTTGATTGATGGAGAATAGTGTCGACTCAAGGGGTATGGATTTGCGGGTCGTTACACTATTGGCACTATAAAATGTGTTAAGGGGATATTGGGTAAAACCTTAACACTATTTTTAAAATATATTATAGTTTAATTTAGACATTATTATAATAGCGTATATTACTACATTGTAGATAGTTTAACGGATCCTTAGAGGATGGTTATCCCAAACATCCTTTGAATTACTTGTATTTCAGTTGTTATTTCACTTGAGTTGGATTTATTGATATAAGAATGTTAATCCTGACTCGAGTGTTTTGTGTTTTGCTTTACGCTCGGGTCAGACTGAGTGGTTCAGCTTTTGAGACACACCTTTAGAGTTGGAGCTTCGCTTGGAGGTCCAGCTATCTATCCAGCTTTCAGATATTCAGTTGATTACAGTGATGTATTCTGATCTTGTATTTGACTATTGTATTAGAAACTTCTATTGTATCTTATGTAACTCTGATATATATATAGTATCTTCATGAACTACTATTCATTTTGTTTCCGTTGCATGTTGTATATTACTCTGTGTCTATGATTCTGTGATATATTTATTTACTATATATGCTGAGTTTTACCAAATGTAAATTAACAATCTGGTATTTTGAGCAATTCAAAACCGGCATGTTTATATGCGAATTGAAAATATCGGGGTGTTACAAGTAATAAAGTACTTACTAAAATAGATTATTTTCCTATTCTTGTAATCAATCTGTAAGCTAAAACATAGTTCAAATAAACATATATTTCTTCCTTTAAAATTAAACATTCACAAAAGAAACATTCATTTTATTTTATGTAAATATTCTTTTCATTAAATCAAACTTTCCTTATATTTTCACAAAACATAAGCTGCTTAAATTATACATATTATTTTACAATCAGTATTCTCTCTCCTATTAATTGAAAATTTTCAATTACATTAATTTCAGTTGATTAAGTTCCAAAATGGACTAAATGAATGTAATGAGAAGTAGAACAATTTTTCCTATCTACTAGTAATTTAAACATATTTGTACACTATTGGATACAAACAGTAATTACATATTTCTTACTAAATTATAGTTTCTCATCTCTACAGTCAATCTTTCAGCTACCAAACATTTCAAATAAATAAATATATGTTTACTCTTTTACTAAACTTATTCATTTTTATTCTTTTATTTTGGTCTACACTCCTACTATTAAATCAACCCATAGCTTATGAAATTATTAACATAGGTTTCTATCTTGTTATCCTCATTTTCTACAATTGACGCCTTCTATTACATTACTCATTATATTTAATTACACTTAATTCCAATTAATTATATTCTAATTTCGATAAACTGATTTAATTAATTTTAATCTTCTTATTCAATCCTTCATTACTCTATGTATATATTCAACATTTGTTTATAGCATATTACATTAATATTCTTCGATTATTACCTTAATTTACATTAACGTAATATTTAATTATATTTAATCGCAATGAATCCAATTATTATAGTTTAAGTTCCAAAAATTTGATCAAACTTGATTTCATTTTTTTATTCAATCAATTGTCATACTATGAATAAAATTTACATTGGTTGCATCTTATTGAATTAATATTCTACAATTATCAATTTAATCTACATTAACTACACTACTTAAGTGGATTAGTTGTAATTGATTTCAATCTAGTTTAACAGACCAAATAAATAGGTAACATATAAAAATTGTCACCTTTAACTTTTAATCACATCTTATAAGTTTATTATCCACAACAAGTGTTACAATTATTACCATAACACTAATTTTTTTATTCAATTTACAATCTATTACATACTATTTAATTAACACAACATTTAAATTATCAATTATTCTTTTGATCCAATTATCAATTTATACACCTTTTATTATAATTTATTTACAATCTATCACAAATTATAACTCTTTAATCATTTCAATTAATTGGAATTACATTTAAAGCAGTTATCAATTACCGTAAACTAACACTATCACATTTTATTCCAGTTACATTCTTATTATTAAATCACAAATTTTTATTTCTTCCAATAGTAAATCACAAAACCTTATTAAATTAACAATTTTTAATTTTTGAAAATTACGGGTCGTTACACTCTCCCCCACTCAAAATTTTTCATCCTCGAAAAGAAAAAAGAAGGGAAAAGAAGGAATTTATTAACCGATATATCTCATTCAAATATTAAATTTATAAACAATTTATTTACATAATTAAATAATTTAAATAAAATATATTAATTTATAGCAATTAAATCCTTTATATTCAAATTCACAAAAGTTTGGAAAACATTTCACAAAATTTTCTAAGTCCAAAATTCACGGAAAATTTCGGCAGAGTCTCCTTTGTATGGAGAGGTCTAGAAGAAATAATAATATCAAAAATAACAATATATATTATATTTTTCAAAATAATATATCCCAAACCACGAGAAAAACAATATAATATCGCTATAAAACCGTAATCCGAGAATGTACATATTTGTCGGGCAAATGATGCTTATTTTATGAAGCCAAAAACAATAGCTATTGCTTCCATAAACCTTTATTTCACTTATATAATCCAAAAGAGTTAATAATTATATAAAAGAGAAACATTTAGGTTGTTTCAATCAATAACAAACAAATCAATACAACATAACAACAATCATTTTGCAAACAAATAGTACAAACATCATTTTTAGTAAAGAAATCAATCATCCATTCATAGCAACCAAGTTAAATGGTTTTGTTCGGGTTTAGAACTTCTAATCATATAAAATGATAAATAAACTACTAAGTATACTATACCCTCAAAGGCCTTAGATAAAACTCAATAGATCATTTATACATCTTACACAATAGAAGTATCCTTTCCCAATCAACCCACAAGTCAAACAAACAATTATTTTCAAATATTATTAAGTTTCATTCTTATTACTCTTCTTTCACATTATTCACTATTCATTTCCATTTGTTCATACAATGCTTGTTAAATTTCTTACATTTATCACCTACAAAAATTCATTTTCCATTCATTTACACAATACTAGTTTCTTTTCATTACTTTACGTTCATTTCTTACATAAACTATTTCCATTTCAATTATAGTCATAAATGAATTCAATATTGGAGTACAATATACATTTTGTTTCAGTCTACTTCACATTTACAATTTAGTTTGATTTTTTTCTTTTTTCTTCTTCTTTTCTCATTCATATAATGTTTATTTTCATAAATTTACATTCATTATTACTCACAAAAGCTCATTTCTGCTTATTCTTTCATTTTATTACTTTACATTCATTGCTTAAATAAGTTATTTTATTTCAATTATTGAATTATACATCATTAGGTAAGTCTCTTTACAATTTAATTTACCATTTACAGATTATTTCGTTCTCACATTCATTCTTCTATATTAAAAGTATTGTTGAATATTAACTCCATTTCTAAATCATTTCTGATGTTCAATGAAGTTATAATCATTCAATTTATATAGTATTCATTTTAATTATAAATGGATTCAATATAAATTCAAGTTTATAATTATTTACATACAATATTCACCTATTCTATTCAATCTGATTATAGATAGCTTAAATGTTAACTTAAGCTTATAATCATTTTTCTTACCTTATTCACTTTTATTACATTTCATTAGTAGCATTTCAGCTATTAACTTCAGTTTATTACAATTTATAATATTACTATTCTTATTTATAAAAGTAAGTCTATTGAACACTTTCATTTTTCTGAAGTTTTACTTGTATATTGTTCTATCACATATCCTATTTAACATTTCAACTTTTAATATTTCGGTTAGTTATATATATACATATATATATATACATATATATATATATATATATCTTTTAGAATGCAATAGAAAGTTGCACAAGTTTCTCTTATTTATTTACTTAACAAAATGTTCGATAGTTACCATTTCTTATTTTCACTTCCCTTTGATTTACATATCAAAATTTCCCATTTCATATATATTTCATTGATTATTTAGGTTCCAATTTCTTATTTTCCTCATTTCAGAAGTTTCCAATTATTAAAATAGTCAAGATTTTATTTATTGCAATAATAGAAAGCTATTAATTATCAAAAAAAATTAAGAACTAAATCCCAGATTCATTTCAGCCATTTAGAAAATAATATTTATATATATTCATCTTTTATAGATCAAATCATATTTAGGGATTCAAAATCAAGATTTATCAAAACAAACGTGCAGTAAACTACTGCAAGGGCCCTCCCCCTTTGAAACTCAAAAATGAACGTCGATGATGAGAAATTATTTTCCAGCGACAGAGAGGGGAGTACAAAACTTATTTCCTTTAAAAAATTTCTTTTTAAAACATTTCTTTCAAACCATCTTGAAATATTTATACCAGAACATACTTCTAAATACTACTCGTATTATATTCCAAAATCTTTTGAAAGAAATTTTCAAAATCCCGAAACTTCAGTTTTAAACTTCCAATTTATATTTACTTTACTTTTAAATCCTATTTTTCTATCAATATTTATAAAATTTCTCTACCTAACAAACAACATGTTACATCCAAGTATGTCATTTATAAAATTTATTATTTTATATACAAAAATATGTAATAGGCAAAATTATTTCATTTACCTATGTTTCAAAATAAATATTATGGCGGTCTACCCTATTAAGTGTTTAGAAATCCCCATCGATGTCATAGCGTTCTATGTACTAACTGAAATTTATAAATAGTAAACAGAACAATTAGCACAATATAAAAACCTTTTATAACACTAACAAATACGTCTCGTATATATACACTCAGCGACTCATTCTAGGGCATTACTACCCTATTCTTTAATGAGTCAGACCCCACAAAGCTACGGTTGTCGCTAAACCAAAGCTCTGATACCAACTATAACGACCAGCCTTTTTGGACATTTTAAGCAGACACACATGTCATACTCAAATCATTCAAAAGGGGAGATTGCTATAGGGTAAATAAGAAAAAGAGAAAGAACTAAAACAAATATAGAATCTCGCAGCGGAATGACAATATATAATAATCAAATAACAGTTCATGAAGCTATTTTATAAATACATTTGATTATTCTTTACAACACAAACATCAAAGTTACATAAATAGGAACAATTAATTAAATAAATGTAGCGGAACAACATGATGCAGTGGAATAAGTATAATAAATAATAATAGTACAAATCTTCATCTTCGTCCATTAGAAATAAGGTCTTCAACCCTGAAATACTCAGGCTGGCCCGAGCGAATTGAAGAGACAAAACACTCGAGTCAGAACTAAAAGATCTTATGTAAGTTAAATCAACGGTAAATATGAGTGCAACGGCGTTAGAGATGTTTACGGGGTTTGACATCTCATATCCAGTGTCTAACGTGGGTGTAGTAACTTAAGAGATGTTCGGGTTTCCCATCTCCTAAGCATCCGTTAAACTATCTACAATCTAGTATAATACGCTTATAATATGTCTACAGTAAAGTAAAAGTATTAAAATAGCGTTAAGGCGTTACCCTTATCTCCCTTAACACATTTTAAATATCCCCATAGTTTATACAGTACTGCAACCCCTCCGTAAACCGGAGGCTATCAAAGGGCACTCCATAAGTATGGTGCAAACCAAACTTCTATAAGGCGCAATAGGGCATGCGACAAGGAACTCGAGGCAATGCCAGGGTAGATATACCAATTGCATATCCGGACTGGTGGTAACGCATAGCAGCTACTACCGCCCACCTCGGAACACACTCCCAAATCAAAATCAAGGGGTGGCCACCAAATCAATCACAAAGTAATAGAATGGTATCGAAGAAATATGTCCGATCGGAGGAATGACCTCATTTGACCCGACGTGGCTCCTATAGCCACATCAAGCCGACTCACGGGAGTCAGGGTCACGCAAATACCTCATACAAAACCGTTCGTCAAACCATCCTACTTCATTTCTGGAATCTCCACCACGTACACAGTTGTAAAAGTGGTTTCGGTATTGGCAGAGAGTATGACAATATCCAACCCCGGTCTCTTTGACAACCAAATGCTTATTTCACACCAGATGGTTCTTTTACATTTTAAAAAATGTCAATTCACAATTGATATCAAAATATCATATTCTCAAAACCATATCATTTTCAAATCATGTTCACATTCAAAATCACATTCACTTCCAAAATCATATTCACTTTCAAAATCATATTTACTCAAATGTGTCAATTCCAAATTCCAACTTAAGTTGTATCATCATCAAGGATTTAAATATAAATACTTCAACTTTACACAGTTTGAAATTTTAGATAGTCATAAATAGTTTCAATAGTTTTAAAATAGTTTAAATAGTAAAAATAGTTTAAATAGATTTAAATTTGATTTAATAAGATTAAAATGATTTATATATATTTAAAAATAGATTAAATGGATTTAAATCATCTTAAATAGATTTTAAATAGATTAAATAAATTTAAAATAGATTTAAATTATATTAAAGAAATTAATAATAGATTAAATAAATTTACAATAGATTAAATTGATTTAAATTATATTAAATAGGTTTAAAATAGATTAAATAAATTTAAAATAGATTAAATAGATATAAATTATATTAAATAGATTTAAGTTATATTAAATAGATTTGAAATAGGTTAAATAAATTTAATTAGCTTAAAATAGGTAAATTAGATTAAATTGGATTAAATAGGCTGTAATAGATTTAAAATAAATTAAAATAGTTTAAGTTGATCAAAAGAGTTTAAATTAATTGAAATAGTTTAAATTAGTTTAAATAGATTTCAAAGTTATATCCAAACATTTTCATTAACTCAATTCCAATAAATTCATTTATATTTGACACTTCAACATTGTAATTCCAATTGAAATCCTTGGAACAATTCATTAAACAAATTCCAATTTCAACATTAATGCTTGGATTATCGAAAATAATTCAGTTTATATAAATCAATTTCTCTTTCAAAATGCCAGTTAACTGAATTCAACAATTTAAGGAATTAAAACCATCTAACTTAACCAATCCGGTGTCCGTATGTAATTTTCTGCCCTATGGTCAAGTGATACGGATATTTATCATTTCAATCCACCATTTAAAAAATTTCGGATATATATTATTTCAACCCGCAATCCCGAATTAAATAAAATCCATAAAATCGCTCAAGTCTATCATTTCAACCCATAATGATTTTTTTCCTAATCTATAGATCGTTCGGGTATGTATCATTTCAACCCATAGGGAACTTGCAGTATTATAACAATATAAAATATAACAACCAATCATCTAATATCAACAATCAAACATCCATCACAATCATCATCCAAATCAACTAATAAACATCAATAGATAACTGGTTATCATTAACAGGTATTAAATTGATAATTTTATTCAATATTAAATTAAATGATGATTAAATGCAATAAAAGTCAAATTTAACTAGAATGACAATTTAAACATACCAAACATCGATCAAATAAATTTCTAATCACATCATAAATTTAATTTAACTAACATAAGATAGTTTAGTAATTGTGAGTGGGTTAAAACACTCACCTTTGATTTTAGCCCATAAAAATCCAAACAGAAGCGCAAAACTCAACAATCTCCAAATTCAACTAAATCAATTTCATGTTGTTTGGAATTTAAATATGAATCCAATGGAAGAAATCGCGCGTGAATCAAAGTTTATATGCAAAAGATATTCATGTTATAAGAAATATTATTAAAATAAAAATTAGTACGCGTTAAAAAAAAATAAACGAATTTTAATACTTACGTTTTTCTCAAGATGAGGCTTTGGGAAAAGATTGAAAAACAACTAAGATGAGGACAAGAAGTGTATGAAAAATGAAAAAAAATCATGTTTTATAAAAGAAAGCTTTTGGATTTGCATGAATAAGAGATTTTGAATATGAGGTGTCCGGAGAAACAAAATGTAAAGGAAGAAATAAGCTATAGATTATTTATAATTAGGAAATTAAGGTGAAGGGACAAAATAAAATGTCACATTTTATTTTGAAAGCTTCAAGCGTTAATAATGCAAGAGGAAATGTACGTAGGAATGGAAAGGTTTGCAAAAGAAAGTAAAATTTTGTATACGTGAAAAATGAGGTGGCAAGAATTAAATACAACCTAAAAGTCTAGGCTCAGGTATTAAACAGAACGAGAAATGAACGGATAAAGTATTAATAATAAGGTAACTATTTTAAAACGTTCATGCAACAATTAATAATAAAAGAAATGAACGGACCATGTACGTCGCACAACCTTTTGAAATTCAATTTTTTTTGAAACGTAACCAAATTAACTCCATTAACTCAAATAATAATCAAATTTGTATGCATTTAGGTTTTTATCTACGCATAATAAAAAATTTATACTTACCTTAAAAATGAAAACATTTAATTTGGTTTTCCCAAAATGATCTTTTATTTCCATTAAAACACCCTTTTTGTTTAACACAAACGTGCGTTTCTTTTATTAAATTTATTAATTTCAATCAACGTTTTCTTTCCTTTTAATTGAAATCTTTGGATCACATTAATTGCAGTTACTTACAAATTTAAATTTCAAAACAGACAACTAAAATGGATGAAAAAATAGAACAATTGTTTATTTAAACACGTATTTAAATTTGATGTTTATACACAAGGGTAATAAATAACTTACTGAAATAGATTATTTTCCTATTCTTATAATCAATCTGTAAGCTAAAACACGGTTCAAATAAACATATATTTCTTCCATTAAAATCAATTATTCTATTCTTTATTTTAATGAAATTAAACCTACATTCACAAAAGAAACATTCATTTTCAATTACTGAAATAGATTATTTTCACAAAACATAAGCTGCTTTTAATTACACATATTATCTTACAATTAGTATTCTTTCCCCTATTAGTTGAAAATTTTCAATTACATTAATTTCAGTTGATTATGTTCCAAAATAGACTAAATGAATGTAATGAGAAGTAGAAAAAAAATTCCTATCTAATAGTAATTTAAACATATTTATACACCATTGGATACAAACAGTAATTACACATTTCTTACTAAATAATAGTTTCTCATCTCTACAATCAATCTTTCAGCTACCAAACATTTTAAATAAATAAACATATGTTTACTCTTTTACTAAACTTATTCATTTTTATTCTTTTATTTTGATCTACACTCCTACTATTAAATCAACCGATATCTTATGAAATTATTAACATAGGTTTCTATCTTGTTATCCTCGTTTTCTACAATTGACGCGTTTTCTTACGTTACACGCAATATTTAATTATATATAATTCCAATTAATTATATTCTAATTCCAATAAATTGATTTAATCGATTTCAATCTTCTTATTCACTTCTTCATTACTCTATGTATATATTCAACATTGGTTTATAGCATATTACATTAATATTCTTCAATTATTACCTTAATTTACATTAACGTAATATATAATTATATTTAATCGCAATGAATTCAATTATTATAGTTTAAGTTCCAAAAATTTGATCAAACTTGATTTCAATTCTTTTTATTCAATCAATTGTCATACTATGAATAAAATTTACATTGGTTACATCTTATTGAATTAATATTCTACAATTATCAATTTAATCTACATTAACTGAACTATTTAAGTGAATTAATTGCAATTGATTTCAATCTAATTTAACAGACCAAATAAATAGGTAACATATAAAAATTGTCACCATTAACTTTTAATCACATCTCATAAGTTTATTATCCACAACAAGTGTTATAACTACTACCACAACACTAATTTTTTTATTCAATTTACAATCTGTTGCATACTATTAATTAATACAACATTTAAATTATCAATTACTCTTTTGATCCAATTATCAATTTATACAGATTTTATTATAATTAATTTACAATCT
This sequence comes from Allium cepa, assembly GCA_030765085.1. NCBI lineage: Eukaryota > Viridiplantae > Streptophyta > Magnoliopsida > Asparagales > Amaryllidaceae > Allium > Allium cepa. Next base: position 360,214,307 of record CM060934.1, read on the forward strand.
ATCACAAATTATAACTCTTTAATCATTTCAATTAATTGAATTACATTTAAAGCTGTTATCTATTACCGTAAATTAACACTATCACATTTCATTCCAATTACATTCTTATTATTAAATCACAAATTTTTATTTCTTCCAACATTAAATCACAAAACCTTATTAAATTAACAATTTTTAATTTTCGAAAATTACGAGTCATTACATTGTACCTCTACTACTCAGGACCGGCACTACCCCTTTCTCGAGTAGCACCGAATATGATCATCCCTTGGTTGCAATTAACAACCACACAATGGTATCCCGAAGCATACATGACTATCGCTCTAGATTTGGGATGATCATACCCTACTTAAATGCGACCCATTTAACCCACTTAGCGCTGCCGCATATCCCTGCTTTATTCATTCCCCAAGCGTGGGGCTCGAAGAGGCCATGCTCTTACCATTTCCTCCTAGCAAACCATCTTGGAATGCTAATATTGTCCTCTAGGCAACCAATGCAATACGAGCATTCATCCATACATTTTCGTTCTAGGATTGAACGAAACGTTTGAGAACTCCATCTTCAATGCATCTTCTTGACGATGTCTTCAATTCAAACACTTGAGTTGGATTGAAGTGGTTTTCGAATAACATATCCAACCCCGACCTCTTCAAAACAACATTTGATAGTTTTCAGTAAGCTCAACCCCGGTTCTTTAGGAAATAAACGGTCAAAGATAAGATCGAAGGTAACTTCATAACCGTTAGTGGACGTATTTCCTTATCATTTGTCCTAGAAGAATGAAACGAGATTTACACGCATAGTGCAGCTTCATTGGAGATGACTGTGTCATATAACTCACGTGTTTCTCCTTGAAATTTCCAAAGTTACGTTTCGGCCAAAATTTGATAATCAGTTATTTAAACATCAAATAAACAAACATTCAATCAGGGATTTAATTCCATAGGAAAAACCAAAATTGGGTAAGCACCAAGCAATACTAAGCCTTCTTAATTAATCTTTTCATTAATTAAAGTCATATCATAAATACTTATATCTAAATACTTCTATAAAGATATATTCACAGCCGTTATATTTTCAATACTTAGAAAATATCCATATACTTATCTCAACAGTATAAGTATATTTACCAAACACTAAAAAAGATCTCATTTTTATAAAATTCTAAAATCATTTATGAACTCCATTATAAATTTCAAAAACCCTTTAATTATAAATTATTTCCTAAGTCATTTATAAACCATTTATAAAACCATGCAATTATTTATAAACTCTTTTTATAAATCTATAAACTCATTCCTAAAATTCGTTTATAAATATCCATCTATTCATAAACCTCTTTATCTTGTAAATAATCTTCCTTTAAATCTTCAAACCATTTTATAAGCTCTTCTTATGAAAATTCAAGTCTGTTTACGAAACTCTAATTTGAATCTCGAAAACATCATAAAAAGTCCTAATCACTTTCTTTAAAACACTATTAATAATGTTCATTCATAATAAACATTATAAATAAATAATAATTATTAACTTTTAACCTCTTAAAATATAATAATCAATAATTCAAAACATTATGAATAAAACACTCATTAATCTTTACCATACAAATAATAATGATAAATTACCAAAACATTATTAATAATCATTATTATTAATTTCAGACCATACTAATATCAGTATTATTTAAATATTTATAAACAACTTTAAGCAATATTAACATGAATAACAAACTTTCTAACATAATATATTTTCTTGATGAAAATCCATTCTTAATTGTTTAACCCAGTCATTTCCATATTTATAAAACCATATTTAAGAATCTCTTTCCATTCTATAAAAACTTCCTTTCATAAAACCCATTTATTTATGAACTCCATTTATAGCTCTATCTCCTTTATGAATCTCACTTATTCATAAATCTCATTTTAAAACATCAGTCACCATCCATTTTAAAGTTACTACCATATGGATAAATTTCTTTTATAAATCTCTTTCTATTTATAAAATATCGTTTAACATTTCAAATTTACCCTCGCCTTCAATTTCCAAAATAGAATCAACTATTTCTAAAATATCATTTCATATCTTATATAAATCCACCATTTGATTTATTTTTCAAATTTACTAAACGATAATAGTTTCCTTTGATTTATAAAACTCGTTTATAAATTCACACTTTTGTTAACAAAATACGAGTTTATATATCTTCACTTCCTTTGTAAAAATATATCTCTTATAAATTATCTCATTTATGAATTTCATATTTATGAATAAATTATAATATATGTACTTATATACATATCTATCACTTTATACAAAGATGATTAATAAATATTATATGAAAATATTTTATTTTCTTTTAAAAATCATACCCTTTCATTATAAAAGACTCAAATATTCTCGGAGATTTTAAAAATCTTTATTCACGGTTCAAAATCTCTTTTCAAAATATTTCATTAAACTACTAAATTATAAATCCAAAATCTTACCTTTGATTTTAAAATAAACCACTCCTTCAAATAATTTAGGACTAATTGTTTAAAACGTATAATTTTCAAAATCGCTTGGAAATCCCCTTTTTAAATTTACCACTATTTTACGGTATCTTAAAATACCAAAATACAAGGCCAAATGCTACTAAAGCACAAATAAGCAAAATCATGTTCATGACATCCAATATAACATTCAACATATCATATATCACAATATATATGAAAAAATAAAATCAACAGTGTGAGGAACCCTATTGGATCCCTCCAACCTATCCCACATGCGTCATATATAGTATATAATCATAAAAATATAAATCAGCCATTTCGAGGCAAGATTCGTATACAAAGGATCATCCGCTCTTACATTGGAATGTAATAGGGTCTCATCCACACCAAGGGCAGGAACATATCCAAACCAACTAATAATTATAGTAAATTATCCAAACAATCAATAACAATCGATAATAAATATCTAAACATCCAATAAATAATTTTAATTGACTAAAATATATTTCTTATTAACCAAAAAGGTGAGATTAACTCACTTTGGTTTTTAATAGTCGCCAAATGTTTTCATTTTGAAATAAAATTGAACCGTTCAATTTTAACTCAAAATTCCAACTAGCTCCAATTTCATCCAATCCAATTCCACAACGTAGCCTTCATCGATACAATCGCAATGCGACTTGGCGCACTCGATTTGGACCTCGTATGAGAAAGATAAAGATTTGTTAACATTTGAATAATCAAATTAAAATTAACTTATTTAATTAAGGTTTTAAACAAAATAAATCTATCTTCCTTATTTATGCTATATCACCAGGCCCGAGCTTTTATCTTTCTTTTTTTCTTATCATCGATCGAATATCGCGACTAGCCCACCACTCACCAACTACCACCGGTCGGTCCAGCCATGTGCCACTACCTCATGCCGCTGCTACCCTCACTGCATGTGAATGCTAATCGAGACCCAAAACTGCTATGAACTGCAGCCCATAGCCATTACCTCGTTCGTCGATCGACGATCCACCTATTGAATCACCTCGTATCGTTATGCTCTACGTTTTACTAGTTGAAGTCATTGGCTAATTCGGCCCCTGGAGGCTCCGATTGTTGTTGGCCATAGGATGAAGGATTTTAAATTTTTAATGGCCGCTGAGTTAGAAGCTAGGGTTTGCAAATTAAGATAGTTGACGGTCTTATATAGAAAATTTTTGCAGCACTATTCATCCGTTAAAATTTTAAACTCGAAATGAAGCGTACTGCCTGGCGTTTTATATGTTATACATCTATTCTGAACATAATGAAATATATATCCGAAGCCAATTCTATCATATACAGAAGTTAATTTTCAAAATAAAATTATTTTAATATAAATTCCTTAATTAATTTCTACGCGTTTCAAACTCGCACTACCAAACGATAGGTCCAATCGCTATGAAATTCGATGGCATACAATAATTCACTATTATAAATCCAATGAAACTGATTTTGCTAAAATCTAAGACAATTCCCCTGAAGACTATTTTACACGTAAATTAAAACGAGTAATTTCCAAAATTAGGTTAATCACTTTTATATCCAAATTTAAAAGTTCACCATCCTCCTCCTTATTCAAGTAGAATTTAAATTAACTTTTGAAATTATTTTTATTCATATTAAATTCAAGATTCAATTATTTAAACAATTCCAGCATTAAATTCAACAACTTAATTATCAAATAAATCATTATATTTGAAATTCAAATTATTTAACTTATAAAAATAACTTTTCAATATTTAAAATCAATTAAATACACCAAATTTAAATGATTGAAATTATGGGTCGTTACACAAGTAAGGTGAAGCTATAGATATATTATGTGCTAGTAAAACATTGATATGTAAGGTGCTTTGTTTTTATTATAAATGTTAGTGAGAGCATTATTATTATTATTAAATTTATAATTTAAAATAATATGTAGAGTATTAGCGACTACTTTGAGGGAGATGAGTGTGTAAAAATTATAATTGATGACATTAAGTATCTTTTAAATACATCCAATGTATACTCTCTTAAATCTTAGGGGTTAATATTATATTTAACTTCCTAATTTATTTATACACACAAAAACACATATCCCAAGGGGAGTTATGTAATTATATCCATATTTATCAATAGAGACATTATATATATAACCTTAACTTGAAGATAGTTGGGAAAATTGACCTACTTTTCCTAGGGTCAATAGGATGACTAACTGTGATGTATAATATATGTAACAACCCAAATTTTTTAATGTTTCGAATAGAAATACTTAATTTATTTACATATTCAAATTTGATTCGTATGTAATAATTAATAAGAAAATCAATTGTTAATAAAATGACTTAATTTGTAATGATGTATTTTTATTTCTATTTATAGGATTTTTCCATAATTTTTAATTTGGTAAATATTTAGATTATTATTTGGCATATTTTTTGGCAAACGATAATATTTTTGAAATTTTACAAAATAATGTAACAAGTGTATATTATTGTTGGTTTTTGATCATGTAGCATTTTCATGCGTGATCGTATTTTTATTTTGCCATTCGTGGTTCGTACGTGAAATGAAATTCTGTGTAGTGAGTGCCAAAGTTGTAAAATAAAATAAATCCATGCTTAGATTATTCAAAACACTTGATATTTCCCTCTTTCCTTTTCCTTTTCCGCTCCTCTTCCTTTTATAGTAAATAAAAATAGCTTCCCACCTTTTAAAAATAAAAATCAAAATATTTACTCCATGACAAGTTATAAATCTATATTCTTTGAACTCATAAAGGAGAGGGTTTCAACTCCATACCTATTTCAAGCATGTGATGTTGATTAGTGGAGGCCGATGTGGTTAAGCACGAATGAGGGTTTCGATTTTAAGGGGACTTAGGTGGAGTTGATCGAATTAAAGGTTGGTATTGGGTTTGTGGAGGGTAATTGCATCTAGTGGCTATGTTTTAGGTAATGCGGTGGTGTATGGTGCAATGCAACCTATATACGATCGAAAGGTGGAAGAGCAGATCGCATTTTGATTGGATCGACCAAGCTCAACGTGGATAAGTGAGATGTGAAGCTCTCAGGTAGTGGAGATGAACGGAGGTGGTGGTGTGTCATTTCATGGAGTAATTTGGGAGCAAGGGCAACATGAATAGGTCCATGGTGGGTTTGGAAGATGCAGTGTGCATTGATTTGGGGGAGATGATTTTGGGTGTAATTAGGTTAACAATGTTAATTAACTAATTAATTATTATATTTTAATCTCTAAATATTATAAAATCAATAAATATTTCATATGAGGTCTAATCGAGACGCCATCTTTTGATATACGCTCATAGAAGCATTATCTACATGCTGGAACTGATTTCAACGTGTTTGGAGGAAATAAAATTTTGAGCTAAAATCAAAAGTCGTTTGATTTTAGATCAAACCAGAACGCTTAAGCATCCATTGAAATTTTGGTGAGTTATCACACTTTGGACGAATACAATAATGATATATAATAGATGTAAATTATTGTTTTTGTGTTTGAATGATTTGTTGGTTTGGTTTGGTTATATTTCCACTTTGAAATTGAATGACATATAAAATGGTATGTATGGAACTTTATAGAGGAACATGGATTCCTCACTATTATTGATTTTAATTTCAACTATATATCTATTAGATAAATTGTGAATGTCAAAACTTGGCAATGTGGCCATATTGGATGTGACACCAATATATATTAAAAGTTGAGTCTTATTACTGATATAGGTAGTAGTATTAATGGTTAAGTGTTATCGTAGCTCTAGGCCTCATTTTAGTAATTTGAAATGCTTTTATTGCTATTTTGATTAGGAAATGGTTTTGATTCGAATAATGATTTTAAAATATGATTATGGTAATCTTCGATGGTATTTTATCTAGAAAAGGTTTTTGAACTTATTTGTATTACTTCAACCTTTTTCGTTAATCTTTTCTAATTTATTAGGAGATGGTTTAAAATTATGTCGGAAAGTATTTATTTTACAGAAAATTTAATATAATAACGAATATTTATTTTAAAGGAAAAAAGGTGAATTTATCTTTGATTATAAAGTGATCATGTTTTAAAATAACACAGAAATATTTTGGAATAGATATTTGTATAAAATGTTTTATATAAAATATTATGTAGGAAGATAGATTTATAAATGGTATTTTATAAATAAAAGAATAGATTTATAAATGGCATCCTATAAATAAAACACATTTTATAAAAGGGAAGTTAATATCATTCTGATAAATTGGAAAATAAATCACATTTGTGGATTAATAGTGATATATGAGATGATTGTTTTGTCAAAAGTATTTGGTCCTATTCTAAAAATAAAGATTTGTGTTAAGTTTAAAGGAGTTTTTTAAATGGAGCTTTAGAAAAGAGTTTTATATGAGTTTTATAAATAGAAATGAAGTTTGAAATATGAAAGAGATTTATAAAAGAGTTTTATAAGGAGATTTATGAAAAGGATTTTATAAAAGGAAATGAAGTTTGATTTTTATAAATGACCATTTTAAATTATCGTGGTATGAAAAGTATTTTTTTCATACTTAACACTAAATTTTGAGGTATAAAAGTCTATCTCTATCTTGAGAATTAAGAATTTCTTTTAAGATAAGGATAGTTTTCTAACTTGTCTATTTTCATTGTTAATCGATGATAGTTGAAATCGGGAAGTAATGGTAAATTTATTTGGTCTAATTTCTATAAAATTCATTTAATTACACCAAAAGTGTTTTGAATTTATTGTTATCAATGCTTTAAATGACATTTTTTTAACCCAAAAAAGTATGGTTTAGAAGTGAAATCTTCATTAAGATTTAAAAATATATTTATTCCATTGCTATAAATATAAGATATTTCCTAAGTATTGAAAGTGAAATGATTTATGAAAATACTTATATCTTTGAGATAATTATATGAATATTTTCAAGTATTGAAAAGACTAGAGATGGTTTGTGAATATATGTTTATTAAAGTATTTTGATACAAGTATTTACAAAATGGTTTTAATAAATGTCCGGATTTAATTAAGACGGATTAGTTGTTGCTTATGTGCTTAACCATACTTGGTTTCCATGTGAAATTAAATCTATTATTTGGGTGTTTGTTTATTTTATAGTTAAATAATCAACTATCAAATCTTGCCAGATTTGAAACTATCGTTGTTGGCTCGAAGAGATCGAGATCAGATATATTATCAAAAAACCACTTCAAACCGGCATAAGCATTAGAATTGGAGACATATTAAAGATGATGGAATCGAAGATGGAGTGCTTTGAAGTGCATGGGACACTTGCTACTAATTCTGAGGTTGATTCCAAAAGGACGTGGTAGAAATAGTGCCTTTGGTTCATTCATATCCTGAAGAATGTATATAGATGAATGCTAGCTTTACATTATTGGTTGGAGGGTAGTGTTAGCATTCCAAGTGGGATTCTCTAAAAAGGTAAAATGTAGCCTCAGACCCAGTAATGACTAAAATTGGGGATATGCTGCAGGCTATGTGGTTCGCTACCATTAGGATATGGTCATCACTCGATATAGATCGATATTGACCCTTTTATGTATGCTAATGACTCGATACGGTTTTCGGTCGGCAACCGAGGTAATGACATATTTGGTACTATCTAGTAAGGTGTAGCCCGGTTCTGTGTTGGTAAGGGTCCACGTGAGGCCTTCGGTACATTTTTCTAAAGTGTATTGTGGTAGGTAATACCCTCGTAGCCCTACCATTGTATGGAATTCATTCTCCAACAAGTGCCTTACAGATTTAGTTGTGCTCAAATATGTTGGAATATGAGATGCATGCATTTTAGCTATGTTGTACATTTATTTTAAACCCTACACATTATTATAATATGATTGAATTTTCTATTTGAAATGGTTTGGTTATCATGAGGTAGAAACCCATCCATATGTTTTTGCGACATGGTTTTACGAGATACCTTTTTTTAAAGGTTTTATAACATTATAATTCATTTGGTCCATGTTTCTCACGCTGGTTTACAAGATTGATCCGGGCATTATTTTGCTATAATGCTTGGGTCAGACAGAGTATATTCCAAATTTAGCTTTGGATACTTTGATGCTTCAGGAGATGAGCTAGATTCCTCCAAGATGTATTCACGTGTATTTTGTTTCAATTGCATTTGTTTTTTCATATTTATCAGCATTTGTGAGGACAGGTTGTTGTAACTGTCTAGCTGATAATTAGTTAGTTGACTCTGAGTGATGTACATATATTACAGTTTTTCTTTTGTAAAGATTTATTTTATAATATATATTACTCATCAAATGTGAGATTCTTTTCATTCTTTTCTTTCTAATTATCCCCCAACAATCTGCCTTTCTAGCATTTGGATGCTCGGTACGTGAATACCGTAAATGTATTAGCATCGACTTTTGAGGATCGAAAAGGCGGATTGTTACATGTGGTATCAGAGATTAGGTTGATCGAACACCTAGGCTCTAGTGGAGTAAACTTATTAATGGTCGGGTAAGTGATACTCTAGAATGAGTTGAGTGTGTGTGTGTGTGTCTGCATATATAAGGGTGTATTTGCTAGTGCTATAAAAATATTTTATATTGCATTGATTGACTTGTTGAGTGGTCTATGAATTCTGGTTGAAATCGAAGGCACAACTATATCAGTAGCAATTTCCAAACACGTAAAACAGGAAAACCGACGTAGTATGGTTTTGAAAATAGGTAAACGAAATAATTTTACCTAAGATTATATATTATATATAAAAGAATAATTTTAAAAAATTAATATAGTTATTTATGATGTGTTTGATTGTTAGGAAATGATAATATTTAATTGCTATCGCTTATTTTTTGGTTAGTTGTGCTCGACCAGTTTATGGGCATTGATAGTTTGGTTAAATTAAAAAAGAACACCTTGTGAATTCAATTTCACAGTTTGAAGGTGTTCGATGATAATGTTGGGTTAAAATTTAAATTTCATGAATGTTGTTTATTATAATCTAAACAACGATATACATTTATGTAATGATTTTATATAAAAAAAGTGAAATTATATAAGTATAATATATATGTATGGTTCATAAATAAGATTTAAGTAAAAAGGGTTTAAAACTAAGAATTCAAGAACTTAGATCTTAATTTTAATGAAAATTGGTTTTCAAAATTTTAAAGAAAAAAATAATAGTATTATTTGAAAGTATTTATGAACAGAAATATTCTCGAAGGATTATAAAAGAGATAGAAAGCACTGAGCTCACTTCTGTCATTAAAAAATAATTCTGGTGATGACTTTAGCACAACAGGCATTCATTTTCGAGTTTCTAAGTGAAGGAATGCTATCATGGTTATTTATTATAGAGTGTTTTGGTAAAAAAAAATCTTGATTTAAAAATCCTGAAAGTATGATTTAATATACTAAAGTTATAAGTACATATTTTTTTCAAAATGATTTGAAATAGAATCCGGGTGTTTAAATTCTAAAGTTTTCAGTTAAGTTATTTTGTTGATGCATGTACTATACTTTAGGGTAGTTTGGTGGGGGCATTTTGTTACGATATGTTGTTTGATAGTTTTCATTTGTTTAACTGAAAAGGAATTTTCAATGATTTTGGGCAGTTGAAAACTTCTGAATTGCTATAAAAATTGAAGCTGTTTTTTGTTAAAAATATAAAAGTAGAATTTTGTGAACTCTAGAATGGAAATATAGTAAGAATTTAAACAATTTTTAAAAAATTGAGTAGTCATGGTAAGTAAAACAAATCCGATATTATATATAGACCTTTAGGATGTAGTGAAGTATTATACGAATATGAACTTAAGGTTTAAATTATTGATAAACATAAGTTGTGTTTTATAAGATGTTTATAAATTTAAAAAGATTTGTGAAAAGGTTCATAAGTGATTTTATTATGAAATACTACAAATGTATATAAATGTGATTTAAAAATTAAAATAATTGGCGTTGCTAAGAAACCAATGGAATAAATATGTCATCTATAAGTACATCATTTTATTCGTATAACCGTTCTAGATCCAAAATCGAGTACACGATTTCGAGGTGATTTACATCGATCTGAGCTAGGATTTTTTCACACAATTCCTAACGGCGAACACTTGATACAGATTTTTGATATGATTTTGAATTTTCTATTATAGTTTAGGACTATGCAAAGAGAATGGTGGTTTCTAATTAAGGAACTTGATCGGAGTCCGCATTATGGAAGTCGAATGAGCGATATTAGTTCGAAAGTGGAATTTATGTGATCGAGCAAGTGATCAGATTTAATATTACATGCAAATGATATATGTACATCCTATGGGCTTTAATGTAATTGTATACTTTTGACATTAGAAATACAAGTTATATCGTCTGATGGCATTTATAAGCAAGATACTAGTCAATGGAAATAAAGGCTTGTTTGTCGCTTTTAGTTTCATGAGTAGGATTTGATTGCTTGACAAACTGGTGTGTGTTCATTGCTTAACGTATGTGTTTTCCATATGTCTTACATGCTCTATAAGGTATATCATAAGTACATATTGCTGTTGATGATTTTATGCCCCAAATATAAAGGCCACTTTTGGGCTTTTGTTTTCTTTTGTTGGTTTGGGCCAATGGTGGCGATTTGTATTTTTTTCGATTGAACCACGCAAATGAGGTGATGCCAAAAAATTTCATAAATTAAGATATTTTAAAATTGTAATAACTCATTTTAATTAATTGGTTTTGAAAGTCTAAGGGTTTGAAGATATTTTTCTCCCTCTATGAATTTCGGGGATTAAATTCTTTTAAGGAGGAAGAATGTAACAACCCAGAATTTTTTCGTTTCGAATTAGAATATTAAATTTATTTAAATATTCAAATTTGATTCAAATGTAATAAATAATAAGAAAATCAATCATTAATAAAATGACTCGATTTTTAATGAAGTATTTTTATTTTGGTTTAAATAATTTTTTTTACAATTTTTAATTTGGAAAATATTTAAATTATCGTTTTACGTAATTCTTTTAAGCAAGAATTTCGGGGGCATTATTCTTTCTTTGGGAATTTTGAGGACGAAATTCTTTTAAGGGGAAAGAATGCAACAACCTAGTATTTTTAACATTTCGAATAGGAATATTTAATGTATCTAAATATTCAAATTTGATTCAAATGTAACAAATAATAAGAAAATCAATTGTTAGTAAAAACGACTCGATTTTTAATGATGTATTTTTATTTAAGTTTATAGGATTTTTCCATAAATTTTAAAAATATTTAAATTACCGTTTAATATATTTTTCGACAAACGATTGTATTTTTTGAATTTTATAAAATAAGATAACCAGTGCATATTATTGTTGTATTGTGATCGTGTTGCATTTTTTTACATGACCGTATTTTTGTTTTGTTGTTCGCGGTTCGCATCTAAACGTCTATATATACTGAAGTGCCGGAAGTTATAAAATAAATCAAACCCATACTTAGATTATTCAACACACTTGACTTTTCCCTCTTTCCTTTTCCTTTTTCCTTCCTCTTCCTTTTACAATAAAGAAAAATATATTCTCACCTTTCAAAGATCAAAATAAAGATATTTACTCCATGAAAAATTATAAATTTGGATTCTTTGAACTCATATAGGAGAGGGCTTCAAATCCATACCCATTTCATAGTGTGTGATGTTGATTGGTGAAGGCCAACATGTCTAAGCGTAAACTAGGGTTTTGATTTTAAGGGGATTTAGGTAGAGTTGATCAATCAGATGTTGGCATGGGTTTGTGGAGGGCAATGGCATTTAGTGGCCGAGTTTTAGGTGGTGTGGTACTGTGTGGTGGAGTGTATGGTCCAGAGGAGGAACAGCAAGTTGCATTTTGATTAGCTTAACTGAGCTTGAGGTGGATAAGTGGGATGTGAAGCTTTCGAGTATTGGAGTTGAACGGAGGTGGTGATGTGCCATTTCGTGGAGTAATTTAGAGGCTAGGGCGTGCATGCACATGGCCATAGTGGGTTTAGATAATGCAGTGTGCATGTCGATACGGGGAAGATGATTTTGGGTCGGTAATTAGGTTAATGATGTTAATTAAGTAACTAATTATTATAATTTTAATCTCTAAAAATATAAAATCAATAACTATTTCATACGAGATCTAATCAAGACATGGTCTTTTATGTTGCCTTCATAGGAGCGTTATCCACACATTGTAGTAGATTTTGTCGAGTTTGGATCAAGTGGAATATTTAGCTAAAATCGAATACCTTTTAATTTTAGATCAAACCAGAATGCTTAAACCATCCGCTACAATTTTGGTGTGTTATTTCACCTTTTGATGAATACTATAATGATATATAGTAGATATAAATTATTGTTTTTGAGTTTGAATGATTTATTGGTTTGGTTTGGTTAAATTTCTGCTTTAAAAAGCGAATGACATACAAAATGTAATACTAGGAACTTCGAAATGGAATCCGTATTTTGAGTTATTATTTATATTAATTTCAGTTATATACATGGTAAGTAAATTGTGAATGTCAAAACTTGGTAGTTTAGCCATAGTGGTTGTGACATCGATATTTGTTAAGAGTTGAACCTTTTAACTGATAAAGGTAGCAGTGCATTGGTTGAGTGCCATGGTAGCTCCAGGCCTTATTTTAGTATTTTGAAACACTATTGTTGTTGTTTTGATTTGGAAATGGTTTTGATTCGGAGAATGATATTAAAATGTGATTTTGGCAATTTTCGATGGTATTTTGTGTTGAAAAGGTTTTTGAACTTCTTTATTTTATTTCAACCTGTTTACTAATCTTTTCTAATTTATTGGGTAATGTATAAAAGTATTCAGAAAGTATCTATTTTTCAGAAAAGTTAATAAAGTAATGGATATTTATTTTAAAGAAAAATAAAGGGGAATTTATCTTTTATTATAAAGCGATTCTGTTTTGAAAGAAGATAAAATATTTTGTAATGAATATTTATGAAATATTTTATATGAAATGTTGTGATAGATTTATAAATGGCATTTTATAAATAAAAGAATAGATTTATAAATGGTATTTTATAAATAAAAGAATAGATTTATAAATAATATTTTATTAAAGGGAAGTTAATATCTTTTTTGATAAATTGGAAACTAAATCACATTTGTGGATTTATAGTGATACATGAAATGATCGTTTTATTAAAGGTATTTGGCCAAATTATGAAAACAAAGATTTGTGTTAAGTATAAAGGAGTTTTGTAAATGGATCTTTAGAAAAGAGTTTTATAAATAGAAAAGAGTTTTATAAATATAAATGAGTTTTGAAAATAAAAGGTTTATAAAAGGTTTTTTATAAGGAGATTTATGAAAATGGAATTTTATAAAAGGAAACGAGGTTTGATTTTCATACATGATCATTTTAAATTATGGTGGTATGGAAAGTATTCTTTCGTATTTAACACCAAATTCCGAGATATGGAAACTCATCTCCATCTTGAGAATTAAGAATGTATGTCGAGGCAAGGACAGTTTTCTAACTTGTCCGATTTCATTGTTAATCGAGGGATAGTACTGTTTGAAATCGGGAATTAATGGTGAATATATTTGGTCTAACTTTTATACGATCCGTTTACTTACACCAAAAATGTTTTGGATTTATTTTTACAAATGCTTTAAATGACATTTATTTTAACCCAAATAAGTATGGGTTTGGAAATGAAATCATCTTCAAGGTTTATAAATATATTTATGCTATTGATATAAGTATATGTAGAAATTTTTTAAGCATTGAAAGTGAAATGGTTTATGAATATACTTATATCGTTGAGATAAATATATGAATATTTTCAAGTAATGAAAAGACTAGAGATGGTTTGTGAATATATCTTTGTAAAGGTATTTTGAAACAAGTATTTACAAAATGGTTTTAATTAATGATAGGATTTAATTAAGGAGGCTTAGTGGTTGCTTATGTGCTTAACCATGCTTGGTTTCCGTGTGAAATTAAATCTATAATTTGAGTGTTTGTTTATGTGATAGTTAAATAACCGACTATCAAAGCTTAGCTAGTTTCGAAACTACCGTTGTCGGTTTGGAGAGACCAATATTAGATATACTATCCAACAACCACTTCGAACCAGCATAAGCGTTTGAATTGGAGACATCTTGAAGATGATGGAATCGAAAACAAGATTCTTTGAAGTGCAAGAGCCACTTGCTATTAATCCCGAGGTTGATTCCAAAAGGATGTAGTAGAAGTAGTGCCTTCAGTCAGTTCATACCCTAAATGACTTGTATCGATGAATGCTGACATTGCATTGTTGCTTGGAGGGTAGTGTTAGCATTTCAAGTGGGATTTGATGAAAAGGTAGAATGCAACCTCAAGCCTCACACCTAGTAATGACTAAAACAAGGGATATACAACATGGCTATGTGGATCATTGCATTAGGGTATGGTCATCTCCCAATTTAGATCATTATTGACCCATTGATGTATGCTAGTGACTCAATACAGTTGTTGGCCGACAATCGAGGTGATGACATATTCGATTTATGCATGGCATGGTCATACGGGATACCTTTATTTTTGAAAAGTTTTATAACATTAAAATCCACTTAGTCTGTGTTTCTGACGCTAGTTTACCACACTAATCCAGGTGTTATTTTCTTATAATTTTGGGTCAAAACGAGTATATTACCAGATTTAGCTTTGGATGCTTTGGAGCATCAGGAGATGACTGGATGCCTCCAAGATGTATTCACATATATTTTATTTTCTCTGTATTTATTTTTTTGTATTTATCAGCATTTGTAAGGACATGTTGTTATAGCTATCCAGACGTATGATTGGTAAGTTGACTCTAATTGATGTATGTATATTACATTTTTTTCATTTGTAAAGACTTGTTTTATAATATTTATTACTCATCACGATTTAAGATTCTGTTCTGTCTTTTCTTTCTTACACGCCAACAGTCTTTCCTTCCGACACTTGAATGCTTAGCGTATGAATACGATGGATGTATTAATGTTAACTTTCGAGGGTCGAAAAGGAGGAACGTTAAAATATATGTATTGTGACAACCTTGCTTTCTACAGTGTAAAATTAATAAATGTAATTAAAATAAAAACGTTTAGATTTAGTTTTTGATAATCATTATTTTGAAATACATTATTTTCGGATAATATTGTGAAAATAAATAAAATGATTTGATTGAATATAAAATAATTTGAAGCGTAAATAATTGTTATGTGATTGAAATAGCGTAAAATAAATAAGCGGTGCATTGAATTGTATAGACTGTCCAGTTATCGAAATATAATTCGTAGAATGAAGTGTAAATTGATTTAAATCAAATTGAAATTTATTACAAATAAATACTAGAACTATTTAAAAGAGAAGAGGAGTGAACTAATTAAAACCAGAGCCTAAAAGTTTAATGCCCAAGCCCGTTTAAACCCATTATGTTCTCCCCTTTTCTTGAATTTTCTCATGGCTAGTTTTACTTCCAATCCTCTTTCCTCCTTTTGCACCACACTGGGTTATAAATAATCATCACACCCCACTTTTTACCCTTCATTCCCTAATTCATTTCAAAAATGTCTTCATATTTTTTAAACCACGTTCGGCGTTGACGCTGTTTATTCACAAACCACGATCGGTTTGATTAGGTTGTTACACAAACCTCACTCGACCTGAACTAAATTGGTACACAAACCTCACTCGGTCCGAACTAGTTTGTTACACGAACCTCGCTTGAGCCGAGTGAGGTTATCACATAAACATCACTCCATTAGAGTATTGTGCATAATTATTTCTTTCAAACGTAATCTGGTGTGGTTCGAAGATAGGGGCAATTTTGGGAAACCTAAAAATTGATGAAGTAGCGGGGTGTGAAAGGAGGAAAATGGAATGTGACAGCCTTCTCCTATTCCATCGTTCAAGCCTAAACTCAAACTCCACACTTCAGCCTTTCACTACTTTTTACCCTTAAAAACCATAACTTAAGTCGCGCAAGGAGACGCTTGGGATAAGCATCAGAGGCGATGACCAGTGTGGGGTCATGACGGAGGAGACGAGCAGCTCCTGACACACACACATAGATGAAGGAAGCTTTGCTTCTGGCATGAGATGGAGGTGGCCAATGACATGATCGCATGTTGTGATGGGCCTGGAGCTGGTTGACGAAGGAAGTGGAGTTCAGGCATTCGATTTAGGCATCACGGCAGTGGCGGCTGATGTTGGAAAAGGAGCATTGCAATTGATGCTTGGTTGTGTTGAATGGGAGAACACGTGAAGTTGACTACTGGCATGAGTGGCTATTAGAGGTGATTGACATGGTTCATCGACATGGGGACATGTGTTCACGATTTGGGCAGCAATGATGGAGAATATCACTTTAATTTTTGAATAGCGCAACATCGTCTAGAGCAGAATTCTATTCTTACATTAGTCATTGTGATAAGTTTTCTACGCTCAGAACTATATCGTTATAGCTTTCATATAAGATTTTATCCTAAATATTCGTTTGAATTGTTTGGTTGGATGGATAAATTTGATTGAATGGTTGTATTATTGGCTTTTGGATTGTTGGATATATCGCTAGTGGAATTTGCTAATTGTATTGGTTGGAAGTGTGGATTTGCAAATAGGACTCTGTTTATTTGCGAATTAAACTAAATATTTATTTTTACGTTGTTGCGTGTATTATATGGATCACCGAACTTCGATGAATCTTGACTCGAGTCACATGATAAATTTATAGTGTTGATTGGCTAATAAATATTCTTAGAGTAATCTTACTCAATAATTTATATATTCAGATATTTATTTATTTTCTTATTTTAAAATGATGTTTCATAAAGTTATGAAAATTTTATTAAGGTTTTTGAAATTTTATTGAAATTATTTTATATATAATTTACTAAATTTTGTTTTTATATTTATAAATACATTTTGAATTATAAATATAAATATAGCTTTCTTTTGGTTATAAAACTCTTTTCAAAGTCAATATTATATTAAATTATAGGATTGGAACTGTTTAAAAGGCAATAGTAAAACATAAAAACATTTCATGTAATATTTGAAATTAATAATATTATTTTCAAGTGATATTTTATTATATAGGCTATTTAAATATTTTTGAAAGAGTTTTCAAATCTTGGAAAAATATAGAATTTCATTTTATGGAATAATTAAATGATTTTGGATATGTTTTCAATATATAAAATCTCTTTTTCTACAATATAAGAATTTCAAATATAGCATCGTATAAAGGAAAATATTTTATTTCTAAGTTTGAGTATACAATGAAGGTTTTGGATTACATTCTTTGGTTTGAAATAAATATAATTTATTTTGAAATATATTTTATTTTATAAAATTATGAAGTGAGATTAAAGTAATATTGAATGATTTCAATACGAGCTATCAAATTTTGAGTATATAGTGAAGGTTTTGAATAATTAGTTTGAAATGGAAAGAAATCATTTTGGAGGTTTATAGATTTATTTTAATGTATCATTAGTTGTAGAAAAATTTGAAACGGATTTTGAAATAATATTTGATCTGCAAAGCAAGTTTGACTATTATAAATACACAAGTAAGATTAAGATGTGAATTTTTTGTATTTAAATCTTTATTTTGGAATTATATATTACAAGGTGAATGTATTATATAAATTACAATTTAATTTTGAAGTTTTAATAATTTATTTAAAATTCCCATTTAGTTATTTAAAATTATTCAAAAGTCTTTATGGTGACAATTTGAAGATTTAAAAGTATTATTATTAATTCGTTGAGGTTATAAAAGGGCATATATATTACATTAAATAATTTAATGTGAAAATTCAATTATTATAATGCAATAAAGTATCTTCTATTTATAAAATAATATTAATGCTTTCAAAGTGATGTATAATATTTTCTATATGTAATTGTTTATTTAAAATCATTTGTATATTTGAATTTTCTATGCAATGAGAAATATGAAAAAACGAAGTTATAATACGTTAGGTATGAGACTTCGGGTAATGTTTCTCCGGTTATTCTTTGGACTCGTTATATGGAATACTGAAGGGGCAAGTGTAGTATGTAAGCACTATGTATATATACTTGTAATACAAGTAGTATGGGACGTCGTTATGTCATATATTTTGTTATCCTTTGCTCGTGAATGACGCTCATACGAGGATTTATTATGAATGATAGGCTCACTACGGTGAGTCATATATGTAGCCATGTATCGACATTTGTATCATGCTATGTGTCGGCACAAGTATATAGCTATGTATTAGCTATTATATATATTTAGTATTTCTCTATCACTGTCCGACTCCCTTTCTATTGTGGGAGTGCACCATATCGGCTAGCATCCATCTTAGCAGCCTGATCGCAGTGGTTGCGCCCCGGACCTGTGACACCATAACCGTGTGTCGGCAATCTATATAGCCATGTGTTCGTAACATATATAGTCGTATGTCAACTACTATTCATTAGCATGTATTTTCTATTTATCTTTCTCAAGCATGTGTCGTCCACCATATTTTCATTGGCATGTGTCACCAATACTACATTTTTTGCTTATGGACGATTATTTGCATTGATACTAAAGATATTTTATTTATTCATATTTAGTGATATATTTAAGCAAGTAACGTGTAGCCTGATTATTCATGGTGATATCTCTTTATATATGTTTTCTGGATGTAGATGATGATTTATAGATATGGAAGATTCACCATTTGATGTTATTTTGTGATTTTTAATTTGATGAGTTTTTATATAGTGGATGACATTTTCATATTGTGTTTTATGGTGTTCTACATTATGTGATATTGGGTTTATTTGAAATAACAATATTATATTTATACCAGTATATACAGAGTTTCATATGTTTATTGTCCTTTGATTTAGATATAATCTGACCTATGTGTTATTTATATAATACTCGAGGTCAGTCCGAGACTTTTTAGGTATATGGACGGTATGACCAGCTTGTGTTGTTTTGAGCATAGAGGAGACTAGTTATTATATGGTGTGGTATATTATTTTATTTCGTTGTATATACGACATTGTGATGTATATCATACCTGAGTATATTCGGTATTATATATTATCTCCATAATTTTGGCTCTATGTTCTTTGTTATATACTTTATATAACGTATTTTTCTATCATGGAGGCATACAGGTTTATTGTTTTGTGCCGATACTGTGCATATATAGGTAAGTTATTTATTCAATGTTTTAAATACATACTTGTGTTAGTCCAAGGGAATATTCACGTATGTACCCCGTATAATCTCATTCTCCACATTATCTAACAGTATTACTCATAGTACTCTTGGATAGTATGCGTATAGAGGTGGGGTGTTTTAATTTAGTATCAGAGCAGGTTTAGAACAATACGTCATGTATAAGAGGCATGGTCTTGACCATATATGCGACTTAGAGCCCCTATCCCCCTGTGAGTGTTGGGTAGTTACCCTGTATTAAAGGAATTGTAGGAATACACGATGATTTTGGAGGACGTACTTGTTATTTCTTTTACTATATATATATATATATATATATATATATATATATATATATATATCTTATTCATATCTCTTTGTTGCGTTTGTCTCCCTATGGAATTTAAGTTGACGGTGGTAGTGGAATAAGGAAGTGTTAGCCAAAGAGTAGAGTCGACATTGGAGATGATAAATAAACTTCTTTGTGGCTTTGAATAGAGTAGCTTGATCCAACAAATATCAGAGTGTGCAGTGAATGCTAATAAATAGCTTTCCGCTGTAGGCATTAATTTGTTTAATGTATGCTTGGTTGTATTAATTTGTATTCATTTGGCCTAGCCTAGGATGTGGGAAATATATAGGAGCAGTCACTTAAATAATTATAAACCCACTTAGATCTAGACGGTGCTAAATATTAATATAAGCTAGCAGCTTATCAAAGTATGAAATGCTACGGGATGATAAAATTTGTTTAAGAAATAATAATAATGATGATAATAATGATAATATTACATTAACTAAAATGTAGTAAATTAAATTAAATTAATTGATTTCTTGATTGATAATATGGAGGAAGGATGTGTGATGATTTATATTGTTATTAACGATCGATGAATGGGATGTATGTAAGAGTAAAACAAACATGTTCACAAAATCAAGATAATGAGTTGATAAAATATGAAATTGATTTTATAAAATGATTGAAAATATTTTAACAGTTTATTCTGATGTTACTTTGTCCATTGAGTTCTTTCAATCACTTTAAACCTAAATAGTTTGCTGAAAATGCTAATAAAAAGGTAAATTTACACTATATTGGGATATATTGAGATATTACATTATTTCCCCATTTTTGATATACCCCATGTTGGGATGTAAATATATTTGTGATTATATTGTGTTTTAATTTTTTGGAACGCTCTCTGTATAGGGAAGACTCCGTGAAAAAATTCTGAGGAATCCGACACTTGGATTATTTTCACAAAATTTATCGTATGCGAAGAGTAGGTAGTTTTTATTTGAATCTGTTTAAAATCATAACATACAATGAGATGAGACGAGTTAGAGTGTAGGAGCCACATAGAGAATTGAGTAGTTTAAGTTTAAATAAAAGATCATAGATACGAAAAAGGGAATGAGTTGTATTACATCTCACTATAAGAAATTGCGAGGATCAATTTTCATAAGGGACAGTCTATAACAACCCTACTTTCTACACCGTAAAATAAATAAATTTGATTAAAATAAAAATGTTTAAATTCAATTTTTGATAATTATTATTTTGAAAATAAATTCTTTTCGGATAATAGTTTGAAATTACATAAATTGTTTTAATTGAGTATAAATTTTTTTGAAGAAATAATTGTTACATGATTAAAATAGTGAAAATAAATAAGTGGACATTGAATTGAATAAATTGTCCAGTTATCGAAATATAATTCATCGAATGAAGTGTAAATTAATTTAAATCAAATTAAAATTTATTTACAAACAAATACAAGAATTAGTTAAAAGAGAAGCGGACTGATTAAAACTAGAGACTTACTAGAGCCTAAAAATTTAGGTTGTGTTTGGTTTAAAAATAAATTTTGTATTATCGGTTTTCAATATGTATGTCGAATATGAGAAGAATGGAAGGACGACGGAGGGGTAAAAGAAAGGTAGATAGAAGGGCGAAGGGGATAGAGAGACGAAAAATGAATGGATTGTTTCACGTGCTTATGTTATTTCTCAAAACACGGAAAAAATTATTTTCTATTTTGTATGTTAACTTCGTTTTCTAAATTAGTCATTTTCGACAATATACATATGTCATGTGCATTTTTATATGGACGAAAAGCCAAAACTAAAAACAAAAAACCAAACATTAGGTCAAAGCCCGTTTAAACTGTTTATCTTCTCCCTTTTTCTAGAATTCTCATATTCTTACCTAAGTCCCAAACTCCACGCTTCAACCTTTCACTATTACTAGTGTGTAACCCGTACGTTGCACACGGTAATGTTGTTAAAAATAGTATTTTTATTTTAATTATCACTAAAAATATATTCTATGATGCAATACATGATAAATTTATTATGATATATTAATCATAAACTAAAATGACTTACAACGTTCAAATATAAAGTTGAGGGTTCAATACTCGCTAACTACATATCTCTGTAAAATTAATATCCTAAATAAAAAAATTATATATTAAAATTTTTAATACTACATATATGTTAATAATTTATGTTATGTGATATATATATATATATATATATATATATATATATTCTATGTATGAGTGAATAAGTAAATTCGCCATTTTATTAATATGATTGTTGTATATATATTGAATTTTCATCTTTTTAAAGGAATTATAAATTGATTAATGAATATTAAATAATTGAATTTATTTGAATAATTTGAACTAATGACTAACGTAACTAATTAAATATAAGAAGATAAATGTAAAAAAGTTGAAGAAAATTGAGAAGAGCTTTGTACAAATTTTCAATTGAGAAAAGTATAGATCTTATGGTTAGCTTATCTACATGTGAACTTTTGTTTTTGAATTTGGCATGTAAACTTTTATTCATTATTAAGTTTTCACTTTTAAGCATTTTTATCCATGCAGTTAATCATAGATTTTATGTTCTTATAAGAGGGTCATATTTACAACTTTGATAATTGCAAAATAATGTTACGTAGTATTTAGTTGAGTTGTGAGTTAGGTATAATTTGATAATGCGTTGAAAGTGAGAATGTTTATATAATCTATTTTTTATTGATGTAATCTGTACGTTCACACCGTAATATTGTAAAATATAAATTTATCTTTTAAAGGTGTTGAAAATGAAATTATGTTATGTAATGTACGATAAATCTTTTGGGATAAATGAATTAGAACTTCAAAAGAGTTATTATTATTTATGTATGTATACATTTTATGTTATATGATTTAAATATTTTCATATATTTGAATAAAGAAGAAATAATTTTATCATTTTTTTCATTTATATGAATATTGTATATGTTGAAATCCTTATATTTTTGGGATTTATTAGATGGATTAATAAATATTAGTTAATAATGTTTATTTAAATAGTTTAAATTTAAGACTACACAATTAGCTAAATATATGGACTTGAATGTAAAATATTAGAAGATAATTGAGAATGGTTTATAAGTAATTGTAAAAATTTAAAATTTTAGATATTTGAAGTTAATAGAATTTTATAGTGTAACATATGATAAATTCATTTAGTAAATAAATTATAAAATAAATTTATTATTGTGTTTAATTTGTATAATTTATGTTATGTGATTTATGTATATTTGCATCTAAATGATTTTTTTATACCAATTTGTTGATGCGCCTATAGTATATATATTGAAATTTTCATCTTTTAGAATTTATTAATAAATATTAGTTGACTAAGTTGATCGATTGGTTTAAATTTTGGATAATGTAGTTAATTTAAATGTGCGGACTATAATGAAAAATTTCATAAAAGAACCGTGGAAGATTTGTAAATTATTGCAAATTCTTTTCAAAGTGAGTTTTGAATGTAAAATAGTGTGAAAAGTGTAATATTATAATTGTAAATGGGTAAATAATAGAATTTTGAAAATAAAATATCTACTTAGAGAGAAGCAAGGAGAATAGAGATAATTCCTAAAAGTAAGGAGAAAGCTTTAAATTCTTCCACTTTACTATTATTTAATAGATTTACCTTAAATCCCAAATTGAACGCACGTAGAGAAAAAAATCGATCGAAGAAAAAAATGATTGAAGTCTCGTATGAAGCCATTTGCGATAAGCATCAACAGCGACGACCAGGGTGGGCTCATGACGAAGGAGGCGGGAAGCTCCTGGCATGCACGCGCAGATGAAGGCGGCTTTGGTTCTGGACCGAGCTAGAGGTGGCTGGTGACGTGGTCGCGTGTTGTGTGCGCTTGGAGTTGGTCAGCGATTGAAGTGGAGTTCAGGCATTCGATTTGGTCATCGTGACAGTGGCTACAGATGTTGGAAGAGGGGCAATTGTGATGGATACTTGGCTACATAGAATGGGAGAACATGTGAAGCTGAGTGCTAGCGTGAGTGGCTATTGGAGGTGATTGACATGGTTCAACGACATAGGGACACGTATGCACGAACTGGGCAACGATGATGGAGAAGAGAACTTCAATTTTTGGATGGTGCAACGACTTCCAAAGCAGAATTGGATTCTTGCGTTTGTCATTACAGTGAGTTTTCTACACTCAAAAGTATATCGTTATAGCTATTAATTTAAGATTTTTCCCCATATAGTTATTTGAATTGTTTGGTTGGATGGATTAGTTTGATTGAATGATTGTGATTGTTGTTGTTTGGATTATTAGATATATCGGTATTGGAATTGGTTAATATTGTTGGTTGAAAGTGTTGATTTGCAAATGGAACTCCATCTGCTTGCGAATTGAACTTAATATTTATTTGTATGTCGATGTGTGTATCATATGGATGATCGAAAATCAATGAAACTCGACTTGACTCATATGATAAATTTATAGCGTTGATTGGCTGATAAATATTCTTGGAGTGATTTTACTCCATAATTTATATATTTAGACATTTATTTAGTTTCTTATTTTAGAATGATGTTATGAAAAGTTTTGATTTTTTTAAGGGTTTTGAAAATTTATTGGAAGTATTTTATAAATAATTTTCAAAATTTTATTTTTATACTTATAAATAAAATTTGAATTATAAATATAAATATAGCCTTCTCTTTTCAAAATCAATATTATATTAAATTATAAGATCGGAACTATTTTAAAGGCAAAAGTAAAACTTATACCATTTTATAAAATATATTATGAAAATAATAATGGTACATTTAAGTGTTATTTTATTATAAAAGCTATTTCAATTTTTTTGAATGAGTTTTCAAACCTTGGAAAAAAATATAAAATTTTATTTATGGAATAATTAAATGATTTTGGATATGCTTTGAATATATAAAAATCTCATTTTCTTTAATATGGGAATTTCAAAGGACAAATTAATTTAAAGGACAATTTTTTTATATTTTAGCCTCAAGGACACGACCTCGATATTTTAACCACAAAAACAAACATTCTCCTAAAAATTATTCATAAGGACAAACATTCTTCCAAAATTATTCATAAGGACAAACATTTTTCAAAACTGCTATCGAACTAAAAAATGATACCTAAAAACTGCTACCAATAACTACAAACTGATACCTAAAAACTGCTATTAATAACTAAAACCGATACCTAAATAAAGTTGTCCTTCAGGCTAAAATATTGAAGATCTGTTCTTGAGGCTAAAACACTAAGAAATTTTGTCCTTGACAATAATTTCCTAAATTTCAAATATTCCAAAGCATAAAGGAAAATGTTTTTTTAATTAATTTGTGTATAAAGTGAAGATTTCAGATTACATTATATGGGTTAAAATAAACATAATTTTTTTATAATTTATAAAATTTATTTTGAAATAGTATTTTATTTTATAAAATTATGAAATGAATTCAAAGTAATATTAATTTATTTTAGTACAAGTTATCAAAGTTTCTGAGTATATAGTGAAGGCTTTGAATAATTGGTTTGAAATGGAAAGAAGTTATTTGTGACGTATATAAATTTCTTTTAAAGCAAATTTACTTATAGAAAAATTTGAAATGGATTCTAAAATAATATTTTATTTGTAAAGTGATTTTGAATGTTATAAATATGTAAGTAAGAATAAGAAGTGAATTTTTAGTATTTAAATCTTTGTTTTAGAATTATATATATTTATACACACACACACACAGACATACAAGGTGAATGTATTATTTAAACTAAAATTTAATTTTGAAGTTTTAATAATTTGTTTAAAAATCCCATTTAGTTATTTGAGATTATTCAAAAGGTTTCGTGGTGCCTATTTGAATATTTAAAAGTATTATTATTAATTCATTGAGGATTTAAAAGGGCTTATATAAATTAAATAATTCAAAGTGAAATTCCAGTTATTATAGTATAATGAAGTATCTTTCATTTATAAAATTATATTAATGCTTTCAAAGTGATGTATAATATTTTCTACAAATGTAAATTCTATTTCAAATCGTTTGTATGTTCGAATTTTTATGTAACGAGAAATCTAAATAAATGGAGTTATAATACCGTTTGATATGTGACTTTCGGTAATATTTCTTTAGTTATTCTTCGGACTTATTATGCAGAATACTAAAAGAGCGAGTGTGATGTGTAAGCACTGTATAAATGGATTAGTAACACGGGGTGGTATGGGACGTCGTTGTATCATTTATTAAGTTATCATTTGCTTGTGAATGACACTCATATGGGTATTTGTTATGAATGATGGGCTCGCTATGGTGAGTCATGTTTTAGCCGTGTGTCCGCATATGTATCGTGATGTGCGTCGGCACGAGGACATAGCTGTATGTCGTCTATTATATACATTTAGTATTTGTCTATCGCTATCAAGCTCAATTTTTGTTGTGGGAGTGAACTAAATCGGCTACCATCCATCCTAGAGGCCTGATTGTAGTGGTCGCGCCCTGGATCTGTGTTATCATAGCCGTGTGTTAGCAACCTATATAGCCATGTGTTGGTAACATATATAGTCGCGTGTCAGTAATGCGTAGCTCATATTGTGTCACCTAGGCCAGCTGTCTGTTACCATTTAGAGGCATGTGTAGAGTCGTGACCGAGTTCTTATGTTATCAAGCACACAAATGGATATGAGTCACGATGTCCGTCCAGGTAACCAAGACAAGAGGAATCAGGTTGGTGGAATATGTGTCATGTTCGCCAATCACGTGTGTAGTCTCCTAGAGTAAGTGCGTTGTCAGTCCCCCGTCTGGTTTTAGTCTGTGTGATTTAGACACATACTAATATTTATATTCTAGATGATAAGCTATGATTATACCCGAAACACTGTCCAGTGTATGATCAATCCTCATATCCTTCTTAGGCATGTGTCGCCAAATACCTTTTTCATTGGCGTGTGTCGCTAATTACTATTCATTGGCATGTGTTGCCTATTTTCTTTCTCAGCCGTATGTCACCAACCATATTTTCATTGGCATATGTCGACATTACTGTGTTTTTGTTTATGGATGATTATTTACATTGATATTGAGGATATCTTATTTATTGAGATTGAGTGAAAAATTTGCAAAAGTAACGTGTAGTCTGATTATACATGGTGATATCTCTTTCTAGATATTTTTTCGGATTTAGATGATAATTTATGGATATGGATGATTCACCTATTTGATGTTGTTTCATGATTTCTGATTTGATGAGTTTTTATATGGTTGAGTTCGTACTGAATTTTGTAGTGTTCTACATTATATGATATTTGGGTTTGTTTGAGCTAACATTATTATATTTATACTTAGTATATACATAGTTTCATATATTTATTGACCTTTGATTTATATATAGTCCGACCCATGTGTTATTTATGTAATACTAGATTCACCCCGAGACTTTTCAGGTACAGAGACAATATGACTAGCTTGTGTGTTTTGGGCATAGAGGAGACTAGCTATTTTATGGTATGGTATGTTATTTTGTTTTGTATATTCTCATTGTATGTATGACATTGTGATGTATATCATACCTATGTATATTCAGTACTATATACTTTCTCTGCGATTCAGACTGTTTCTTTGTTATATACTGTATATTATGTATTGTTCTGTCCTGGAGACACACGTATTTATTTCTTTGTGTCGATACTGTGTAAGTGTAGATGAGTTATCTATTCGATGTTTCAAATACGTACCAGCGTTAGCCCATGGGAATATTCACGTGTGTACCCCATATAGCCTCATTTTTTGTATTATCTTACTTTATTACTCGGTAGTAATCTTAGATAGTATGGTATAGAGATGAGTTGTTTACATGTATGTATATATATATATGGATATATGTATACATATATAATATTTTAAATAAATATACATATCCTAAGTAAACGTGAAATAAAATAGTTTTTAATATAATTCGACCAGTAATATATTTAAATTAAATAACATATTCATATGTATAAATATATTTGAAATTACTTTTACTTAGTCAAAAGTATTAAAATAAATATCGAATTAAAAAATTTCAATTGTAATTTATTTTGGTTGAATTGTTTTTAAAGTTTATTTTCTTTTATATTACCTAAAATTTTATGATATTTGAATAAAGATTATAATTTTGAATTATAAATGCTAAATTATTTACTGCTGAAAATACTGTGATTAAATACACATGCAAAACATGTGCGTGCACGTGCTTATACACACATACGATATATGTATGTATGTGTGTATTTATATGTATGTATGTGTAACGACCCGGTATTTCGTGCCATTCGCATCCGCACATGTCGGACTTGAATTGCTCAAAATGTCGGATTGTTAATTTATTATTTGGCAAAACTCAGCATAAATAGTAAATAAATAAATCAAAGAATCACAGGTACAGAGTGTTATAAAAATAAGCGGCGGAAATAGATAAATAGTAGTTCATGAAGCTACTATATAAACAACAGAGTTTGAAATAAAATACAACGGAATATCTCAAATACAATGTAATCTCGAATACAAACAGATGACAAGTCTGATCAAAACCACTATTCAGCTGTATGTGTGTGTGTGTGTACACACACACATACATATATCGTATGTGTGCACAAGCACGTGCACGCACATGTTTTGCGTGTGTATTTAATCACAGTGTGTGTGTGTCTATATATATGTATATGTGTGTGTGCGCGTGTGCGCGTGTGTGCGTGTGTGTGTATCTATATTTAATAATAGTTCTAATACCTTTGGAGTCACTTTTTTGGTGTCAGCGTGAACTACCAAAAACGCCATTAATACCAAATCTTAATATTACTTGAAAATAGGATCCGACAATTAAATTTCTTTTACAAATTCAAAGCGTCCGTCTTAGAATATTATCTGTGGTCTCCCGGAAATTTTGACAATAACAATTTAATAATTTATGTCAAAATTTAATTAATTTGACAATAATGTTAATAATAAATTTGAATTAAAATTAATAATCTTCTTTAAAATAAATATTTAAACTGATAATCTATCTTTAAAGGCTAATAAATTGTTTTATATTTGTAATGTATACATATCTGTATATATTATAAATAGATAATCTTTGTTTTAAATTTAATATATATATATATGCATGTTTTCTTATTCTAATATTTTTGATAAATTAAAAATTGTATTTAATGTGATATTAAGCTATTAAATAAATAACCATATGATTTTAATACTCAAGACAAAAACTTAATTATTTTAAATTGATTTTAGCTTAAGTTAAATTTAAATAAAAAGGATTGTTTTGTTCTTTTTAAATGTAGCTGATAAAATAAGTAATTTATTAAATAAGAGACAAATTCTTTTATGAATTATTTTAATTTAATAATGAGTTATATTTAAACTATATTGATAATGTAATATTTTTACAAATGGATTTTTAATATAAATAAAAATTGTTATCTTAAATTTATTTATATATATGTGTGTGTGTGTGTGTATTTTGATAGGAAAGCTATGATTTGTAAATTTGAAATAACATCTTTCAAATATGTTTAAAATAAAAAAAATCTTAAATATATTAAACACAAACATAAATCAAATGTATGATAATAACATAAGTATAAAAAACAATAAATGAATTAAGCATTGGATAGGTTAAGTCTAAAATAAAAAGAGAAGTAAATTTGTAAATTGTTTAAGTATAAAGAGTATATGAATATAAATTAAGAAACAAACCAAAACAAATGACTTAAACAACTTCATATAAAAAAATAAAGCAAAACCAGGTTTGTAAATATTTATAGCCTGTAAATAAATAAGCAAGACAAAGGAAAGAAAATAAAGCATAACCCGAAAAAGTAAAATATGTATATGACCTGTAAGTAATTATGAAGACAAGAACAAAGTAATAAATAAAAATGTCTATATACATGCATAAAGTATGTAAGCAAACCAGTTAAGGAATAAGTCAAAGAAAACATAAGCTGGCAAAGTAATCTAGTATGTATAGGCCTGTGAAGTCTTGTATGCTAGAACAAGCTAAGGAATAAGCAAAAAGAAGATAAGGAATGAACAGGCTGTAAGTATATATGTACATATAATATATAAATCAAAACAGGCAAGAATCTTATATAGAAAGTTTAGATTATGCTGCTAAGTTAAGTATCAACATGTACTAATAAGATAAGGTAAGCTAAGTAGGAAACATAAGGTACATTAACAATAAATGCTTCCAATTCTCAGCAAACAATTCAGTCAATTCGACAAGAATAAAAATCATTTCAGCCTCCTTTTGAAAAATCTGCCTGATAAAAACAAAAAGAAGATAAGCTTATACCGAGTAAACCCCTCCCCTATACAAACTTATCTTTCTATATATATACATATCTTCCAATTCATTCTAAACATATCAAACTAGAGAGAAATTATATTGCAAGCCTCTACATTTTTATACAAACTCAAATATAAACTGAAACCATTATTCAATAATAAGCAAACAAGATGAAATAAACAGGAAGATCAAAGCAAAAATATTTTACAGTTTCAGAAGTTCAAAACAGTTTTCAAAGCTCTGCCTTCATTCTTCGAATCTATGAGTAACATCACAAATTAAAAGTTTAAATTTGAGATATGGTTGCTTGTTTAATGTCTGAAATATGTATGGTTGGGTATATATATTGTTGGTGATATATTTCTGTATGTATGTGCATAGCTGTTACCTGTAACATTTTGTTCTTTGCTTCAAGTATCAGTTTGATTTAAAAATCATCATCTTTTTACTTACTTACTATTTGGATTTAGGACTTAAACAAAAGCTGTTTGGGTTAGCATAGATGGATGTTTAAAATTTATAGGTAAGTTAAATATAAACCTGGAAACAAAGAAACAACAGAGCAATCTTAAAAACAAGTCAAAATTTAATTGTCATGACTCATGAATTCAGGGATATGAATCTAATACTTAAACCAAGACTTGATTTTTGAAACTAAAATCGTGATTTTTAGTAGAGGAATTCGAGTGCATTTCCGGTTTAACAAGAAATTAGTATTTCTGATTTTTCTGGTGATCTTTGTGGTCAGGAGGTCAGGGGTTCTTTTTGGTGGTAGTCTAATGATCAGAGGCTAAGGGAAAAATGTCAGATGAATGATCATAGCTTTGGGGTGATGGCGACGATCAAATTAAGTGTGGAACCCCAGTTTTTAACTAGGTTGAGTTTTTGGTCGGTTCGATTTCTCCAGTTGATCGAGTGCAACATAACTCGAGGGAAGGAAGCAAAGAGGTTGGCGAAGGCTTTGCCGGAATTTTAGCAACTCTGGTGGTTGGAGCTACGTGAGCAACGGCGTTTCAGGTTTGAGGTGGTTCCAGTAATGGTGTTCCAGGTTTAAGTTTAAACTCTCGAATTTGATTTCGATTATGGGATGATGTTCTGGTGATCGTTATTGGGTGCAGTGATGTTTCCTGATGTGTGAAGATCACCGGAGATGGTTGGAGATGATCGGTGACCTAGGACATGTGCACGGTGCACTTCTGATGATGTTGGGTTGAGCAGGGTAGTGGACTCGGGTAATTCTCGAGTCATTTGAGGGTTTTCTCGTGTTTTGGTCAGGTTGGACTCGAAGAAGTTGAGAGGGGGTGCTGGTCTTTTGGGTATGTTGCCAGTTTTTTTAAACCTATCTGTGTTTTGTATATTAAAAGGAAATGTAAAATTCTAAGGCCAGATTTAAACAAGATTTAAAGAATCTGTCTATGTTTTAAAATCTAGAAATGAAATTTTAAAGCCAAGTTTAATCAAGATTTTAAAATCAAAAATTTAAATATAGGCTCAAACTAACTTTCCATACTGGTTTTAAAATGATTAAAGTTTAAGGAAAATTCAAAGTGTTTAAACCACTTTGAATGTATAAGTACATTTTTTTAAATAAACTGAATTTAAAATTACTTTTGTTTATGGAAGTAAAGATTTAAACAAAGGTTTAAATCAGGTTTAATTCTGGAATCAAATTAGTTCGAAACCTAGGTTGGAGATAATGAGTTTTAAAATTTTAAATTGTTTTAACAACTTTAAAGCATTTAAAGTATAAGTTAAACGATTTGAATCTAAAAATGGATTTGGTTTGAATTCTTTTAAAAAAAATCTTTTATAAGATAAGTATTCCTTTAACAGGAGATTTTAAGTTTTTTTAAATTCGTATAAACTTTGTTAAATTAAATGGGTATTCATTCTAAATCCTATATTGTGGAATAAAATTTTAAAGTATTCAAATGTTTTGTTAATAAAAATTTCAATCATAATTAATAAATGTTTTTTTTGTCTCAAAGTTAAATTAAGATTTAATGATTTGAAATTTATTAATGAGGTTAAGTAAGAAATAACTAGTTAATGTAATAAATTTTGATTTAGGATAAATGAATAAATGATTAAGGGTAAACCAATTTGTAATTAGAGATCATTAATTAGATAATTAAAGATTGTTTATTAATACTTAAAGATTTATTAATTAAGCAATTAAGTTGTGATTAGATAAATTAATCAAGAAATTGAGGAATTAATTACTCAATGTAATTAATTGGCTTTAAAAGAGATTAATTTAAGTTAATTAATTTAGTTTAATTAATCACTGAATGTTTTGATAAGTAATTGCTTAATGTAATGAATGAAGTATGATTACTTAGTGAAGTAATTCATGGATAATGACCAGTTGTAATTAGTTGAAGATGATCTACTAATGGAAGTAATTTGGGTTAAATTACTTTGTGTAATTAATCAAGGGATTAATTAAGATAAATTAATTAAGGAGTAATAAATTGAATGTAGTAATTAATGGATAATTACTGGATGTTATTAATCAAGGGTGATTATTATATGTGGTTTTGAAGATTTATTCCTTAATGTAATTAATTTAAATAGGATAATTATTAAAAATGTAATTAGAGATCATTAATTATTATAATTAATGTAGTTAAGAATTGATTAATTAGGGGATAATTAATCAATGAAGTAATAAAAATGTAATTGGTTAAGGATTAATTTAATTAATTATAGTTAATTAATTAATGAAGTAATTAAAGGTTAATTACTATATTAGGTAAGGATAATTAATTTGTAAAATAAATTAAAGAATAACTACTTGAATGTAATTTAAAGATAATTAATCAAGGATGATTAATTGAGGTGAATAAGTAGATGATGATTGATTAATAGATTTGTAATTAATTAGTGGTTATGTAAGCAAGATTTATATAATGAAGTAATTAATTTAATTTACCTTAAATTAATTAAAGAGTAAGTAATTAATTTAATTCATTTTAAATTAATTATAGTGTGATTATTAAATCCTTGCTTATATATGGATTGATTGTATTGTTTACTTTGAATAGATTGAGATCTCAAATATGAGATATATGAATACTATGTGATAAGTATGCCCTGATTTGTATGATGATAATATGGATTATCTGTTGTGATAGATTATCTGTTGATGTTGATTATCTATTATGATATTGTGAATTATCTATCTGTGTGTATATGGATAATTGAACTGATTTGTTTTAAACTTTAAAACAACTTGGCCTTAAAAGATACGTTTTGGATTTCGATGAGACCGGGATCGGGTTTTCCATATTTGGAAGTCCAAAAAGCACATCGATCAAAATTAACGATAGCTCGTGAATCTGAAGTGAAGATGAAGATTCAGAATGCAAGGGTTATCGTCGTTAACTCTGAGGGTGATTCCAAAATGAGTGTTACGAGATAATGCCTTCGGTTTCGTTCGAACCCGGAACGAACTTGTATGGATTGAATGCTTTCAGAACATCGTCAGGTGGGCGATGAGCATCCTAAGAGATGTGTTCTTTAAAGGTAATCGCAGCCTCAAGCCTCATCAACCGGGAATGGCTAAAACAGGGGATGCGCAGCAAGGTTAGGTGGGTCATGCCCAAGAAGGACAATATTTTCCCCTGTCAAGATGTCCCTTTTTATTCGGCTGTGTGGACAGTTGTGAGCTCCAACTGTCGGGGTTGTCTTGTTCAGGACTGTTCAGTAAGGAATGGTTCCAGCCTTGTGTTGTAGGGGGTCGGGAGTGATCCTCGGTACGTTGATCTAGGCCATGTACTGTGACGGGCGGTACCCCAGTAGCCCTGCCATTGTATAGAATCCACAATCCAATAAGTGCCAACGATTTTGATTGTATTACCCACTTTTGTGGCTAGTAGCTGGAATTTAATAATGTAACAATTTCGGCTATTTCATATTTACTTGAAAACCCTAGACACTATTATAATATCACAGAATTTCCTATTAAATGATTTGGTTAGCGTAAGGTAAAAACTTACCATGTTTATTTATGGGAAGTCTTACGTGATACC
This sequence comes from Allium cepa, assembly GCA_030765085.1. Lineage (NCBI taxonomy): Eukaryota > Viridiplantae > Streptophyta > Magnoliopsida > Asparagales > Amaryllidaceae > Allium > Allium cepa. The sequence continues at coordinate 360,248,738 of CM060934.1, forward strand.
TTTTGTTTTCAAATGTTTTTCAAAGTTAAGCAACTTTAACCTATTACTCATACCAGACCCATGTCTGACCCGGAGTTTATTTTTGTTTTTCATAAACTCTCGGGTACTCAAATTTTTACGAGTAGCCAAGGGATTCAGATTAGCTTTGACGAATTTTGGAGGAGCAATGGAGCAGGAGGCTTCAGCGTTGTAGATATATATACAGTTCCGCTGTGTTGGTATCTCTGTGTTGTATTGTATATTGAATTGTATAACTAGATAGGTGTTTATAACTGTCTAGAATGTGATGTATTATCTGTGTAACTCTGATTGATGTTGTATATTATGTAATACTTATGTGATTAATATAATTTATTCGTTCAGCTGTGAGATTCTGATGTTGTTGTTCTTTCTTCTCTATCTCTTCTATTTTCTCATCCCTTTCTTTCTTCAAGATGAAACGGATTTCTGTGGTCAGAAATGTGGGCCGTCACAGTTGGTATCAGAGCGCTAGGTTGAGTGAATACCTAGGCTCTTGAGTGATTTCTATCTTGAGAGAGCGTATTTATAATTTTAATATATAAATATATTTATATTTATTTCTACATATTTGTTGGGTTACCTGTCCGGGTTTTCCAATATAAGTTATAAAGGTGGATAGGGTAGTGGTGTGTGTAACACGACTACCAATGGTTGGAGTTTGAATATTTGAGGTTGGAAGTGTATCTGTCGAGACTGTAGACCTATTACCGTCACGAGTGAGCTTTGGATGGTGTAAGGATTTCATCAATCTCTGAAGGAAACCTGTTAAGGTTCGGAGTTCATTTTTGAAGCGTAAGTTTGGATAAGCTAGAGTTTGGACCCGTCGGTTTGGCATGAGCAAGTTCGGATATCTTGTTACCTCAGGATGTAGTAGCTGTGTGATGAGACATAGTGACTATGGATGTCTCCGAAGATGTTTCTTTGGAACAAGTTAGGAAGTGTGTCTGCTTTGGTGTTGTGGTAGTGTTAAGCAGGGTGTTTGTATCTGGGTTGTGGTCCGAGTTTCTCGAAGAGCTCTGGATTAGGAATTTCTTGGCATTCGTGTGTTGGCAAGGAAGTTTTTGACTTCTGCATCAGCAGTGGAGTTCAGAAGCAGCAGTGTGGTTCCGTTTCTTTGATGGATTGGCTAGATAAGTGTAGGTTGTTCGGTTTGGTAAAGAGAGAGCAGTTTTTCTTTGGAAGTAGGCTGGGTAGATCACAAAAGTGACTTGCGATGGCTGAGTGTTCTCTTGGGTTGTCAGAAGTTTTTCTGGATGTCTTCAGGAAGTTAGAATTTTGTCCGTGTCTAAAGATTGAGTTTGGTATCGACTGGATTCCAGGAGTGGTACCGATTGTTCAGCTTAGTAGTAGATGATTTTTGGGAAATGAGTTTGGTGAAGCAGCTCGGGTTTTTGAGGAACTTCTGAGTTTCTGTTAGGGATCTATTGAACCATAGTTCTGGGATGTGTTGTTCAGTTTGTGCTTGTGTTCATCATCAGCATTCTTATCTACTCAGTCAAGGTTGCACAGTGGAAGCATGGTGGCAGCTATTTTAAAGTGGAAACAACTAGATATTGCAGTGATTGGATTAGAGAGTTTCTACAGGAAATTTTTCAGGATCTGAGGCTAGATTGGGAGTGCATTTATTTTTGTTTTTTTCAGATGGGAGAAGTGAGATCTATTTTCTAATTTGGAATAGAGTTTGTGTTCCGAGTTTTGGTCGATCTTGGAAAGATCATTTTGTTGGATTGTCTTTGGTTTAGTTTGTTTCTAAGGACATCAGCAAGTGTTGAGCTGATCAGGAAAGATGTAGGCAGCACAAGTTCGTCCGAAGAGTTTTGTGGATAAGAGACGAAGGAATTTGGATTCCGAAGTCGGAGATTCGATTTTGGATAAATGTTTGGTTTCAGGATTGAATTGTCAGTTTGGATAACTGGAATTCGTTGTGTTTCACATATCTCTGAGGGAGAACGTGTAAGATCTATCTCTGATTATACAACCGGCAGTTCAGGGAATTTCGGTTGTTGAGTCGGACTTGAGTTTGGTCTGATATTTTGATTTGTTTTGTAGATCCAGATGAGTAGAAACTCAGTAGCTTAGTAATACTGATTGTTTGGATTCTGTAAAGAGAGTATCCCAATATTTATACTTGGGGAAACTCGAGAAAATTCTATTTAGAATTTTGTCTGGACAATTAGATTTGTAGATTGGATGAATTGGTTGCTATGGTTGCTAGCATATGATTGATGTATGCCTGTGTTTAAAAATTAAATCTGTAATTAGACTATTAAATTACCTTTGTTTTAATTCGGGGACGAAATTCTATTAAATGGGGAGGAATGTGATATCCCAGAAATTTTGACAATAACAATTTAATAATTTATGTCAAAATTTAATTGATTTGACAATAATGTTAATAATAAATTTGAATTAAAATTAATAATCTTCTTTAAAATAAATATTTAAACTGATAGTCTATCTTTAAAGGCTAATAAATTGTTTTATATTTGTAATGTATACATATCTGTATATATTATAAATAGATAATCTTTGTTTTAAATTTAATATATATAGGCATGTTTTCTTATTCTAATATTTTTGATAAATTAAAAATTGTATTTAATTTGATATTAAGCTATTAAATAAATAACCATATGATTTTAATACTCAATATAAAAACTTAATTATTTTAAATTGATTTTAACTTAAGTTAAATTTAAATAAAAAGGGTTGTTTTGTTCTTTTTAAATGTAGCTGATAAAATAAGTAATTTATTAAATAAGAGACAAATTCTTTTATGAATTATTTTAATTTAATAATGAGTTATATTTAAACTATATTGATAATTAATATTTTTACAAATGGATTTTTAATATAAATAAAAATTGTTATCTTAAATTTATTTATATATGTGTGTGTATTTTGATAGGAAAGCTATGATTTATAAATTTGAAATAACATCTTTCAAATATGTTTAAAATAAAACAAATCTTAAATATATTAAACACAAACATAAATCAAATGTATGATAATAACATAAGTATAAAAAACAATAAATGAATTAAGCATTGGATAGCTTAAGTCTAAAATAAAAAGAGAAGTAAATTTGTAAATTGTTTAAGTATAAAGAGTATATGAATATAAATTAAGAAACAAACCAAAACAAATGACTTAAACAACTTCATATAAAAATATAAAGCAAAACCAGGTTTGTAAATATTTGTAACCTGTAAAATAAATAAGCAAGACAAAGAAAAGAAAATAAAGCATAACTAGAAAAAGTAAAATATGTATATGACCTGTAAGTAATTATGAAGACAAGAACAAAGTAATAAATAAAAATGTCTATATACATGCATAAAGTATGTAAGTAAACCAGTTAAGGAATAAGTCAAAGAAAACATAAACTAGCAAAGTAATCTAGTATGTATAGGCCTGTAACAAGCTAAGGAATAAGCAAAAAGAAGATAAGGAATGAACAGGCAGTAAGTATATATGTACATATAATATATAAATCAAAACAGGCAAGAATCTTATATAGGAAGTTTAGATTATGCTGCTAAGTTAAGTATCAACATGTACTAATAAGATAAGGTAAGCTAAGTAGGAAACATAAGGTACATTAACAATAAATGCTTCAAATTCTCAGCAAACAATTCAGTCAACTCGACAAGTATAAAAATCATTTCAGCCTCCTTTTGAAAAATCTGCCTGATAAAAACAAAAAGAAGATAAGCTTATACCCAATATACCCCTCCCCTATACAAACTTATCTTTCTATATATACATATCTTCAAATTCATTTTAAACATATCAAACCAGAGAGAAATTATATTGCAAGCCACTTCATTTTTATACAAACTCAAACATAAACTGAAACCATTATTCAATAATAAGCAAACAAGATGAAATAAACAGGAAGATCAAAGCAAAAATATTTTACAGTTTCAGAAGTTCAAAATAGTTTTCAAAGCTCTGCCTTCATTCTTCGAATCTATGAGTAACATCACAAATTAAAAGTTTAAATTTAAGATATGGTTGCTTGTTTGATGTCTGAAATATGTATGGTTGGGTATATATATTGTTGGTGATATATTTCTGTATGTATGTGCATAGCTGTTCCCTGTAACATTTTGTTCTTTGCTTCAAGTATCGGTTTGATTTAAAAATCATCATCTTTTTACTTACTTACTATTTGGATTTAGGACTTAAACAAAAGCTGTTTGGGTTAGCATAGATGGATGTTTAAAATTTATAGGTAAGTTAAATATAAACTTGAATAAACCTGGAAACAAAGAAACAACAGAGGAATCTTAAAAACAAGTCAAAATTTAATTGTCATGACTCATGAATTCAGGGATATGAATCTAATACTTAAACCAAGACTTGATTTTTGAAACTAAAATCGTGATTTTTAGTAGAGGAATTCGAGTGCATTTTCGGTTTAACCAGAAATTAGTATTTGTGATTTTTCTGGTGATCTTTGTGGTCAGGAGGTCAGGGGTTCTTTTTGGTGGTAGTCTGATGATCAAAGGCTAAGGGAAAAATGTCAGATGAATGATCATAGCTTTGTGGTGATGGCGACGATCAAATTAAGTGTGGAACCCCAGTTTTTAACTAGGTTGAGTTTTTGGTCGGTTCGATTTCCCCAGTAGATCGAGTGCAACATAACTCGAGGGAATGGAAGCATAGAGGTTGGCGAAGGCTTTGCCGGAATTTTAGCAACTCTGGTGGTTGGAGCTACGTGAGCAACGGCATTTCAGGTTTGAGGTGGTTCCAGTTATGGTGTTCCAGGTTTAAGTTTAAACTCTCTAATTTGATTTCGAGTATGGGATGATGTTCTGGTGATCGTTATTAGGTGCAGTGATGTTTCCTGATGTGTGAAGATCACCGGAGATGGTTGGAGATGATCGGCGACCCAGGACATGTGCACGGTGCACTTCTGATGATGTTGGGTTGAGCAGGGTAGTGGACTCGGGTAATTCTCGAGTCATTTGAGGGTTTTCTCGTGTTTTGGTCAGGTTGGACTCGAAGAAGTTGAGAGGGGGTTCTGGTCTTTTGGGTATGTTGCCGGTTTTTTTAAACATGTCTGTGTTTTGTATATTAAAAGGAAATGTAAAATTCTAAGGCCAGATTTAAACAAGATTTAAAGAATTTGTCTATGTTTTAAAATCTGGAAATGAAATTTTAAAGCCAAGTTTAATCAAGATTTTAAAATCAAAAATTTAAATATGGGTTCAAACTAACTTTCCATACTGGTTTTAAAATGATCAAAGTTTAAGGAAAATTCAAAATGTTTAAACCACTTTGAATGTTTAAGTACATTTTTTAAATAAACTGAATTTAAAATTACTTTTGTTTACGGAAGTAAAGATTTAAACAAAGGTATAAATCAGGTTTAATTCTGGAATCAAATTAGTTCGAAACCTAGGTTGGAGATAATGAGTTTTAAAATTTTAAATTGTTTTAACAACTTTAAAGCATTTAAAGTATAAGTTAAACGATTTGAATCTAAAAATGGATTTGGTTTGAATTCTTTAAAAAAAATCTTTAATATGATAAGTATTCCTTTAACAGGAGATTTTAAGTTTTTTTAAATTCGTATAAACTTTGTTAAATTAAATGGGTATTCATTCTAAATCCTATATTTTGGAATAAAATTTTAAAGTAGATTGTTTCAAATGTTTTGTTAATAAACATTTTAATCATAATTAAGAAATGTTTTTTTTTAATCTCAAAGTTAAATTAAGATTTAATGATTTGAAATTTATTAGTGAGGTTAAGTAAGAAATAACTAGTTAATGTAAAAAAATTTGATTTAGGATAAATGATTAAGGGTAAACCAATTTGTAATTAGAGATTGTTAATTAGATAATTAAAGATTGTTTATTAATACTTAAAGATTTATTAATTAAGCAATTAAGTTGTGATTAGATAAATTAATCAAGAAATTGAGGAATTAATTACTCAATGTAATTAATTGGCTTTAAAAGAGATTAATTTAAGTTAATTAATTTAGTTTAATTAATCACTGAATGTTTTGATAAGTAATTGCTTAATGTAATGAATGAAGTATGATTACTTAGTGAAGTAATTCATGGATAATGACCAGTTGTAATTAGTTGAAGATGATCTACTAATGGAAGTAATTTGGGTTAAATTACTTTGTGTAATTAATCAAGGGATTAATTAAGATAAATTAATTAAGGAGTAATAAATTGAATGTAGTAATTAATGGATAATTACTGGATGTTATTAATCAAGGGTGATTATTATATGTGGTTTTGAAGATTTATTCCTTAATGTAATTAATTTAAATAGGATAATTATTAAAAATGTAATTAGAGATCATTAATTATTATAGTTAATGTAGTTAAGAATTGATTAATTAGAGGATAATTAATCAATGAAGTAATAAAAATGTAATTGGTTAAGGATTAATTTAATTAATTATAGTTAATTAATTAATGAAGTAATTAAAGGTTAATTACTATATTTGGTAAGGATAATTAATTTGTAAAATAAATTAAAGAATGACTACTTGAATGTAATTTAAAGATAATTAATCAAGGATGATTAATTGAGGTGAATAAGTAGATGATGATTGATTAATAGATTTGTAATTAATTAGTGGTTATGTAAGCAAGATTTATATAATAAAGTAATTAATTTAATTTACCTTAAATTAATTAAAGAGTAAGTAATTAATTTAATTCATTTTAAATTAATTATAGTGTGATTATTAAATCCTTGCTTATATATGGAATGATTGTATTGTTATCTTTGAATAGATTGAGATCTCAAATATGAGATATATGAATACTATGTGACAAGTATGCCCTGATTTAAGTATGATGATAATATGGATTATCTATTGTGATAGATTATCTATTGACGTTGATTATCTATTATGATATTGTGAATTATCTATCTGTGTGTATATGGATAATTGAACTGATTTGTTTTAAACTTTAAAACAACTTGGCCTTAAAAGATACGTTTTGGATTTCGATGAGACCGGGATCCGGTTTTCTATATTTGGAAGTCCGAAAACCACATCGATCCAAATTAACGATAGGTCGTGAATCTGAAGTGAAGATGAAGATTCAGAATGCAAGGGTTATCGTCGTTAACTCTGAGGGTGATTCCAAAATGAGTGTAACGAGATAATGCCTTCGGTTTCGTTCGAACCCGGAACGAACTTGTATGGATTGAATGCTTTCAGAACATCGTCAGGTGGGCGATGAGCATTCTAAGAGATGTGTTCTTTAAAGGTAATCGCAGCCTCAAGCCTCATCAACCGGGAATGGCTAAAACAGGGGATGTGCAGCAAGGTTAGGTGGGTCATGCCCAAGCAGGACAAAATTTTCCCCTGTCTAGATGTCCCTTTTTATTCGGCTGTGTAGACAGTTGTGAGCTCCAACTGTCGGGGTTGTCTTGTTCGGGACTGTTCAGTAAGGAATGATTCCGGCCTTGTGTTGTAGGGGGTCGGGAGTGATCCTTGGTACGTTGATCTAGGCCACGTACTGTGACGGGCGGTACCCCAGTAGCCCTGCCATTGTATGGAATCCACAATCCAATAAGTGCCAACGATTTTGATTGTATTACCCACTTTTGTGGCTAGTAGCTGGAATTTAATAATGTCACAATTTCGGCTATTTCATATTTACTTGAAAACCCTAGACACTATTATAATATCACAGAATTTCCTATTAAATGATTTGGTTAGCGTAAGGTAAAAACTTACCATGTTTATTTGTGGGAAGTCTTACGTGATACCTTTTGTTTTCAAATGTTTTTCAAAGTTAAGCAACTTTAACCTGTTACTCATACCAGACCCATGTCTGACCCGAAGTTTATTTTTGTTTTTCATAAACTCTCGGTACTCAAATTTTTACGAGTAGCCAAGGGATTCAGGTTAGCTTTGACGAATTTTGGAGGAGCAATGGAGCAGGAGGCTTCAGCGTTGTAGAATATATACAGTTCCGCTGTGTTGGTATCTCTGTGTTGTATTGTATATTGAATTGTATAACTAGATAGGTGTTCATAACTGTCTAGTATGTGATGTATTATCTGTGTAACTCTGATTGATGTTGTATATTATGTAATACTTATGTGATTAATATAATTTATTCGTTCCGCTGTGAGATTCTAATGTTGTTGTTCTTTCTTCTCTAACTCTTCTATTTTCTCATCCCTTTCTTTCTTCAAGATGAAACGGATTTCTGTGGTCAGAAATGCGGGTCGTCACATTATCAAACCTTAATATAACTTGAAAATAGATCTAACAAATAAAGTTTTTTTTTACAAATTAAAAATGTTCATCTACAAATACTATCGAATCTTAATATTACTTAAAAATAGAAGCTAACGAATAAATTATTAATTAATACTATAAATAAAAATTCAAACTTAACAAAAATCAGATGTTGCAACTTAGATTTAAAAGTTAAAATAACAACAAATGATTTCAATGCAAAATTATGGTTAAATATTTCTACAAATCAATTTATTTTGAATGTACTAAATATATACAATTTGTAGAAAAACAATTTACGCGTGAAACGCGTGCCATAACGTTCGCGGACGCATGCGTGTTTGTATATATATAATTATAAATTAATTATAATAAAATTATTTAATTACTAATAAGAAATAAATATTCTAATTGATAAAACCAAATTAAGATATCTATTAAATAATTGTAAAGAAAAAGAAATTCTAGCTCTCACGTTAATTCTAGCATTTTTCTCAACTCTCCTTAACTTTCTCTTGATATTTATTAATATTTTATTTCAAAGAATTGATACAATTTATTATCTTTGAATTGTTTATAATATTTTATTAATTTTACGCTATCGATTTACATTCAAACACCTACGCTTTCTTTTTTCTACTATTATTTTCAAAGTTCTCAAATTTCATGTTCAAATTACATTTAAGTCTGTATATTTAAATTCATTAAATAGTTTAACTACAAATTGTTAAAAAAATTAATTAACAATTATTTATTAATTTATCTAATAAATAATACAAATAACAATGTCAACAAATATATCATACTCATTGTAATAAAATAGTATAAACTAAATTTTCATTCAGGTATAAAATAATATGGATCACATAAAAGATAATAAGAACACCTTTAATGTATAATTACTTACTTTAATAAATAATCAATTAATTAAGAGAAAGGTTTAAAAATTACAAATCATCTTGGTAATTATAAAAATTTCATCTCCACTCGTTAATTCTCTTCGATTTTTTTTGAACCTATATAAATTATCATTTTATAGTTATCCAAAATATTATGTTAATTTTTTCTATGATTTTATATTCATATACCGAGATTCTATGGTTATTTACAAAGTTTTCATGAATTTTATATTATTATTTTACATTCAAAACCATGTATATGTATTACTTAGACACTATAAATTCATACTGTATAAATAATTTCAAGTGATTAATAATCACTAAGTTCTTTGATAATTTACAAACAAAATGACAATTTCAATTTGCATGCCACATTCGCAGTAACCAAATGGTAAAACAGGTATATTTTTCTACTACAAAATTATATGAATCACTTAACAAAAATTATATGCATAAACAATAATAAAAAGTTTAATTGATGATTATTATATAGAACATTGCATAACAAAATTTTATTTAACAATATTTAAAGTATGAGTACCATGTTTTTATAATATTAGCATGTGCAATGCATGTGATACATTCTACTACTTTATTATTATTATTATTATTATTATTATTATTATTATTATTATTATTATTATTTACAACTTTAGTAAATTACAATTTTTTTTCCTATCATCTTATATTACATTTAAAATTCTTTTCAATACCGATTTTCAGATTAATATCTAAAACCCATCATCATACAGATGTCCAGGTGTGCATGTGCATAAGCACACAGAAGATCACGAATTCACTTAATATTACTTCAAAATGGAAAATATTATGCCAATATTTTTCTTTAAAATTTATTACATAAATAGACACTTACAATTGTTTCACATATATAGATACATCAGTAATAATTAACGTATGATTTCTTAATTTCAAAATATTAATTAAACTTATTTTAAAATTAGATAAAATATTTTAAAACATATAATTTTGGAACTAATAATATAACTTTATCTATTTATATATTTTTAACGTAGAAATTGATAAAATAATATTTTTAACATTTAATTTCCTTAAACTTTAGAAATATTATTGTAAAACTAATTTGAAACGAAATATATCATTTTAAATGGTTACAATACGAAAATAGTGAATAATGATTATTTTTAACTATTCGAAACAATATTTTAATATATTTTACTACGAAACATAACATCTTAACATGCTAAAAGCAAAAAATAATAATGACAATTTTCCTATTAATTCGTCTATATTTATTTAACAAATATAAATCGGTGAAATAATATACTTAATGTTATGAATTTCAAATTATTTTGTAATCCAAATATATTATTTTAGATATTTAAAATTTAAAAAAATACGGGTACTTATAATCTATTCTGTCAGTGTATTAAATTAATTAATATACATGTTTATCTAAGTACTGATCTATTAAATAATAGTAAAATAGAATAAAATATATTTTTCTCCTTAATTCTTTTTTTTTAAGATTTCTTCCTTATTCTCTCTATTGATTTTTCATGAAGCTTCTCACTATTTGAGTAAGTCAAAAATGAAATAGTACGTCCTTTGTTATCTTTTATTTCATACACGCGCACGCACGGATATATATATATATATATATATATATATATATATATAGTTTTATACTCTCATCTAAATCTAATCTAAATATTACGTATAATCTAGAATATAACTAATAAAACTTTGAAACGTAATGTTATTTTGAAACTAATTTAAAAATATATTTCACTGTGAATATTTAGAATCGAAACCCAATAGTATCTATAACTATTTATAACTATTTAGACATATAAATTATTTAAGTATGATATTTAAAATGCAACTGGCTTAATTTGAGAAATATTATTTTAAATTACTTTATTACTTTACAGCAATAAAAATGTTATGTTAACACAAAGATACGAAAATAACAATACAATTTTTCTATTAATATATTTGTATACTCATTAACTATGCATATGAATTAATTAAATACTATACTTAACGTGTTGTTTATTTAAATTTCAAATGCATTTTTCTAGAATTATTTTAAATTCAAACGTATATATTTATAATCCAAAATAATAGTAGATATAATTTTTGGTAATTTATTCTTATGTAACTTAAATTATTGATAAAATGATTTATTAAATATATTATATTAAATAATAGTAATGTAGAATGAATTATATCTCACTTATGAATTATGAGAATTAAAGTCAATTATTATTTCGATTTTTTATTTTATATCAAGATCACTATTATTTATAGTTCATGATTTTTACGATTATTAATAAGTCTGTCGTTCATTCTGACCTACATTTTGTTTGAGATTTAACTTCAATTATTTTACATTCAAGTTTGTACTGTTATTTTCGTTCTTAAATGATATTTAGTAATAATAAACATGCAAAATAATGAAAGCTCTCTTTATTTTTCCTTGCCAACTTATATTAAAATATAATTTACAAGTTATTTGGAATGTTCTCTTTAATTCCATTTAACTAAGCTATATTTAAGTTATGGTGTTATTTTTCGTCCGAAAATGATATTCTTTTGTAGACTAACATGTACCCGATATTTAAAAACACACAACTTATATAAATATGTGTTTAACTGTAACGACCCAATATTTTCAACCATTCGCATCCGCACATGTTAGACTTGAATTGCTCAAAATACCGCGTTGTAAATAAAAATTTGGCAAATCTCAGAATATACAGTAAATAAATAATCACATATCACATACACAATATTTAATAATGCAACGGAAGTAAAAGTGACAGTAGTTCATGAAGCTACTATATATATAAGATACATCAGAGTTAAACAAGATACAATAGAAGAGTAACAAGATACATCAGGTACAAATTAGAACATATCATTGAAATCACTAGATACTGAAAGCAAAATAGATGGCTGGATCTTCAAGCAAAGCTCCAACTCCGAAGGTGAGTCTTAAATGCTGATTACTCAGTCTGACCTGAGCGTAAAGCAAAACACAAAACACTCGAGTCGGGACATAAATACTTATGAACTGTAAATCAACAAGTGAACAGTAACAAAAATGCATCGGTAACTCATAGGATGCTTGGGATCGCCTATCCTTTAAGGATCCGTTAAACTATTTATTATGTAGTAATATTGCGCTATTATAATAATGTCTACAGTAAAATAAACTTACTTTTAAATAGCGTTAAAGGGTTACCCATATAGCCCTTAACACGTAATAGTCCCAGTAGTCCATCCAGTATCAGCGTACCTCCAGATCGGGAGGCTACCCTAAATACTCCATGGACTATGGAAGAAAAACAAACTCGTAGTAAAGCTCGCTATGGTAGGTGACACGGCACACAAGGCAATGCCAGGGTAGATATACTAATTACGAACACGGGCTCGTGGTAACGTAGCAGCCACTACGTCTACCTCGGAACACACTCCCAATCAAAATCGGAGGATGACCATCAAATCAACCACAAGTAAGAGTATAGTATCAAAGAAATGTGTCCGATAGGAGGAATGACCTCACTTGGCCCAAGATCACTCCTGTTTTAGCCACCTTATGCCAACTCACGGGAGTCGGGTTCACGTTCATACCTCAATAGGATTGTCTCCACCATCCTACTTCATTCTGGAATCTCCACCGCGTACACAGTTGTTAAAGTGGTTTTCGGAGTTGGTAGAGAGTATGACAACTTCTGATCCCGGTCTCTTTAACAACCAATCGTTATTATAACGCCGTGGTCATTTCAATTATACTTCAAAAAATCAAATCATTTCATTTCAAAACTATATCGCTTCCAAAATAGTTTATACTTAGAAACCAAAACCATTTTTATTTCAAAACTATATTCAAATAAAAATAGTTTATACCTCGAAACCAAAACCATTTTTATTTCAAAACTATATTCAAATCAAAAAAGTATATCATTTCCATTTCAAACATATATTCATCTTTCAAAAATCATAATACTTTCAAAGTTATAACTCTTTCGAAACCAAAATACTTGAAGTCATTACACTTTTAAAATCATAACATTTCGAAATCATACATTTGAAATCATGAAACATTCCTTTAATTCTTTACAATTACAATTTATTCAATTAAACCCTATCAACTTCAAATATAGATTTGATCCACAAAATAAACTATTAAATATTTAGTATACTTCAAAGCTTTAACATCCCACATTTCAAAACTAAATTTTATAATTTCATATATTTCAAATTTAACTTCATTATTACTTAGTTTTGAAATGTTCATTTCATAAATCCAATATCATTTAAATAAACCAGAATTATAAGTAAACCAAATATCCTTTCATACTAATATAAACTTCAATATTCATTTATCAAATAAATGGAATAAATCAAAATCAAATATCATTCCAAATTCACGTTCTTTATCAAAATAAAGATCATGTCATTCAAAACAATTTCAATCATTAAAATATCATATCCTTTCAAAACCTCATTATCATTCTTAAATTCAAATATTCAATTTTAAATATCATTTTTTAAAATCATAGATATCATTTAAATATCATTTCAAAACACATCACAAATTTTCATCCAAATCATTTCATTTCATTCAACACATAACCAAGTAAACTTTATTTAAATTCAAATTCAATTTAAATTCCATAAAATTCAAGTCTAAATATTAAAATATATTTAAAATTCTTTAAATTTCACAAATAATCAATTCCAAAAGTTAAATCATTTAACACTTTAAAATATAACTCAAACAGTATTAAAATCTATAATATTTCAAAACATTGTCAAATTATAGCAACGACAACATTTATGATATCGTAGCTTATAGTTTCCAAAATAGTTTAGTTCAGGAACAACGGTATTTATAAAATGCCGTAGTAGGTATTTAGTTATTTCAAACATAGTTAAATTCAAAAACAACAGCACTTAAAAATGCTATCATAAGACCACAGCATTTTTGGAAATGCTATTAATAAAATTCCAGATTTTATTATAACTTCAGAAACATTAACACTCCAAATTTTTGTTATTTTAAACTTATAAATCATATTTCTAGACTTCAAAATTTCACATTTAAATAATTTTAACATATGATTTATCACAACAACATTTTATAATTAAATATCCAATTTAAAACTCAATTCATATGTCAAGTCAAAATTCACTGTTTTCTTAACTTATTAATTTAACCAAAACTTAACATCATAATTCAAATATCATTTCAAAACTTTAAATTTAATTTCCATTATTTACTTGCATTTTAAAAGTAAAATTTAAAGTCAAAAATCACATTTACTTCAAATTTACATACTTAAATTCACGATTCAAATCTTAATATTTAGCTTTCTAAAAATCATAAAATATAAATTTTTAAATTAAAATTTCATACTTTTAAAAATACATATCTATATAAAAATCATTTAAAAATATACCATGGGGTATGTATAAAATTTTCTAACCTAGGTCAAGTGATACAGATATGTATCATTTGGTCAATCCGCAATTTAAAAAGAAAACCCGGGTTCTATTATTTCAAACCCGCAATCCTAAGTCAAATAAAATACAATAAAATCACTTGAGCCTATCATTTCAGTTTATAATGATTTTTTCCTATTCTAATGTCCGTTCGGGTATGTATCATTTCAATACATAGTGATTCTACTCTAACAGGGAACTTGCAGGCTGAACATATGCATAAACAATATAAACAATTAGACTAACATGTCAATGTCACAATATACTGTCATAAATCATATGTCAGGTGATAATTAACAAAGTTAACATGGTAATAACATGAAATAACATATCATATAATCATCATTTACTTGCATAAACATTTTAAATTACTAATCACTTGTCATTCATTTACCATTTCATAAGTAACAATGTCAGAGTGAGAAGGACTCACCTTTATCAAAGCTAGAGACCAAAACAACACACACAAGAGCGATTCCAAAGGCACGACAAGCACGATACAGCACGAATTTTGATTTGAATGAATGGAGAGCCTTGATATTGATCTTGTAAACAACAAATAAAACAAGACCATATAAACATAAATATTCCACACAAAACAACATTGAAACAATTTGAAATAAAAAACAAGGAACAAGATGACTTGACCTTGCTTACACCATTCAAGTGCTCGGCCATAGAGGGTTCTTATGCTCGGCTATGATGGACATAGGCTCGGGTTTAGCATTATATATGCACGCCAACATGGGTAAGTGAAGTGTTGGAGTTACAAAGTGAAGAATACATAGGGTCATGGCAAAAGAAGAGGGTTTGGTGCATCACTAGGCTCGGCCATGTCAAACTTGAGCTCGGACTAGCATGGTTCAGGTCAGCTCAGTACTGAAGTTGCGGCCAAAGGTGGTGTACTTGCTGGTGGTGATGGCTAAGGTGGTGGCCGAGGCAAACTGTGAAGGGTATGGTGGAAACTATGGTCGGCTAAGCATGTTTTTAAGGAGTTTTTGCAACTTTTTATGGTGCTAGCATCAATTGGATGGTCACGGCTAGTCTTGATCAGAGGAGGAGGAGGTCAGGCCGTGGATGGTGATGAGGAGGAACTGATGTGGTGGTCGGTGAAGGTGGTGGAGGGGTTAGGCTGAGCAAACCTTGAAGGGATCAAAGGCAAAATCAATAAAATGAAGAAGAAAAGAGAGAAGCCATTACCAAAATTTTCTTTGATCTGAAAATAGCCGTGAGTTGTGTGATGGTGAGAAGTTTCTAACGTGAAATACAAAGAAAATACATGGCTAACCAAAAAGAAATGGACGGCCAAACAAGAAAATGAAGAGTCAAAGAAATGAAAAGACAAAACAAATGAAGACAAAGAAAATGAAAGGCCTTGACTCTTTGAATTTCTAATTTCTTTTAATCAAAATAAACAAAATAAAAATCAGTAAGTAAAAATAAAAGACAACAAAAAAATAAAGTGAAAAGAAAATAAAAATTATTCTTAAGAAAAATAAAAAGTAAATAAAGAAAATAGTTTAATATATTGAAACTAGAATTTAAAATTGTAAACAAATACAATAAACATTTGAAAATTATAACTACACTTTTAAAATGTTTTAAAAATAAAATACATGCATAACATGTCATGTTACACATATACACAAGTTAGAACATGATACGACAAACAAAAATATTATTTTTATAAATTAAAATAAACAATTTTGTTAAATACAACAATTTACATACAATGGTGTAAATGCATAACTTTCACAATATTAATCGGATTTCAACGAAATGAAAAGCAGTATACTTGAAATTTTATTTATTTTCAAAATAAAAGATAAAATTCAAAAATCCATATCTTTAAATTTTTAAATTTAAAAGTCAAAGTTTGACAATATTGACCAAAATTCATTTTTCTGAAAAATATTCTATTTATTTATGTTTGGAATTCTAATTTACATAAAAATCAAAATTTATATTTGAAATAACAAAAATTTATTCAATTTAATAACTAAAATAAAGTTTTTAAATCAGAAATTTCAATTAAAATAAAATATACAGTTAAAATAATGACAAAATACATAGTTCTTAGTTAACATAGCATATTACATTGTACGTCAAATATTTGACTATGTATATTTGATATTTTCTTTTACAACATTATCGTGTGGAATGCACGGGTTACACGCTAATTAAGTATGAAAGACTAACACACATTGCATTTTCTTTAAAACAAACAAGCATAACAGTACTATTGTTGCTAAATAGAAATATAAGTAACATGACTGTAATTTTTCTCCTCCTGTACAAAATGGAAAAACAGACTGGGCATTTATTTTCTAAGTTCAAAGGCATAAAACATGGCTACAACTAAACGTAAGTCTCAATCTGTAAAAAAAAGTTCAGTCTTTACGGTTGCTCCAAGAAGTATAATGACTTCGAAAAGTATTACATCCATCAGCATCTTTTTTTTCTCTTCTCTGTGAAAATAGAGGTTTTTTATGGCAACTTCTTTCACTATAATTTTATATTATATATTTAATTGTATTATTCAAAAAACCACTTTCTCTTTCTTTCCGCTGGACGGTCTTCTGTCACTTCATCTATTTCACAAATACACTTTTTTACAATGGGTAACATGATTTTTCGAATCGATATGTTTAACTGAATAATAACAACACTGTCAGTACTATCAATTGTTAGGTAACATTTTATTATTCTAATAATCATCATATAACAAGAAAACTCACTCCTAATAAGTCCTCCAGTGTATTTATCTTTTTCTGAAGCTTTAAGCATTGCTTTTCCTCCAGTGTTGCCATCTGAAAGCTCAAATCATAGAAACCTTCCAGTTTAATTTTCTATTTAGCATAAGGACCGCTGGACCTATTACATACAAATATATAGGATCAATATCAATTCTATATGCACGTAGAATACAATGAAACGCAAAGAATGAAAATACTTTATTAATTACAGATAAACGCTTGCTCATTCAAAATCAGTTAGCTTACGTAGTGGTTAATAATATTACTCGTTATATAACAAGTAGTAGAATCATCCATTGATTATATTGTAAGTTACTCATTAAAGACAGTGAGAGTGTGAGACTATTAGACAAACATATTTATGATCTAACCAATGCAGGAAGAAGTGCGAACAATTCTTAACTATCAATGCTCACCAGCAAATAAGGAATGCATGGTTGAATACTCCTAACCAGTGCAGGAACTCATATTTGTGAGCGTAAAACTCCGCTCACCTCTAAATGCATTTAATCATTTAAAAGTTAATGTCATAAAAATTATTAAACGGACATTAGATGATATGTTTGAACTATAGATTAATCGTTTAGATATGAATTACTCAAAGATTAATCAGTACTAGGGTTAAGATGACGTATTTTTTGATAAAGTCTTAGATATTATCTCAAAAGAAATTCTATATTGAATTATAAAATGTTCATGGATCGTCCTTATGGCCTCTTTTCTTTGGCTTTGAGGCTGCTCGCTTAGTCTCGGCATTGGTTCTCTTTGGCTCTTCGTCTGCTTCGGTTGGGTGTTGGTCCGGTTGTTCTCTTGTATTATTTTGTTTTTATTTTTAATTTTTTCTTTTTTCCTTTTTGTTCGCTTTAGTTACCTGCCAGCCTTGTTGGCAGCTTTTGGTGCTTGTTCTATTTAATTTCAATATAAAAAAAAATGTCTCAGTATTTAACAGCGTGAACTATATTTTTCACTTTGAAGGCTACCTAGACCAGTTTTACAACATTGGTGTTTAGTTTTAGGTTGATTTTTGTGCACGCTAAGTGAAAATTAGATTCTTTTATATATTATTGTTTAATATGTTTTTTCTTGTCATGGATAAACCTAAACGCTGCGTAGAATTGATGCGTATATAAGCTTAAAGACATCAATCAAACTGGGATTTTTGTTTGAAGTGGTGAGTTGTATAAATAGTAAAATATATAACAGAAAAATTGAAATTCAATTGAGATGCTTCAGTGTTGTACATTTTGAGACACATTAAAACAATAAAATTTGACAAGTTGCATAATATTAATAAATTTATAAACTTACACACAAAATACATAACTCAAAAATAGATAAGATGCTAAGTATTCTATTTAAGTCGTACTCTACGCACTTCACAAAAACCAAATTCATCTACAATCGGCTCAATATCTAAACTTTTAGCAATCTCTTTCAATATATCTTATCATATAATTTCCAAGTAGATCATGTTAGAGGCCTTTATAGATGAATGAGATATTGTCACACATCGTCAAAAATAAGTTAGTATTCATATTTATACAATACTTCCCTCAACTTCATATTGGCCCTTATGATCAGATGATTTTGTGTGAGAGAGAGGACTTATATGGCCATGAACCAACACATGCACCGCCGCCTAGGCTGGGTGCGGATGCAATAATTGTGGACTGTGCTATATTTTTATTGCACAGAAGTAAATTGTCTTCTGCTGTTTAAATTCAGACAGAAGCGACTATTGGATTTGAATGGATGCGGATTTTCCCAACTGATTTGGCCGTTGCGAACTGTCTGAATGGACGCTGTTTTTCAAACGAAAATAGACGTTGCAAACGAAGAGACGCGACCCTTTTTTGCCGTTGCAGACGAAGAGGCGCGGCTATTCAAAACAAACATAACCTTTGGTAATTCGCCTATAAGAGGAGTAGGAAACCCAATCAGTTTCCCACTTTGGTTTTTCTTTTCTTCCTCCTCGTTTCTGAAAACTCTAAAATTTGTGCGCTTCTGCATATCACACAGAAGATCATACACACCACACTCTCGAGTAGCACAACTTCATAATTGTCATTTTGTAACGGTTATAACCGTTGATAATTTAATTCCAACGTTATAACCGTTGGTAGCAGGTACGTTATAATTTTTTTCACATATTTTGTAACGGTTATAACCATTGAAAATATTTCTATTTTGTAATGGTTATAACCGTTGGGAATATTTCTATTTTCCAACGGTTATAACCGTTGGTAATTCCTCGCGCATATAAGTAAATAGCAAAATTATCAACACTTATAAGTGTTGCAAATTTGGTATAGTTGAACCATATCTTATTTAGCATCTAATAGTATTTCATTCAACTATATCTATATGAATTCATTACAATAGAAAACACGAAACTAAATTTCAAAACTAAAATATCATTAAATTATAAACAAAACATCAAACATACGAAATAGTACATATCAAATTCTACAAAGTTCATTGTAACAACTTCAAATTTCACTACTACAACATATCTTGAAGCTTACAAACAACGAATACGATACTCCGAACAAACTACAAAACCAAACTATTCATCCTCTATGTTCTTCGTGTATTCCTTGGAGAGTTTTGAATTCAACACGAACTCCTGTTCTTTCACAAGAGAATGCCCAGCTTCAAGCAAAGCCTCAACGGTTTGCTGTAATATGAAATAATCAATCATTAGATCTAAAACATGATAGATTTCAGATTTAATTTACCACCGTATGAATTAGGCATTTTACATTTGACAAGAAGCAATAGATTGTTATATGGTCGATGAGATGACATCAGAGTAAAATTACATTAAAATATGAAAACATATTTTAGAGTTTGAATCGGAAGATGATTAAAAAAACAGTCTTTTATGTATACAATATATAAACTATATACTTGTTTTAACTACTTAAATATGAAGATATAAATTTGTTGTTCAATCTATATTTAATTAAGATTTTGGTTGAAATTGAAAATCAAATTTAGGAAATTACCACCTGAAAAAAATATTTATTTGTGTGTTAATTTAAATTTCCAACTTTAGGTACTTCGGTTCGTGGACTGTTGTGAGTTTTTCAATGCCATTATTTGTGTGTTTCTATGAATAATTAGTCATGTTATATGGATGTTAAAATCAAGTTTGGCTCATCATACTTGGCATCATGGACGTTGTACCAATTTTCAGTCAAACATCAACACATGTCATTCTTATTTTTCTTTTGAAAATATGAATTACACAGTATTAAGGAAGAAATATTTAACATAAGCAGTAAATTTTGAAACTGGGCTTTACGGTTTAGTGATATTTACCTGGGCTGCATGATTTTGAGGAGATGTAGCCATCTTATCTACAAGCAAAATAGTCGTAGCCCATTCTCCTGAAAGCATCGAACCATAGTATCATGTAAACTACTTTCGGTTGTATAAAATAAAATATCAAGCACATATGCATTACACATAAGAGATATTCAATAGAAGTTTGTGTAGTATAGGGCACGTATTGGATGCACACATTGTACAATTAATAGCTTCTAAAATTTAAAGAGTTATAAACATTTAATTAATGCACACATTGTACAATTAATAAAAAAAATCCAGGTCTATTTTGTCTCATGTCATTTCCTCATGTGCGTGTAATACAAATGATATCCAATGTGCCTTTACCCAGCTACCTTAAATAACAATACTTTAAATGTTTTATTCATAATTTATTCTTATCATCTAAAATAATGTACCACTATGCAGAATCATATTGAGAAACTCACCTCAATGCTACATTTCCCAAACCCTGTATCGATAAGAAACTCTTCTCCATCGGCTGCTCCATATGCATACTGAAATATATAACAATCTCCTGTGTAAAATTTTGATTCCTCGGATGAAGACAGAAGAGTCTTCTCCTCCCTCGTTTATTTACCAAATTATACCTATAAAAGGATTAATAAAACAAGAGGAACAAAAATAACTTGATACTTAAGTAGCATCATGGATTCATGATTAATGAGTAATGTGCATGACAAATCACCTGTAAATCGTCTGAGCATTCAATGTATATTTGAGGTTCTTCTTCTACAGGTTTGGATTTCACGAGGCCCTTCACATCAACTACTTGGCGTTTCAGTATTTCAAAAAGAAAACGATGAAATAAGACGGTAAACATTATATTAATTAAGGTAAATGCATTAAATAATTTTTGCGTCTACTTACTAACCAGCAACTTTGCATCAACCTCCCTCTAAATGCCTTTACCGTAGTTGTTTCTGGCCACAGATCAAATTTAGATGGAAACTGACTAGGGAAGGAACTTGGGTGGGTGTCAAGAGATGCATACCTAAACAAGATACCCAATAATCGTGATGCAGTCGTAGCTAACTATGCAAGCAGTAATCAACAATCAAAATCTAATGACAGCAGGCAGTAAAGATATATAGTAATTATGGGCGAAGCATGCAATAATTACTAGTAATTAATATGCCTCAAAGTTTGTACAACATGTAGAGACGAACATAACATCTACCATTTAATTTCTGCTATCAATATATATACCAAGGTACAACTTTTGTACACATACACTTCGAAGATGTTATTGTTAACATCATATTGTCATTGGTGTAACCTTGTCTTTCTTTTAATTCTATATTTGTGATCAAAATGCCATTTATTGTTGCTTTATTGCGTTAATCTTTTAATTATGTTCGTATACAAGCTTGCACTTTAAAAAGAGTACTACATTAGTTATTTTTAAAATAAGCAACTAACTTTAGACCAAAAAAAGACATATTTGAACAAGCATACAACTAAAACTAGTTTAAATCTATTACAAAGTAATCACAATTTTTCTTCCAGTTTAATTGGTATTAAAAAACTGAATATAGCAAGATGTTAACGTTATATAAAGTACAATCATGCATATGAACTCGCATTGTGATCTCGTCTGTCAAGTTTAAATCAAAAACGATCTCAAGCATGCACATTAAAATGACCAACTATATGCAAAGTCTTGGTAACAAACTAAAAAACAGAATTTTTTTCTAGCTTACAGGATGTCGAGGGTCAGCAAGCATTGGAAAAAGTCCTCTAGCAATTAGCGATTGTCTTGCCTGCCAATTTTTATTTTACAAACAAGGAGTCAATATAATGTTATTGTAAAAAAACATAAGTAGTAAAAGCATTCACAAAAAAAAGGAAGAAAAAAGTATTTAATTCAAAAGCTCCAGTGAAACTCCATCACAGTTGATTTGTGTCGGTGATAGTTATGTCACCTGATTACCAATTCAAAAGTACTGTTTAGTAAGAATGATGCATTGTTATTGTAATGTGATGTATTTTTTTTAAGAACATACATGTAATATAAACAACAAGGAAAGAATTGGTAAAAATGTTGTACCAAATCATGTAGTAAACCAGGCTGTTCTTCGAAAAGATCAGGTAGATGCTTTTCCACGGCATCCTCAATTTTTAGCAGCAGCATATGACGGAACTCCATACCATACTTTTGGATCAACAAAATGCATGTAATTTAATGAATGTATTTACCCAAGCTATTTAACAAATAGTGTACTCATGGATTGAGCTTGCATTTCACAATATAATAGCTAGAATTCCAATGATTTTTATCAAGTTCCAAAATGAACCATTTTTCTATAAAAGAAATGGCGTGAATCTTAAGATAATAATCGCAAAGCAATTTTTGAACACTATTTGTTATTTCTTTTTAATCAAATTTGACATATTATGAACTCCGACATGCTTTTTCCTTTGTCAGATTGTTGAACTTTCTACTAGCCCGTCTACAACTTCAAAGTCTGCAGCTGAACTTTTCAGGTGATACAGCATTCCAGTTACATAAATGCTCTTATGCAATTTAGTACCCAATGGCTTCCCTGATTCTATTTCATACTTTAAACTATTTCTTACTCTTCCAAATTATTGCATACACAGATACCTTGACTCAAGGTACTAGCTAGATTGCTTGATCATATGAAATGAATGGATAAGCTTCCTAATTTCTGTTGGTAATTTTATTATGATGATACAATATTACAATGAGTCAATGTCCATCTTCTCACTTTTCAGCTGTTAGAATACGTTTAAAATTGTGTATAATATGGATTTGTATATGACAAGTCAGTGATACAGCTCTTGATACTTTATTCTGATTATCAGAAAGCTAAATTTTATAGTTTTAGTATGCACTTGGTATTTGATTCTATAAACACTTGTAATTTTGCAGTGCAATACCTGAAGATGGAAGAAGAAAAGCATATGTTGAAGCAGTAGTGAAAGCTAAGGCGGAAGAAGAAGCACAGATCACCTTTGAAAAAGCAAATGAGGCTGCTAAAGCTGCTAAAGAGGTCGAAGCAGAAGTCAAAGGACTTTCAGAGAAACAAGTTAAAGCTTCTACTCTGGCAAAAGAAGCAAAGGCTAGAAGAGAGGCAGCAGGCTCTACACTAGACATCATTTTAACAAAAGCAATAAAAATCGGACTCCAAAATTGCAAAGCAATGGCAAAAGGATGCTCGACGATGCCTTAGCGACGCCCTTGACGTACATACATACACATACATATACATGTACACACACTCCATTGGGTAAAAGCGGCAACTATACAATTTCTTTCCTCGTTATCAGATGATGTTGTATTTTCTATCTATAAACAAACTGAGTTTACTAGCTTAAAAATTACATAACATGAAGAACCACAGGTTCCATAATGACTTTAATAAACAATATGTAATATGAGATAAATTGAAGCTAGCTAACACTGCAAACAATATGTAATATGAGAGAAATTGCAGAATGCAACTAAAACAAGGTTCGAAGAAATTTCCAAAATTTTGTTCTTGTTAGAGCCTTTTATTCTTGTTATGGCTTTTGGTCCATAAGGGTTTACAATTTGCGTGGAATTTATAATCTACATTGTTAAGAGTTCATAGTCGTTGCTCAATTTTAAATCCGAGGGTACTAGATACTGTCTTTTGTTACCATACAGAAAGAACCACCAACGAAGTATTAGCAGTCTGGGGGTATACGTTTTATATGTTTTTTTCAATTAAGTTGAATTTTAGGATGGACAAAAACTAAAAGAAGTTGGCCAAAATTCTAGAGCAAGTGCAAGACCGCAATAAGTTAATCATACAATTCAATTAACCAAAAAACCTGAGATTAGAGCCAATAAACGATCGCCAGTTGAATTGATTAGAGCTTTATCCAATCCAACTTGATGAATGTCAGACGAACACTGCATCCAAAGAGTAAATAATATACTTAGTAACTTCTGCAAATACCCTAACACACGGTTAGACAAACATCGACACTACCAAGCAGATATTTTTCTTGTAGATTATTCGATTAACGTACGTTCATATTCAAAGTACTGATTACACTACCATCCTTTCCTATCACAAACTTTTAATTTGACTCAACCACGTCTTTTGTTATGCCTTGCAACTAAAGAAAATAAATCTACATGCTCAGGGAAGAGAAAGTCTTCTCTGTATCAGTATCAACATAAGTTCTGATGCTATTACATTGCTTCATTCCAAAAGTAAACGTATTGTATTTAAGTAAATGAAACCTCTAGTTTAATGCCTGAAACCAATAAATAATAAAATTGGAAGCTGACCTTGTCTAAAATGCACTTGGATGGTGAGGTCCAAATCCTTAGTGTCATGTCCTTCTCATGATGTCGACATAAAAAGGCATCAAAATTGCTTATTGGGATGATCCCCAAACTAGTGGCAGCAATTCTTGCATCTCATCACTTGGTTTTAAATTTTATTTTAACTCACTTCAACAACAACAACAGCCTGCAATTCACCTTTGCACTCCCACATACCTGCAATTAAAGATTGGACATCGGCAATAACACCAACAACGTATAAAAAATTTATTATAAAACATAGCCGGAAATCATAGGGCGGGAAATTTACTTGCTAAATAGAAAAATATAACCAATATCATTTTATTTTATATACAAAAAGTTGGCATTCTCTGCACTGCATTGTATTGTTCTCTCACTTGGAGTTCATGTCCACGTGTAGATGATCGATAAGTAAAATGGTAATTAGCAGAAAGAAGGTTGAGGAAAACTCAACCTTGGAGCAGAATTAGCAAGAAGCAAAAAGAAAAAATATGAGAGTACCCGATCCAGGCGGAAGAGGAAAGAAGCACGTCGAAGGCAGGGAGGAAGTTGGGGTTGATGCCGTGGACAATCGTCGTCAAAGGCGGCGACAATCGCAGTTTGCAGTTGCAGCTTCTTTTATCTACACATCGTTTGTGGCCCTCTCCTACTGTTTCTTTTGCAACTTCAGCTCCTTTTATCTACACATCATTATAAAATAACATTTCAAGTCAGCAAAAGTAAAATGCTTCAGACAATCCAGAAAAGAATCACAAGTTATACTGAGTAAAATAAAAGTTATGTAATAAGGAAAAAGTACCTGCAGCGATAGAGATTCGCATAAGAGAATGATACCTAAGATTCATAAGAAAACATATCCTAGATTAGAACAGATGAATAGATTCGATTTGGGAAAAAAATTGAATGAAGGAGGCAAAATAAGAAACAAACCCTAGATTCATACAAAGAGAGAGAGAGAGGGGTTTGCTAATGCGTTAGAAACAACAGAACTAGGATGTAAAGAAAAATTACTAGCTTGTCCTCCTTACATCACCTTATTTATCGAAGTACCAAATATCCTAACGGTTATAAATGTGACAAAGGAAGGCAATGAAAATAACTGTTAGTAATTTGTAACGTTTATAATCGTTACAAATCCCAGCGAAATAAGTATTGCAAAATGATTATTTGGTGTAGTGTAGATCACGTCTGTTGTACCTTGGGAGATTTTGAATAAAGTCTTAAGGAAATGTTATGAAAAGCCTCAGACGAAATTTCCTTCTTCATCCGGTTAGATTTCTTGTTTATTTATAGATTTATATACATCGTTCTACAATCTCTTCGTTTCAACGTTGTGTTGTTTCTACGAAGTAGTACAACGCTTGTTTATCGCTATAGTTTAACACATCAATTTGTTGTTGTTGCTGCTATAGTTTGTTGTTGTAAGTTAATTACAACATAGTTATTGTTTAAAATTACTAACACAGAATTCCAAAGTAGTGAAAATCTGATTTGTAAACTTGTGTGACGAGTTTATAAGTGATTCATCTCTGTTTTCGTATACTGATTTTATAACATCTTAAGACTTTCATGTTTTCACTAAAATAGATATGGTGACAGTTGAATTATAAGAAAAAGCTGCTACTCACAATAGGCTTGATCCGTTTAGAGGAGATGGTGATGACTTTGTGACATTGCGAAATCAAATGTTGTTTTATCTCACCACGTTAGGGCTACATAAGTGCGTTGAGGAGGATGAACCAAAGCCCAAAGGCGGACAGACTAGAGAAAAAGACGCAGATGTTTTTCTCAAAATTGACTCATGGAAGCATTCAGACTTCATATGCCGAAACTACATTCTGAATTGTTTGGATAAAGTACTATATAAAGTGTATCAGCCACTCCAGACAGCAAAATCCCTATAGACTGCACTTGCAAATGAATACAGGACGCAAAATGTCAGTTTGAAGAAGTTCATAGTAGATAAATTTATAGAATACAAAATAGTGGATTCCAAATCTATAACTAGTCAAGTGCAGGAACTCCAACTTATAATCCATGAACTTGAATTGGAAGGACATAAAGTTGGAGAGTCATTCCTTGTTCAAGCAATAACAGGAAAATTACCACCATCTGGAAAGACTACCGCAACTATCTGAAACATAAGAAAATGGAGATTTCCATAGAAGATCTCATTGTCAGATTAAAAACTGAGGCAGATAATCGTGGAATAACACAACCCAAAGGCGAAGAGGCATTTGTTACAGAAGGGTCAAAGAAGAAAGACCACTTCAACAACAAAAAGAAAAAAAGAAAGGCACCAGATAATCAATCCAAAGATAAGCAAACCAAGAAGTTCAAAGGCGAAGGTTGGGTCTACGGAAAGACTGGGCACGCAGTTAAAGATTGTAGGCACAAGAAGGCGAATGACAAATTGGTGGCAAATATAGTGGAAAATTTGAGTTCAACTATTGAGGAGATGAACTTTTCAGGAGTTGTTTCAGAATGCAACTTAGTACAGAACCTTGTACAATGGTGGGTAGACACAGGCGCTACTCGTCATGTCCGTTCTAATATATCTATATTCTCTACTTAAAAGAAATATGATCAGGAAGAAAAACTCTACATGGGTAATTCTGCAGTTTTCATGATCGAAGATAATGGCACCGTTGTCCTAAAATTTACGTCCGAAAAAACCATGACACTAAATGAAGTTCTTCATGTTTTGAATATCCGCAAGAATCATATCTCTGGACCTGTGCTCTCAAAGAAAGGCTTCCATATGGGCTTCGAGTCAGATAAATTAGTTCTGTTTAAGGCTAGAATTTATATAGGAAGGGGTTATTTATGTGATGGCTTATTTAAGGCAAATGTGGCCGTAGTCGGCAATAAAGCTATGTATTCTGATTGTTCTATTAATAAAAATGAAGTTTTTTATTTGGTTAAGCATGAAATTTTACCATCGCACGATATATTAGGACACATAAATTTTCGAAAAATGAAAAAATTAGCAAACTTGGGATTAATTTCTAAATTCCAAGTAGATAAAAACTACAAATGTGAGACATATGTAGAAGCAAAATTGTTAATAACCATTTCATACTGTTGATAGAAGTACTGAACCACTAGGTTTGGTTCACACTGATTTATGTGATTTTAAATCATTACCTACAAGAGGTGGGAAAAAGTACTTTATAACTTTTATTGACGACTATACACGATATTGCTATATATATCTTTTAAGTAGTAAAAGCAATTACATCATTTATAAAATATAAAGCCGAAGTAGAAAATCAGTTAAATAAAAAGATTAAGATATTAAGATCTAATCGAGGTGGAGAATATGAATCACCATTTGAAAAAATTTATGCAGAAAATGGTACAACCCATCAAACAATTACTCCATATTCACCACAACAAAATGGTATTACCGAGAGAAAGAATAGAACACTAAAAGATATGATTAATGCAATGCCATTGACCTCTAGCCTACCGACGAATGTATGGGGGGAAGCCATAAATATGTGTAATCACATATTAAACAAGGTTCCTCACAATAAAACAGGAACAATTCAATATGAGTTATGGAAAGGAAACATACCAAGTTACAAATACCTTAAAGTGTGGGGATGCTTGGCAAAAGTTCCAGTTCCGCCTCCCAAGAAAGTCAATCTTGGACCAAAAACCATAGACTGTTACTATCTAGGGCCATCCCAAAATAGTAGTGCCTACAAATTTTTGGTATTCAAGTCTGATATAGCTGATATTAATGTAAATACAATCATAGAGTCGAGAGATGCCTCATTCTTTGAAGACATGTTTCCGCACAAAAAGAATGAAGGAAATTATGTCCCTAAAAGAATAAGAGAAGAATCAAGCAAGCCACATGAAGATGAAACTCATCGTGAAATTGAGGAAGTTGAACCAAGAAGAAGCGTAAGGGCAAAAACGTCAAGAACATTTGGTTCAGAATTTCTAACATACATGTTAGAACATGAACCTCAAACGTACAAGAAGAAATGTCATCTTCTAAATCTTCATGTTGGAAAGAAGCAACCAAAAGCGAAATTGGATTCAATTCTAAGTAACAAAACTTGGAAAATAGTTGACCTTCCACCTGGAATAAAACCGATTGGTTGTAAAAGGATCTTCAAAAAGAAGACGAAACCAGATGGCTCTATTGATAAATATAAAGCAAGATTGGTAGCCAAAGGATATCGTCAAAAGGAAGGTATAGACTTCTTTGATACTTATTCACCGGTTACACGAATAACCTCTATAAGAATGTTAATAGCAATTGCATCCATATATAATCTAGAGATTCATCAAATGGATGTAAGGACAACATTCTTAAATGGAAATCTTGATGAGGAGATTTACATGGAGCAACCCAAGGGTTTTTTTTCCAAAGGAGATGAAAACAAAGTATGTAGATTAGTAAAATCATTATACGGACTTAAACAAGCTCCAAAACAGTGGTACGCAAAATTTGATAGTGTCATGATGAAAAATGGTTTCCGTATAAATGAATGTGATAAATGTATTTACTATAAACAAGTTGGACAATAATATGTGATCATTTACTTATATGTAGACGATATGCTAATCTTTGGTCCAAATAGTAAGGTAATAGAGACCGTAAAGAAAATGTTAATCAAAATTTCAACATTAAAGATTTAGGAGTTGCAAAAGTTATTTTGGGGACCAAAATAATAAAAACACCTAATGGAATTGAACTATCACAGTCACACTATGTAGAAAAAGTGATTGAAAATTTCCAAAATTATGGAATTAAAGGAGTAAGAACACCGTTTAATCCATCGGAAGTACTGCATAAACACATTAATGAGAGTGTAATGCAACTGGAATACTCTCGTGTAAGAGGATGTCTAATGTACCACATGAATTGCATAAGACCAGATATAGCTTATGCAGTAAGTCGACTGAGCAGATATACAAGCAATCCAAGGAAGGTACACTGGAAAGCACTAATGAGAGTGATGGGATATTTAAAGAGTACCACGAACTTTTCCCTCCATTATGGAAAATATCTTGCCGTCTTAGAAGGATATAGTGATGCAAACTGGATTTATGATTCAGAGGAATCTAAATCAATAGGTGGTTGTGCCTTCACCTTAGCAGGAGCAGTAGTCTCATGGAAATATACTAAACAAACGCGCATAGCTCGATCCACTATGGAATTAGAGTTCATCACTTTAGATAAAGCATGCGAAGGAGTAGAATGGCTTCATCATTTTTTATTAGATATTCTATTTTGGCCTAAACCTGTACCGGCCATATGCATACACTGTGATAATCAAGTAGCGTTAAGTAGAGCGCAAAATTTTGTGTATAATGGAAAGTCCTGACATATTCATCGACGCCATAACACAGTTAGGCAGTTACTCTCAAATGGAACTATTTTCATTGATTATGTGAGAACTACTGATAACCTTGCGGATCTATTTACTAAAGGTTTATCAAGAGAGAAAATAGAATGCGCATCAAGGGGAATGATTTTAAAAAGCTAAACCAACAAGAGTTATCTTATATAGAAACCTATCCTAGCGACTGGAGATCCCACAGACTAGGATCAATAGGCAAACCAGTTCTAAGTAACTCAAGAAGCAATGCATTTGTTTGGACTTGGTCCTACTCCATTCCTATGGTGCACAATATAATGCATACCAACAGAAGTACTAAAAGGTTAAAGCTATGCTTTTTAATGATGATCATATCTTGAAAATAACAAATGGGGTGTATATATGATACTCTTAATGGTTGCGATCAACTATGTTAGTGTGAGCTGGGCAGGCTCTATGAGAATATTAAAGGCTTAAATTCTCTAAAACACTCATAGAACCAAATTTGTTCAGGACCAAAATGAAAACAACCAAGAGATTGGATGCGAATGGAAATAATGCTTTGTAAAGCTTATTGTCTGGTTATGCATAAACGGCTAACAGTTCAAGATGAAATATTCATCAATTAGCCAAGTATATCCGATAAGTTTAACTAGGGAAAGTTCAAAGTGAAATATCTACTTATCCTCAATATAGCATTATTTCCATATAAACTATGTGATATTACCCTTTGTGTGGGGGAAAAATATATCGTCATTCATGTGGGGGATTGTTAGAAGCCGTTTTAGATGAATGAGATATTGTCCCATATCGCTAAATATAAGTTAGTATTCATATTTATATATTACTTCGCTCAAACCCATATTGGCCCTTAAGGTAAGGTAATTTTGGCTGAGGAGAAGGACCTAAATGACCATGAACTAACACACGTGCGCGCGCCGCCGTCCGCCCGTATCTTACCGAATTGAACCGGGCCGGGTGCGGGTCCAATAATAGTGGACCGTGTTATATTTTTGCTACACATAAGTAAACAGTTTTCTACTGTTTAAACTCAAACAGAAGCGACTATTGGATTTGAATGAACATGGATTTTCCCAACGGAAATGGCTGTTGCGAACTGTCTGAATGGACGCCTCTTTTCAAATAGAAATAAGCATTGCAAACGAAGAGACGCGACCGTTGCAAATGAAGAGACACGACCGTTTTTGGCCATTGCAGACAAAGAGACGCGGCTATTCCCAATGGACATAACCGTTGGGAATTAGCCTATAAATGGAGTAGGAAACCTGGTCAGTTTTCCACTCCGATTTTTCTCTTCTTCCTCCTCGTTTATGAAAACTCTAAAATCTGCACGCTCCTGTGTATCACACAGAAGATCATATACACCACAATCTCAAACAGATCCCGTCTGTTGTATCTTGAGAGACTTTGAATAAAGTCTTAAGGAAATTGTTACGACAAGCCTCAAACGAAATTTCCTTCTTAATCCAGTTAGATTTATTGTTTATTTATATATTTATTACATCGTTCTGTAATCTTTCCGTTTCAACGTTGTGCTGTTTCTGCGAAGTAGTACAATGCTTGTTTATCGCTATAGTTTAACACAACAATTTGTTGTTGTTGTTATAGTTTGTTGTTGTAAATTAATTACAACATAATTATTGTTCAAAATTACTAATACAGAATTCCTAAGTAGTGGAAATCTAATTTGTAAACTTGTGTGGCGAGTTTATAAGAGATTCATCTCTGTTTTCATATACTGATTTTATAACATATCATAGCCCATCTTATTCTAAAGTGGTGTCTTAATCAACTTCATAGCTTAAAATGCTTACTCTATGGTTGTAGTAGATACTAGAGAGTTAACACAAGACAAATCAATCTATGAATAAGAGGATATATTTTGGATTTTTTTGATTTAACTAACTCCTTGTTCAACTCCTAGAGTGTTAAAATTTTACGAAAGCGAGGATCGAGACATATATCTTGCTCATAGTGTAGTAATTGGTGTTTCGGTTGAAAATCTAAAATCTCCAGGACAGTATTGTTTAGCTAGCAAATAAGCATCATAACTTCAAAGTTATTTTTTGGCTTCAAAACTTAAAAAGGCTTAAAAGTCCCATTGTTATATCTGAAAATCTTGTAGATAACTCCATTGCTTGTGTGTTAACAGTTTCATTTAATATATCACAACAATAATGATGTTCTACGGTATTTTCATCAGGTTGCTGACCACAACGTTTTGTTCCTTCTAAATGATGAGAACTCATATCCGGTAGTGTAATTGAATTACTACTACAAAAGTATATTACATTTTTAAAAGAAATCCCTATATACATCATTTTTCTAATTGTGAAGAAGAGTATTCGTGATCGAGATTGAATGAATTCCGTTTAAGATATCTTGAGGCTTTTTCTGAAATGCTTGATAAAGAACTTCGGTGATTCTTATTACTTCGACCATCAAGTGCAATATGAATGTTGGGACGGAATTCTAGCTAGAGACCACTTAAATCAAAAC
Organism: Allium cepa; assembly: GCA_030765085.1. Lineage (NCBI taxonomy): Eukaryota > Viridiplantae > Streptophyta > Magnoliopsida > Asparagales > Amaryllidaceae > Allium > Allium cepa. The sequence goes on from CM060934.1 coordinate 360,281,662, forward strand.
CCCAAATGCGTGGCGGAAGAAGAGATCATGGTAAGAAGTGTAAAAAAAGCCAATTGATATATCAATTCCAATCAATCCAATCCAAAAGCAATCACAATCCCCAAACAAGCAATATAGAAATCAAAGCAATAATGAAAAATAAACTACACAGCGATTTATAGTGGTTCCACTAACGTTGTGTTAATGTACATCCACTTCAAGGGAGAGAAATTATTAATATTGATGGAAAGAGTACAAAAGATTGAATACAATGATCAAAATTCTAATAGAATTAATTTGTGGAGAAGAGAATTGAAGAAAATTTAGGTTTTGATAAACCCTAATTAGTGGTGGCTAATCTCTTGCAGTCGCTTTCTGTTGCTTATAGATCTGGAACCAGAAGTCAGCTTATATTGGAGACTAGAAAACCTAGGCAAAGTTCTAAAATTGACCCAGCAAATCTCACAAATCTTCATTCAAGCCCGTGACTAAAAACATGCGAAAATGGCCATGGACGTCTGTCCTTTTTCATGGATGTTTGTCAAAGTCACGGGATGACTGTTTGCTAAAGTGACAAATGTTTTTCCTTTTTCATAGACGTCTGTCCAATGCCTCAGGATGTAGATTTGCTGAAGCGACAAACGTTTGTCCTTTTTCACAGACATCTGTCGGTTTCAATTCAGCACTACTCCACCTTTTCCTCCATAATTTCCACCTCCGAAATCTGATTTGCGAACTGTTTTCTCCGTTACAAAACTACTTCTGACCTCTATAATTCTCCATATAGGGTCACCAAAATTTAACACTCCACCCTGACACTATATCCATCTCCAACTCTAATGGTATCATACCATCAACAACAACCGATAGCACCAACCATCACTTCTTCTACCTTCAACCAAACATGAATGGTTTCCCAATGAACTCTGTCACTGCCCATTGCACTCCACCAATGAGCTCAGGCAAAGCCCCGCCCGCAAATGAAATGTTGAAAACATCCAAATCCTAAACCGTCTCACCAAAGATTAAAGTGCTAAGGAATGTAAACTGGCACTTACCAAGAAAATAGAACCTCAATCTCTCGTCGATACTCTTCCCCATCCATAACCAAGCTTCTCCCTCAATTGTGCCACCCCGTAGCACCTAGCACTTCTCCAAGCGAATCAAGTTCGAGCAATGCTCGAACTTTCCAACTGACAATGCCTTAGTGAACATATTCGCTATGTTATCTTTTGTGTGCAATTTTCGAAGATATACTTGTTTATCCTCATCCATGGCTACTAGAAATGACTCTTTCACCTTAATATGCTTAGTACTTGAGCTAAACGCCAAGTTCTCCTCCAATTGAATAGCACTCCGGCTATCACATCGAACATCAATGCTATCATACCTGAATCACAAGTCACACAACAATTGCTTTAAATAGAGTGCCTCATTTCCGCCTCCACCGCGGCTATTAACTCTGCCTCCGTAGTGGATAAAGCAACTAAGGTCTGCAATCTCAACCTCCAACTTATGGCTGTACCCCCAAGTGTGAAGACATATGTAGAAGTTGATTTTCTTTGATCCCTATTACTGGCGTACTCCGAATCACAACAACCAACAAATTTGCAATCCAATCTATCACTACCGCCAAAAACAAGACCATGAGATGATGTGCCTCTAAGATATCTCCATATAAGATTCAGAGCTTCCCAATGCGGTTTCCCTAGATTAGCTATATATCGACTAACCATCCTGACAGCATTTGCAATATCGGTCCTTGTACACACCATAGTATACATTAGACTTCCAACCACACTAGCATATAGTACCTTTGCCATATAAGCCTTATCTTTCTCCAAGATAGGTAATCCTTTACTCGAAAGCTTCGTATGCAAAGGTAAAGGTGTATTTGACGCCTTTGCATTCTCCATGCTAAACCGGTAAAGCACTTTCTGTATGTACTCCTTTTGAGTCAATTTCAACTCAAAACGCTTTCAATCCATTTCCATGCCCAATATCCTTCTTGCTTCTCCAAGATCCTTCATTTCAAACTCCGATTTCAATGTTGATTTCCTTATCCTTAGAAGCAACGAGCATGTCGTCCACATACAAAAGGAAATACACCCAACAATAATTTTCCAACTTCTTGAAATAAACACAAGCATCCTTGATGCTTCTATCAAAACCATTTTCAAGCATAAAATGATCAAATCTTTTGTACCATTGTCTAGGTGATTGCATTAAACCATATAGTGATTTCTTTAGCTTGCAAACCAAATTAGACTTACCATCCACGAAAAAAAATTCCAATTGATCCATGTAGATTTCTTCATCCAAGTCACAATATAAGAAGGCGGTTTTCATAACAAGTTGCTCCAACTCCGAGTCAAGAATAGCAACTATAACAAGTAATATTCGGATAGAAGTATGGTGCACAACCGATGCAAATGTCTCATCATACTCCTTCCCCTTCCTTTGTCAAAACCCTTTAGCCACTAGCCTAGCACTGTATCTCCCATTGTCCTTCACCTTGTATATCCATTTGCATCCAATAGCATGGTTTCCTTTAGGAAGTGGAACCAAATCCCAAGTTTGGTTCTTCAATAATGATCCCATCTCTTCCTCCATGGCACAAATCCACTTCGAGCTATCACTCAACTCCATGACATCATCAAAGTCCATCGGCTCATCTTGGAACACATGAAGAGCATAGTCCAAATTATCACAAAAGCTAAAATAGTTCCAATAACCATATCTTTCGGGTGGTCTTATAGTACGCTGACCAACCTGGGTAGCAATACCATCACCCAAACCTCCTTCGACTCCACCTTGAACCAAATCTTCTCTAAAATAATGCACATCACCAACACTACTAGAGGAACCCTATGGACTATGCGATGTAACATCAACCGCTACCTCCTTGCAAGCATCTCCTACTCTACTCTCTCTACTCCTTAGACAAAATGTGGAAATAACTTCCTTCTCCTTTGATTCCCCATGAACCAAAACTGGAACATCTGACGAGCTCACATTCTCCTTGAACATCGCCGACTCATGAAAAGTAACATGATGAGAATTCACTACCTTCTTCGTTTCCAGATTCCAAATCTGATAGCCTTTTAGTCCATCCATATAACCAAGCAAAATCCCTTTGAAAGCTCTAGGTTTAAGCTTATCATTTCTCGGATCATGCACATAAACCGGACTACCAAACACACGAACATAACTCAAGTCAATGCCCTTTCCCTTCCATACTTCCTCCGGAATTTTGTTACTAATAGCTGAGCACGGAATTCAATTAATAATTGCACTACGGTTGACAAAGCTTCAACCCAAAATCCCTTAGCCAAACCCGATGTTAATCTCAAGCATCTAGCTTTCTCAAGTAGAGTACAATTCATCTTCTCTACAACACCATTCGACTGCGGATCTTTAAGTGTAGTAAAATGTCTTTGAATACCATGATGCTTGCATAACTCCAAAAATTCTCCAGAAACATACTCTCCACCACTATCAGACCTTCGAACCTTCAAAGACTTTCCACTCTCATTCTCAACAAGAGCTTTCCATGCTTTGAACTTTGCAAATGCCTCCGACTTGGCCTTCATTACACACACCCAAACTTTTCGAGAAAAATCAGTATGAAAGAAATATAATAGCGAGCTCCACCCAAAGAGGCTACCGATGCCAATCCCCAAACATCATTGTGAACATACTCAAGAACCCTTCTCGAATCATGTTTTCCCTTACCGAATGAAACTTTAGCTTGCTTCCCCATGACATATTCTTCGCAAAGCTCTAGGTTGTTGAAACTCTCTCCATCGATCATCTCCCACTTTCGAAGAACATCCAAACTCCTCTCCGAGACATGACCTAACCTCAAACGTCACAACCTAGTCGCGTCCAAGCCACGAGAAGTCTCAACTCCTATACAAGTCTCACCATCTACTGTCACTACATGAAGCAAATAAATACCATGAGTCCTAGCACCCTTCATCACCACAAGCACACCCTTCGAAATCCGTAAGCTATCTCTCTCAATAGTGATCTTACAACACAGCTGCCCCCAAAGAGATAAGAGACTTTTCCATGTCCCAGAACATAGCGCACATTAGTGAGAGTACGAACCACACCATCAAACATCCGAATTTACATGGAACAATGCCTTTTGACTTGCAAATAACACCATTTCCCATAACAATTGAATTTCCTTCTTTGTCCATGTAAGAAGAAAAACAATTCCTATTTGGCGTCATATGATAAGACGCCTCTGAATTGAGCACCCATTCACTCCCTGAAACATCTAATGCTACCGCCGACAAAACATCTACCTCTCCATCACCAATTCCACCCTCCACTATACTGATGAAGATGCTACTTCCTTCTTTGCCTTCTCCTTGTCCGAACACTCATTCTTCCAACGACCGGGCTTCTTACAAATATAGCACTTGCCTTTTCTTTCTTTCGACTTTCCTCTCCAACCAGGGTTCCTTGATTTAGAACGCCCTCGATTCTTCTTCTTCACATACCTCTTCTTTTCCACAAACAAACCATGACCATTACTAGCACCACTACTTCCATCACCTAACTCATTCATTTGATCCGGCAACTTCTCGCTAAAAAGACCTGTTTTGACATCATCAAGAGTCAATGTGTCCCGGCTATAGATCAAACTATTTGAGAAACCTGTATATCGGTCCGGCAATGAACACAACAATATCATCGCTTTTTGCTCTTCCTCAATCTTCAAATCTACTGCCTTCATCTTCATTAGCAAATCATCAAAAGTATTCAAGTGCGCCTTTAGCGAAGTACCTTCCTTCATCTTATAGGTGAAGAATGTTCGCAATAAGATCAAACGATTAGTTAGCGATTTCTTCATATATAACCCCTCCAACTTGTTCCAAATTCCCTTAGTGGTGGTCTCACCACTGTAGGATCTAGATTAACCCTAGAGGGGGGGTGAATAGGGTTATAGCAAATTTTTGCGAATTAAACACAGAAGCAAACTGCAGAAATAAATATGCTGAAAAATAAATCACACACAGAATTTACCCAGCTTCGGCAACCCCTGCCTACTGCTGCATTCCCAGATTTCTATTAGAATTAAACAGTTTCCCGCTTACAAACACTCTAACAGACTTGCAAACCCTGCTACCGCCTATAGAGTTTTGCAAACTTGCAAACCCTGCTAACTGGACTAACTCTAACTAGACAATCTGTCAACACCTAAACCCTAGGTGATAATTTATCATGTTTTGTTTTGAAAAGAACATACAAATAAAGCGAATTATAAAAGCAAGCACTAAATTTAAAACTATTTAAATTATCTTGCCTTTATAAAAATAAAAATACCCTAACCCAATACAAACATAAGATATGCGGTCACTTCCCTTTATCTTATTTCACCCGGTCCATTTTCTTTTGTTTGTGAAAAAAATGGCCGATCCTCTTCTTTTTCAATTTAGGGCTTCGGTTCTTCTGTGAGATTTGGGGCTTTGTTCTGATGATTGATTCTTTGGCTTGTGTTGACCTATCTCACGCTCGTTCTCTGATGATTTGATGCTTGTTGCTAGCTCGTTCTCTGATAATCGAGTTTACTGTTGCGGTATGTAATCTTTTTGCTTGTTTGTGGTTTTGTGATTTTCGAACTCGATTGTTCTGTTGTCTATGATGATTTCTTGGGGTGTATTTATAGGGTTGAAACCCTAATTAACACTGTCAGATTTGATTTCTTCATGTCGTTGATTTTCCTGAATTTGTTCTGGATTTGGAGTATTCCTTTCTTGATTCAATTTCGAATAATTGCTGACCATATTTGGATTCGAATTAATTAATTCAAAAATTTCTTGCTGTATTTGTTGTCTCGGTCCTCATTTGAATTAATACTGACCATATATGAATTCGAGAAATTTGCTGCAGAGATTTCTTTCCAAATTAGAAATCTTTGACTTAATCAAAGACTTAATCAAAAGATATGAATTTGTTCTTTAACTTCGGCTTGATTTCTGCACTGCCTTGTACTTGCCACTGTCTTGTGTTCCCTACTGCACATTCACCAGTTTACTTTATATGTGCATATATACATTTGTATGTGTGTATGCATATATTTTTGGGTTTGTACTTTCATTGTGACTTGATTTTGCTATGGGATTGAATCAGAACTTTATTTGATCTGCATGTAGTTGTGATCTGATTCTTGATAGCTTGCTGGTGCATGTCATTTGTTTCTAGCTCGAATTCGTCTTTGAGGAACACTGTACTTGTTGTTATGATGTTTTGAACTTGATTCACTTCATGTTGCATTAGTCACTTGCATTGGTGCATTGCCTTGTACATCCATGTTCTTTACTTGGTTGTTGTCACTGGTCTGCTGCCATGTTCACGTGCACTTGAGTTTGTTTCCACTGCTTCATCATGTTGTATTCATCCCTGTACTTGTAGTTGTGCAATTCTTCTGGCTTCACATGTGCATTGTGTTACTGATTTTGGTCGAGACTTTGTTTGTTGCAGTTTGTCACTGTAATTGCTGTTACATTACTTCACAGTGTTGCATTTGTTCATGTAGCTCTGTTGTTGCTGTGTTCCATGAGCATGCTTCACTGCATTATGAAAAATGTTGCATTGTACTCTGACCTTGTTGCCTCTGTTCATTTGCCGGTTAGCTTACTCGTTCGGTCTTTACTGCATTGCTTCTGATCATGTTGCACAATTTCTGTTGTTTCCAGTTGCACTTGCTTACTGCTTGATGGTCTTGTGACTCTTGCCATGTCTTTGTGCATTTTAACCTGTAACTTGAACTTCACTATCCGCTATAGTTTGAACTGTGCATTTGGACTTGAATCTGTAACCTTCCTCATGTATACACATGCGTATGTATGTGTGTGTATGCTTGTGTTGTGGTGCACTTGCCTTGTGATTCTGTTCATTCCTAGTTGGTGCAGTATTCAAGTTTTTGTTGATCTGGACATTTGTGGGATATTTGACTGTTTCTGGCTCGATGTTGTTAATGCATTCATGACCACTTGATAAAGTGTGACTGATGCTGCACTTGGTCTTTGTTCTTCTCTGTTATGTTGCTTTGAATGAATTTGTGTTTTGTTGTAGTTTATGCACACGAGTTGGCGTGGCAGTGCACACGTATACGAATGTACACGTGTGTACTGCAGCCACTTATAATTGCCTGTCCCTGATAAAAATTACTGATATGCATAGATATTGCACAATCAAAGATGATGACAATAACCCATGTATCTGAGACACAAACAAATTTTATTTTTGCAAATTTAAATTTGTTTGTTTTCAGATTACTGTTGTAGTTGCTAATTATACAGGTACACAGAAGACAGGACGAGAAGTGGAGCTGGACAATGCAGATAGATGTAGATGTGCAGACAGAGTGAAAAAAACTAAGTGTTGAGTGTTGTAGTGAGAAAAGTAAAATGTATGAACTGATGTATGTATATATATATAGAGAGAGCTGAAAACTTTGTCTTGTTTAAGTGTTGTAATAAAATATTATATTGAATAAAAAATACTAGTTGAATTATATAGATTCTGTGCAATAGTATAATTATTCAATATGAATATTTCTTCCTTTCTGTATATAGTCCAAACTGCAAACACATATATATATTGGTATATATATGTTTGTTATCATCAAACAAAAAGTCACATCAAACAATCTCCCCCTTTTGATGATGACAAACATATATATTAAAGATTTTGAAATGCTAATACATGTGTTTGAACATGAAATTTTTAGCTCCCCCTATTTGAATGCTCCCCCTACAACCAAGACCACTCCCTATTTAGAAGATAACAAAAAATTACAAAAGAATAAAAGAACTAAAGAAAAATTAACTAACAACATTTAACCAAATTTGTTGAAATAGGTCACAAAATATTTACTTTCTCATCAAAATCTTGTTCTTCTCCCCCTTTTGTCATTATCAAAAGACTGACAAAAAAACAATGGAACAGTAGGAACAAAAAATAATATATCATAACGAGATAAAAACTTCCATATTGTAGAGGATGGATCGATGATCAGTTTTAATAAGAAGAGAGATATTTTAACATTAGTTTGACATTTAAGCACAAAAACAAAAAAAATAAGCACTTACTAACCACGCATAACCATAAGGACTTTTAAATGGGATTAGCAGTTACTTATTAGTCTAAGCATCCAGACTATTAAGTGAGACCAGAGTACTTAGTTACCATACTCCATCCATGCATAACCATAAGGACTTTTAAATGAGAATGGAGTAATGATAAAAATAATTCACTCATATGCTCCATCCATGCATAACCATAAGGACTTTTAAATGAGAATGGATGCATGAGAGTTCTTATTATTTACTATTAAATATTTTTTATTTATTTATTTATTATTATTATTATTATTTTTTAATTTAAAAATAATTCACTCTTCTTATTTTATCAAACCATTATGAATGATAGAAAGATGGTAGAAATAGAAATGATCGTGGAATAAGTTACCAAGTTAATTATATTATGTAATATCCAGTACTGAATACCATATTCGAATCAATCTTTGGAAAATATCCAAAACTTGTTTGAATCCTAGAAATTGAAGTTGAAAGTATATATCCAAGAATATTTCAACCTAACAATGAAAAATGGTTAGTCAATTTCTATAATCCCCAAATCCAAACGTAATCTAGAAAATCTGTCTTCGGGGAGGGGTTTTGTGAAAATATCAGCAAGTTGAGCCTCAGTTGAAATATATTCAATGCAAATGTCTTCCTTAGCAATGTGATCTCTAAGAAAATGGTGTCTCACATCAATGTGTTTTGTGCGTGAATGATGAACAGGATTATTCGATAAGTCTATTGCACTTTTACTGTCACATTTTAATGGAACTTGTTTATAAACTAAGCCAAAATCAGAAAGAGTTTGCATCATCCATAAAATTTGAGCACAGCAACTTCCTAAAGCAATATATTCTGCTTCAGTGGTGGATAATGCAACACAATTCTGTTTTCGACTTGACCATGAAACTAATGAATGTCCTAGCATGAAACATGTCCCACTGGTGCTTTTCCTGTCAACCAATGAACCAGCATAATCAGCATCAGAATAACCAACTAAATCAAAGTTTTCACAAGAAGGGTACCATAATCCAAATTTGTGTGTGTGTGAAAGATATCTCAAAATTCGTTTAGTGGCTTTCAAATGAGATTCTTTAGGATTAGATTGAAAACGTGCACACAAACACACAGAAAACATAATATCAGGTCTAGAAGCAGTAAGATAGAGAAGTGAACCAATTATCCCTCGATATTTTTTCTGATCAACAGCACTTCCTTTCTCGTCTTTGTCCAACTTTGTTGATGGGCTCATAGGAGTTCTCAATGGTTTGGAGTTCTCAACTCCAAATTTCTTCAACAGTTCCAACACATACTTGGATTGCGAAATGAAAATGCCATCACTGCTTTGCTTGATTTGAAATCCAAGAAAATATTTCAATTCTCCAACCAAGCTCATCTCGAATTTAGCCTGCATGACTTGTTCAAATTTCTCGCACAAGAGTTCATTAGTAGCACCATAAATGATATCATCCACATAAATCTGAACAATCAAAAAATCACTTCCTTTATGTAATAGAAACAGTGTCATGTCAGCACTCCCCTTTTCAAAGCCATTTTCCAAAAGATATGTACAAAGGCAGTCATACCAAGCTCTAGGAGCTTGCTTAAGACCATATAATGCTTTTTCAAGTTTATACACATGATTTGGAAAAACATGATTTTCAAAACCGGGGGGTTGTTCAACAAAAACTTCTTCTTTCAGATCACCATTTAGAAATGCACTTTTTACATCCATTTGTTTTAGTTTGAAACCTTTATAACAAGCAAAGCTGAGCAAAATCCTAATGGCTTCTAACCTAGCAACTGGTGCAAATGTCTCATCAAAATCTATGCCTTCTATTTGGTTATATCCTTTTGCGACCAACCTAGCTTTGTTTCTAATTACATTTCCTGATTCATCAAGTTTGTTTTTGAACACCCATTTAGTTCCTACAATTGGATAGTCATTAGGCCTAGGAACTAATTTCCAAACTTTATTTCTCTCAAATTGATTAAGTTCATCTTGCATTGCTAAAACCCAACTTTCATCATTAAGAGCCATTTCAACAGAATCAGGTTCTATTTCAGAAATAAAACCACTATGACAACAAAACGCACACAAATTTTTATCAAATGCAGAGCGAGTGCGTATACCTTCCGTAGGATCTCCTATAACCAATTCAGGAGGATGATTGGATTTGAACTTCAATCTATCAACATCAACAGTCCTACTTCCATCTTTCTCAGTAGATGTCCCTTCTTTAATGCCTTCATGATCTACCCCATCATCACCCGTTTTTTCAGTCGTCCTTTCCAGATCAGATTCATCAAATTTCACATTGACTGATTCAACAATTGTCTTTGTTCGTTTGTTGTATATCCTGTAAGCCTTGCTCCTTGTTGAATAGCCCATGAAAATTCCCTCATCGTCCTTTGATTCAAATTTTCCAAGTTGATCACCTGTGTTAAGAATGAAACAAGGACATCCAAAAACACGAAAATAAGAGATGTTAGGTTTCCTTTCATGCCACACTTCATAAGCAGTTTTGCCAAGTATTGGTCTAATCATTACTCTATTCATTACGTAGAACGAAGTATTCACCGCCTCTGCCCAAAAAGTTAGAGGTAGTTTATACTCACTCAACATGGATCTAGCCAATTCTTGTAATGTACGATTTTTCCTTTCAACCACCCCAATTTGTTGAGGTGTTCGTGGGGCAGAAAATTCATGTTTTAAACCATTTTCTTCACAAAAGTTTTCAAATTCTGAATTTTCAAATTCGCCTCCATGATCACTTCTCAAAGTTTTAATTGAAACTCCTTTTTCATTTTGAACAAGTTTAGCAAATTTTGAAAAATAATCAAAAGATTCAGACTTTTTGGCTAAGAAATAAACCCATGTAAATCTAGAATAATCGTCAACCAATACATAACAATAACGTTTTCCATTCAAGCTTGCAATTTCATTTGGTCCAAATAAGTCCATATGAATTAATTCGAGGACCCTTGATGTGCTAACAATGTTTTTAGGGCGAAATGATGATCGACTAAGCTTGCCCAAGGAACATGCTTTACACACTTTGTTATCTTTAAATTTCTGATGTGGTAACCCTCTGACTAATTCTTTCGTTTCAAGATTTCTTAAGAGACTCATGCTAGCATGTCCAAGTCTCCTATGCCATAAAGATGCCTCTTCGTCAGTGGCTACCAAACATCTGGAAAGATTTAGATTGTCAAACGAAAGTGAGTAAACATTTCCTTTTCTTTTGCCCATAAAAACAATGTTATTAGAAGTTTTATCAATGATTTTGCAAGTATCACTATCAAAAACCACATTCATACCTTTGTCACATAGTTGGCTAATAGAAATGAGATTGTGATGCAAATTATCAACGTATAAAACATTAGTCAAGGAAAAAGTACCATTACTTACTTCACCTTTCCCAATAATCTTACACTTGCTATTATCTCCCATGATCACATTTCCACCTCTAAACTTCTCTAGGCTAAGGAACTTAGATTTATCACCTGTCATATGTCTAGAACAACCTGAATCTAGAAACCATTCTTGTTGCTCCTTAGCCCGCCAACAGACCTACATAAAGAGAGAGGAGGATGACCTAGAGAAACTCTTAGGTCCAATGATATTAGTAACTGAAGCATTGTGAACAAACAATCCCTTTGGAACCCAAACTTGTTTTGTCCTTTTATTTTTGTTCCTATAGACATGAAATTTGTTTGTAGAATTCTTAGGAACCCAAACTTGTATAAATTTTGTGTTCTTGTTCCTATGACTACAATTTTCAACACGATGTCCAATTTCACTTCTAACAAAGACACTCTTACCTTTTGCATGATCATCAACCTGTGTTTTCCCAAAACCTAGTCCTTTTCTGTTGTTAGCAAAGAGTTGATTTCCCAATAACATGTTAAACGATTTTTCTCCTCTTGAAAAGTTATTCAGAGATTTCTCAAGATTTTGGACTTTAGTTTTTAGTGTTGTGTTTTCAGTCACAAGTGTGGTGCATCTATTTATAAAATCCTTTTTCCTAGTGTCAATGGTTTCCTTAAGACTCGAGTTTTCTTTTTCAAGATTATCGAAGCTATTCTTAAGTCTTGATATTTCTGAATCTAAAATTTTACATTTTTTACAGTCTAGGTTTTGAATATTTTCAAGTTCAGTTTCTAACCTAGTATTCTCATGAACGAGTTCTCTCCTGTCAGACTTCAATTTTTCAATTTTAGTTTCAAGAGTATCAATTGTATTAGTAAAATCATAACACATCAAAACAAGTTCTTTATAAGAATAGTTACGTACCTCACTGGATTCCTCTGAACTTGTTTCTGAATCTGATTTTGCCATAAGGCACAAGTTAGCCTCTTCTGAGCTATTATCCGAAACTTCTTCTCCTTCTTCATCATCCCAAGTTGCTGCAAAGGCCTTCTTCTTCTTTTTCTTTCCTTTGTTGTTCTTGAGAAGTGGACATTTTTGTTTGAAGTGGCCAGGCTTTTTGCAGTTAAAGCATGTTAATTCATTATCGGAATCATCAGAATCTTTTGACTTATTACCACTTGTTTTCTTCTTGCGTGGCCTGAATTTTGACCATTTTCTAAGATTATTGACAGCCATCGCAAGCTCTTCAATTGGATCTTCTTCTTCTTCACCGCTTTCTTCTTTGCTTTTTAAGGCAATCGTCTTCTTTTTTGATTCGGAGTTGTTACGTTCCTCCTTTGCCTTTAGCTCAAGCTCATATGTCATCAAGTTTCCGATCAACTCCTCCATGCTTAGTTTACTCAGATCTTTTGATTCTTGTATTGCAGTGACTTTTGCCTCAAAGTTCATTGGTAAGACTCGCAGTATCTTCCGTACAAGCTCTACTTCAGTGAAGACCTTCCCAAGCGCTCTAGCATTGTACACCAAAGTTGAAAATCGTCCAAACATATCTTTTATGCTCTCGCCCTTTTCCATCACAAAGTTTTCGTATTCATTGCTAAATAGAGCTAGTCGTGACTCCTTGACTTGAGAAGTTCCTTCGTGTGTCACCTCCAGAGTGTGCCAAATTTCCTGTGCTGTTGTACAATGAGAAATTCTATTAAATTCATTTTTATCAAGAGCACAGATCAAAGCGTTCATTGCTTTGGCATTTGTAGTTTTTAATTTCTTATCGTTAGCATCCCACCTATCCTTAGGTTTAGGAATCTCAGTATCACCAACAACTATAGTGGGAGATTTATAGCCAGTTTCAATAATATCCCAAACATCATAATCGACAGAACTAAGATAAATACTCATTCTAACTTTCCAATAAGCATAATCATTCCCATTAAACATGGGTGGCCTAGCAATAGATTGCCCCTCAGAAAAAGCATTATTTGGTGGATTCATGACTCTAGAGTTAAAGTAAAATACCTTGCTCTGATACCACTTATAGGATCTAGATTAACCCTAGAGGGGGGGTGAATAGGGTTATAGCAAATTTTTGCGAATTAAACACAGAAGCAAACTGCAGAAATAAATATGCTGAAAAATAAATCACACACAGAATTTACCCAGCTTCGGCAACCCCTGCCTACTGCTGCATTCCCAGATTTCTATTAGAATTAAACAGTTTCCCGCTTACAAACACTCTAACAGACTTGCAAACCCTGCTACCGCCTATAGAGTTTTGCAAACTTGCAAACCCTGCTAACTGGACTAACTCTAACTAGACAATCTGTCAACACCTAAACCCTAGGTGATAATTTATCATGTTTTGTTTTGAAAAGAACATACAAATAAAGCGAATTATAAAAGCAAGCACTAAATTTAAAACTATTTAAATTATCTTGCCTTTATAAAAATAAAAATACCCTAACCCAATACAAACATAAGATACGCGGTCACTTCCCTTTATCTTATTTCACCCGGTCCATTTTCTTTTGTTTGTGAAAAAAATGGCCGATCCTCTTCTTTTTCAATTTAGGGCTTCGGTTCTTCTGTGAGATTTGGGGCTTTGTTCTGATGATTGATTCTTTGGCTTGTGTTGATCTATCTCACGCTCGTTCTCTGATGATTTGATGCTTGTTGCTAGCTCGTTCTCTGATAATCGAGTTTACTGTTGCGGTATGTAATCTTTTTGCTTGTTTGTGGTTTTGTGATTTTCGAACTCGATTGTTCTGTTGTCTATGATGATTTCTTGGGGTGTATTTATAGGGTTGAAACCCTAATTAACACTGTCAGATTTGATTTCTTCATGTCGTTGATTTTCCTGAATTTGTTCTGGATTTGGAGTATTCCTTTCTTGATTCAATTTCGAATAATTGCTGACCATATTTGGATTCGAATTAATTAATTCAAAAATTTCTTGCTGTATTTGTTGTCTCGGTCCTCATTTGAATTAATACTGACCATATATGAATTCGAGAAATTTGCTGCAGAGATTTCTTTCCAAATTAGAAATCTTTGACTTAATCAAAGACTTAATCAAAAGATATGAATTTGTTCTTTAACTTCGGCTTGATTTCTGCACTGCCTTGTACTTGCCACTGTCTTGTGTTCCCTACTGCACATTCACCAGTTTACTTTATATGTGCATATATACATTTGTATGTGTGTATGCATATATTTTTGGGTTTGTACTTTCATTGTGACTTGATTTTGCTATGGGATTGAATCAGAACTTTATTTGATCTGCATGTAGTTGTGATCTGATTCTTGATAGCTTGCTGGTGCATGTCATTTGTTTCTAGCTCGAATTCGTCTTTGAGGAACACTGTACTTGTTATTATGATGTTTTGAACTTGATTCACTTCATGTTGTATTAGTCACTTGCATTGGTGCATTGCCTTGTACATCCATGTTCTTTACTTGGTTGTTGTCACTGGTCTGCTGCCATGTTCACGTGCACTTGAGTTTGTTTCCACTGCTTCATCATGTTGTATTCATCCCTGTACTTGTAGTTGTGCAATTCTTCTGGCTTCACATGTGCATTGTGTTACTGATTTTGGTCGAGACTTTGTTTGTTGCAGTTTGTCACTGTAATTGCTGTTACATTACTTCACAGTGTTGCATTTGTTCATGTAGCTCTGTTGTTGCTGTGTTCCATGAGCATGCTTCACTGCATTATGAAAATGTTGCATTGTACTCTGACCTTGTTGCCTCTGTTCATTTGCCGGTTAGCTTACTCGTTCGGTCTTTACTGCATTGCTTCTGATCATGTTGCACAATTTCTGTTGTTTCCAGTTGCACTTGCTTACTGCTTGATGGTCTTGTGACTCTTGCCATGTCTTTGTGCATTTTAACCTGTAACTTGAACTTCACTATCCGCTGTAGTTTGAACTGTGCATTTGGACTTGAATCTGTAACCTTCCTCATGTATACACATGCGTATGTATGTGTGTGTATGCTTGTGTTGTGGTGCACTTGCCTTGTGATTCTGTTCATTCCTAGTTGGTGCAGTATTCAAGTTTTTTTTGATCTGGACATTTGTGGGATATTTGACTGTTTCTGGCTCGATGTTGTTAATGCATTCATGACCACTTGATAAAGTGTGACTGATGCTGCACTTGGTCTTTGTTCTTCTCTGTTATGTTGCTTTGAATGAATTTGTGTTTTGTTGTAGTTTATGCACACGAGTTGGCGTGGCAGTGCACACGTATACGAATGTACACGTGTGTACTGCAGCCACTTATAATTGCGTGTCCCTGATAAAAATTACTGATATGCATAGATATTGCACAATCAAAGATGATGACAATAACCCATGTATCTGAGACACAAACAAATTTTATTTTTGCAAATTTAAATTTGTTTGTTTTCAGATTACTGTTGTAGTTGCTAATTTTACAGGTACACAGAAGACAGGACGAGAAGTGGAGCTGGACAATGCAGATAGATGTAGATGTGCAGACAGAGTGAAAAAAACTGAGTGTTGAGTGTTGTAGTGAGAAAAGTAAAATGTATGAACTGATGTATGTGTATATATATATAGAGAGAGCTGAAAACTTTGTGTTGTTTAAGTGTTGTAATAAAATATTATATTGAATAAAAAATACTAGTTGAATTATATAGATTCTGTGCAATAGTATAATTATTCAATATGAATATTTCTTCCTTTCTGTATATAGTCCAAACTGCAAACACATATATATTGGTATATATATGTTTGTTATCATCAAACAAAAAATCACATCAAACAACCACTAATTTCAGAGATAATATTCTCTTCCATAGCAAGTTGAAGTGTAGGGAATGCCCACTCTTCCATTTCCTCTCTCTCACCATCTGAGATGTCCGTTGGCAACAAACGTGTGTCAAACACTATCTGATGCACTCGATTCCTCCTTAGAACTGCTTTCATCTTCCATTGCCATTTTTCAAAATCATTACTGCCATTCCACTTGTCTATAACCAATTGTGATCCTAAAACTGCGTACGAACCAGTACATAAGGCGCTACACCACTTGGATTACCCATTGAGGAACTACTTGAGGTACCATCTGATTCCGACATTTCTACAACCACCTACCAAATCCAATGTTTTGATATCAAATGTTGGGATGGGATTCCAACTAGAGACCACTAAAATCAAAACCCCAAAAGCACAGTGGAAAACGAGATCGTGGTAAGAAGTGTAAAAACTACCAATCATTATCTCAATTCCAATCAATCCAATCCAAAAGCAATCACAATCCCTAAAGAAGCAATATAGAAATCAAAGCAATAACGAAAAATAAATCACACAGCGATTTATAGTGATTCCACTAAGGTTGTGTTAGTGTACATCCACTTTAAGAGAGAGATTTTATTAATATCGATGCGAAGAGTACAAAAGATTAAATACAATGATCAAAATTCTAATAGAATTGATTTGTGGAGAAGAGAATTGAAGAAAAATTAGATTTTGATAAACCCTAATTAGTGGATGCTAATTTCTTGCAGTTGCTTTCTGTTGCTTATAGATCTGGAAACTAAAGCTAGCTTATATAGGAGACTAGAAAACCTAGGTAAAGTTCCAAAATTGACACTACAAATCTCACAAATCTTCACCTAAAGCCCGTTCATGAAAACAGGCAGAAATCGCCACAGACGTCTATCCTTTTTCACGGACGTCTGTCCAAAGTCTCAGGATGCAAGTTTGCTGAAGTGACAAACGTCTATCCTTTTTCACAGATGTCTATCCAGTGCCTCGGGATGTAGATTTGCTGAAGCAACAGATGTCTGTCCTTTTTCACAGACGTTTGTCGCTGTCAATTCAGCACTACTCCACCTTTTCCTCCATAACTTCAAACTCCGAACTCCGATTGGCGAACCGTTTTCTCCATTACGAAGCTACTTCTAACCTCTATAATTTTCCATGTATTGTGACCAAAATTTAACAATAAAGAAAATTTGAAATGTATTCATCACAAGTATAATAGCATTTGCTTAGGCATGCATTTTTCTATTTAGACCTTTTTTTATAATTTCAAGAACCTCATAAGCAAACTTATACAAGTTAAGAAAGCTAAAAGTTGAAGAGTAATGTGAGCTATAATGAGTAGAAGTTGATTTATACCAATACCTATTTGTAAAGTTCCACAAAATCATATCTTCAACTATTTTTCTGGCAGTCGTTTTATAGTTGTTGAATTTTTTTTAGGAGACAAACTTACTAAATGTACAATACAATTTAACATTGAAATAGGAACTTTATGTCACATAGTTCACTAGAATCCTCAACTAATGCAATTTGTAGTCGATGCGCAAAACAACGCATGGTGATTCTTCTAGAAATAGCGTTTGTAATCCATCCCAAGCACTACTCATGTTACTAGCACTGTCATATCCTTGACCTTGCATATTTTGAACAAGCAAGCCATTTTGATCAAGTACATTTCAACAAGGTTTCTTCAAAGTTTGTGTAATGGTGTCTTCAAGTCCAACAATATTTAAATCCATTCTTATATACAACCTTCGTCATCAACAAATCTAATAAGTATGGCCGTTTGCTTACAATTTTATTCATCTTGTGATTGTCGACAAGTATAAAAAATTCGATTCACCAATGTCTTCACATCTCCTTCTTCTTAAAAGGTCATCAATAATTTCCACAATATCATTTTGAATTTTGGATGAAACATAGGAAGCATATTCAAGAGCATTTTCTAATATCACTTCTGCATGTTCATTAGAAAGTAAAGCTACATACTTAAGAAATTCAAGAAAATTTAGATGAAAATGAATCAAAAGATTCATAATTTCCTCTAAGTGCACAACCTTAACATGCAATATAAGATAGCCTTCACTGAAATGATGACTTGCAGTTGGTTATTTTTTCACTTCAATTTCAGATTGTAAACTCAATTTTTCTCAATAACCTACGAGGGATTGCTCAAGCAACCAATAACATTCTTTGAATATAGTGAATTTGAACCTCCTTTATGCTTTTTGAGACAACAATCTTTTCCACCAATTCTTTTTCAACTATTATATCCACAAGAAATCCATATATCTTGTTTATGGTATTAAAAATATTTTTATCAAAAAGAAAATATATGCATTTTGAGCTGTTTTATAATACCCAAGCCATTTATGATCTTTGAACCATTTAAATCATATATGATGTTCGTCTTTATTTCTTTTGAAATTTTCTTTTAAATCTGGTTGACATGGTCCCATTCTGATGCAATGATGATGAATTGCATCTCAATCTTTATGATGATATATCATTATTGCTTGATATAATTCTAGATCATGCTTCACATGTCTTATTTTTGGATTTTAATGGGAAGCACTTCATTTGTAGGATCTAAACTACTTAACTCAAAAGAGGATTCAGGGACGATGTTCCGATATCATCGGACATTTTTTATGCAGAATGAAAACAAAATTTTCAATGGTCTCTTCGACATAGCTTCAAAGTGCAAACATTAGCAAAGAAGTTTTCAATACTAATTTGGATTGAATAATTCACTTCGTTAAACATTTTCTTAGTCTATATTCAAATTGAAAAACAAAGTAATTTAACAGTAAACAAAAAGTGAAACAAATGAAGTAAATTGCATCAAACAATTTTTACCAGCAAACTGGGGATGCCAACAAATTTTTAACTATAAGATATAATTCCAACATCAACAAGGAAAACAAGGAGCAACAATTAACTCAGGGATAATTCAATAATTAGAATGCTTTTATAAGTGTAAACTTTGTATGATTTAATCAAACAGATCAAGTAGACAACAAATCAGCATACTAAAATAACATAATATAGGCAACAATTGATAATGTTAAAAGGAAAATTACCTATAACACCTCCGAACAAATAGGAAATTTTGTTTTAACTCCTCAAATTAGGTTTGGAGAGTGGAGTGGAGGCTAAATTAAAACAATATGCTGTTGAATTAAAACCTCAAATTAAGGTATTGATTACTTAATCAAATTGGGTATGAAGGTTGAATTAAAGAACATTGTGACAACATGGATTTTAGGGTTGTGGCTTGCAACTTCAAGAGGTTGAGTCGCAAGAAGTCTGAGATGATATGTATTTTTATTTTCTATATTTTTTTGGTTTTTAACGAAACTCTTAGGTTGGGCAACTTCCCACCTGGCCCTGGCTTTGGACTCGTCGCTGCTTACAGAGCCATTAGGCCAAGCCTAACACCCACTTGGACCAACTTTTACAACATTGTTAGCAATTTTACCATAATATCCAAACAATTCTACTGCAACAGAAACCAGCTATTTAAGAATAAAGTTTTAGTAAGTACTTTTCAAAGTTGGCATCAACGAAGTTATTAGTGTACCATCATAGTAACAAAGGGTGTTATTTTAGGACCTTATATGAGTGGACTGGTAGGATCGAATTAACCCCAAAGAGGGGTGAATAGGATTTATAATAAATTCATAGAATAACAAAATTGCAGCACATATAATAACTGTAAATGCAAAAATAAAAACGACATACAAGTTTACCCAGCTTCAGCAAAACATACATACTGCTGCCCCTAAGGTTTCTACTAGGAATTAAACAATCGATGCTTACGGACCCTATAAATTACAACTTCTGATAACTTGATTGTTCTAACCCTATGCTCAAAACCCTACTACAACTCAAACCTCGAGTTACAAATTCTCGAACTACGCCATGTAGTTCATACCTAGTTAACAACTAGTGTTTACAAAATTTAAAATAAATAGAACTAAAATAAAATGAAACCCCAAACACAAATAAATTTAGCCCAAACAAAAAACCAGTGTGGCCTAAAAAATATGGAAATAACAATTTTGAGCCCATATACTTATTCATTCTGTTTAAGACCCTATTCTCCTTCTCTCTTGCAATTTGAAACTAGCTTTCCTTGAATTGAAAGCCGTCGCTTGAAATTGTAGTTTGAATTCTCCTTCTCTAATGCTTACATTCATCGATTAATATTTGTTGATTGTTGCGGTTGCTTTCATTCTTTGAAGCTAGCGATTCCTTTGGTTGATCAATTGAAAAAATATTTTTGCTTTGTCAGGCTTGTCGATCGATTACTTTGCTGTGCTTACTTTTGGTTGCTTCAAGGGTCAAGTTGTTCGAAGCTATGCTTATTTGGTACGTGTATCAATTTTGACCCCTTTTCAATTTTATTTGAACTTGACTTACCATCGATTGTCGATGATACGGGTTTATATAGGAATCTTATTCGTAAATTTCATTTTGATAATTCCAAATGTGGATTTTTATTTTTAAACTTCAGCCAGGATTCTTGATTGAAAGGTTATGGGAACCTTGACTTGGTCATTGTTCGAATATATTAACATATATTCGAATATATTTTGCCCCTTAGTTGCATTTTCTGATTTTGGCCGTTTGCGGTTCTGACTTGTTTATTTGTGATATATATTTTGAGATGCTTTCTTTTTAGTTTTGTTTGCTTAGATTACTGATATAAAAAATCTTCCTAGATCTAATGCTATCTGAACTGAGTTGGTCGTTGACGGACTTGTGTTAATGCTTGAATCTTAAAACTGATACTTGTTATAGCATGAATTAATTTCGATCTTTGATGCTTTGTTTTCTGAATCAGTTTGGTTACTCTTTTCAGTTGCATATCATGTGTATGAGTTGCTTTTTTGTTCCTGCACCACTATTTGAAACTGATTTCAGTGTGTGCGCACCACTAGTTGTGGCAATGTGATGATTAATACCTTGAGTTGCTGTTGCATGTGTACACTATGCTTCCATAGTGGTTCATGAGTGTATTTGTGTACTTTCCTTTGATGCATACTCTAGTGCATGTGTGGTTTCATATTTTCCTCTGTGTGCCTGAGTTGATGTGATTAACCTGACTGATTGTGCACTGATCTGTTTTGTTTTGTGTTTTCCTGAGAGTTCTTGTGTTTCAATTTTCCTATGTTAGTGCATGTCACTGAGTGTTTATTGTGTGTGCATCTGCCTAAGTATGCGGGTCCAGTTTATATGTGTTCGTGATTCTAAAATTCTAAAATTGCCGCCTGACTTTGATTGTAGCACCAGTGCGCTTATATGTGTATTTATGTCCATTGTTGCACATACTTGTCTGTGTATTCTATGTCAAGTCTAAATCATGGATGCACCTATGTACACTGCTTGACACACTTGAGTTGAGTCCAAGCTTGCTTGGGCATGACCATATGTACATTTCTACTTAAAGTCTGTTGAGCTTTAGGGATTGACGTTTGCATTTGTCCCTAAATTGAATGTGTGCAAATGGAATTTGTGTATGTGCATGGCCTTATGGCATGTATGGTGATATATTATGCATGTCATATGTTGCTCGTGTACATTCATTTTTGGTTCCAATTTAAAATATGACAACAAACGACCTAATTAACTAAGGTAATATAACATTTAATTATAGTCTTTTTTTGCAATTTCAGTTTATTTCTTTTTGATCTTTACTACATTGTTAATTGTTTGATAGGAAAAGTAGATAAATTGACACAAGATGTAGCAAGAAGATAGCAAATCAAATTTGAGTGTATGTGAGTGAGTGAGTGGGCTAATTGTATACGAGAGTGTGTTGTATATGAAAGTAAGAAATAGAGTTGTATTTGGAAATGTAAAACATAGTGGAAGCCATGTTGTAAATGTGTACTATTGATATTGTAATAAAATATTTTTTGAAATAAAATATTTGTTTAAATGAAATTTTGATTTGTTTATTTCATCGTGTGATATTACAATAGTACTATAACAAACACATTTAACACACACACACATATCCATACTATAAAGCAAAACCCTGGTCAAAATTGTCAAAGTGAAGCCTTTTTTGCAATGCCTAAAATATCCGTCTTCCAGCTGCTTAATTATACAACACTTCCCGATGCTTCTGCCCTTTCCAAAAAAACTCATCCACGTTTTACAAACATAACTGTACCACGATTTAGCAACTGCGCCAATTTCTTCCCTCTTTTTCTCCCCTCTTTCCTCGCATTTTTTTGATACGCCTCTCCTTCCATGTCGGTTATTAAAAAAATTCACCGCATCACTTCCTTTCCCCACCTTCACCTAATCGACAACCACATCTACATCACTTTGCTTCTCATCTCCTCCAAGAAACTCTTTGCCTCCATACCTCTTTCCCTCAAAAAAGGCCACGGCTTCAAAGTTGAACAAGATTCGGAGATGTTCTCCCTGTGTTGGTACTGATACTAAAGCGATGGCGGCATACATGACGACGACAATCTAAGTGGAGATCGAGTTCGATCTTGAACTCCAGATGTGCCAGATCAGGCCTGAGCAATTTAATGCAATTTGATGATGTTCTGAAGTTGGAAGGTGATGTTACTGTTCAAGCTGTCATGGGGAGGAAAGTTGTAAACAAGAACAGTGTAAGATAATTTTACAAATGAATTAACATAAAAATTTGAATGTTGTCAGCTAATTATTTAGACGGTATACCAAGTTTCAGCCAAGTTGTTTTCTTTATGATGAATTTAATCCCAATAACGAAAACATTGATATAAAATTTTATCCAAAGCATGTTTTACTTTATGATGGATCCATAGGATGGTTATTTTGCATTAGATCCTTGGATTATTGTCACAAAGTATCTAGAATCTGTCATTATTAACTTTAGGTTATAAACAATTTTTGTGATTGACTATCATGGTTAATTGGATTAGTTCTGAGTCCAATTTTTATTAGGAAGAGCGGGCTAATGGACATGTATAAAATGTTTTTCTAGATACGTTTATTATGTATTTGTATCCTGTGAGTGAAAAGCTTTTGGATCTGCATATGAATAGCAACAATTTAGCACCTTAGTTTTTCACGTATAATTTATTAGTTATGATTTCTGTCCATGTCTTAAATCCCATATTATAGAACTTTATGTTTTGTAATTTCAAAATAAAAGTTAATTCTTATATATGAAAATCAAGATTATAATAGTAAAAAAAAGCTGTTGCAGCATATGCAGCAGCAAGAAGAAGAAAAATCATGTTAGTGTAGTTGTTGTATTTCCAAATGATTCCTTATGCTTTACTTTCCCCATCCAAACTAGCTTATAATCAATAGCTACAAACGTAGTTTATTCTATTCATATTTGGAAGATGGACTTAAAGTCAACATTTATCCCTTCAACCATGGTAAAAAAACAATAAAACTACCCACTGTTGTTTTTTCTACTAGATATTTTGTTTGGTAAATATTGGATTTGGTAAATTTTAAAACTGAATTTATGTCCATATCCCTTACATGACCGCAAGTTATTTACAAATGGATCTTTGCTGATAAATTCTTTCCACCGTTGTCATAGTTGAATTGACTGAAACAATCACTTATAAATGTAATTGGTTAATTTCAATTCTGCATATCAGTATCCTCATTCTAAAATGGTGGTTTCATATAGCTTTTATATATGTCCTTCAAACTAATTGATGTTTCAATCAAACCACTGTGTACTGTATAAATTAACAAAGTATTAGTTCAGTCAAAAAGTTAACTACACTACAATACTTACTACACTGGATACAGATATCTGTCAATAATATTTACCTACCATGTTGTTTGAATTTTAACACCATCTAACTCATTATATGTTAATCTCTGGACACATTATTCTAAGCAAGTAAGCAACAAGCTATTCAACTAATGAACAAGTCCAGTTTATGCTATATGCGGTACAAATGGCATTGAGAAGCAAATTATTGTACTACCTATATTTGGATTAAACTTTTTATTGCTAGAAGGTGAAGGAATTCAAGTAGAGACTAAGGCTAACAGTAATAGGTATGCTCTATTTTCTGTCTCAGAACAATTTGTAATACTGAATAAGTTCAAGTTGTTGTTAATTATGTTTTTTCTCAAATTGGGCAAACTGATTGTAATTTTCCAATAAATCGCACCTGAAGTTAATTTAGTTAAAACTTACATGATGTATCAAAACAGTCATAAATTCATTTTAAGAGATAGCAACGATGATTCAGCTTGCACTACATGATTGTCCATGATTACTTTTTTTACTCATTACTAGGTCATGGCATGTAGCTACTCTTTGTTACCATGAGTCATTTATCATTTATTTTTTGTATAATATTCTGTGACCACTATTGGGCTTGGATTTGAGTTTATCTTCATTGCATTAGAAAAGTAATCATTCCAAATCCTTTAACTCAAATGTATCAGTTTATCACATGTACTCATTTCAATTCTATCATGTACGCTAAAAGTGTTTTCTCTCTCTTCGCTTGATGTATTTAGGTTTGAACTTTCACCATTTTATTCAATTTTTGGCAGTTATTAATAAAATAACATCATTTTATTTTGTCCAAATATTTTGAAATTCATTGATGTATGTTACTTTCACTACCATTAATTGCCTTTTGTAACGTACTGCATTATTGTCAAATTAACTTAGCATACATACTGCGAGTTTTAGTCCCACTGTGAAAGGTCTTCGTAATAGTTCTTACATACTTATCAAATTAAAAAGAAGCATAAGCCTAAAGAAAATCTAGCCTATCAAGTCTACTACTCAAGCTTTCAACAAGGAGTTTAAATCACCAGCGCAAAATGGGCCTTAGAGATCTCGATGCGTTAGGAGTTCGGATATATGGCACATAGTGGGCTTCTTAAAATTTTGAAAGAGTTGATGTGATTGGGTTGCAATCACCGATGAAGATCCTAGAGATTCACAAATGATAAATAGAGACTCATCTGTTTAATTTGAATTGAAATGAAATTTATATATCCATTACATTTGATGTGCTATAGTCTGAATAAAAAACTAATTTGTCCACTGTTTTACTTTTGTTGTCATCTATATGAATGTGTACTACAACTATATTGAAATAGATATGCAAAATTATTATGGAGTTTTGGCAAGTAGACTGAGTTTTCTACACCTCCTTTTTACCTTATTTACTGTACTTAAATTTTGACATTGATCATCAAAATTTAAAATTCAATTGATATATTGCTTGACCATCCGTTTTCTTAATTGGATAAGGATTTCAGTAAACGCTTTATGCTACCTCTACAATGATTAGACAAATAAAATTAACCTTGCACTAGGTTAAAATCTAAAAGCTAACATGCCTTAATTAATTTCTTATTAACTGAACTTGAAAATATATTAGATTATTCATAGTTTGATATAACTCAAAGGTGCTTCATCATTATCAGGTTTACCCATCGTCTTTCTTACAACACCTTATTTCTGTTTAGTTGCCACATCTTCTTCCTCTTTTTTTTATAATTAATGAAAACATTACTGTAATCTCCCACAATATCATAATTGTAACAAAGACAAAATAAGCTCACCTCCTTCTTTGCACACGTCCAACGGACGTTCCACCATACTCGTATATATATATTATCATCAAATAGAAATCATAAACCGTTATTCTATAATCTCACCCTTTTGATGATAACAACATATATTAAGATTTTGTGCCTAACAAACGTGTTTGATGTGTTTTGATTAAGCTCCCCATATTTGTATACTCCCACTATAACTAGACCCTCCCTACAAACATGTAACGACCAGTAATTTTATCACTTTAAATATGAATATTTGATATATTTTTAAATAATTAAATATTGAATTTTATAACTCAAATAGACCTTTTTTAAGTAATAACCAATGACGGTAAAGTTGTTTTTGAAATTTAATTTACAAAAATAATTAGTTCGGAGAAAAATAAAAAATGCGACCGAATACTGTTTTTTGGATTTTTGACTTTTCATCGTCTAAAATTTGTCAGGACATGTTGTACACACTAGTGTATATATGTACACATATACACAAATAGCATATGCTTTTGGCTAATGAAGCGAGTAGATTAAAATAAATTTTGAAGTTTACTTAATTAAAAAACACATAAGCATACACATAATAGAGATGGAGTAATATATGAAGGACAAGTGGGGTGGGGGTGGTGGGTTAGGTGGTATGTGTATAATGATGGAGGAGGGGTGAGGTGCCTTCATTTGGAGAAGGTAGTAGGTAAGGGTGGTTTTATTATTTTCTATAAAAACAATTTTTTAACTTCCATTTTCGCTTTACTTCATTTCTCTTCATTTTCTAATTCTTATCTTCTTCCTTTCCACTCTTTTCTCTACTATTCCATGGCTTGTCAAAA
The DNA here is from genome assembly GCA_030765085.1 of Allium cepa. Taxonomy (NCBI): domain Eukaryota; kingdom Viridiplantae; phylum Streptophyta; class Magnoliopsida; order Asparagales; family Amaryllidaceae; genus Allium; species Allium cepa. The sequence continues at coordinate 360,308,296 of CM060934.1, forward strand.
GCTTTTAAATTGAAAATCTCTCATTTTCCCACATTTAAAATACTTAAACAAATTGCTAAAATCATCTCCACTCTTCTCTACATCACTTACCTTCAAAACAAAACCCATAACCCTCTTTTTTTTTACCATAGTCAAACCTTGCTCACACCACGGCCAAACCCATTTCACTCCCTTTGGGTCTTGGAAAGCTTATTTGGTAAAATGAAGCTAGGTCCAGTTGTCGATTAAAAGTTTCGGTAGTTGCAAGTTCGTGTCGGTTTAGATAAGTAAAGCTCACTTTAAAAATCAAGCTTAAATCTTTGTGATTTGTTTAAATAATCTTGATTGATTACTTATGTTTATAAGTGTTTGGAATGGTATTGTTTAGCATGGTTCCTTCTTAAAAGCGGATGGCACATAGTATGTTTGAAATGAAGTCGAAGTGTTCGTAGCGAATAGGTCGCTACAACACACTTCGAAGTGTATATATTAATTTGTAAAGCACAATATTTATTCCATACCTTATGGATGATATTTACATTATATGTGTGTGTGTGTGTGCGTGGGTGTGTGTGTGCTTATGTATATAAATGTTGTGAATGTTGCTTAGTTTAGATAAACATACCTGTACTGGTTTTATTCGACATCAAGATCCTGTGTTTCCTCAAACTAGTTTACTACTTTATTTACTAAGAATGTTTTTAAAAGATTTTCCGAACTTAACTATTTTTTTCAATCCTTTTTACAAAGTTATTAAAGTGGTTTAAAGTATAAAAAGAAAAGTTTTAAAAGCTACTTTGATTTACAAAATAAGTTTTAAAAGTTATGGTCCATAGTAGCTATGTATGCAATTTGTTAATCAATGATTTTTGCGAAAAATAAAAAGAGTTGCCTACTTTAGATATTTTGAAGAGTCATGCAACTATGTTTATAATAATTAAAAAAGATATGACGACCCGCAAATCCGACCCTTTGAATCGATAATAAACCATACATGTCTGACCCAAAAAGCACAGAATGATAAAAAGTCATGAGAAAAAAGACAGAGGGTGAGAAGAAAGAAAGAAGAGAAGAGAAGAAGAAGAAGAGAGAAACATAACCATAACAATATTGAATCTCACATCACAGTGGAATAATATATAATCAAGATTAATAATATTTACAAAGAGAAATTGTAATATACATAAATCAATATCAGAGTTCACTATAAGTAATCATCGGCTTGGACAGTTATAATAGCCTATCCTCACAAATGCTGATAATTTACAACAATAACAATGCAGCAGAAAAATAAACAGATACGTGTATGCGACATGAAGATCTCTGGCTCGCTTGCTGAAGCTCCAAAAGCACTAAATCTAAACCTGTAATATACTCGGTCTGACTCGAGCATTGAAAGGAAAGAACGTCTGGATCAGTCTGGTAAACCAACATGAGAAAAACACATCTCAACTAAACTTATAAAGTTATCAAAAAATTTCCTTTGTCAAAACAAAAGGTATCTTGTAAGACCATGCTCACACATAAACACGGACGGATTTTTCCCTTACGATAACCAAATCATTTCATATCAAATTTTGTTATATTATAATAGTGTCTATTATACAAGTAATAATTAATCATAGCTGAAATTGTTACACTATTAAATTCTAGCATAATAGGTTTACAAACAAAATGGCAGGCATGTAGTAGATATCGGATTCCATACAAATAACAAGGTAAGGGACTACCTTACATACAGTAAACCTCTAGAGGGATGTAGCTAGGGAGCATATACTGCCCGCCTAAACCAACACAAGACTAGCCTACCCCTTCCTAGATAGTATCGAGTATGTCATCACCCCGGTCGTTACCGACCTTTAACGGGTACCCGAGTCATACATTCACCACATACTTAAATATGTGTAGAGTAAATCTATAAGAATGATGACATATCCTAATGGAAGCGACCCACTTAGCATTGCTTCTTCTACCCTGTTTTAGTTATTTCCAGGGGTGAGAGGCCATAAGAGGTATCGAATACCTTTCACATATCACATCAGCTTTGAATGCCACATTGCCATTTCCGTTGACTACTAATTATTTTCCGTAAAAATACAACCCTTGCACTCGTACGTCTCAAGGAGGGTGTTAAGCTAAGAGAAGTTGTCTTCTCCGCCACCAAAGATGTATGTTTGTAAAAGTCAATGTACGTAATCTTAGAAAATACACTATCAGACATCTATCCATATAAGTTGTCCAGGAATAGGACAAACCGAAGGTACTTTCCTACCACATCCTATCGGGAAATCCCTAAGATTAGTAGCGAATAGTCCTTACATTGGATATTTCATAACGAAGAGACTGCTACTACTATATGTATATAAAGATTTTAACCCCAAATGATCAACAAGTAGTCCTTCGCTATGAAAATCCTAAATACCAATATCATCAGCAAATCTGCACAATCGTTGCATATAGGTTGGTCCAAAGAAGTTTTCGGATAAACCGATCCCGGTCTCTTCGCACCAACAATGCAAAAGCGTTACTCAACCTCGTACAGAAACCAAGTCTCAAAGATTATCACATTTCCGACTTTCAACTTACTATCCTTTGGCCAAGAAGGAAGCTCAGAAGATAGGAGCAATCACTCCGCACTACTCGAATCAATATCCTTTACACCAAACGATAATCAAGCCTACACAGATGGCTACGTGCTAAGTGTACGACAAAATAGTTTCCATATCAAGTCGAAAAACTAAAATGGCCAAAAATATAATTTAGCACTTAAACAGTCACTAGGCCTGATTTACCAATCCTTTATTTATTAAACCACTTATCCAAATTTATTACTTCAAATTATCTTTAAAAAGGTATATTCTCAAAACATTTCAATATTTCAATATTTGGAAAAACATTTCATAAACTTATTTTCATAATAAGTGAATTCACAACTTGTTGTATTTTCAAACCATTTAATTCCATTTTAAAATATCACTTTCCAAAACATTCATTTTAAGGATTTTTCACTTTGAAAACATGAATATATTTCCTTTTATAAAAAATTCCATATTTAGCTTATCAAATTAAATTGATTTCACATTTATAAAACAATGTTTATAATTCATATTTCTATTTTATAAAAACTTCCACTTATAAAATTCCTTTATTAACTAGTTTCTCGTTTATCTCATTTATATACCAAGATCCCATTAAAAGCTTATTTACTTATAAATTTCTTTATTTACACATTCATTCTTTTGTAATCTCATTATTTATAAAGTCCATTATAAATTCATTTCTAAATTTCAATTTCAAATCCATTTACAAATTTGATTATAAATTCATTTCTAACATTTGATTAGATCTCTTTATTAATAGCATTCCTTTATAAACTTTCATTTTAACACTTATAAAACTCATTTATAATTCCATTACTTTTATTTACAAAATATCAATTTTATAAATCCTATATATAAACCATTTATAATAAGTTCAAAATTCTCATTTTAACTTATTTTACAAAATAGTTAACTTCATATTTTAAAAATCATATTTAAGTATATTTCACAAAGCCATAATTTTTAAAACATAAAAATTATAACTTTTTATTCATTTAAAATAAATTCATTTCTTTAACAATTCAAAAATTATTAAAACATATATATTTTCAAAATCACTTTGAATTCCTTTTTAAATTGAAATCATCATTTTAATATTTAATTTTTCAAAATATGGCCCAATTTTCCAAATTATTTCATTAAACATTATATAATACAACATATGTAACAATATGTGTAAATAAAAATCAACAATGGCAAGGAATCCAGTTGGATCCCTCTAACCTATAACTTGCAAAAAATATGCATATGAGAAAAATATGTACAATATCTACTTCGAGGCAGACACGCGTACAAAGGGTTATCCGTCCATACACGGGAACGAATAGGGTCTCATTTGCTCCAATAGGCAGGAATATATCCAACTACTAATAATATAGTATAACATCCAAACAATCATCATATAGCATAAAATAAATTTATTTCCACTTGTATAAAAATAAGTGAGACAAAGAGAGTGAGTTTTACTCACTTTGGTTGCATTCGCCGTTGCAGCGTTTTATTTGGAACACCTAAAAATCCTACGAGCTCCAAATCGATCCAATCCAATTCCTTTGCGTAGTATTTTCAGTAATGAGTGCAATACAACTTGTTCGTCTGAATCGTACCTCGTATGGAAAAGTTATGAATTTTATAAGGTTTCATGAATTATATAAATAAATCAATTACATCATTTTGCAATCAACGTAACGTCACCGCGACCTCCACGTCCACCCAGAGTTCGATCAGACCATGCTATATGAAACATCTGACCATCTAGCACCACCACCAGCAACCTCGAAGAGCTTGGCCACCCCCATTACCTACAAAACCCTTTCGAACGACCAAAAAACGCAAGCCCCTAGCCCCCACGTCGGGCCTCCATTTCAAATCTCCACCATTGATCTTGTAGAACCCGACTAGCTCTATATTTTTCTAGTGGAAATCGAGACGTGAAAGTTGATGGATTAGGAGAAATCGAGGGGAGAAGATTGGCCATTTTTGGCCACTGAAATCAATAAAGTGGCGGCTGACATTTTCTAGGTTTGAGTTTGAGTTTGAGTTTTGAGGGTTAGAGGTCCTTATACAGCCAATTAAAACACTATTCGTCCTAAAAGTTTCCGAACTCCAAATGAAACGTACCGTTTGGAATTCTATATGTTATACAAATATTCCGAACACAATGGAATATATACCGGAGACCAATTCCATCATATACAGAGGATAGCTTTTCGAAATAGAATTAATTTAATTAAAATTACTTAAATAAATTTCCAGGTGTTTCAGCTTCGCACGAGTAAACGGTAAGTCCAATCGACACGAAATTTAAAATCCTATAATAAATCACTATTATGAAGCCAATGAAACCAGTTTCGTCCAATTCTGAGACAGTGTCCCGAATGGCTATTTTTACTCGTTCGATTAAATTACAAAATTTCCAAGGTCTGTTTATTCATTTTTAATTCAATTTTAATAGTTCTCTAACTCCATCTAAATTTAAATAGAATTTAATTCAACTTTAGAAATCATTTTTATCTTCATTACACTCCAGATTCAATTATTTAATCTCTTTAGCTTATAAATCTTACTTTTAAATATTCAAAATCAATTAAATATTCTAAATTTAAATGACCAAAAATCTGGATCGTTACATACTTTCCCTCTTAAAAGAATTTCATCCCTGAAATTACTAAGTAATAGAAATGCTACAACTCCATTAACTTCCAAAACAATTAGTCAAAATAGATTACCAAATTCATTCAAACCTTTTAACTTTACTAAATCAATTAGTTAAACTTCTTATAAAAACTTTTCAAAGTTTTTCAAATCCATTTATAATTATCTTTTCAAAGCCAACTAACATTATTCAAAAACCAACAAATTTCATTTCAAGTTATAGCTCAAAAATCAAATTTTTTTTGTTACTAATTTTTTTTCAAATTTCCTAAAAAAATTCTAATGCCTTAAATTTTTAGAAAATTTCGCCAGAGCCTCCTTTGCGCGGTTCGGTCAGAAGAAATATATGTATATATATAATCGCAAATATACATCTCATCTTCGAGGATGAGGCATACCGTAGCGAAAAAATGTGTGATCTGAGATATGTGCCCTACATATTATTAGCGAGCATATACAGCTAATATTTTGACAAGTTTCAAAAGTTTCAAACAATTATCAACCATCTTTTCTTTAGTAAATCTCTTACCAAAATAAACAAGAGTGTTTACATCAAAGTATAATTCTTAGTTATTTTAGTATAAAATTTCTAAATTTGAAAATGATATTCAATTTTCTCTAAGAGGTTTTGTGAAAATGATATATGTTAATTTTAAAGTCTGATGAAAATGCGCATTACATTTCAAATAAAGTGATGTCTAAAACAACTTGTACTCTAGTTGCCCAAAAATGGTATATTATTAACTAGGTAGATCATTTACCCCTTAACATCACTCGAATAGATTTTCAACATTCTCAATAAGGCCATTTATGTCAGACGTTTCTTAACCATTAATTTGTTAGTCTTGGAAAAGGTATTGAAAGTTAATCATTTTACGAAAGCAGTTGGAAAAACCTATTTTGTAAAATCAGTCTACTTGAAACCACTATTTGGAAACTTTAAGTCTGCAATTTTATTTAGCACAAAACAAAAGTTTTAGATACTCAAAAATGCCACCCATCAAATTTGGTTTCAATTAAAAATAATAAATCATTTAAAAGTTGGGAGTGAAATACTACAACTTGTTTTCTTAAATCAAAAACAATTTTCAAGTATTGAGCTAAAATGATTGTTTATTTCAGTATTTTAAAAAATGAATCAGTAAATATTCCAAACAGTAAAGTTGTATTGCTATCGATTAGCTTTCCAATAACTTCAAAAATTTAAAAATCAGAGTAAATATGATTGAGTTATGATCGAATTACTACAGCCGTGTTAAGAAATTTTGAAATGGTTTTCAAATAATATTCTGAATGACTCATAGTTTTCCAATAGTTTAAGCTCAAATTGTGGAAAAACACAAAGCACAAAACTTATAGAATTTTCAATTTATTTTCCAAAACATCTTGAATTTTTCAAATCGAATTTGAGGTGCTCAAGATATAGCAATTGTACTACAACAATGTCAACAAAAAACAGAATTAGTAAAAAGAAAATTGGGTTTAAAGATCATATATACTTACTTTCGATGTTGTCTTCTTGTATATCTCCACCACATCAACTAGGGAACATTAGTATTGTTTTCTCATCAACCATATATAATAACTTGAAATCAGTCTCGATCGAAGTTGTTCCTTATCCCGCTTTTGTACCTAAATTTTGGAGGAGGCGAGTGACCTAATGAAGGATGTAAGACCACTTTCACTTTCAATCAAAATCTTTGGTACCCGTTTTTTATATAGCAAACCATTAATTTTTAACAATCATATCCTTAGGAACCCAAACTTGTTTAAATTTAGAAAAATTTATATTTGTGCCCTTTGGAACCCTTATTTGTTTAACGGTTTTGTGTTTGTTTTTATTTTGACAATTACTATCATAATGTCATATATTTCTACATTTTATGCAATTGGGTATCATACTTCCTCCTAGCAATGTAATTAGTCATTTATTTATGTATTTACACTTTTTCAAGTCCAAGTCCTTTTCTGTTATTAATGAAGAGTTGATTTCCTAGTAGCATATTTAACGATTTTTCTTCGATGGAAAACTTTCGAACAATCAACTCGAGTTCATTAACTTTGGATTTTAAAAGATTATTCTCATTTAGTAGCTTAGAACAAGGATTAATGGCATTCTCTCTCTTTTCACAAATCATTCCATTTAGGACTAAAGTTTCATTTTTGAGTTTTTTATTTTGGTCTTGATTTCAAGTTCTTAGTTTCAAAGAGTTGGAATTATTCAAATTCAAGTTTTTCAAAATCCTTGATTTTTACGATCACTTTTTCAAATTCGTGGTTTATTCGAATAATTTCAGTTTTGTTATTTTTCAATATCGTATTTTCATTTTCAAGGGTTTTGAAACTTTCTTTTACCTCATTTAATTCCCATTCAAAATTTGCACTTTTGAATTTTTGAATATCTTAAAACTTTCCAACTCCTTTCGTAAAACGCCATTTTTACAAATCAACTCAGTTTCATTTCCAGCCATAATAAAAATTTTCTTTTCTAGCTTTAAAAAATTTCATGAAAATGAGCGTACTCTTTTTCGTAATTCAAACAATTTTTGCAATTAGAATTTTTAATTTCTAATATTTTTAAGCTCATTTCCCAAATCATCGTTTTTTGATGCAATTTACAATTTTCACTTTTCAACTTGTTATTTTTCATCTCAAGGTCATCAATATTTTTAGTTAATTTTTTATATAAGAGAATTGTATCTTTGAATGAAAAATCACTTATCTTATCAGCTGTTGCATCTTCGTCACTGCCTTCTTTACTATTATTTTCCAAACTATCTACTATAAATCTTGTCAAGCATAATTTTTTAATTGAGTTGATTTTGGAAAGTTTCTTGCTGTTTTTGTCTTTTCTACCATATACTATCTCGAGAGTGTTCCAGATTTCCTGTGCAATAAACAATGAGAGATATGGTTAAATTCATCTCGGTTACTTAGAGAATAGAGAATATGCATAACATGAGCATAAATTAAAATATTTTTCTTATCTACCATATCACACCTATTTTCAATAATATACTAACATAAATTAATAGATTTTAAATAAATTCAATTTTTGATTTTCCATTTAAAAAATCTATTCGATCAAAAATAGGAGGACTAATACTGGACTGACTCTCGCTAGATCTGCAACTAGGGATAGACATTTATACTAGCAACATGCACCAATACCACTTATAGGATCGAATTAACCCTAAAGGGGGTGTCAACGGTGTTTATAATAAATTCACAGAATAATAAAAACTACAGCATAGAAAATAACAGAGTACATATGAAAATAAAAGCGATGTAGAAATTTATCCAGCTTTGGAAAAACCTTCCTACTGTTTCCCTCACGTTTTCTACTAGGAATTAAATAACCGATGCTTACAGACACTGTAAACTTGTAACCCTCGCTAACCAGATTGTTCTAACTCTACGCTCAAAACCCCGCCAGAACTCAAACATCGAGTTGCAAATTCTCAAACTAGGCCCCGTAGTTCGTACCTAGTTAAAAACTAGAGGTTACAAAATTAAAATAAAATAAAATGAAACCCTAAATACTTAAGCCTAAACAAAAGTAAACAATGTAGCTTAAAAAAATAAGAAGATTGTTATAATATATTTATAATATGGGTGAATATGCTAAATGGTCAAGGACAACATTGTAATTTTCTTTGGATTTGGAGTCTATAAATATAGAGCTCATTTGTATTGTAAAGTTAACTGAGGTGAATAATAAAATGTCTTCTCCCTTTATTGTTTCTGTTCTCTTTATTTTATAACACGTTATCAACACGATCCTCTATTTTATAATAATATAATATTAGATCGGTAATTTATTTGTTTTTCTGTTCGTCACATGTATATTTGCTTTTGATTATTATTATTTTTTAAAATTAATAAATATCTTTTGTGACCTATTCCTATGGCTATCTATTTTGTAGCTACTGCCAAGTCTTTCACTTTTCATCAACTCTTATCTTACTTCTTCATACGAAAGCATATTGACCTATTCCTCATCTTAAGAAAATAAAGTTTAAAAACCTAGTGCTACCTATTCTACCGTATTACCTATTCTCTATCTAGATATTTTGTACTCTTGTATCTACTTGGCTATATATGCTAGCATTTACTAATTTAATTTTATACCGCTCACTTCTTATTATTGTCTTTCTGTCCTGTTAAACAAGGTATGGTTTTGATATGTGCTGCTCTCCCATCATTGTTTAGTTTATATTTTATTTTCTTCTTTCGATGCTTTCAGTATGATCTGACACTTGTTTCATTTGTAACCTAGCCAATGTAATCTATTTGTATAATTTAAATGTTTGTACTTCTGTATAATGACAACTCATATAACAGTACTACTTTATATTTCTTCACCACACTAGGGATTATAATATATTTGTACTTTATATTTGTGATCTCTCGCTAGCATCTATCATGTACTATTTTATTTCAAACTAATAGTACTACTTTAACTTGTATTTGTATTTCATGGTTATGTCACATTATGGTGTACGGATGTTTGAAAATGAGCATTTTCTAAGCTTTGAATACAATACACGTAAGAATCAAGATATAGGTTGTTTTATTTATTTATTTTTTGCAAATAGGATTATGATGCTTCGTCGTTCTTTGTTGTCTTTCATTTTTCAACTAGAAAAAATATTATAACGTATGTTATTTTACATACTTATATATTCACAAATATCAGTTCTGTTTCTTCTTAAGTAACATTGTTTGTTTTTACAAAGATATTGTGTAGATTGTTTCATATTTATGAGTTGGAATGATAGGATGCTTACTTTAAACCATCTTATAATTTGTAAATTAATAATTTTAAATATTTCAGCAGTCTACCTTTGGTTCGGCGTTAACATATGTTTCATGTCATCGTGATATATGTTTCTTAAATTTGTATTTGTATTTTTTTTGACAGTAAACTGAGTTCATAACATGGCAAATATAACTAAGCTTGAATTCAAAGGTTTGGTTTATATCTGGAGACAACTACTTATCATGGATACTGGATGTTGAGATTCATTTGCAATCTCAATGCTTAGAAAATGCGATTAAAAATGGAAATACTATGTCTCGGCAGGACAAAGCAAAGGCTCTAACATTTCTAAGACATCATATCCACGACGATCCAAAAACAGAATATTTGACTGAAAAAGACCCTCTCCACTTATGGAACTCCCTGAAGGAGCGTTATGACCACCATAAGACGGTCATACTTCCAAACACTAGAAAAGAGTGGTTGAACCTGAGGTTTTAGGATTTTAAGTATGTAAGAGAATATAATTCTGCAATGTTTAGAATTGCCTATAAACTGAAATTATGTGGAGAAAAGGTGGATGACGCACAAATGCTTGAAAAGACTTTCTCAACATTTCTTGCTTCGAATATACTCCTGCAGCAGCAATATCGAGAGCGTCATTTTACAAAATATTTTGAACTCATAGAATGCTTACTAATTGTTGAAAAAAATAATGAATTGCTTATAAAAAATCACTCCTTAAGACCAACTGGTTCAACTGCATAACCTGAAGTTAATGCTAATTTTGCCCACTCTGGAAGAGGTAGGGGTTGAGGTCGAGGTAGAGGACGTGGTCGTGGATGTGGATATAACTCCAACAGAGGCGGTTATGGTGGTTTTAAAGGTAAAAAACCACCAACTTTAAAAAGCAGCAAAAGAAAATTGAGCCTGTAAAGAACAATGATTCAGCTTCAGAAAATAAAAAGCATTATGAGGAAGTTTGTTATAGATGTGGACGATCTAGTCATTGGTCACGTACATGTAGATCATCAAAGAAAACAGTTGAAGAATATCATCGCTCGAAAAATATTGAGGTAAATAATGTCAAAGAGTTACCTGAAAACACTAACCTGAAGCTAGATGATTTCTTCGAAAATGATAATGAAAATTTCATTAATGACGAAAATCTAAGTGCAATGATCAATGATATGACCAAGTTGATCAATTAGAAATGACTTGAAGTTTGTTATGTGGTTTTCATTTTATTTCATTAGATTGCATTAATAAATCATTTTTAAGTTTGTGTTCATTTATTTGTATTTCCCTTTGCAGAACTAGTTAAAAAATAATGTGTAATGTGGATGTTGTTTGTAATCAGTAGCTTATTTTAATCATATTGCTTTGTTTGTTCACATTGCATTTATTTATGCATATAAATTTTTAAGGATTGACTAATTATTGTCTTTAATTATTAAGGTATGGAACGCCATTTGGGTGATGATATATGTTTACTACATAGTGCAACTACTCATACAATTTTGAAAAACCAGAAGTTTTTCTCTGAACTACCTAAAAATTTCTCAGCTAAAGTCTCCACTATAGCTGGATCTGCTAATATAATTGACGGGTCTGGAAGAGCCCATATAATATTGCCAAGTGGTACGCATATCTTTATTCAGAATGCATTATACTCAAGCAACTCTAAAATAAATTTGCTGAGTTTCAAAGATATAAGAATGAATGGATACCATATTGAAACTATAAATGAAAACAACAAAGAATATCTTTGTGTTATTTCTAGAATTGAAAGCCAGAAGCTTATCCTAGAAAATTTTGATACAATTTCAACTGGTTTATATTTTACAAAAATTGGCATAGTTGAATCTCACTCTATAAACATGAGCCAGAAGCTCACACATACAAAGACATTGATTCTTTGGCATGATCGCTTGGGTCATCCTGGATCAACCATGATGCGTAAAATCGCTAAAAATTCAAATGGGCATGATTTATCAAACCAATTGAATTTACCAAGTGATTACTTATGTGCCCCATGTGCACAAGGAAAATTAATCACTCGACCTTCATATAGTAAAATCACTTCAGAATCTCCAACATTTCTACAAAGAATTTAAGGTGATATATGTGGCCCAATCCACCCTGAATGTGGACCATTCAAATATTTTATGGTATTGATTGATGCATCAACTCGTTGCTCACATGTCTGTTTACTTTCTACAAAAATTTTGGCATTCGCCAAGCTGCTTGCTCAAATAATAAAATTGAGAGCACACTTCCCTGATCATCAAATTAAATCAATTTGACTAGATAATGCTGGAGAATTTACTTCTCAAGCATTTGATGATTATTGTCTATCATTGGGAATTGAAATTGAACATCCAGTAGCTCATGTTCATACTCAAAATGGTCTAGCAGAATCATTAATTAAGCGCTTGCAACTTATTGCAAGACCATTGCTTATGCAGTCAAAACTACCCGTTTCAGCTTGGGGACATGCAATTTTGCATGCATCGAAATTGGTTAAAAATAGACCAACAGATTATCATCAGCTTTCACCATCGCAGCTCTTAACTGGATCTCAACCAAATATTTCACATTTACGAAAATTTGGTTGTGCTGTGCATATACCTATTAATCCCCCACTTCGTATAAAATGGGTCCTCAATGACGTTTGGGAATTTATGTAGGATTTGATTCCCCATCGATAATTCATTACCATGAACCTCTTACAGGTGATGTCTTCACTGCAAGATTTTCAGATTGTAAATTTGATGAGACTATCTTCCCGCCGTTAGGGGGAGGAAAGACCGTTCCAGTAGAACGGCATGAAATATCATGGAATAATCCATTTATGTCTTATTTCGATCAACGTACCAAACAATGCCAATATGAGGTACAAAGAATTTTGCATATTCAAAATATTGCAAATCAACTGCCAATGCATTTAGTGACACTGCAAAAATAACTAAATCTCACATTCCAGCAGCAAATGCACCAGCAAAAATTGATGTCCTTGAAGGATCAAAAGTAAATATAGCAGCAAATGAATCTAAAGCGAGACAAATACATGGAAGGCCAATTGGTTCAAAAGACTTGGCGCCTAGAAAAAGAAAGTCTAATGAAAAATCATCAATTATGGAACCTCCTGAAGAGGTTATAAATGATCAAAAGAATCACTTAAATGAAAATCCCAATTATCTAGAAGTGCGGAAGGAACTATTATCCCAGAAGATATAAAAAAGCTTCCGACGGTAAAATGGTATGAGACGACCCGACTTTCTCATCACAGAAAATCGCATCATCTTGAAGAAAGAAAGGGATAGAAAAGAGAAAAGAAAGAAGAGAAAGAAGAAACAACATCATAATCTCAACAGCGAAACGAATAAATTATATTAATAACATAAATATTACATACTTTACAACCATTATCAGAGTTACACAGATTACACATCACATACTAGACAGTTATAAACACCTGTCTAATTATACACCTCAATACAATACAAGGAAACTACTCAGAGAAACCAACACAGCGAAACACTATATATAACTATAACGCAGAAGCCTCCTGCTCCATTGCTCCTCCATAATTCGTCAAAGCTAACCTGAATCCCTTGGCTACTCGTAAAAATTTGAGTACCCAAGAGTTTAAGAAAACAGAAGATAAACTTGGGGTCATGCATGGGTCTGGTGTGAGTAACAGGTTAAGGTTTCTTAACTTTCAAAAACCTTTTGAAATGAAAGGTATCACATAAAACTTCCCACACATAAACATGGGAAAGTTTTTACCTTACGCTAACCAAAACATTTGATAGGAAATCCTGTGATATTATAATAGGTCTAGGGTTTTTAAGTAAATATGAAATAGCTGAAATTGTTACATGATTAAATTCCAGCTGCTAGCCACAAAGGTGGGTAATACAATCAAAACCGATGGCACTTATTGGATTTTGGATTCCATACAATGGCAGGGCTACTGGGGTAATGTCCGTCACAGTACGTGGCCTAGATCAACGTACCGAGGAGCCACCCTAACTCCCCTGCAACACAAGGCCAGAACCATCCCTTACTGGACAGTCCCGAACAAGACAACCCCGACAGTTGGAGCTCACAACTGTCCACACAGCCGAAATAAAAGGGACCTCTAGACAGGGGAAAATCTCGTCCTACTTGGGCATGACCCACTTAGCCTTGCTGCACCTTCCCTGTTTTACCCATTCCCGGTTGATGAGGCTTGAGGCTACGATTACCTTTATAGAACACATCACTTAGAAATGCTCATCGTCCACCTGACGATGTTCTGAAAGAATTCAATCCATGCAAGTTCGTTCCGGGTTCGAACGAAACCGAAGGCATTATCTCGTTACACTCATTTTGGAATCACCCTCAGAGTTAACGACGATAACCCTTGCACTCTGAATCTTCATCTTCACTTGAGATTCACGACCTATCGTTAATTTGGATCGATGTGGTTTTCGGATATCCAAATATGGAAACCCGATTCCGGTCTCATCGAAATCCAAAACGTGTCTTTTAAGGCCAAGTTGTTTTAAAGTTTGAAACAATTCAATTATCTATATACACACATATAGATAACTCACAAATCACAACAGATAATCAACATTATCATAATAAACAGATGATCCACAATATCATTATAAACAGATAATCCATACTATCAATAAAATAGATAATCCATACTAACATCACAATACAACCAAAGCATTTATATCATACAGCATTACTTATCTCATTTCTGAGATCACAAACCATTCACAGCAATCCATAACATCCGTTCATACATAAGCAAAGATTTACTTAATCACGTCATCTATAATTAATTTAAAATGAATTAAATTAATTACCTCAATCCCCAATTAATTTAAAGTGAATTAAATTAATTACTTCATCTTTAAAAATCTTGCTTACAAAACCATTTAATCGATTAAAAATCAATTAATTAATCATTCAAATTAATCACCTTAATTAATCACTCTTGATTAATTATTCTTAATTACATGCAAGTAATTATCCTTTAATTAATTTTACAAATTAATTATTCTTAACCCTCGTACAGTAATTAACCTTTAGTTACTTCAATTAATTAATTAACTATAATTAATTACATTAATCCTTAATTAATTACATTAATTAATTACCTTTAAATCACTTATCATTGATTAATTAATCTTAATTAATTAATCCTTAATTACGTCATTAATTGTATTAATTAATGATCCCTAATTATATTTTGATTAATTAATTTATTAAAATTAATTTCCTTGAGTAATTAACCATAATTATTAATCATTCCAGATTAATTACATTCAGTAATTAACTAACCTTAATTATTTCATTAAATAAATTAATTATTCCTTAATTAATTATCCTTAATTAGTCCCATGATTAACCACTAAGTAATTATACTCAAATTACTTCCATTCTTAAAACATCTTCAATTAATTACATTCAGTAATTACCATTAGTTACTTCACTAAGTAATTATAATCCATTAATTCCATTAAGTAATTATCATCGAATCATTCAGTGTTTAAAATTAATTAAACTTAATTAATTAATTTAAACAATCACATTAAACTAAATTAATTACATTAAGTAATTAATTCCTCAATTACTTCCATTAAGTAATTATACTTAAACAATTCACAAATGATTATCATTAAATTAATTAATCTAATTAATTATTAAAATTAATCACATTAATTAATTAATAAATAATCCTAGTTAATGGCCTTCATTAACCATTCTTTAATTTATTTCATTAAGTAATTAACTTAGATTAACCATTATTAATTAAAATTAATTTATCTCTAATTATCCATTAATAATCTCTAATTATTTAATTAATTAATTGTTAACTGTAACTTAATTAATCCTTAATTGCTTGATTAATTAACCTTGATTATAACTTAATTGCTTAATTAATATCTTAATCATTAATTTATAATCTTCAATTATTTAATGAATGATCTTTAACTACAAATTGATTAACCCTTAATCAATTATTTATTATTCCCTAATCATTAATTAATTAAATTAACTAATTATTCCTTAATTACTTCATTAATTTATTTAATTTCAAATCATTAAATCTTCATTTAATTCTAAGACAAAAACATTTCTTAATTATGACTAATTTTTCTTTAGCAAATACATTTGAAAACAAATTTACTTTTGAACTTACTTTAAAATTTCATTTCAAATATGAGATTTAAAATACAATTTAACTTAACAAAGTTTAAAAAATTTAAAAACCTTTTTAAACTTCATGGCAAACAAATGCTTGTCTTATAAAATAAAATTTATAAGAGTTTAATTCAAATTCATTTTTAAATTCAAATAATTTAAATATACACTTTAACATACATATTTGTTTAAATCTTTCAAATTTAAAACTTCTTTTATTTCAAACTGAAATTCATATCTAAATCTTTTATTTCCAGATTTAACTTATCTTCAAAACTTACTCACCTTTTTAAAACTTCATTTTTTATGTATAAATTTAAGGTACTTAACCATTTTTAAAGTAGTTAACAATTCAAGTTTTAAAGTTTTATTTTTTTATTATTTTTATTTTTATTTAAAACCGAGATTTTAAATTTAAACTTGAATTAAAAACTTAGTTTAAATTCTAGCTTTACCTTTATAAGCTTCAGTTTTAAATTTTTTTAAAACAGGCAGTACAGGTTTTGTTTAAAACCTGTAACATTCCTTTAAACCCGAGACACCCCCAATTTACTTCGAGTTCAAATCCCATCCTCCCCGAGCCAACTACCCAATATCTTCGAGTCAAACCGAGATTTACTCGAGTATCCTTCTCTGCTTTTAACCCAAAACATCATCAGAAAAAATACTTCACCTTGCATATGCACGGTGACTCCAGCCACCATTGATCATCGGCGCGCAACACACCAAAAAACGACTCAGCAACCCACCACGATCATCGATTCGTGCTTCAACCCTCGAATTCGAGTTCGAGAATCTTAAACCCAAACCTGGAAATGCAAAAGCACCATCATCTCACCTGAAGATTTACAGCTCCGGCCTCGACTTCAACTATGGCCAAGCTTCCACTATCCAAAAAAATGAAAGCACTCGATCAACTACGCAAGCCGTGGTGATCAAAATTCTAAACACAGCTAATTCTAGGGTTTAAAAAGAAATCTCACTGCTGCATCTTCCACCATGAAATTTAACACCAACCAATATTTTTCCTAGCTTCTCTGATCACCTCTCCATCATCATGCAGATACCCATCCTCTCCAGATACATAAATCACCAGAAAAACCAAATGATCCCATTTTAGTTCATATCTTAACTGCACCTTCACCCCAAACCTAAAAACTATAATTCCTTATTTAAACATCATATTTTAGTAGATGTTTTCGATTTATAATACTGGATTTACAAATTAAAAGGTTTGAGTTTTGGTTTTATCTAACATGCATAGAAGTTTTATGTTTTACAGAGACAACAAGCTAAATTTTTGACTTACTTAAATATTTAAATATTAATCTAAGATAAATCAAACAATTTTGATTTATAAATTGCATCCTATCAAAAACTAATTAAAAGATAAGGATAAAAATAAAAAATTTAGCCTGGAAATTAGAACAGAACAGAGTAATTATAACAACATGCACACAAATACATTTTCACATCAACATTTACTTATAAACACAAGCAATACTTATTCATTTCAGTATACAAGCATGCAACCAATTTTTTTGATTTTAAATATTAAAAGTTACTCACTGATTTTAGAAGAAGGCAGAGCTTCCATTTGAAATGCTTTTGAAACTTTTAAAACGGCAGTTGCCCCTTTTGATACTTTGAACTCCTTTAAACTGACACGCTTCTATAAAAGCTTGTGTGCTTGAAAATGAAGTTTGCTTTGAAAATGCAGGTTTGCATGCAGAACAAATTTTTCAGATTTAAGAAAATGCAGATTTGCTTTTGAAAATTTACCGACAGGTTTCTGTTTTTTTTTTTGAATTTTGGAAGATGAATTTACAGATTTCTTTGGAACTAGGCTTGCTTATTGGTTTGAGAAATGGAGTACAGGTTTTGTTTTTGAGCTTGAAGAGTGATTACAGGATTTTGTTCTGACTTCGAGTTATTTTGAGGAATGGTTTCAGATTTGGAATTTTTAATTTGAGAATGGTTACCTTATTTGGAAAGTGAATTATGGTTTTGATCTAAGAATTTCTTTATAAAATTTGGTGTGACGACCCGCCCTTCTACTACCAGAAAGACGTATCATCATTAAGAAAGAAAGGGATAGAAATAGAAAAGAAAGAGAAAGAAAGAACAACAACATCAGAATTTCACAGCGGAATGGAACAAAATATAATATATCATATAACTGTTACATAGTTTTTACAAATATCAGAGTTATACAATATCAATACATATGATAGTCATACATACATCTATCACTATATACATCAGAGGTACAATACACATCAACTAACACAGCGAAACTAGATAGATAACTACATACGTTTGGAAACTCCTGCTGCAAGCTCCTCCAGAAATCAAGTTCGAAACCTATCACTTGGCTACTCATAAAAATTTGAGTACCCAAGAGTTTATGAAAAACAAAATATAAACTCCGGGTTAGACATAGGTCTGGTATGAGTAAACGGTTTAAATTGTTTAACTTTGAAAACATTTGAAAATAAAGGTATCACGTAAGACTCCCCACAAATAAATACGGGTAAGTTTTTACCTTACGCTAACCAAAACATTTCATAGGAAATCATATGATATTATAATAGTGTCTAGGGTTTTCAAGTAAATAGAAAATAGCTGAAATTGTTACATTCATCAAATTCCAGCTACTAGCCACGAAAGTGGGTAATACAAATCAAAACCGTAGGGTCTCGTAGGGAAAATGGATTTCCAACAATGGCAGAGCTACTGGGGTACCGCCCGTCACAGTACGGGGCCTAGATCACCATACCGAGGATCACTCCCGACCCCCTACAACACAAGGCCGGAACCATTCCTTACTGAACAGTCCCGAACAAGATAAACCCCACGGTTGTAGCTAGCAACCGCCCACACAGCCTAAATAAAAAGGGACATCTAGACAGGGGAAATATCTTGTCCTGCTTGGGCATGACCCACCTAACCTTGCTGCATCTCCCCTGTTTTAGCCATTCCCGGTTGATGAGGCTTGAGGCTGCGATTACCTTTATAGAACATATTTCTTAGAATGCTCATCGTCCGCCTGACGATGTGTTGAAAGCATTCAATCCATACAAGTTCGTTCCGGGTTCGAACGAAACCGAAGGCATTATCTCGTCACACTCGTTTTGGAATCACCCTCAAAGTCAACGACGATAATCCTTGCATTCTGAAATCATCATCTCGACCACCATTTGATAAGTCACGACCTATCGTTTAATTTGGATCGATGTGGTTTTCGTAGAATCAAATTTGATTCTTCCGATCCTGGTCTCATCGAATCCAAACGCCATTTTAAGGGCCAAGTTGTCTAATTAACTTAACAGTTTACATTCAATGATATAATTCAAATAACATTTATCACCGATAAACATATACAATTATCATAGATATATCACAGCATACCAGAGAGCATCACAGAATATCATCAATTTAAACATCACAAACCAGACATTCTGCATGCACAACAATCCATAAACAATCATTTAAATTCTCATAATTAATTCGATTTGAAATCAATTACTCGAGAATTAATCGCTTAACCCTGTTTAATTAACACTAATTTGTTATTTCCTTTCAAATTATTTGAGTTAATTAACCATTGCTTAATCAATTATTAAGTCTTAATTATTTAATTTATTATTCATCTATTTAATTAATTACCTTAAAATCAAGTTGTTTAACTTTAGTTACAATTCCTTGTTCATCAATTAATAACCTTAATTATTAATTAATGAAACTTAATTACTTAACTATTTAACTACTAATTACTTAATTAATTAATTATAAATTCTTAATTCTTAATTAAATTACTTAATTAATTAATTATTAATTTATAATTAAATTAGTTGATTAGTTAACTATTAATTATTCATTACTTAATTTAGGTAGTTAAATATAATTTATTTATCACTTAATCACCCTTTTATCCATACTTGATTACAATTATAAAGTAGTTATTCTTAATTACCTTCTAATAATAATTCATTTAATTTTAATTACTCGATGTAGTTAACTCTTAAAAGTCCTCTTTAAATTTTAAATCATTCATTTATTAACTACAAACTTAAGAGATAAACTAAATTTAACCTTACCCTAAATTAATCAAAATAATTAAGTGTTTAAGATCATCATTAAGTTTTGACTAAAAACTTAAAACCTGAACAAATTCTTAGCTTGGCCTTTAAACCCTTTTAAGCTTAAAATGTTAAGACAAATTTGTAAAAAAAACAATTTACATCACTGCAAAACTGCAGTTTTACCCAAACCCCGAGACCCCTCTCTACATTATGCTCGAGAATTACTTCGAGCTTCCACGCAAACCTCCCGTGTCCTCCCTGAACAACTTCTTCCTCTTCCTTATTTTTTATTTTTACAGTAAGTTGTAAAAACTTAAATGAAAAGCAAACATCGGGAAATAAAGCTGGCTTCGATCGAAACTCGAAGCAACTATCAGTGAGACTCGAGCATGACACGAAGCGATCATACACGTCGTCACAGACGCGCCATCCCAATCCAACGCCACCGTGCACGTGCACGGTGGTTAGCCGCACCTCTAGCAGCCCTCGCCAGCGCCCACAAACCACAATTTCGCTCCTCGCCCAAGATCGAAACCCAGAATTTCGACAAAAGGTCGAAATCAAAATATCACCTAAAAACTTGAACCCAAGCTCGAACATTCAACCTAAAATCGCCAAAATCCACCAACCCCAACCACCGGAAGCAGAACCCCTTCGCCTGCACCACGTCCTGTCCTTCGACAACCTCCTCCTCGAAGCGCGTGGAGCTCGATCACACTATGACGACGAAAAAGATGGTTTACAGAGAACAGTAAACTCACGAACTAAAACCCTATCCTAGCTTCATTCGTCCAATTCTTACATTGTAAAAATTAACTACCATTTTTCCTATATAAATACATCACTAAGCTTGTACCATACCAAATTTCAGTAATTAAAATTAATCGAATCATTGGATATTGACAAAAGTGCAACTTTTATACATATTCAATCTGTACCTTCAATACTAATCTAAAAATCATCATTTCTATTTCAAAAATCCTAACTTTGTATGCTAAACCAATATATGGAATCAAATTTACAATTTTAAAACAATTAAATTTTAGCTATTGATTTATTTTTCTTAAGAACCTGTATATTCTGTTGTTATGTTTCTCTGACAAGCTGTAGTTCATCTTCAAGTGATGATTTAAATTTAAACAACCTACCCAATTCTAAACTTTGCATTCATGTAAAGATGTATAGGTATATTTACTCGGAAATTGTTAAAGATACAGGAGCATCTCAGGATCACAAATTACAGTAGATAGCAAACACTAGGTTTAAATGAACAATTATCAACTAAAGCTTTAGAAATAATTAGTTTACTCACCTATAACATTTCTGAACAAAGAATAAATTTGAAGTTGATCATCTGGAACTTGAATTGTTTGAATCTGTAGTTGAAACCGCTTGTTCTTGCCTGCTGTTGTTTGAAATAAATTTGGAGTTTACTTTTTTTTGCTTCTTGTTCTCAGTTTTCTCAAGTTTTGTTATGTGTTTGTTGGACCAACTAAAACTAAAAAGCAACAGCATATATATATGAGATGGCAGTAGTATGAAGGAGGTATTATCAGGACAAGCTTTATTTGTTTTGACCAAATATGACTTTGAATTAACTTATTGCAATATGACATTTCGGCTGAACATTATTTTGTAACCTGAAATGACAAATTGTACTTAGCCTTAATGAATATGTCTTCAGATTTGTTAACACCTAATTAATGTTCCCTGATATTTGTAGGTGTACAACTTGCAGGTACATACTTGGCTTATGTATGAAGCTTTGATTATGAAGATATTTTGTTTTGTTATTATAATACTTGTTTTTATTAACTTCTAGTTTACATTTCCTAGCTTGAATAATTACATACATACTTGTCAGGTTTATTCTATGCTTTGCAGGCAACACCTGGTCTTGCAAATGAAGATACTTGTGTATTGTATAAAAATGTTTGTTTTATAGCTTGGCTTTGTTTTCATTCTATTCTATACACTTTGTGCTTATTTTATTTTATACATAATTGAAATGACAAAGGTTGGCTGAGATGGAAGCAATTAAATTGTTATGTTTCTTCAGCTAACAATATTTCAATTATGTACGATACATATGATTTGCTTATTTTTCTTTGTGTTGTACTTAATTCTTGTTTGTACTTATAGTTATATTTTATATTTTGACAATCAATAATTATATGGTTTATTTACTTATATTTATATTTATTCTTCATATTTAACTATCCATATTTAAATGACATTCAATTGCTTACTTATTTATATTTATATTTATATTTTATATTTTGATTATCAATATTTATGTTATACTCTTAAGTTTTACTTATATTTAATATTTATATTTTATTGATAAACTTTGGTTTTATGTTGAACATTATCATTCACGTCAATATATACGTTAATAAGACAAAGTATTATAATTCAATCATATAAGATAAATTTTATTTTAATTGAATTACATAAGAATAATTTTATTATAAATATTATTGAGATTTATTTCATATTTTCCAAATCAATCTCCTATTTAAAGTGCAATTTATACAAGTAAATGGCAATATTTCCAAAATCATTTTTATTTTAAAATGATCAGTCCACATTTCATTTAATCAGATTAAATATTTATTAAAATAAACGGGGCCAAAATCCAGGGTCGTTACATTTGGTTTGTTTCCTTTATTTAGAAATGAGGTTAGAAAAAAATAAGAATGAAAGATGTAGGTTTATATAAACCAATTTAAAATTTTATAAAAATTAAGAAAAATAAAATAAAAGGGTGACACTTGTCCTCCATCCTACTAAATTTCGTAACACTTGTTGGAAAAGATGTTTAGAAATTAACACATGCATATTATGTATTTTTATTTATTTTTAAATTAATTTACTAAGCTTTTATAATAAATTTCCTAATTAATTTATACATTTCTAATTTAATAAATGCTTTAGTAAATTTATAAAATAAATACTTTAAAAGAAAATTAAAATAAATCCAATCATGTTTTTTTTAAATAAATCATACCTGGTGTATTACATTTATTTATAGATATAAATATAAAACTTTACTCATATCTTTCATATTTAAACTACAAAAATAATTATTCTTTAAACTCAAATTTAATCCAAATATTAAATTCAAATTCAAATTTTAAAATCTAAATTTAAAATCAAGTTATATATATAAATTAAATTTGAAATAACAAATGCTATTTTTATTAAGAATCCAATTATAAAACAATACACTACTAATATTGTTTTTAGAAATGACTCATTATTAAATTAAAATAATTATAAAACAAGTTATGTCTTTATTAATAAATTACTTATTTTATTAAGCTATATTTTAAAAGAAAACAAAACAAATCTTTTTGTTAATTCATTTAAATTTAAAACTTAAGCCAAAATCATTTTAAACATTTAAACATCTTTCTTAACAATTTTAAAATCATATACTTATTTATTAAATAGTTTTGAAAAACTTAATATTAAATTAAATCAAAATTTCCAAATTATTAATATATACATTAGAATTTGAAATCAAGATTCATTTATTAAATTCAAACCAAGGTTATTTATTTAAAAACTTTGAAAAGCTTATATATTAAATAAAAACAAATTTTCAAATTACTAAAAATATTAGAATTAGAAAATATGCTTTATTTGTTAAATTTAAAACAAAGCTAATCTATTTACAATATAAACTATATATTCATATTATAAATAGAAACCAAATTTATTAGCTTTAAAAGATAAAATCTGCCAATTAAATATCTATTAAAGGAAAATTATTAAATCAATTTGAATTATTATCAACAAAATTATCAATATCAATTTAATTTTTAATACAGATTATTAAATTGATATTGTCAAAAATTCCGGGATATTACAATCCTTCCCCCTTAAAAGAATTTCGTCCTCGAAATTTAAAACAAAGGTAATTTAATAATCTCATTAAAGATTTAATTTTTAAACACAAACATATATCAAACATATGCTAACAACCATAACAACCAATTTATCCAATCAAACAAATCTAATTATCCAGACCAAATTCTGAATAAAATTTCCTCGAGTTTCCCTAAGTATAAATACTGAGATACTCGCTCTACAGAATCGAAACAATCAATATTACTAAGCTACAGAGCTCCTACTCAACTATCTACAAAACTCGACAGGATATCAGACGCAGATGAGTCTGACTTAACAACCAAAACTCCTGAACTGCTGGTTCCAAAATCAGAGATAGATCATACACGTATTCCCTTAGAGATACGTGAAACTCATCGAATCCCAATTATCCAAATTGGCAATTCAATACTGTAGACAAAACACTTAACCTCCAAGATCACAAAAAAAATCCAAAACACCTCAGAGCTAGCTTTCCAGCCTTACCCAATCTTATAGCTCCCTAATCGGAGAAAAATTTATCCAAAATCAAATCTCCGACTTCAGAACCCAAATTCCTTCGTCTCTTATCCTTAAAAGTCTCCGGACGATCCTGGGCTGCCTACACCCTTACTGATCAGCTCAACCCTTGCCGATGCCTCTAGAAACAAACAAAACCAGAAACAACCCATCAAAATGATCCCCTCAAGATCAACCATCAACCAAGAACACAACTCTACTCCACAAACATCAGAAGACAAGACTCACTTCTCCTGTCCGAAAAAGAAAAGCAGATGCACTTCCAAACTGCTTCTGCTGCACAACTCCGATCCGAAGTAAATGAAAATGCTGAAGAAGAATACGAGCACAAACTAGACAACACATCCCAGAAATATGGCTAAACAGATCCATAAAGAAAACTCAGAAGTTTCTCCAGAACCTGAGCTGCTTCATCAAACTCTATCTTTAAGAACCATCCTTCTACTAAACTGAACCACTGGTACCATTCCTGGAATCCCAGTTGATAAGGAAACTCAATCTCCAGATGCGGACAAAATTCTGGCTTCCCTGAAGACATCCGAAAAAATTCTGATAGCCCACGAGAACATTCAACAATCGCAAGTCACTTTTGCAATCAATCTAGACCAAATCCAAGGAAAACTGTTCTCCCTTTACCAAACAGAACAACTTACACTTATCTAACCAACCCGTCTAATAAACGGGTCCACTATGCTGCTTCTGAACTCCTCCTTCAGAAAAACTACTCAGCCAGAAGACTCACTACCGACATACAGAACACTCCAAGCTGCACTGCTGCCACAGATGCCAAAGATCTCCTAATCCAAAGCTCTTCGAGAAACTCGGACCTCAAACCAAACAGAAACACCATACTGAACACAGCCACATCACCGATGCAGACCAAGAAACACCTTCGGACGCATCCATAGTCACTGCGTCTCATCACGCAGCTCCTACTTTCTGAGGTATCAAAATACCATCACTCGCTTCTGCTCAACTAACAGATCCAAACTCTACTCATCCAAACTTCAAAAATAGACTCCGAACCTTAACAGGTTTCCTTCAGAGATCGATGAAATCCTTACACCACTGCAAAGCTTACTCGAGACGGTATTAGGTCTACAGTCTCGACAAATACACTTCCAACCTCAAACATTCAATCTCCAACCAATGGTAGTCGTGTTATACACACCACTACCCCATCTACCTTATAACTTATATTGGAAAACCCGAACAGGTAACCCAACGGATATGTAGAATAAATAAATATATATAAATATATTAAAAATTACAAATACGCTCTCTCAAGATAGACACCACTTCAGAGCCTAGGTATTCACTCAACCTAGTGCTCTGATACCAAACTGAGACGACCCGACTTTCTCACCATAGAAAATCGCATCATTTTGAAGAAAGAATGGGATAGAAAAAAGAAAAGAAAGAAGAGAAAGAAGAAACAACATCAGAATCTCAATAGCGGAACGAATAAATTATATTAATAACATAAATATTACATAGTTTACAACCATTATCAGAGTTACACAGATTACACATCACATACTAGACAGTTATAAAAACCTGTTTAGTTATACACCTCAATACAATACAAGGAAACTACTCAGAGAAACCAACACAGCGGAACACTATATATAACTATAACGCAGAAGCCTCCTGCTCCATTGCTCCTCCACAATTCGTCAAAGCTAACCTGAATCCCTTGGCTACTCGTAAAAATTTGAGTACCCAAGAGTTTAAGAAAACAGAAGGTAAACTCCGGGTCAGACATGGGTCTGGTGTAAGTAACAGGTTAAGGTTTCTTAACTTTCAAAAACTTTTAGAAATGAAAGGTATCACGTAAGACTTCCCACACATAAACATGGAAAAGTTTTTATCTTATGCTAACCAAAACATTTGATAGGAAATCTTGTGATATTATAATAGGTCTAGGGTTTTCAAGTAAATATGAAATAGCCGAAATTGTCACATGATTAAATTCCAGCCACTAGCCACAAAAGTGGGTAATACAATCAAAACTGAGGGCACTTATTGTATTTTGGGTTCCATACAATGACAGGGCTACTGGGGTAATGCCCGTCACAGTACGTGGCCTAGATCAACGAATCGAGGAGCCACCCTAACTCGCTTGCAACACAAGGCTGGAACCATCCCTTACTGGACAGTCCCGTACAAGACAACCCCAATAGTTGGAGCTCACAACTGTCCACACAGCCGAAATAAAAGGGACCTCTAGATAGGGGAAAATCTCATCCTACTTGGGCATGACCCAATTAGCCTCGCTGCACCTCTCCTGTTTTAGCCATTCCCGGTTGATGAGGCTTGCGGCTATGATTACCTTTATAGAACACATCACTTAGAATGCTCATCGTCCACCTGACGATGTTCTGAAAGTATTCAATCCATACAAGTTCATTCCGGGTTCGAACGAAACCGAAGGCATTATCTCGTTACACTCATTTTGGAATCACCCTCAGAGTTAACGACGATAACCCTTGCTGTAAGGACCTGATTCTTCGACTTTCGAAAACCGACATCAATACGTTCACTATATCAACTGCCGAGCACTCGAATGCCGGAAAACCGAACACTTAGGGTTTTAAGAAAAAGAAAGAGGTAGAAGAAGAGAGAAAAGATAGAACAGAACAGAAAGAAAACAACAGAACAATATCAGAATCTCACAATCGCAGCGGAACAACATATAATAAATAAATGAATAATCTTTAAACAAAGAACTATTTCAGTTTTTACATTACATTATATCATCAGAGTGTACAACTATCAAACAACAACAAACAGCGGAAAAAAATACTATATATTAAATGATACGCCATGCCATCCAGCTTGCCTCCAGCAACTCCTGAATTCCAGAATATCTTGATAAACCTGAACTCTTGACTGCCCGTGTGGAAATTGGTGGGCACCCAGAGTTTTGGAAGGAAAACAATAAACTCCGAGTCAATCATGTGACTGGTGTGAGAACTCAAAACAGTTTATTTTTTTCTTCAAAAACAAAATAGAGGAATATTTTTAAAGTCAATTCGCAATGCTTTTTAGAAAATGAGACTACCGTAAGGCCTCCCGCACACGATGCAAACGCAGAATCGGAGGAGATTTCTCCTTATGATAGTCAAAGATGCTTGATACGCATTAAAAGAAACATTTAATATTATTACTAGTTCATAGTGTAGGCAAAATTCATTTCGAAAGTAAAGATATAAATCTTAGCCAGCATAGGCATTTCGCACTTATGCATACTATAGCTACCATCCAAACAGTGGGGCGCTACCATAAGTGAATGATAGGTTCTACAACTAAAACCATACAAGATCGTATTGTTTCTTTGGATTTCCAACAAATGGTCAGGCCAAGGAACTTCCCATTGCCACATGGAAACGCCTCTGGAATGACGTCCCGAGAACCAAACCGGATCTCTGCCAACACAAGGCCGGGTTACCCTTAACTGGGTAACTACTGACACGAATATGTCATCCCCCGATCGTAACCGATCTATCCGGGGATCCTCGATTTCCAACAACCACAAAGCAATAAATTTGCAGCAACAACATAGGTTAAGTATCTGGGCTCCATACCATGATATCACCTCTATCCAGAAGGAATGACATACACTAAAGGGGTGCTACCCCCTAATAACCTTGCTGCATCCTTCCTGTTTTGACCATTTCCGGGGTGTGAGGTCCGACGAAGTCTCGTCCACAAAGCCATGCTTTATACAAAAGTTGTGCTTTGGGTCAACAAATGATCAAAGTAATGATCACCAAGATAAATGATCAAACAAATGATCGTATCACAAATGATCAAACAACAGCAACACTCAGCATGTCACATTACCAAATTGGGAGTATATCACTAATAACCTTCAACTACATAACCTCTGAGCTCGTACGTCTCAGAGAAGGGTGTTAAGCTAAGAGAATAAATTCTCCGCCACCAACAGAAATATATTTGAAAGAAATCGGCTTTATATCTCAACTTGTAATGTCAGACATACAATCCATACAAGTATATTCCGGGCTCGAACAGAACCGAAGGCACTTACAAAGAAGTCCTTGCATTCCGGATAATTTCTAATCACGTCCGGACTTCCCGTCACTAAGGGTGATAAAACCTCTATATCGGAGATCAGCCGATGCAGAGCAACTTAACGGTAATCCTTCCGTTTTCAAAAATATCTGGTCTTCAACACCGGTCATCAAATGCAATCCATTACGACGTATCACATATTCGGAATGGGTTATACGACCCCAAGGTCCTTTCCCGGCTGACCCGAATAGTGAGCGCTTATTTTAGAAAAATAAGTGTGGCATTCAAATTCAAACAATCACAACAAATACCTATTTAAAGGTAAATATTGAGAGTCGGTTATTTAACTATAAATAAAGATGCACAACATCATCAGATTCCAAATAATTTTCCAAATAATTTATTTCCCAAAAATATCTTTACAAGATATAAATTTCCACACTTCAACAATTAAATCAACGTTTATTTTTTTAAACAAATTCCCTTTTTTATTTATAAATTCCATAGTGAATTTACATTCTCAAAGTATCTACTGATATACGATTTTCAATCGATTTCAAATATTCGCTTTCAGTTTATCTTTAAAGATAAATTCTCAAGACGTTTCATTTCATATTAGAAAAAAACATTTCCATACTTATTCAATAATAAGTACTTCACAAATCTAATTATTTTCAATATTTGAAAATATTCAATATACATAACCCGTAGTTAAGTATATATTTCATTCTTTAAGGAAAACATTCTCTTAAACACATTTATTTGGGTCAAAACGAATGTTACGTAAAATATTGTTACGACAACCCAAAATCACTAGTATAGGGATTCGAAATTAAGATAGATGTATAAATCCCAATACTATGTAAAACATTTCCCTTCGGAAATCGTTGACTATAACAACAGTGTTATAGTCCACCATTTCCTTATTTTTCGAAAACGTCTATTTCAACAACGAATGTTGAAATCTATGTATTCGATACTTAATGCATTTTAAAACGTCTTTAAAATCATTAACTTCATTTTATAATGTCTCTTTCCCAAATAATAACCATTTTATTCAATACTATATTCACTGTCCAAAATAGTGAATATACCTTATTTACCCAATTCAGTATTTCTACACTTTTATATATAAAGAATAATTCGCTATCCAAAATCGCGAACATACTTCCTTTAATAATTTCCATTTTCAATTTATCAAATTCCATTGATTTCGAATTTATAAACAATGTTTATAAATTCTATTTCTATTTATAACTTCGATTTATAAATCTTCTTTATTAACAATTTCTATCAATATCCCATCTAAATGCCCAAAATCCAGTTTATAAGTTAATTACTTATAAATTTTCTATTTTACAATATCTACTCATTTTATACTCTTCACAATTTATAAATCTATAATTTTAAATGAAATCCATTTTATACTTCATTTTAACACTTAATAAACTCGTTTTATAATTCCAATATTTTTAATTTATAAATATCAAATTTTAAAATCTTTTATATGCATCCTTTATAATAATTCAAAAATCCAAATTTAAACTATTCTATAAATCTATTAACTTTAAAAATTACCTTTGGTTATATTTCACAAAAATCTTAAATTTTATAACATAAAAAATCATGATGCTTATTTTATTTAAGATGAATCAATTCAAAATTTTAATAAAACGTATAATTTCAAAAATCACTTTAAAAATCCCTTAAAAATCAAAATCGTTATTTTTAAATTTTCAAAAATGGATCCGATGATGCAACACACCAAATAGTCAACCACGACTTCCAAACATCATATATTGATATAATAATCAATCAAATATCACAATATCTGAAATAAATTAAATACTGGTGAGGAATCCAGTTGGATCCCTCCAACATGTTTTCCCACATCCACAGATGTTAGCACAATACCAATTCCGCTTCAAGACGGAATATCGCGGTATATGGGATTTATAAAATATTATCCGCTATTATGCGGCGCAATAGGGTCTCATCCGCTACATAATGCGGGAAATCAACAACTCCAATATATACATATGCCAATATATATATATATATATATATATATATATATATATATATATATATATTGCTATATATAGATATATCCTACTATATCTAATATCACAACCAAACAGCAATCAATAACTGCAATCCAAATTTTCAATTTGAGTGGGAAGGTCTCACCTTTGATTTTAATTTGCAGTCCAATTCCATTCCAAACTTGTTTTCTTCACAATTTTAACCATGTATACACAATTATATACATTTGTTAATATTCGAACCAATCAAACAATTAAATTCTTCATTTGATTAATTTAATTAACTAACCATTAAATTTTAACTAATGATTTTCTTTTCAACTAAATTTACCTAAATAAATTATTCTTCCCCTTTCAAACTAATCATTGATAGTTTTAAAATATCTAAAACTTGTTAAAACCTTTTTAAAACTTTTCTCTGTTTTATAAATTTTAAAACTTCACATATATTATTTTTTTCTTCTTTATTTTCTGTATAGATATAAATATTTATTCAATTTAAATTAAAAACAATATACCTTCGTTGTTTCGACCAAATAGCTCAATCAGCAGCAGATGATGCCTCGTTCTCAACGCTCTCAGCACCTGTCTCTGCCTCCTTGACCTCATCCACCCTCAATCGGCACCCACACGAACGCTTGCCTCCCCCTGTCGCCGATTACGCTATCACTTCGTCGATGCAGCCATCTCGAAATCGCCGCCACGCTCGACTGGAAACCCTAGTCGCGTGCCACCATCTTCTTCATGCGAACGCCATCGCGGAGTCCCCCCTTCCAGACGTCACCGCTCCACCGAGAACGCCTCGCTATGCCCAAAACCATGCCCTTCTATCACGAATCAAGCGCCTGAACCCAGCTACCACCATCGACAGTTCTACGCGACCCAAAAGGCTCGCTGCTTCGCTCTTATTTCCACGCGATGATGAACTTGTCGCGAGTCTTCCCTTTGACCTTGCGACGAGGATGCTTGAGCGATAGGGTTTCGGCCATGGATTTGTTTTCTTAGGAATTTTGAAATTTGAATTTGGGGATGAAGGTGAATACGTGATTTATTGAAGGGAATTATCGGCTTTGGTTTCGAACAGAGAAAAGTATACGCGGCCATTTTTAAATTTCGTTTGTGAATTTTGCTTCTGTGTTGCTCACGTAATAAAAGGAAATTAAGGGGACAAAAGTTCGTGGCTTTGCAGAGAAAAGGTCATGCTTGCCTGATCTCTTCGTGATTCTCTGCGTGAATTTAGGCCTTATTAAGGGAGAAAAGTTTTGAACGTAAATAGAATTTTAAATAAAATTCCCGACGTAAAATTTTTCAACGCGTATATATGTCGTACGCTCACATAACAACTCCAAACGCTACGAAATTTAAAACCCGATAATAATTCAATATTACGGACCCAATGGAACTGGTTTCCTCGAATTCCGAGACTGTGCCTCGGAAGGCTATTTTTAAATATCGATTCAAACGATATAAAATTCAAAACTGATCAAAACAGTTTCAATTTCAATTCTGAAGCTTCAATTATCTTCAGTATTATCAATATAAATTTTACAAGCCTTTGAAATATTTTCAATCAGCTTAAAATTGAAGATTCAAATTTTTATTCAACTTTCCACAGATTAAATTTTATAATTTAATCGCCAAATTCAAAGTTATATTAGGAATTCAAGCTAAACCATCATTCAAATATTTAAAATTAATTAAATATTTTCAATTTAAATTGTTCAAAATTCTGGGTCGTTACACTTGCACTCTGAATCTTCATCTTCACTTGAGATTCACGACCTATCGTTAATTTGGATTGATGTGGTTTTCGGATATCCAAATATGGAAACCCGATCCCGGTCTCATCGAAATCCAAAACGTGTCTTTTAAGGCCAAGTTGTTTTAAAGTTTAAAACAATTCAATTATCTATATACACACAGATAGATAACTCACAAATCATAATAGATAATCAACATTATCATAATAAACAGATGATCCATATCATCATTATAAATAGATAATCCATACTATCATCAAAATAGATAATCCATACTATCATCACAATGCAACCAAAGCATTTATATCATACAGCATTACTTATCTCATTTCTGAGATCACAAACCATTCAAAGCAATCAATATCATCCATTCATACATAAGCAAAGATTTACTTAATCACATCATTTATAATTAATTTAAAATGAATTAAATTAATTACCTCCATCTCCAATTAATTTAAAGTGAATTAAATTAATTACTTCATCTTTAAAAATCTTGCTTACATAACCATTTAATCGATTACAAATCAATTAATTAATCATTCAAATTAATCACCTTAATTAATCACTCTTGATTAATTATTCTTAATTACATGCAAGTAATTATCCTTTAGTTAATTTTACAAATTAATTATTCTTAACCCCTTTACAGTAATTAACCTTTAATTACTTCAATTAATTAGTTAACTATAATTAATTACATTAATCCTTAATTAATTACATTAATTAATTACCTTTAAATCACTTATCATTAATTAATTAATCTTAATTAATTAATCCTTAATTACATCATTAATTGTATTAATTAATGATCCCTGATTATATTTTAATTAATTACTTTATTAAAATTAATTTCCTTGAGTAATTAACCATAATTATTAATCATTCTAGATTAATTACATTCAGTAATTAACTAACCTTAATTATTTCATTAAATAAATTAATTATTCCTTAATTAATTATCCTTAATTAATCCCTTGATTAATTACTAAGTAATTATACTCAAATTACTTCCATTCTTAAAACATCTTCAATTAATTACATTTAGTAATTACCATTAATTACTTCATTAAGTAATTATAATCCATTAATTACATTAAGTAATTATCATCGAATCATTCAGTGTTTAAAATTAATTAAACTTAATTAATTAATTTAAACAATCACATTAAACTAAATTAATTACATTAAGTAATTAATTCCTCAATTAATTCCATTAAGTAATTATACTTAAACAATTCACAAATGATTATCATTAAATTAATTAATCTAATCAATTATTAAAATTAATCACATTAATTAATTAATTAATAATCCTAGTTAATGACCTTCATTAACCATTCTTTAATTTCTTTCATTAAGTAATTAACTTAGATTAACCATTATTAATTAAAATTAGTTTATCTCTAATTATCCATTAATTAATCTCTAATTAATTAATTAATTAATTGTTAACTGTAACTTAATTAATCCTTAATTGCTTGATTAATTAACCTTGATTATAACTTAATTGCTTAATTAATAAATCTTAAACATTAATTTATAATCTTTAATTATTTAATGAGTGATCTTTAATTACAAATTGATTAACCCTTAATCAATTATTCATTAATCCCTAATCATTAATTAATTAAATTAACTAATTATTCCTTAATTACTTCGTTAATTTAATTAATTTCAAATTATTAAATCTTCATTTAATTCCAAGATAAAAACATTTCTTAATTATGACTAATTTGTCATTAACAAATACATTTTAAAACAAATTTACTTTTGAACTTACTTTAAAATTTCATTTCAAATATGAGATTTAAAATGAATACAATTTTACTTAACAAAGTTTAAACAATTTAAAAACCTTTTTAAATTTCATGGCAAACAAATGCTTGTCTTACAAAATAAAATTTATAAGAGTTTAATTCAAATTCATTTTTAAATTCAAATAATTTAAATATACACTTTAACATACATATTTGTTTAAATCTTTCAAATTTAAAACTTCTTTTATTTCAAACTAAAATTCATATTTAAATCTTTTATTTCCAGATTAACTTATCTTCAAAACTTACTCACCTTTTTAAAACTTCATTTTTTATTTATAAATTTAAGCTACTTAACCATTTTTCAAGTAGTTAACAATTGAAGTTTTAAAACTTTATTTTTTATTATTTTTATTTTTATTTAAAACTAAGATTTTAAATTTAAACTTGAATTCTAAAATTTTAAACTTGAATTCTAAAATTTTAAACTTGAATTCTAAAATTTTAAACTTGAATTAAAAACTTAGTTTAAATTCTAGCTTTACCTTTATAAGCTTCAGTTTTATAATTTTTTAAAACAGGCAGTACAGGTTTTGTTTAAAACCTGTAACATTCCTTTAAACCCGAGACACCCCCAATTTACTTTGAGTTCAAAGCCCATCTTCCTCGAGCCAACTACCCAACATCTTCGAGTCAAACCAAGATTTACTCGAGTATCCTTCTCTGCTTTTAACCCAAAACATCATCAGACAAAATACTTCACCTTGCATATGCACGGTAACTCCGGCCACCATTGATCATCGGCGATGATCGCAACACACCAGAAAACGACTCAGCAACCCACCACGATCATTGATTCGTGCTTCAACCCTCGAATTCGAGTTCGAGATTCTTAAAGCCAAACCTGGAAATGCAAAAGCACCACCATCTCAAAACCTGTCATCACCTCGCTTACAAAATTACGACTACCTGGAGATTTACAACTCCGGCCTCGACTTCAACTATGGCCAAGCTTCCGTTATCCAAAAAATTGAAGCACTCGATCAACTACGCAAGCCGTGGTGATCAAAATTCTAAACACAGCTAATTCTAGGGTTTAAAAAGAAATCTCACTGCTGCATCTTCCACCATGAAATTTAAGACCGACCAATATTTTTCCTAGCTTCTCTGATCACCCCTCCATCATCATGCAGATACCCATCCTCTCCAGATACATAAATCACCAAAAAAACCAAATAATCCCATTTTAGTTCATATCTTAACTGCACCTTCACCCCAAACCTAAAAACTATAATTCTTGATTTAAAAATCATATTTTATTAGATGTTTTCGATTTATAATACTAGATTTACAAATTAAAAGGTTTGAGTTTTGGTTTTATCTAACATGCACAGAGGTTTTATGTTTTACAGAGACAACAAGCTAAATTTTTGACTTACTTAAATATTTAAATATTAATCTAAGATAAATCAAACAATTTTGATTTATAAATTGCATCCTACAAAAACTAATTAAAAGATAAGGATAAAAATAAAAAATTTAGCCTGGAAATTAGAACAGAACAGAGTAATTATAGCAGCATGCACACAAATACATTTTCACATCAACATTTACTTATAAATACAAGCAATACTTAATCATTTCAGTATACAAGCATGCAACCAGTTTTTTTGATTTTAAATATTAAAAGTTACTCACTGATTTTAGAAGAAGGCAGAGCTTCCATTTGAAATGCTTTTGAAATTTTTAAAACTGCAGTTGCCCCTTTAGATACTTTGAACTCCTTTAAACTAACATGCTTCTATAAAAGCTTGTATGCTTGAAAATGAAGTTTGCTTTGAAAATGCAGGTTTGCATGGAGAACAAATTTTCCAGATTTAAGAAAATGCACATTTGCTTTTGAAAATTTACTGACAGGTTTTTGTTTTTGTTTTTTTGAATTTTGGAAGATGAATTTACAGATTTCTTTGGAACTAGGCTTGCTTACTGATTTGAAAAATGGAGTACAGGTTTTGTTTTTGAGCTTGAAGAGTGATTACAGGATTTTGATCTGACTTTGATTTATTTTAAGGAATGGTTTCAGATTTTGGAATTTTAATTTGAGAATGGTTACATGATTTGGAAAGTGAATTATAGTTTTGATCTAAGAAGCTTTATAAAATTTGGTTTGTTTCCTTTGTTTAGAAATGAGGTTAGAAAAAAAATAAGAATGAAATATGTAGGTTAATATAAACAAATTTAAAATTGTATAAAAATTAAGAAAAATAAAATAAAGGGGTGACACTCGTCCTCCATCCTACATAATTTCTTAACACTTGTTGGAAAAGACGTTTAGAAATTAACACATGTATATTATGTATTTTTATTTATTTTTAAATTAATATACAAAGATTTTATAATAAATTTCCTAATTAATTTATACATTTCTAATTTCATAAATGCTTTAGTAAATTTATAAAAATAAATACTTTAAAAGAAAATTAAAATAAATCAAATCTTGTTTTTTTTAAAATAAAATCAAACCTAGTGTATTAAATTTATTTATAGATATAAATAAAAAACTTTATTCATATATTTCATATTTAAACTACAAAAATAATTATTCCTTAAACTCAAATTTAATCCAAATATTAAATTCAAATTCAGATTTTAAAATCTAAATTTAAAATCAAGTTATATATATATAAATTAAATTTGAAATAACAAATGTTATTTTTATTAAGAATCCAATTGTAAAATAATACACTATTAATATTATTTTTAGAAATGACTCATTATTAAATTAAAATAATTATAAAAGAAATTATGTCTTTATTAATAAATTACTTATTTTATTAAGCTATATTTTAAAAAGAAAACGAAACAAATCTTTTTGTTAATTCATTTAAATTTAAAACTTAAGCAAAAATCATTTTAAACATTTAAACATCTTTCTTAACAATTTTAAAATCATTTACTTATTTATTAAATAGTTTTGAAAAACTTAATATTAAATTAAATCAAAATTTCCAAATTATTAATATATATATTAAAATTTGAAATCAAGATCCATTTATTAAATTCAAACTAAGATTATTTATTTAATAACTTTGAAAAGCTTATATATTAAATAAAAATAAAGTTTCAAATTACTAAAAATACTAGAATTAGAAAATATGCTTTATTTATTAAATTTAAAACAAAGCTAATCTATTTACAATATAAACTATATATTCATATTATAAATAGAAACCAAATTTATTAGTTGTAAAAGATAAAATCTACCAACTAAATATTTATTAAAGGAAAATTATTAAATCAATTTGAATTATTATTAACGAAATTATCAATATCAAATTAATTTTTAATACAGATTATTAAATTGATATTGTCAAAAATTCTGGGATATTACATGGTACCTAATAATAATGAGATCTCAATATTTTATACAAACTATGAAGAAATATGGGATCGAAATTGTAAAGGCCCGAAAATCCGTACTCCTTTGAGCTGGCAACATTCCACAACAATCCAGCCAAAGAGGAACGAACTTCCGAATCTTTAGGGTTGAAGAAGAAGAAAGAGGTAGAAGAAGAGAGAGAAAGATAGAAGAAGTAGAAACAAACAACAGAAACTGGATAACAATATCAGAATCTCACAATCGCAGCGGAACAACATATAATAGATAAATGAATATTCATTAAAACAAAAGAACTATACATTTTATACATTACATCACATTACATTACAACAATCAGAGTGTACAACAAAACAGCGGAAAATAAATACTACAATAGTAATATACAACGCTATCCAAGCTCGCCTCCAAATCTGCACAGCAATCTCCCGAATCCAGAATCACCTGATAACCTAACTCTAGACTGCCCGTGTGGAAAATAGTGGGCACCCAGAGTTTAGTAAGGAAACAATAAACTCCAGGTCAGTCATGGGACTGGTGTGAGAACTCAAAACAGTTTATCTTTAAACCAAGCAAAAAGAAAATTTAAATTTTGAAATCCGCAATGCTTTTTGGAAAATGAAACTACCATAAGGCCTCCCGCCACACACACAATGCAAACGCAGAATTGGAGGAGATTTCTCCTTATGATAGTCAAAGATGCTTACTACGCATAAATCAAACCATTTTTGATACTATTATTAGTGCATAGTGTAGAAAACAATTTCGAAAGTAGAATATAAATCCTAGCCAGCATACACATTCCGAACTATGCCTACTATAGCTACCATCCAAACAGTGGGGCGCCACCATAAGTGAATGGCAGGTTATACAACTAAAACCGTACAAGGCTCGTATTGTTTTGATTGGATTTCCAACAAATGGTCAGGCTAAGGAACTTCCTACTGCCACATGGGATCGCCTCTGGCGGGACGTCCCGAGAACCTAACCGGATCTCCGCCAACACAAGACCGGGTTACCTCTGTAACTAGGTAACTACTACTCGAGTATGTCATCCCCCGGTCCTTTGGGACCTTTATCCGAGCGCTCGATTCCAACAACACCACACAGTAATAGATATAGTGTATCGACATGAGTAAGTATCTGGGCTCCATACCATGATACCACCCTTTTCCAAAAGGAAATGACATACCCTAAAGGGCGCGACCCTCATAACCTTGCCGCATATTCCTGTTTCGACCATTTCCGGGGAGTGAGGTCTGACGAAGTCTCGTCCACAAAGCTACGCTTTGTGCAACAAAGCCATGCTTTGGGTCAACAGATGACCAAAGCAATGATCACAAAGATAAATGATCAAACAAATGATCATATCACAAATGACCAACCAATGATCATCACACAGCAGCACTTAGCATGTCACATTACCAGATTGGGAAATATCGCTGATGACCTTCAACTACATAACCTCTGAGCTCATACGTCTCAGAGAAGGGTGTTAAGCTAAGAGAATAAATTCTCCGCCACCAACAGAAATGTATTTGAAAGAAATCTGCTTTATATCTCAAAATGTAATGTCAGACACGTAACCATACAAGTCTGTTCCGGGTTCGAACAGAACCGAAGGCACTTCCAAAGAAGCCCTTACAAATCCAGGTATTCACAATCCCAATAAAATTTCCCATCACAAAGGAAATCTCCATACCGTAGCTAACGATGCAGAGACAATCGATAGGTCATCCTACCGTTTTCACAAATACCCGGTCTTCAACACCGATCTTCAAATGCTATCCATAACAACGTATCACATAATCGGAATGGGTTATACGACACAAAGGTCCTCTCCCGGCTAAACCGAATAGTGAGCACTTATTTTAAAAACAAGTGTAGCATTCAATTTCAAATAATCACAACAAATACCATCCAAGGGTAAATACTGATAGTCGGTTATTTAACTATCAATAAAGATGCGCTACATCATCAGATTCCAAATAATTTTCCAAAATTATTTAATTCCCAAAAATATCTTTACAAGATATATAATTTTCCATACTTCAAAAATAAACAACGTTTATTTTGAAAACCAATTTTCCCTTTCCATCTATAAATTCTATAGTGAATTTATATTTCAAAATATCTATTGATCTACAGTTTTTAATAGATTTCAAATATTCAATTCCAATAATCTTCAAAAAGATAAATTCTTAAAAACATTCCATTTCATATTGGAAAAGCATTTCCATACTTATTTAATAATAAATATTTCTCAAATCTTATTTATTTCAACAATTTGAAAATATTCAATATACTTAAACCATTATTAAGAATATATTTCATTTTATAAGGAAATCATTCTTTTATTCACATTTATTTGGGTCAAAACGAATGTTGCGTAAAACATTGTTACGACAACCCAAAATCACTAGTATAGGGATTCGAAATTTAAAATAGATATATATATATAAATCCTAATACTATACAAAGTATTTCCTTTCGGAAATCATTTACTATAACAACAGTGTTATAGTCCACCATTTCCTTCTTTTTCTCGAAACGTCTATTTCAACAATGAATGTTGAAATCTACGACTTCCTTTCCTTCTATTTCTCGAAAACGTCTATTTCAACAATAAATGTTGAAATCTACGACTTCCTTTCCTTCTATTTCTCGAAAACGGCTATTTCAACAATGAATGTTGAAATCTACGACTTCCTTTCCTTCTATTTCTCGAAAACGTCTATTTCAACAATGAATGTTGAAATCTATGTTTTCGATACTTGATGAATTTTAAAACATCTTTAAATCGTTTTAAATTCTATTTAAAACATCCTTTTCCCAAAATATATCCATTTATTTAACGATATATTCACTGTTCAAAAACGTGAATAAAACTCCTTTAATAAACTTTTATATTCAATTGATCAAATTCAATTGATTACGAATTTATAAACAATGTTTATCAATTTTATTCCTATTTATAAACTTCGATTTATAAATTTCCTTTATCAAGCCAATTCAAGTTATATAACTCAAATTTATACCAACAGTCCATATTATAAGTTAAGTACTTATAATTCATTCATTCATTTACCAAATCTTTCTTTTTAAGCTTCACAAATTCCAAATCTTATTACTTATAAGATTCTTTTATATTCCATGACAATTTCAACTTATAAAAAAAAATTCCTTTATTTACAATTTCTATAAATATCTCATTTAAATGCCCAAAATCCATTTTATAAGTTAATGACTCATGAATCTTTTATTTTCAATATCTATTCATTTTACAACTTTCACAATTTATAAATCCATAATTTTCAATGATCCATTTTATACTTCATTTTAACACATAATAAACTCGTTTATACTTCCAATATTTTTTTATTTATAAATATAAATTTATAAAATCTTTTATATTCATCCTTTATAATAATTCAGAAATCCAATTTAAATTATTATATAAATCTATTTATTTTTAAAACTACCTTTGGTTCTATTTCACAAAAATCTTAAATTCTATAACTTTAAAAATTAAAATTTTTATTTAATTAAAAATGAATCAACTCAAAATTTCAATAAAACATATACTTCGGAAAAATCAATTTAAAATCCTTTATAATTCAAAATCGTTAAAAATACATTTAAAAAAAATGGATCTGATGATGCGACAGCATCCAATAGTCAATCATGGCACAAATATCATATATCGATATGATAATCAATAATCACACAATATCTATAATCAAATAAATATTTGTGAGGAATCCAGTTGGATCCCTCCAACCTGTTTCCTTGCATCCACAGATGTTAGCACAATACCAATTCCGCTTCAAGACGAAATATCGCGGTATATGGGATTTTTAAAATATTATCCGCTTAATAGGCGGCGCAATAGGGTCTCATCCGCTATACAAGGCGGGAAATCAATTCCAATATATACATATGCCAATATATATATATATTGCTATATATAGTATATCCTACTATATCTACTATCACAATCAAACAGCAATCAATAATTGCAATCATCCTTCAAAAATTTTAAATCTAACTATTTAAAATTTAAATCGATCTGTTCGATTGAGTGAGGAGTTCTCACCATGGTTTTATTTCTGGTTTCGGCGTTCGTTTCGAATAAAATTAAACGAACGTTTAATTTTACCCGAAATTCAAACGAGCTCCCATTGACTCCAATTCAGCTCCATCGCGTAGTATTCGTCCATACGATTCCAACGCAATTTGATTCGTATTTTTTCGACCTCGTATGAAAGAGTTATCACAGTTTAAAGATCGTACACATTTAAATACAAACAATTAACATTTTCTTTTAATTTTTAAACCTACAGCAGATCTGGTCCGTTGATCTTTGGTGATGAGATCATGGTCGTGATTCCTATCTTCTCCCCCAACCTGGATATCACGTTCGAACGCAAGCATGAACCCATGCCGCCCCCTAGGGTTAATTTTTCGAGCCTCGTCGTCGACATCCACCCCGATCAACCACCACCACCACGAAGAGCTCCGCCAACTCCATCACCGTGCAAGATGCGGTCGAACTCGGCTCCTCCTCTCGCCTCAATTTGCGTGCGAACCGGCCCAACTTCGGACTCGATTTTCTATCGATCTAAGCCGCTACAAGAAATTCCGACCGTTGGATGTACAGATGTTGAGGTGCTCTCCATCTTTCCAGTTGAAGACTTCGTCTGAAAGTTGACCGATTGAGTGAGATTGAAAGGGAGAAGGGGGAGGAATTTCGGCCATCAATATGAAAGTGGCGGCCACGAACCTAAACTAGGGTTTTGATTATTTGGTGAAGAACATGGTGCTTTTATAGAATTTTAAACGAAAACACTATTCATTTCAAAATTTTCAAACTCCGATTTACGCGCCGAAACTGACGTTCCTAGGGTTTATCCCGTGTTCCAGACACAATGGAACAGGTTTCGGAAGCTAATTCGATCATCTGTACGAGTTACGGCTATAAACGATCAATTTAAATTAAAACCGATTTAAACGATTTTCTAGGCGTTTTCGCTTGCACCGGACAAACGGCAAATCCAATCGACTTGAAATTTGAAACCTTACAATAATATCACATTACGGATCCGATGAAAGTGGTTTCGTCGAAATCCGAGACCGTTTGAAAAATGACTATTTTAACTCGCCAAATTATAATTAAAAACAATTCGATGCGTTTCGAGCTGCCACGGTCAAACGACAACTCCGATTGCTACGAAAATTGAAATCCGATAATAACTAACTATTACGGATCCAATGGAACTGGTCTCGTTCAATTCTGAGACTGTTCAAAAATTGGCTATTTTTCAGTCGATAATTAAATATTAAAATATTCAATTTTCGCAGATTAACTCCAAATTCAATTTTAAAAGTTCTAAAACATTTCTATAACTTCAATATGATATATCAAAATTTTCCAAATCATTTTCAATCTTATTTAACTTGATTTTTTTAATTATTTCTGGAATTTAACTTATTAAATTATCGATTTAATTGTCCAATTAAATCCAGAAATTCGAAATAAAATTATTCGACTTATAAATTCACTTATTAATATTTAAATTCAATTAAATATTCAAATTTAAATCAATAAAAATTCTGGGTCGTT
Organism: Allium cepa; assembly: GCA_030765085.1. NCBI lineage: Eukaryota > Viridiplantae > Streptophyta > Magnoliopsida > Asparagales > Amaryllidaceae > Allium > Allium cepa. Next base: position 360,351,623 of record CM060934.1, read on the forward strand.
ACAATCTTCCCCCCTTAAAAGAATTTCGTCCCGAAATTGCAAGTTAAGGAGAATGATCCTAAACCGTTTATTACTTTTCCAAAATCAATTAGTTTTATCAACTTTCTAACACAAATCATTCTATTAAAGATTCATTATCATTTCAATTAGCTTTCAAACTTCAATTATAAATTTCAAAGAACATTGTTTACTTAACAATTCAAATTTAAATTTCAAATTTTTAAACTTTCAAATTTTCTCAAAAATTTTCTAACACCCTAAATTTTCGAAATTTTTTGCCAGCGTCTCCTTTGCGCGGCTCGATCGGTACGACTACAAAATGGCACCACGGCCCCTCAGAATCAAAAAGAAAAGAGAAAGCCAAGTGGCTGGAGAAGGAAATCATCAAATCTCATACTAAAATTGATATATGTACCTTTTTGTCGAGCAATTCAATTTTTAACTTCAAAATCAAAATCCCAATTCCATTATATACCTGTATATCCTGCTAGTAGTAGTATCCAATTCCAACATTCAAACTATCTTTCCAATTCAATTACAAAATCTTTCAATATATGCGTCTTATACTATTTTTTTAGTATACTATTGAAGTTGCATATTCAATTAGTTATCCTTCACTAATTCACATTCACATTAGTTTACTTCCAAATTGAATTCAATTACTTTAGCTTTCAAATTTTACTAATTCAATCTCATTAACACTTACTGAATTTATATAAAAGCAACCAACAAGCAAATAACAACCAATGTATATCCAATAAAGCCAAACTTATTTATTTTACTTACATTCAATTTGGTTCAACTGTTTCAATTCCAATTGGTTTAACATTCAATTGATTTTTCATTCAATTATTCAACTAGCTTCAAATGAATTTACACTTACATACATCATTTCATATCAACTTATTCATATTCTGTTGATTAACATTCAATCCATACTTTAATTCAATTGCTAATTCTTTTTACAAATAAAATTTGAATTTCATTTATATAACTCAAGTTCACATCATTTAATTCACTTGATTATTTAACTTTGATACAAAATCAATTTTTTATTCAACTTCACTTAAGTTATGCTCCATTTAACATCATTTGTTCAATTGAACTTAAGTTTCCACTTAACAATCCAATTCGGATTACAATTCTAAAGTAAATTCTATTCAACTTTTACTTAAGCCAAATTCATATCAATATTCAAATTCATATTTCATCTTACTTAACTTAATTGTTTAACCACTTCAACAATTGGTTTGCTTACATTTTCCCATTCTATAATTATACAACTTATTATCCAACTTCCAACTCATATTATAAGTTCAAAACCTTTTTCACTTATATTTATCAACTTCAAGTTGAATTTTAATTTCAAATTTGTTTATTACAACAAAACTTCAATTTTAAATTCATTATTGTAGCAAATCCATCACATAGAAACTCGAAAATGATACTGATGATGCTGCAGTCATCACCCTTATTATTTCCCAGTAACAATAGTGAATCCAGTGCTAAATATTCTTTCAAAAAGTTTCCTTTTATTATTTATAAATCACATTTATAATCTTTTTCTCATAAAATTTCACTGTGTATATATAAGATCATTTTCAATTGTAAATTATTCTAATTATAACTTCATACTTATAATTCATTAGCTTATACAATTATTCTTTTACAATTGTTGCTTTCATTAGCTTATTCAACAACTTTTAATTAACTTATATATATTTATATTTCAAACAATCAAACAACCAATTATATACACACTTCAATAATTCTTGAAAAATTATTTTCTTTATATATAAAACATAATCGGGGTAAAATTATTTCATTTACCCAATTTAAAACAATATCGTGTCGAATTGTTCTGTATAAGTGTTTAGAGATCCCTATCGATAGAGTTGTACAGACTATACCGACCAGAATCCATATACCACTCAACAAACCAATCGTCACAATATAAAACAATTTTATATTCACTAACAAATACGCGCTCATATCTATTATTACACTCACACTCATTCTAGAGTACTACTGACTCTATCTCTAATGAGTAATACCCAAAGAGCCATGGTTGTCGCTTAACCACATGCTCTGATACCAGATGTAAAGGCCCGAAAATCCGTACTCCTTTGAGCTGGCAACATTCCACAACAATCCAGCCAAAGAGGAACGAACTTCCGAATCTTTAGGGTTGAAGAAGAAGAAAGAGGTAGAAGAAGAGAGAGAAAGATAGAAGAAGCAGAAACAAACAACAGAAACTGGATAACAATATCAGAATCTCACAATCGCAGCGGAACAACATATAATAGATAAATGAATATTCATTAAAACAAAAGAACTATACATTTTATACATTACATCACATTACATTACAACAATCAGAGTGTACAACAAAACAGCAGAAAATAAATACTACAATAGTAATATACAACGCTATCCAAGCTCGCCTCCAAATCTGCACAGCAATCTCCCGAATCCAGAATCACCTGATAACCTAACTCTAGACTGCCCGTGTGGAAAATAGTGGGCACCCAGAGTTTAGGAAGGAAACAATAAACTCCAGGTCAGTCATGGGACTGGTGTGAGAACTCAAAACAGTTTATCTTTAAACCAAGCAAAAAGAAAATTTAAATTTTGAAATCCGCAATGCTTTTTGGAAAATGAAACTACCATAAGGCCTCCCGCCACACACACAATGCAAACGCAGAATTGGAGGAGATTTCTCCTTATGATAGTCAAAGATGCTTACTACGCATAAATCAAACCATTTTTGATATTATTATTAGTGCATAGTGTAGAAAACAATTTCGAAAGTAGAATATAAATCCTAGCCAGCATACACATTCTGAACTATGCCTACTATAGCTACCATCCAAACAGTGGGGCGCCACCATAAGTGAATGGCAGGTTATACAACTAAAACCGTACAAGGCTCGTATTGTTTTGATTGGATTTCCAACAAATGGTCAGGCTAAGGAACTTCCTACTGCCACATGGGATCGCCTCTGGCGGGACGTCCCGAGAACCTAACCGGATCTCCGCCAACACAAGGCCGGGTTACCTCTGTAACTAGGTAACTACTACTCGAGTATGTCATCCCCCGGTCCTTTGGGACCTTTATCCGAGCGCTCGATTCCAACAACACCACACAGTAATAGATATAGTGTATCGACATGAGTAAGTATCTGGGCTCCATACCATGATACCACCCTTTTCCAGAAGGAAATGACATACCCTAAAGGGCGCGACCCTCATAACCTTGCCGCATATTCCTGTTTCGACCATTTTCGGGGAGTGAGGTCTGACGAAGTCTCGTCCACAAAGCTACGCTTTGTGCAACAAAGCCATGCTTTGGGTCAACAGATGACCAAAGCAATGATCACAAAGATAAATGATCAAACAAATGATCATATCACAAATGACCAACCAATGATCATCTCACAGCAGCACTCAGCATGTCACATTACCAGATTGGGAAATATCGTTGATGACCTTCAACTACATAACCTCTGAGCTCGTACGTCTCAGAGAAGGGTGTTAAGCTAAGAGAATAAATTCTCCGCCACCAACAGAAATGTATTTGAAAGAAATCTGCTTTATATCTCAAAATGTAATGTCAGACACGTAACCATACAAGTCTGTTCCGGGTTCGAACAGAACCGAAGGCACTTCCAAAGAAGCCCTTGCAAATCCAGGTATTCACAATCCCGATAAAATTTCCCATCACAAAGGAAATCTCCATACCGTAGCTAACGATGCAGAGACAATCGATAGGTCATCCTACCATTTTCACAAATACCCGGTCTTCAACACCGGTCTTCAAATGCTATCCATAACGACGTATCACATATTCGGAATGGGTTATACGACACAAAGGTCCTCTCCTGGCTAAACCGAATAGTGAGCGCTTATTTTAAAAACAAGTGTAGCATTCAATTTCAAATAATCACAACAAATACCATCCAAGGGTAAATACTGATAGTCGGTTATTTAACTATCAATAAAGATGCGCTACATCATCAGATTCCAAATAATTTTCCAAAATTATTTAATTCCCAAAAATATCTTTACAAGATATATAATTTTCCATACTTCAAAAATAAACAACGTTTATTTTGAAAACCAATTTTCCCTTTCCATCTATAAATTCCATAGTGAATTTATATTTCAAAATATCTATTGATCTACAGTTTTTAATAGATTTCAAATATTCAATTCCAATTTATCTTCAAAAAAATAATTCTTAAAAACATTCCATTTCATATTGGAAAAGCATTTCCATACTTATTTAATAATAAATATTTCACAAATCTTATTTATTTTCAACAATTTGAAAATATTTAATATACTTAAACCATTATTAAGTATATATTTCATTTTATAAGGAAATCATTCTTTTATTCACATTTATTTGGGTCAAAACGAATGTTGCGTAAAACATTGTTACGACAACCCAAAATCACTAGTATAGGGATTCGAAATTTAAAATAGATATATATAAATCCCAATACTATACAAAGTATTTCCTTTCGGAAATCATTTACTATAACAACAGTGTTATAGTCCACCATTTCCTTCTTTTCCTCGAAAACGTCTATTTCAACAATGAATGTTGAAATCTACGACTTCCTTTCCTTCTATTTCTCGAAAACGTCTATTTCAACAATGAATGTTGAAATCTATGACTTCCTTTCCTTCTATTTCTCGAAAACGTCTATTTCAACAATGAGTGTTGAAATCTACGACTTCCTTTCCTTCTATTTCTCGAAAACGTCTATTTCAACAATGAATGTTGAAATCTATGTTTGCGATACTTGATGCATTTTAAAACATCTTTAAATCGTTTTAAATTCTATTTAAAACATCCTTTTCCCAAAATATATCCATTTATTTAACGATATATTCACTGTTCAAAAACGTGAATATAACTCCTTTAATAAACTTTTATATTCAATTGATCAAATTCAATTGATTACGAATTTATAAACAATGTTTATCAATTTTATTCCTATTTATAAACTTCGATTTATAAATTTCCTTTATCAATCCAATTCAAGTTATATAACTCAAATTTATACCAACAGTCCATATTATAAGTTAAGTACTTATAATTCATTCATTCATTTACCAAATCGTTCTTTTTAAGCTTCAAAAATTCCAAATCTTATTGCTTATAAGATTCTTTTATATTCCATGACAATTTCAACTTATAAAAAAAATTCCTTTATTTACAATTTCTATAAATATCTCATTTAAATGCCCAAAATCCATTTTATAAGTTAATGACTCATGAATCTTTTATTTTCAATATCTATTCATTTTATAACTTTCACAATTTATAAATCCATAATTTTCAATGATCCATTTTATACTTCATTTTAACATATAATAAACTCGTTTATACTTCCAATATTTTTTTTTATAAATATAAATTTATAAAATCTTTTATATTCATCCTTTATAATAATTCAGAAATCCAATTTAAATTATTATATAAATCTATTTATTTTTAAAACTACCTTTGGTTCTATTTCACAAAAATCTTAAATTCTATAACTTTAAAAATTAAAATTTTTATTTAATTAAAAATGAATCAACTCAAAATTTCAATAAAACATATACTTTGGAAAAATCAATTTAAAATCCTTTATAATTCAAAATCGTTAAAAATACTTTTAAAAAAAATGGATCTGATGATGCGACAGCATCCAATAGTCAATCATGGCACAAATATCATATATCGATATGATAATCAATAATCACACAATATCTATAATCATATAAATATTTGTGAGGAATCCAGTTGGATCCCTCCAACCTGTTTCCCTGCATCCACAGATGTTAGCACAATACCAATTCCGCTTCAAGACGGAATATCGCGGTATATGGGATTTTTAAAATATTATCCGCTTAATAGGCGGCGCAATAGGGTCTCATCCGCTATACAAGGCGGGAAATCAATTCCAATATATACATATGCCAATATATATATATTGCTATATATAGTATATCCTACTATATCTACTATCACAATCAAACAGCAATCAATAATTGCAATCATCCTTCAAAAAATTTAAATCTAACTATTTAAAATTTAAGTCGATCTGTTCGATTGAGTGAGGAGTTCTCACCATGGTTTTATTTCTGGTTTCGGCGTTCGTTTCGAATAAAATTAAACGAACGTTTAATTTTACCCAAAATTCAAACGAGCTCCAATTGACTCCAATCTAACTCCATCGCGTAGTATTCGTCCATATGATTCCAACGCAATTTGATTCGTATTTTTTCGACCTCGTATGAAAGAGTTATCACAGTTTAAAGATCGTACACATTTAAATACAAACAATTAACATTTTCTTTTAATTTTTAAACCTACAGCAGATCTGGACCGTTGATCTTTGGTGATGAGATCATGGCCGTGATTCCTATCTTCTCCCCCAACCTGGATATCACGTTCGAACGCAAGCATGAACCCATGCCGCCCCCTAGGGTTAATTTTTCGAGCCTCGTCGTCGACATCCACCCCGATCAACCACCACCACCACGAAGAGCTCCGCCAACTCCATCACCGTGCAAGATGCGGTCGAACTCGGCTCCTCCTCTTGCCTCAATTTGCGTGCGAACCGGCCCAACTTCGGACTCGATTTTCTATCGATCTAAGCCGCTACAAGAAATTCCGACCGTTGGATGTACAGATGTTGAGGTGCTCTCTATCTTTCCAATTGAAGACTTCGTCTGAAAGTTGACTGATTGAGTGAGATTGAAAGGGAGAAGGGGGAGGAATTTCGGCCATCAATATGAAAGTGGCGGCCGCGAACATAAACTAGGGTTTTGATTATTTGGTGAAGAACATGGTGCTTTTATAGAATTTTAAACGAAAACACTATTCATTTCAAAATTTTCAAACTCCGATTTACGCGCCGAAACTGACGTTCCTAGGGTTTATCCCGCGTTCCGGACACAATGGAATAGGTTTCGGAAGCTAATTCGATCATCTGTACGAGTTACGGCTATAAACGATCAATTTAAATTAAAACCGATTTAAACGATTTTCTAGGCGTTTTCGCTTGCACGGGACAAACGGCAAATCCAATCGACTTGAAATTTGAAACCTTACAATAATATCACATTACGGATCCGATGAAAGTGGTTTCGTCGAAATCCGAGACCGTTTGAAAAATGACTATTTTAACTCGCCAAATTATAATTAAAAACAATTCGATGCGTTTCGAGCTGCCACGGTCAAACGACAACTCCGATTGCTACGAAAATTGAAATCCGATAATAACTAACTATTACGGATCCAATGGAACTGGTCTCGTTCAATTCTGAGACTGTTCAAAAATTGGCTATTTTTCAGTCGATAATTAAATATTAAAATATTCAATTTTCACAGATTAACTCCAAATTCAATTTTAAAAGTTCTAAAACATTTCTATAACTTCAATATGATATAACAAAAATTTTCAAATCATTTTCAATCTTATTTAACTTGATTTTTTAATTATTTCTGGAATTTAACTTATTAAATTATCGATTTAATTGTCCAATTAAATCCAGAAATTCGAAATAAAATTATTCGACTTATAAATTCACTTATTAATATTTAAATTCAATTAAATATTCAAATTTAAATTAATAAAAATTCTGGGTCGTTAAAGAAATAAAATAATAATTGATGGTGTATTCTCATTCGAAGTAGCTACTGAAATAATTGAAAGTCGTTACTATAATGAGAATGACGATAATGAACCAAATAGTATAAATGAATGTCGAAAAAGACACGATTGGCTAAAATGGAAAGATGGTATCCAAGTGGAATTAGATTCACTTCAAAAACATGATGTATTTGAACCAATAGACAAAACACCAGAAAATGTTAAACCGGTAGGTTATAAATGGGTATTCGTTAGAAAACAAAATGATAAAAATGAAGTCGTAAGATACGAGGCACGACTTGTCGCACAAGGTTTCCTGTAGAGACCAGGTTTTGACTCTAAGGAAACTTACTCCCCTGTTATGGATGTCATAACATTTCGATATTTAATAAGTCTTGTAGTTTCTGAAAAACTCGATGTAAGATTAACGGATGTTATGGCAGCTTATCTTTACGGTGAATTAGATATCAATATTTACATGAAAATTCCAGATGGATATAAATTGCCTGAAGCAAAATCAAAGTCCATGTACTCATTAAAACTAAGACGATCACTATATGGCTTGAAACAATCTGGAAGGATGTGGTATAATCGGCTTAGTAAATATTTGGTAAAACAAGGATGCAGAAACAATCTCATTTGTCCATGTGTCTTTATAAAGAAACTGGTAAAGGGATTTTCTATCTTTGCAGTTTATGTTGATGATATAAATTTGATTGGAACTCCAGAGGAGATTAATGAAACAATAAATTACTTAAAGAAAGAATTTGAAATGAAAGATCTCGAAAAAACTAAATATTGCCTCGTTCTAGAAATCAAGCATAATACCAATGGCAAACTGATTCATCAGTTAAACTATATTAAGAAAATTCTGAAACGTTTTCAAATGGATAAAGCATATCCACTTAATACGCCTATGGTTGTCAGATCTTTGGATATTAAAAAGGACCCTTACCGTCCAAAAGAAGACGATGAAAATGTGCTTGGTCCAGAAGTACCATATCTTAGTGCCATTGGTGCATTATTATATTTGGCCCAATGCACAAGACCAGATATTGCATTTTCAGTAAATATTCAAGCAAGATACAGTTCAGAACCAACAAAAAGACACTGGAATGGTATAAAACATATCATGAGATATCTTCGCGGAACGACAAATTTGGGTTTGTTTTATCCTAACACAGGCAATAATTCAAATCTAATTGGCTATGCTGATGCAGGTTATCTTTCTGACCCACATAAAGCAAGATCACAAATTGGATATGTGTTTAATAACAACAATGCAGCAATTTCATGGCGATCTACAAAACAAACATTAGTACCAACATCATCCAATCACTCTGAAATACTAGCACTACATGAAGCAAGTAAAGAATGTATTTGGCTGAGATCACTAATTGAGCATATTCGAAAAAGCTGTCAACTCCCATCAGTAACAGAAGGGTCAACCATTATTTATGAAGACAATACAGCTTGTGTAGCTCAAATTCAAGCAGGTTGTTAGTCCATGAGATGATGGTTTTGATGACAAAAACCTTAGAATAGATTATAAAATATAAATACCGACATATAAGTTTAGATATATATGTATATGCAGGATTTAACCATGCAGTATCAAGAATGAAGACTGTATAGTATAGAGATTCAAGATATCGAGATAGAAGACTCATGAGTATCAAGATTTTCAAGAGTTCAAGATTTCAAGAATAAGTATTTTTATTAGAATTTTTGTTAAAACTCGTAGAAAAGCACTGACATCTTAAAATCCAATTTATTCGTGGAATGGAATCCACTTTGAGCCCGTTAAAGGGATGGAACCCTAAGTAGGATGGAACCTACAAAAATCTAGCGGAACATTGTTTTGTATCCACTAATTTTAATTCAAATGATTTTTCAAAATTATCTTGTTTTCAAAATAATTTCAAAATTTTCCTTTTAAAAGATTCAAAATCCTCTATCCTGATTTTAAATAATTTTAGCCTCAAAATTATCTCCAATTTCAAAGTCAAATTATTTCTGATTTTAAACTATCTTTTAAATAATGTATTTAAACTTTTAAATATTTATACTTAGATTTAAATATAAAATTATAGTTAAAATCTATATATATTATTCTTTGTATTTACTTATGAATTTGAACTATATTCAAGTATATTTATAAAGTTGAAAATATCTTTAATATAATATAAAGGTTATTTTCAAAGAAAATCAAAACATCAAAAATAGCTTTGGGATGTCGACATGCCTTGGGTGACCATGTCGACATGGTGACAGTTTGGTTCAAAAATTCAAATTTCAAAAGAAGTGTCTATTCGCCATAACTCTTCATGAATGGTCAATGCTGTTGTTCTTCTATAAATAGGGGTCAGTTTCAACGAATTTTTAATCACTTTTTCTGGTTTTTCACTTCTCTTCTTCTTCCACATTTCTTAATATATATTCTTATCATTACTCTGCCGAAATCAACATTGAATCATACTCGATTACTTTTAGTTTGATTCTCTATCACTATCTCTACAAGGTTCTCAGTGCGATTCAGAGTTATAGACTTCTTTGTAATCTATTAAGCGAGAAAAGGTGTGATTGTAACCTTGAAAATCAATCAAAAGGGAAAAGGTGTGATTGTAGCCTTGGTAAATCAATTGGGTAAACTTGTGGCCCGGAAATCAAGTATCTCTACCCAGAGGATCGAAATTTTGGAGGGTGTACCTCGTAGCCTTGAAACCGAGGGTGTAATTGTACGATTGCTGTTGAAAGGAAATCCGTACTTGTGTTGTGGGACTGGATGTAGGGTAACTTCGAACCAGCATAAAATCCGGTGTGTTCTTTCCTTTACTTCTGCATCTGTGTTTGTTTCTGTGATCATATCTGTGTCTATATATTGCATACATTTGTGTCTAAATTAACATAAACTCAAAAGGATTTAGTAATTCTTTATTAACACAATTCATCCCCCCCCCCTCTAGTGTTAATCTTAGCCTTAAGATCCGTAATCCGCATTTCTAACAATTGGTATTGAAGCAAGGTTTTCAAAGTTTCATAATCTGATTTTTGAAAAGTTTTCAAAATGGCTACCAACGCTGGTATTGTTACTAACACTAGTATCATTGTAACTAGTTCATTTGTAGAGGGTCAGTCTACTGTCAGACCACCACTTTTTAATGGCAGTAACTATGCATATTGGGCATGTAGGATGAAAATATATTTACAATCTATAGGATTAGACACTTGGAATATCACACAAACTGGATATTCTGAACCCACAACTGATTTTACACAATGGACTGTTGAGAAAAAGACTATTGCACAAAATAATTCTAGGGCAATGAATATTCTGTATTGTTCACTAGATAGAAATGAATTCAATAGAGTGTCAGTTTGTAAGTCTGCATATGAAATATGGAAAACTTTGCAAGTTTCTCATGAAGGAACAAGCAAAGTTAAACAGACCAAAATTTCCATGCTCACAAATCAGTTTCAATTATTTAAAATGAATGCTAACGAGTCTATTTCAGATATGTATAGTAGATTTCAGGATATTGTGCATTCTTTAATATCTTTGGGAAAGGAATTTTCTGAAGAAGATCAAGTCAGAAAGATTTTAAATTCTCTAACTCCAGAATGGGATCAAAAGATACTTGCGACCGAAGAGGCAAATGACATTAGTACTTTAAAGATAAAAGAATTAATTGGAAATCTAATGTCGTATGAAGTTCAAATGATCGGGAGAAGAGAAAGTAAAGCATCTGAAAAGAAATCAATGGCATTCAATGCATTGACCGATGGATCAGACTCAAACAACAATAATGATGAAGAGATAGCCTTTATGACCAGAAATTTTAGGAAATTCCTGAAATACAGAAAGATGAATAATCTCAAGAGAAACAACTATAAGAATTCTGGAAATCAGAATGTAGTGCCAAATAATGACAAATGTTACAACTGTGATAAACCAGGCCACTTCAAAAGAGACTGTCCGTATCCAGATAAGCAGAATCCTCCTATGAACAATGAACCGGTAAAGAAATGAAAGCGTGCATTTACTGTGAATCTAGATGACTCGGACTCATCCTCAAGTGATGATGATCAGAAGACAGATAATTCGACTTTGTGTTTCACAGTTATTCACGACTCCGACGAATTCAAAGAAACGGACTCAGAAAAAGGTACACGTTTACAATACAATTGGTTGAAATTGCTTGCTTAGAATTAGTTTCTTAATTGCTTGATTGATTGATTTTGAATTGGTGTATTGTTTGAATTTTAAAATTTATTTTCTATTTCTTATTATTATTTTATTATTTTATTATTTATTATTTTAATACTTTCTGAAATATTATATAAGTATAATAATATTTCAGAAATATATATAGACATTAATAATAATATGTATATATATATATATATATTAGATAACTTAGAAAAAAAATCAATTCATGAAAATTCAAAGGCACATGTCGAAATGGTCCCTATCATGATGTCGACATGGCTACTTGAATTTGAGTTTCAAAATTTAAATTCAAATGTTTGAATTTCCCTCCACTTTTTTACTTTATTCAATTCTCTGAAAAGCTACTTTTTGACCAGAGAATATGTCTTTTGAGAATCTATTTATTCGCTATCTTTTATCATATCTTTTTTACTTTTCATTTTCAAATTCAAACTCTCTCTTCATAACTTCAAGCTCTCTACTCTCTACTTTAATGGCTTCTTCAAGCAACCCCTCAACCATGAGAATTTTCAGAAAAATCAAAAAAAATTATTCAATGATCCGGAGGCAATAAAAGCATACATCAATTATGCTAACTATGCCAAAGTCCATCTCGGAAAATTTGCTATTTTTCAAGATTTTTCTTCTTATGAAATTGATTCTCTTTTTGCAAACAATGGTGTTCTTAGTCTTATTGACTCTTCTCAAAATGATTTTGTTTGCTATCCTAATCTTGTCAAAATTTTCTATGCGAATTTAAATCGCGGATTTTATGTTGGAAATGAAAATGAAATTTGGAGTAGCGTCAAAGGCACTCAAATTGTTTTAAATTGTGATCTTTTGGGTACCATTCTCAATTGCAAGAATTCAGGAATGGATATTTCTAACTTTAAAATCAATGAACATGATCGTGAGATATTTCATCACATTTTCGAAGGAGATGATGATTTTGATTTTAAAAATAGAAATTTTCGACCAAAAGCAAGAATTGTTAATCTTCTTTTGCAGCATACTTTGACCGCAAGATCGATAAATTTTAACAATCCTACTTTAAAAGTTTGCAAGGCTCTTTTTGCTATTTTCGGAAACTATTATGTTAATTGGGCGCAAGTTATTTTGAATGAACTTCGTCCCAAAAACCTTGAAATGGGTGAGAACACTTTATATCATGGAATTTATCTCACTCAGATTTTTAACTATTTTGGAGTGGATTTCAAAGGCGAAGAATTTGTCTCCAGGAAAGTTTTCGTTTTTCAACCATATGAGACCCTTACCGAAAAGGAAGAGCGTTTGGCTCATGATGAAATAGAAGAAGAGGAAGAGGAAGAAGAAGGGGATGAAATGGAAATTGAAGAAGAAGAAGGTGAAACTTCTTTTGGAAAGCATCGAATATCGTTCCAATCCATCCAACAAAACCCTCCTTAAAAACCAAAAGATTATTGTTGAAAATCAACGGATTCTAAAACGATCCGTTAGTAAAAAGTTGGATAATATTTCTTCGAAGATGAACAAGTTCTTTTCCAAAGTCAGCAAGAAACTTGGACTATCTTCATCATCTTCATCCTCTAGCTAGTTTTATCTTTTCGTATCTTGTTGTATTTGTTTTAGTTTGCTTTATTTCGAATGATCATGTAGTTTGTTGTGTGCTTAATCATTGTATTATCGTAGTATGCAATGAAATGAAATTTCCTTTCTGTTATCTACCTTATCTTATCTCTAGAATAAATGTTAGTATATTAAATAAATATATATATACACAATTATTCACAAAATCAAATTAGTCATAAGTTTTCACTAACCCATGTCGACATCCCCTATATGACCATGTCGACATGTACTGGTCAGAAATGACAATTGATTTTGAATTTGAAATTTGAATAACTACCAAATGTCTATTCATTTCAAACGAATTTCTACACCTATAAATACCTGTTTCTTCTAGAATTCTTCACTGAAATTTATTTATTATCATCTATATCATCTATTTTCTCTCTCAAATTCAACTATGTCTAATCTTATTCACAATTTATCCGAAAATTTTGAACCATTAATTCGTTCAAGAATATTCTCTTGTTTATTATACAAAACCAGCGTCACTTAGAATTGAGTCAAATGCAGATGATCAAGGAACAAGAAAGACACTTCAATGCGATATGATGGATGATCTCCACTATGCACAAGGATGATAATGAAGCACATCCTCCTGTCTCTCTCACCAATGACAATGAAAATTGGGATGCAATTAAAGCGGACCCTAGATTTGGAGAAGAAGAATGGGTAGATGCTCCTCGTAACGTTTGATTTCTTTATTTTGTTTGATTTGTTTGAATTGATTTGGTTTGAATTGATACTTTGTGTGGATTGATTTATTTTTTTGGTTTGAAGTTTGTGTGTAAAACATACATATATATATATATACACACACACATTGAAATGTATATAGTCTTTAATTACTTATCATGTTCATAAGTATAATTTTTTTCCGTTGTATAGTTTATCAATGCAGGTACTAAAGTCCAAGAATGAGGGGGAGTAAGTTTTTGTTGATGACAAAGGGAGAGAAATATAAAATAGGGTAGTTAGGCATAGATTAAGGGGGAGTTGTTAGTTTTAGGGGGAGTTATTAGATAGAAATAATATTTTATAAACAAAGATTGTTATCATCAAAAAGGGGGAGATTGTTAGTTCATGAGATGATGGTTTTGATGACAACAACCTTAGAATAGATTATAAAATATAAATACTGACATTATAAGTTTAGATATATATGTATATGCAGGATTTAACCATGCATGTATCAAGAATGAAGACTGTACAGTATAGAGATTCAAGATATCGAGATAGAAGACTCATGAGTATCAAGATTATCAAGAGTTCAAGACAGGATAAGTATTTTTATTAGGAATTTTTGTTAAAACTCATAGAAAAGCACTGACATCTTAAAATCCAATTTATTCTTGGAATGGAATCCACTTCGAGCCCATTAAAGGGATGGAACCCTAAGTAGGATGGAACCTACGAAAATCTAGTGGAGCATTGTTTTGTATCTACTAATTTTAATTCAAATGATTTTTCAAAATTATCTTGTTTTCAAAATGATTTCAAAACTTTCCTTTTAAAAGATTCAAAATCCTCTATCCTGATTTTAAATAATTTTAGCCTCAAAATTATCTCCAATTTCAAAGTCAAATTATTTCTGATTTTAAACTATCTTTTAAATAATGTATTTAAACTTTTAAATATTTATACTTAAATTTAAATATAAAATTATAGTTAAAATCTATATATATTATTCTCTATATTTACTTATGAATTTGAACTATATTCAAGTATATTATAAAGTTTAAAATAGCTTTAATATAATATAAATGTTATTTTCAAAGAAAATCAAAACATCAAAAATAGCTTTGGGATGTCGACATGCCCTGGGTGACCATGTCGACATGGTGTGTAACGCCCCACCCCGAGACCCACCTTAGTAAAGAGAATTAACGAGTAATTCCGTCTGCTAAAGCGGAGAATAGAGCTGGTTAAGGGCGACCATCTATAACTTCGTCTTAAACATCTACTGAATACGTCGACGAATGTAATATGATTTTTCTTTTCTATCTCAATGGATCGACATACACAGTAAATGCTTAATTCAAAACTATAGGTGGCTAACGGATCTATCAGAACAAAATACAATAGCTAAATGTAAAACACATCACAGAACAGTAATCATCATATATATATATATATATATATATATATATACACATACATATACACTGATACATGTTTAGTACAATACAGTATGAATACAATAAAGGTGGTACTCGACCACACCATATACATCGAATCAAATATAAATACATCAGAGTATGTGGAAGAATTAACTACCCAAGCGATAGACAAGCTGATATGCAACCTCAACTTCAAGCTATGCCCAAAAGCGAATACCTGAAACAACTCGGGCTGACCCGAGTAAAAATACTCGGGTCAGTCTAGCTAAACAAATCAATTGATAACGATAATATGAAGCAGAATAGACATAAGATACTTCTTCTTGAAAGAGAAGAATGAATATATAACTCATAAGCTCGACACTTAAGTAACAAATGCTACTTAAGAGACTAAACATCTCAGAAGAGGTAACTCATACTCAAAACTCTAAATAAAATACAAGTGCCTCATATCATCGGCGATAACTCCATAATGTACACAAGTCATTTCATATAATGCTCACGCAATAATCAAATGGTTCGATGAACCTTCATTCCAAAAAGAAGAAAGCTCATCTAAATCTCAAAAGAAGCGAAGAAGCAACCGCAAGGTAACTCCATAATATTAAGTGATTCCAAACTCAAAAGTAAGCTAAGACGGCTAAATCTCACTTATTTAACTCAATCACAAAAGCTCATGGAACTCGATACGAATCCAAACTCATAAATTTTCAAACTAAATAAAGAATTCGATGCGAGTTCAAAACTCTGAAAAATCTCAGCACTAATGCGCCAAAACGATAAACCCAAAACTCAGAAAAACCTCCAGATTGGCCAGATCCCCAATTGCAAATGCTAAAGCAATGCTGCACGTGCCTAATTCCAACGGCCGAAGCCTTTGACAAGGTCGCTAACACCTCCCAAAGCAGTTCATCCTCGTGACAAGGTCGCTGACACCTCTACAAGCCGTTTTGTCAGCCCTAACAAGGTCGTTGACACTCCCCCCAAAGCAGTTCATCCTCATGACTAGGTCGCTAACACCTCTCAAAGCAGTTCTGTTAGGTGAACATCGTGAATGTGTCACAAACTCACAGATAGGAATCCGAAAAGTGTTAACGTGTGTCCCATACCACACATTCGCACTTAACGGTTTACTACCCGTTAGTCGATGCCACACTAGAAACACCATAAAACTCAAAAAATTATAGCTCACCTCATCTCATTGGCGAGTGGTAAAGAGACAACATATTCGTCTCGTTTCATCGACGAATATTAAAGTCATCTTAACTTGTCTCATCTCATTGACAAGTGAAAACATCGTGATGGTTCCTCATAAACCATAAATTTCAAAATGTGAAATCATTAACTCAAGACTTGCCATATATTATTGGCAAGTAACAAAACATCATGATGGTTCTCATCGACAATACTCCTACATAAGAGATCTCAAACCATAATACTTACCTAATATTGGCCATCTTAAATAATTCCAATAAATAGGAATTATAAAATTCAAGATATGCCATAAAATTGCAAAACAATTCAGGTTCAATAATCTCAAATAGCTTCGATCATACAAGTCCGGATTAACCGAAATAGTAAACGCACATGTCCCATACCACGTGTTTTACTAAATCGTTTAATTCTCTTTCTCATACGTTCGAATTATGTAAAATTGTATATTTTATATATATAAAATTTATCTGAGAAAACAAGCTTTTAAAACCATTTTTAGAAATCACTTTTGAAGATGATATTTGAAAATTCCCTTATTAATGAGACACTTAGATTTTATATTGAAATATAATTTAAAAATATCTAATAATAATAATTTTGAAAACCAAGTTATTTTGAAAATTTATTTGAAATTGTTTATACAAATCAATACTTGAAAACTCAAAAATCCATCGAAAACTTAATAAAAACAGCACTGAATACAATTCGAATTCAGCTTGGATTCGAACTCAAAAATTCTCAAAACTCTGACTCACCTATTGATAGGCTTCATGGTCAGCAAATATCTCAAAAGCACTTCGCAATCAGTTTGCAAAGAGGCAAGAAAGCGAGCAAAAATTCATTTGAAAGTTAACATAAAACAAAAGAGGGCACCAAAAGAATAGGCGCACAAAACAGGGTTTCCTGGTCGACCCTGGGGTCGACCAGCTCAACCCCCAGGTCTATACTAACTGTGCAATTATACGTAAGGATAGGGACAAAAAAAAATTCCAAGTGACAAGATAAAGAGAGAGAGAGACATGACCCATCTAGCATTAGGACAAGTAGAAATAAAATAATAAATTCAAGGAAACAAAACTTGGCATTAGGGACGATATAATTCAAGCAATAATGCTTGAGTGGGTGGCCATTTCTATGAACAGGATATGCAAATAAACAGCATATGATATGCAATAATTAAGGCTAAAACAATTACATCTTTTAATTCAGTAATGAGCAAGTACAGGGCCATAAACAGTGACGTGCATAATGAAATAATAAGGTGTAGTCAGCATTCTCTAAGATAACAGGCACATGCATGAAGAACCATACCAGTAGCAAATGTTATTTCTTACAACAGGTAGATTTGCATTTAGCCCCAAACTAATATGTACGAAATCTCCATAATCCATAACACATGTAAAAAAAATATTATTTAATTCAAGAAGCATTTTGTTCTCATTCTTTTATTTATCTCATATAAATGAGTACATGCAGCTTAAATTCTTAATTGAAACAGATTAAGGCTAAAAATAATTTTTTTTTTAAACATGGTTTGCAAATACTAAATTTTGATTAATTATCCTTTGTAAGCTACTTGCATTGAAATTTACAGAAGGGAGAGATGTTATATAAATATATGAAATATCAATACTTAGAAGAACGAAATGAGCAGAAGTAAACTTCATAAAGCATTGAACCAAAACAAAAGCCAACCAGAGATTAAAAGTGGCAACAGATCAAAGCCTCAATGATGTACGAAAAATAAAATATGAACATGGAAGCAAGAACAAATTCAAGACACACACATGCAAAGTACGAATAAATCAATGCAGCAAGCTATGGGGGTGTATCCACTTTCAAGTCTATAAAGCAAACAAGGAGCAGAACTAGTTAAAGCAACCCACAACTCTCTCCCATAGGTAGGGACGTACGAGCATAGTACAGATAGACCAAAGTGCATGGCAAATTCAAGGCACTGTACACACATACATTTGGGAGAGTGACATTATTTCAAAGCAAAAGGGGGATGTACGAAAGTATGGTAGCAAGCATGGGCGTGTGACAGGCTTTCCAAGCTCAAAATATATAAAAAACGTACAAACATAAACAGCAATAAGTGAGGATTGTGTTCTAGAAGCACGCAAGCAATATAATAAACAACAGGAGGAAGAGTGCAAACGATTCAAGGCACGGTTGCATGATTAATTTTCAATGCAACAGGTTATTGTCTGACCAATTTCAAGACAGTGGGTTAATTTTATAGCGAACAATTGAGTGTGTATGAACAACAAAACAATAGATTATCAATAACCACTTATCACTAAAATCAACTAACTTTCAAAATCAGTTACTAGATGTGAGTAAAACTCACCTGAAAACCAAAGATACGCAGCAAATTAGAGGTGGATTATTGCTAGAAAGAAGGAGACTTTAGCTTGGATTTGGCCTTCAGCTGCCTTTGAGTACAATTGTCTTGCCGAGAGATTAATTTGAAGAATTTCTTAAGAAAATTGGTAGATTTGGTAAAGTTCCCACTGTTTTTTTTTTCGCTTTAGGCTTTAGGCTGGTTCAAGAAGATGAATCAATTAAGAAATGAGTATGCCCACGTTTTCACAGTGCTTCCCTTCCATTAGCAGGCTAATGGGCCAAATACTTAGAAAAATAAAAGAGAGGCATAGTAGTAGTTAGTTTAAAATTCACACATATCACATATATGCACATATATACACATGTACACATATTTAAATTCATTTTCTTTTAACTTTTAATTCATACGAATATTGTAAATTTATATACTTGTGAAATTGAATATTTTCTATCATATGAAAAGATAATTTATACTTTTTAAACATTTTTTTCCTTTATTCCCATAAAATACATTATTTATTCAATTAAATGTAATAGACCATGTCTATTACTTCTAAGATTCAACAGAATTCAATTTCCCAGTCAGAAAAATATCTTAGCTCATTTCCAAACATTATTTTCTCATTTTATTTTCAATTATATTGTTTATTTCCACTAAACAATTTAAATTATCCATTTATTATTAATTCTCACTATTAAATTATAACTGCCGTCATAATTTAATATTCTCAAGTAATCACTAAAACCAGGGTTGTTACATGGTGACAGTTTGGTTCAAAAATTCAAATTTCAAAAGAAGTGTCTATTCGCCATAACTCTTTATGAATGGTCATGGCTGTTGTTCTTCTATAAATATGGGTCAATTTCAACGAATTTTTAACCACTTTTTCTAGTTTTTCACTTCTCTTCTTCTTCCACATTTCTTAATACATATTCTTATCATTACTCTGCCGAAATCAACATTGAATCATACTCGATTACTTCTAGTTTGATTCTCTATCAGTATCTCTACAAGGTTCTCAGTGCTATTCAGAGTTATAGACTTCTTTGTAATCTATTAAGCGAGAAAATGTGTGATTGTAGCCTTGGAAATCAATCAAAAGGGAAAAGGTGTGATTGTAGCCTTGGTAAATCGATTGGGTAAACTTGTGGCCCGGAAATCAAGTATCTCTACCCAGAGGATCGAAATTATGGAGGGTGTACCTCGTAGCCTTGAAACCGAGGGTTTAATTGTACAATTGCTGTTGAAAGAAAATCCGTACTTGTGTTGCGGGACTGGATGTAGAGTAACTCCGAACCAGTATAAAATCCGGTGTGTTCTTTTCTTTATTGCTTTTATTTTATTTCTGCATCTGTGTTTGTTTCTGTGATCATATCTGTGTCTATATATTGCATACATTTGTGTCTAAATTAATATAAACTCAAAAAGATTTAATAATTCTTTATTAACACTATTCACCCCCCCTCTAGTGTTAATCTTAGCCTTAAGATCCGTAATCCGCATTTCTAACACAGGTTACATTAAGGGTGATAGGACGAAACACATTTCTCCTAAATTTTTCTTCACACACGAACTACAGAAGAACAATAAAATAGAGGTGAAACAAATCCAGTCTCAAGAAAATCCAGCTGATCTATTCACAAAAGCACTTCCAAAATCAACGTTTCAGAAGATGGTGTATAAAATTGGTATGCGTCGGATGCATTCACAAACTAACTGAATAATCCGTTATAAATCAGAGGGAGCATTCAAATATATACTACTTCTTTTCCTTCACTAATATTTTTTCCACTGGGTTTTTGTTAGTAAGGTTTTAATGAGGCATTATATTGATCTAGAAGCATCAACCCCCATAGTGCTATAAGATTTTAACGGGGCTATTATTATTATCAAACGCTTATTCAAGGTGGGGTGTTATAATATATTTATAATATGAGTGAATATGCTAAATGGTGAAGACGGTACTGTAATTTCCTTTAGATTTGGAGTATATAAAAATAGAACTCATTTGTTTTGTAAAGTTATCTGAGATGAATAATAAAATGTTTACTCCGTGTCCTCTTTTATAACAAACACGATAAATTTTGAGCCCGTATGCTTATTCATTATGTTTAAGGCCGCATCCTCCTCTCTTGCTATCTGAAATTAGGGTTCCTTGAATTGAAAGGTGCCGCTTGAAATTGTAGTTTGAATTATACTCCTTCTCTGATGCTTGCGTTCTTCAATTAATAGCGATCAATTTTTGCCGATTCTTTCACTACTTTGAAGCTGCCGATTCCTCCAGTTGATCAATCGAAGAAATATTTTTGCTTTTTCTGCCTCGTCGATCGATTAATTGCTTTTTTGTCCTTTCTCTTAGTTGCTTCTAGGGTCGAGTCGTTCGATGCGATGCATATTTGGTATGTTTATCAATTTTTTCCCTTTTCAATTTTATTCGAACTCGAATTACCATCGATTGCCAATGATGGTATAGGTTTACATAGGAATTTTATTTCGTATATTTCATTTTGATAGTTTCAAACTTGGTTTCTATTTTTAAACTTGGACTGTGGATTCTTGATTGAACGATTATGGGAATCTTGACTTGGTCATCGTTCGAATATATTGATAAGTATTCACATATATTTTAACCCTTGATTAAATTTTCTAATTTTGGCCATATGCTGTTCTGACTTATTCATTTGTGATATATATTCTGAGCTGCTTTCTTTTTTGGTTTTGTTTGTTTGGATTACTGATATAAAAAACTCTTCCTAGATCTAATGATACCAAGACTGAGTTGGTCATTGACGAACTTGTGTTGATGCTTGAATCTTGAAATTGATACTTGTTTTAGCATAAATTGATTTCGATCTTTGATGCTTTATTTCCTAAATCAGTTTGGTTGCTTTGATACTCTGTTCTTTTGCGTGTCATGTATGTGAGTTAATTTATTGTTCCTGCACCATTGCTCGAAACTGATTTGTTTATGTGTGCGCACCTCTAGTTGTGTCAATGTGATGATTATTACTCTGAGTTGCTTGAGTTTCCGCTGCATGTGTACACTATGCTTCCTTTGTAGTATTCATGTATGCATTTGTATATTTGCCTCTGATATATACTCTGGTGCCTGTGTGATTTCGTATTTTCCTTTGTGTAACCGAGATAATGTGTTTGACCTTACTGATTGTGCACCGATCCTTTTTGTTCTTGGTTTGCCTGAGAGTTCATGTGTTTTAGTTTTCCTGTGTTGGTGCATATCCCTAAATGTTTTTTTCATGTGTATCTTCCTGAGTATGTGAGTCCAGTTTCTTTGTGTGCATGATTCTGAAATTCTGAAATTGCTGACAGACTTTGATTATAGCACTAGTGCACTTTTATGTGTGCTTATGTCTATTGCTGCACATACTGGTCTGTGTTTCATGGGTGCACTGTGTCGTGTCTGAACCATCGATGTACCGATGTACATTGCTTGATGCATTTGAGTTGAGATCGAGCTTTCTTGGGTTTGCCCTTGTGAACACTTCTACTTTCGGTGAGTTGAGCCTTTGGGCTTGACCTTTGCATTTGTCCTTGAAATTGAATTTGTGGAAATGGATTTTGTGTATGTGCATGGCCTTATGGCATGTACAGTGATACATTGTGCATGTAATATGATTCTCGTGTGCATTTATTTTTTGTTCTAGTTTAAAATTAGAAAACAAACACCCTAGTTAATCGCAATATCACATTTAATTATACCCTTATTTTTGCAATTTTAGTTTATTTCTTTTTGATTTTTACTGCATTGTTTATTGTTTAATAGGCAAGGTAGATAGCTGAACATAAGCTAGAGCAGGAAGATAGAAAATCAAATTTGAGTATCTGTGAGTGAGTGAATTGTATATAAGAGTATACTGTATATGGGAGTAAGAAATAGTGTTGTATTTGAATGAGTAAGAAATAGTGGAAGTTCTGTTGTAAATGTGTACTATTGAAATTTGATAATGTTTGTTGAAATAAAATATTTATTTAAATGGAATTCTAAATGAAATATTTGTTTAAATGAAATTTTGATTTATATTTTTCATTCTCTTATATCGTAATTGTACTATAACAAACTCATATATGTGTGTTTTTATTATCATCAAACAAAAATTATGAGCTGTTATATTCTAGAGGACTAATATTTTTTCCTCTGTAATATCAATAAGCGATGGGTATACCTTGTCGGCAGACATTGAATCAAAGAAGGAAAGACTTACTATAGTCTAACTGTAATAATTAGTAAAAATAAGATCGTGGCTCGTTAGTTAAATACATGCACCCTTAGCAAAGACTTTGCAAAAGTGGACCCGTTATGACGCTGTTGGGGTAAATTCACATAAATAACTGTAAATCAACACAAATAAACGCAAAAGCAATAAGATTGTGTTGTAGTACGATAAAATAACATTACAATATAAAATAGCAAATCACAAAAGAAAGCAAATAGAGAGTTTATATACGGATTTATATTGGTTCCACTATCGCAAGATGATGTACATCCACTTTGGAGAGAGAAGATTCTATTGTTTTTTAAGATTTTTTTTTACAAGATTGATAAT
Source organism: Allium cepa (assembly GCA_030765085.1). Lineage (NCBI taxonomy): Eukaryota > Viridiplantae > Streptophyta > Magnoliopsida > Asparagales > Amaryllidaceae > Allium > Allium cepa. Next base: position 360,375,343 of record CM060934.1, read on the forward strand.
GGAGGCAAAGAAAAAGAATATGAAATAGAATTTGAGAGGATGATTCTACTCATGCAAATCTCGACATTTATATAGAAATTATAGCTTGAGGTTGAAGTAATTGATTCATGATCATAAATCCATGCATAATCAATCCTCCAATTCATATAGGAAACGTTTATCCATTTTATTTTCCAGTTTTTTCTAATTTACATGCACTTAATAAGACTTTTTCTTTAATCAGCTGATTTGGAAATTAATTGATTACTTCAATCTTCTAAAATAATTCTTTCTCATGTAGGTAATTCATTACCCTCTTTAATGCTATAAAAGAGGCAATATATTTGAGTGATTATCTCATGTACCTTTCAAACCTTCTGCAACTGGAAATATTGTATCACTGAAATCAATAATACCTTTCAAATCTTTTTTAGTATGGAATTATTATATCACCAAATCTAATAATCTCCACTTTGATACAATATTTCTAACCATGCCTACCAACACCACTTATATCTTTTTACTCCAAGCAGCTCTCGGACAAGACTCATGGATATTTCTTCAATGAGCTTGGGCATGTTCATCACCTATTGCACTTTGTCGACGGAATTCGACAAGGCCACCACCCGCTAGCAAATTGTTGAAAGTAGGGGTGGGAATGGAAGACTTCCGTACCAACCGAAAAATGTTTCGTTTCTTCTGGTCTTTGACATAATATGTTGCCTGTTTCGTATTCCGTACTACCAACATTGGAATTCCATCAGACGAAAATCAGAAGAAAAGGAAGAATACATGGAATTCCATTTTTTCAACAAGAAGTTTTTTATTGTAGAATTTGCATAAACTCGGTTATGAGTAGAAAATGCAATATAATTAATTATTAGATGATACAACCAGTGGAGATGAAGCACAAAGGAAATATCCAAAATAGGCAACATCCTATAATTCTCTTCATTTTGCTTTATCAAATATTATTTGTGAAGAAAATGAAAACAAAGGGGCACGTACGTTTTCATTTAAAAATTTAGAATGAAACGAGTACATAATTTATGTTCAGAACTTGAGTAATATAATATTAAACAAACATGTTTTCATACAACGTACATCAAGTATTCATCATGCATTATTCGCAATCTTGCTTTAATTCGAATGTTTGTTGTTATATGATCATTTTACTTCCAAGGAAAGACAAAGAAAAAACATATTGTTTATACATTTTTTCTAGAACATATCGTACGTATACATATGTGTGTGAATGTTGTTGTACACATATGCATCGTTCTGATTATAACCATACAAGTCTCAAACATACCTGTTTTAAAATCAAAACTACAAATGTAAACTTATATATGAAACAAAATGCAGACATGAAAAGAACAAAAGAAATTGCTAGAAAACGGAGAAAGGGAACAATAGTGAATCAATCCTATAGTCTAATCAGTTCTAAAGCTGTTTCATCACAAACTGCATATACACACAAATGCATGGAAAAAATACAATGCGTTGAAGCAGAGAAACTTATAAATAAGTCTTTGCTCTCTAAGTCTAAGTTCTATCTAGATCAAGGATATTTGGTTTGCAGGTGCAGTTTAGTTAAATATTATTTCGGAAGGAAGGGAATACCATGAAAATTGCAAAAAGCTTTCAATTTTTTCCGTTATTTTTCGAAAGGAAGTCTTTCCGAATTATTTCCTTCGAACAAAGAAGAAATTTTGGAAATAGTCAGAAGGAAAACGATGGAAAACCGAAAATAAGGAAAATTACCAATCCCTAGTTTAAAGTAACCTCTCAATGTAGAATCTATCAATCTCCCTAAAGAAAACAAATGTCTTCATCTTCAACTCACTCTCCACTTGTCCCACCAAGTGGCATCCAGTACTTCAGCAAGCGAATCAAGTTCAAGCAATGCTCGAACGTTGCAATAGGCAAAGACTTAGTGAACCTGTTTGCTGCATTCTCAAATTTTGAAGATGCACCTGCTTTTCTTCATTCATAGAGACGAGGAATGACTTTCTTACCTCTGTGTGCTTTGACCTCGGACAAAAGGTCAATTCTCAGCTAGACATTGTGCGCTTTGACTGTCATAATTTACTATTGTGCTCTTATGAACAAAGCCTAAATCATGCAACGACCGCTTCAAGTAAAGTGCTTTCTCAACTGCTTCAATAGCTTCTATCAATTCTGCCTTTTAGTAGAGAAGGTAATTATAGTCTCCAACCTCACTCTCCAACTAATAACCATCTTTCCAAGCGTAAAGATATCTGAGATTGACTTCCTTCGATTTCTGTCTCTGGCATAATCAGAATCACAAAATCTAACCAAGTTGAAATCTTTCACCCTACCATCAAAAACAAGCCCATAACCTGTTGTTCATGTGAGATACCTTAAATGTACTTCACTGCTTTCCAATGTGATTTCCCTGGATTATCAATATAATAACTAACCAAACCAACTGTCTGTGCAATATCCAGTCTCGTGTAGACCATAACATACATCAAGCTTTCAACCGCACTACCACAAGTTACGTTCTCCGTATAAATTTTGTCTTTGACTGAAATCGGAGAGCTCTTCTACGAAAGATGAATGTGCAAAGGCGTGAGAGTATTGATTGTATTTTCCTTCTCTATGCTAAACTAAGCAAGCACTTACTGGATATATATTTACTCTTATATATGGACGATATGCTAATCACTTCCAAGGACAAAGCTTGGCAGGTCACGTTGAGTTTTGGCACTCCAGAGCCACCCATATATGCGTGTGTGAAATCATCCATTTTGATGCCCGAAACTAAGCACCACAGACGCTGCAGTCATCTATAGTATTAATTTATAGTAATAAAATGCGGGCATGTTAATGGTATCCATAATATCAGAAGCACAAGAATATGAAATGATTCTAATCACAATTTCAAAGCAAACTTCCACATTTCATTTCAAAGTCATAATTTCATATAGTACATAATTTGAAAATGTTGCCCAAGTTCAGATAAAATATAATTATTACAAAATATTACAGGAATGACATATGAAGAAACCACCTTGGTTGATCAGAGTTACTAAATAGACAGATACATTTACTGTCGATACATTCGTACAACAACCAACATAACACGACGGATAATAGTAACAGATAGCCTCCTACATAGCTAGTTATGTCTCATGCACATCTCCGGAAGCTTTATTCGCTAAATCTTACTTAACCTATAAAGACCTTACTGTCAAACTACTTAAATCGAATTTTGATCACCCGAGAATTTAAGGAAAAACATAAACTTCGAGTTAGACAAAAAACCTGATGTGAATAATAATATGTCATCTTGGTTTATAGATATTAATTGAGACCATGCCGCTAGACGGAATGGGTTATCCCCTCATTAGTATCCCTTTTTAAAATATATCTTTTGCAAATCAATTCCTGCAACCAAACTGGTTAAAATTAACAATAATGTGCATGCATGCTACATAGGTAATCATGAATATCCGCCAAATCAATGGACTATCCGTCCTAATGTTTAGTTTTCATGGAGTAACTACCAACCTACATGGCTGACTCGGGCTTACTAGATATACAAAATTTTCCAACTGGCCGTTAGAAGAAAACTGGATGGTCTGTCCAAATACACTTATCCTAGTATTTACCAGACTATCTGTAAATCTCAAAGTTTTGCTAGACTTAGTATGAACCTAAAGGTTTGTAGGCCAACCTATAACCTATCTTATTTTTATGTGTTCATTTCTGTGCGTAAAACTGCTTTTTCTCTTATCCTTGACAAAGCCCTACATATTGGAATTTTGGACTTATATTAGAAAGGGGCTAACAGCTAAATTAAAGGGCGCTACCTTATACCAGTCTCATCTGATTTTCTAATCTCTGAGTTAATGCATCCTATCACAATCTATCCAAAAGTGAAAAAAACAATAATTTCTTTAGTAAAATTCTAGACTAAATACCCCTTTCTATTTATTGTCGATACATCCGGGCAATAACTAACATAACATAACAGATAATAGAAATAGATAGAGTCATACATGGCTAGCTTTGCCTCCTGCACATCTTCAAAAGCTTAATTCGCTAAAGCTTACTTAATCTGCAATGCCTTTACTTCCAACTTACTCAAATCGAATTTTGAGAACCCGGGGAAAAACAAAAAACTTGAGTCAGACCACTAGCTTGGTGTGAATAATAATATGTCATATTGGTTTATAAGTATTAAGTGAGACCAAACTGTTGGGTGGAACAGATTTCCCCTTACCAGTATCCCTTTTTAAATATAACTTTTGCAAATCAGTTCCTACAACCAAACTGGTTAAAATAAACAATAATGTGCATGCATGCTACATTGGTAATCATGACTATCCATCAAATCAGTGGACAATCCGTCCAAGTGTTTAGTTTTCACAAGGTAACTACCAACCTACATGGTTGACTCAGGCCTATCAAATATACCAAATTTTCTAACTGGCTGTCAGAAGAAAATTGAACGGTTTATTCAAATACACTTATCCTAGAGTTTACCTAACTATATGTCAATCTCATAGTTTTGCTAGGGTTATTATGAACTTAAAGCTTTTGTAAGCTAACCTATAACCTATCTTATTTTTATGTATTCTTTTTTATGCATAAACCTACTTTTTGTCTTACCCTTGACAAAGCCCCACACACTAGAATTTTGAACTTATATTGGTTAGGGAATAACAGCTGTATTGGGCGCTACCCAACACCAGCATCATCTGGTTTTCTAATATCTGAGTCAATTCATGCTATCACAATCTATCCAAAAGTGATGAGAATAATAGTTTCATTAGTAAAATTCTGGGCTAAATATCCCTTTCTATTTTCTTAAGACACTTTTTTTATAAATGATTTAACCCTTGAAATCATACTTTTAAAACCAGGAAAATATAGCCTTTACTTTATCCAAAAAAATTATGTCATTATATATGATTTTATAAAATAACATTGATGAAGTTCAAAGACATTTAAGGTCATCGCATTACAAAACCATAGCTAAAGAGCCAAAACAATATAAAGTCTTTATATTGATAAATCACGGCAATGACATGGTCGACAAATGTCTTTGCCCCTCAAAACATAAGCCATAAAGCCAAAGTTAATAAAACCATTTAATTTATAACATCGACGACCTTATCACCATAAGAGTCTTCGTCACTCTAAATATGTTAAATCCTCTAACTCTTAAAACATAAGGCTATAGGCCGATAACATGGACTCCCACTTCATAAAACATCAGCGTCCTAAGGTATAAATTTGGTTTGCATAAGCCTCAAAAGAATAGAGTTGACATAGTTGAATCTCGGCTTAATTGCCTTAACGAAAATTATGGGCTTCCTTAGAGTCAAAGTCATTTGGAACGGCCCCCTAGCCGTCTTTGAAAACATGTGATTTTTATTTATGGCGACATCGTCATCAACGATGTCGACATAGTTAAAAGCGGCATAATTGCCTATATTGTCGAAGTCAATAGGTATACAACATGCGGCGTCACTATTGCCGCTATAAGTCACTTCGAAACTAACGAAGTCGGTGTTCTTAATAAAATAAGAGGCATTGCTTTCGTCGACGTTGACAAGGATAAAAGCGGCATTCTTAAAGTGTTGAAAGCAAATAAGCGATGTCGTTCTATTTGAAGCTCATGATGTCGATGGAATCTATGCCGACGTCAACTCCAACATTCTTGAATTCATTCCATATCATCTAGGATGATAGTCAATGCATTTGTTAAGATCGGCAACATACGACAATGGCATCATGGACTTCGACGACCATGACTTCGGTGGCAATGTCGTAATTAACTTAAAAACTACAATTTTGCTATTTAAATTAATTTCTTTGCACCAACTCCTTGTATTTGTCAAAATACTATTGGATATCAAACTTCTTTGTCAAAATCTTTTCTAGAAAACTATCATAGGGTGGGTTTATCATTCCCATACATATTTGCAAACCATTAACTTATATTAATACTTTAATATAAACATTAAGCTTTTCTATGCCGATAAATTTATATGAAATAATAAACTCATGAGAAAAATCCCCAAAAATCAAAGTAAATCTGATTTACTATATTCTTTAACGTACAAAACTTCAAAGCCAAAAACATATTCTAATTATTTTAAATAATTAAAATCTGAAATAAACTATTTTCAACCTTAGGAAATTCACCAAATATTCTCATTAAATCAGAAAATTATGAAATTAAAATCACTTTCAAAATAATGTTTCTAACATCATATCAAAATCTCAAGTCATTTGGATGTCATATGATAGATTTTCTAACTCAAACATGTTAATTAATTTCGTGAATAAATTCCATAAATTCTTTAATAAGCATATAACCATTCAAATTATTATAGCATGGCATAATATAAGCAAAAGAAATGGATATATGCTTAAAACCAAAAATAATTCTTAAAACATGAGATGTATAACTATTATTCATCTTGAATGGTTTAAGAAGGTAAAGATTTTATTTGTTTCCCCTAAGGTTTGCTCTTGTTTTCCCTAGCTTTACTTCCTTTGAAACCCTTGTTAATGATCGGCCTTGACTACTTGATTTCGTTTGTATTAAATAAAATTGAGGTGGAAATGAGAATGATTATATCTTTTAAGAAAACATGCTCCTTTCCCATTTTGCCCTCCTCATATAACCTTCTTCTTATTAATGTTCTAATTAATTTCATTAGTTCATTAATTAAGGCTCGACCCATTCTAATTGCCAAACCTAATATAATTATCCATTTACATTATTTTATTTAATTTATTCAATTAAATATCCTAAATAATGTTAATTAAAATTAGGGTTGTTACAGACTCCCCCCTTAAAGAATTTCATCCTCAAAATCACGATAAGGTACACACATCAAACATAAAAGCCTATATGTAAAACATACCATCAAATAAGTTAGGATAAGTGTACCTAGTCCCACTCTTCGTTTTCCAAGTACAGTCTCTCCCATCATCACTCCACTAGATTTTTACTAATCTGACAGTCTTGTTCCTTATCTTTTTCTCATCCTTAGCCACAGTACGAACTGGATGTCTAACCATAGTCATGTTCAGGTCCACTAATTAATCTTCCAATGCAACCAGAAGTAAAATAGTCTTTGGATCCCGAACACACTTATTTAACGACTGATTATTTGTTGGTTAGAAAATCACTGAAAAATTGTAATAAAAATAACTGCAAGCCCACGACATACAATTTTAGTACGTGGCGAGTATGGGTCGATCCGCAGAGAATTAGATTGATTTAAAATCCTACTCAATCAAATTAAATCGAGATATGAAGTTGTTTTAAGCTAAAAATGTAAAAAAACTAGTTAAACAAAGTGAATAGAAATATGAGATTAGAAGGCAATTTAAAGACAAATTCCTTCTCATGATCAGATAAATCAACATAGCGAGATTACGATCTCTCTTTTTGATCATTTGGGAATCTAATTGATGTGTTCATAATAAGTATGGTTTATTTGTGTTATTAACTAGCCCAACATAAACCATCAAACTTTAATACACCATCTAAACCACTTGTAAGCTCTCATGAAAATGATAATGAAGTTATAAAATCTATTCCAAGCATGATCTATTTTTTATTGATTAGTAATATAGACCATCAAATTTTGATTCTAAAAATCCACTTTATTACCAACATCATATTTAGATGAAGAGATAATTTATTTTTATGTTTGTTTAAGTATAGCCTATCTGGTTTCAACAACATAGGCTATCAAATTCAAAGTTAAACAACAAAATTTTGTCACATCAAAAATTATATGAAGCATAAAGAGAGATCAAAAATTAATAAATATGTTTAATCTACATGATTAAGAGAGCTTCATTACCCCTAAATTGAAGGGGTTTAGCTTCTCATACTTGTTATCATTTCAACAAATGTAGATTGCAACATAGACATAAACAAGAGGAAAAAGAGAGGTAACTGAAATAAACTAAAATCTAATCTACTTGCATAAAAGAAAGAGATCTAAACTACTAACATAAGAAGAAACAAACAAGAAAAGGACATGAATTAAAAGTGCATAAATTGCATATAAATAAATTACATGAAGAAAAGGCTAAAAAGCCATTAAAAAGAGAAGAAGGTTTTTTTTTATTTTTTATTTATGGCTACGACTAAACTAACTAGAAGGTGGTGTTAAGAGCTTCATCACATGAAACATAAATGGTATTTATACATGCCAAAAACCCTGATTCATATTTTAGGGGACTATCCAAAATGCTCTTTTAGGAAATGTAACCTCCTAGTAGTCATTAACATTAGAATAATCCTCCTTAAATGTGCATGTGCTTTAATTCCCACTAACATATGCATAGCTCCTAATTGAAGTTTATGGTTAGTAGATAGGTGGGGTCCTCCATGTTGCATGAACTGGTTTATTTCTTCATTCCTTTATTCTTCCATTCTTTATGTATGCATACATATCTGAAGCCTCTTCTAATATTTACTCAAACACCTAAAAAATATATTAAAATATCCAAGTAAATTTTCTTAAATTAAATCATATGAAAAATGACCATTTTGCTCCATATTAATTTGAATAAATGATGGTTTGAAAATAATTTAAATTTTGGTTTAAAAATGTAAAATACCCAATATACTCATTTATTTAATTAAAAGAAGATTAAATATGGTAGTATAAATATGCACTTTTATGTGCACAACAAATATCCCCACATTTATCTTTTTATTCATTCTCGAATAAACTAAAACTAAGATAACTTCATTTTCTTAGCAAACATGATTGCATTGAGCGTATGCAACAATCACTTAAACTCTATTTGTCCCTAGTAGGACGAGTGTTGTCTCGTGAGAGTTTTTAGCGGATACTATCCACAAAATTCAAATGCAACATGAAAAATTCCTAAATGCTAGATTTATTTATGAAGATATTAATGCAAGTTTTCGAGAATATTTACAAATGAATAATTTACTTTTAAATTGACACGATTTAGTTAAATAAAAGATCTATCATTATCAAGAAATTTAAGTCCTTTTACTCATCAAAATTTCCACCGAAAATTAAGTTAACATCATAAGTAGACTCCAGTTTGGCTAATTATTTCGGTTGATAACATGGTGCAACAATGAAATGGATCGTTAGTTGATTTTCAAAGGTTTTTAAAGTGGTTTTTTCTTTTCTTTTGAATAACAAGTCAAATCAAATAAGTGAAAATAGTGCTTGGATTTCAATTGTTTACTCTCTCTTTATTTGAAATTTTTACTTATATTAACAATATCTACATGTGCGTAACTAAGAAAACTGACGCTGGATATACTACCCACGCACTGCCTTGCAGGCTTATGTGAGAGAAATACAAAGTATGGCGTATGTACATGCAAGTGTGTACACCTATCGACTGTAAGCGTTATTAATGAAAGAATTTTTATATACATACACCTAACTCTGATAAACTGAGGCCAAACATACCGATCATGCACTGCCTTGCGGGCTTACATGAGAAGGGCACAACGCATGGCGAATGTACACACTTTCGTGTAAAAACATGCCTCTAATTGTTTCTTATTTTCACAAATACCAATATTTTACGTTCTATTTTTTTTTCATTTCTTTAAGAGAGAGTTTTGCAAAATCATCTTAGCGCCATTTAACTTAGAAGATCAAAAATGTTATAGCCTTTACTTTAAAATAACAGTCTTTTAAACAAAGATTTCAATTAGAATATACTTCATAATCATCCCCCATGAATCTTTCTATATACTAAATCATCGTTACTTGTAATCAAACATTATTTTTATTTTTGTTGAGATAAATAAATTTTCAAAAATTTCAATTTTGGTAACCAAAATCCTATACTTTTCCTATAGTGTTTTTTTCAAAAATAAATCAAAATGCTAAAAAAAATTTGGGATCTTTTTTCTTGAGTTTTGAAAAGAAAATGCAAAAAATAAACCACGAAAAGTCAAAAACGAAGATGAGACTCCCCCACCCCCACACACTCCATTTTGACCGTGTTCCCACGGTCACCCAAGTGAAAGAAGAAAAATAAAATAAAAATAAAAATATGACCTATATTTACATGAAAATGAAACGATTATTATTTACATGACATTAGATATTGTATCGTCAAAGAGTAAATGAAACGGTCTTCCAAAGACCAACTCATTTCTCTCATCAAGTATGAGATACATAGCTTAAGCATAGAAAACCGAACCATAAAAGATTTCAAAGTTGAATGTTGATTTGGAAAAACCAATGTCGTTTTATTAAATATCGTATGAGTTGTTTTATTTTCGATGATCTTTCAGGTAGATAGAACAATTGTATGAAGTTCGAGTTTATTTTCACCAAATTGAAATTCAAACTTATCATTGAAAAATTCTTCAAATTATTGATTTCAAAATCAAAATGATGATTTAAGTCTATCCATTCGGAATTTAACAACTCATCTTCGAAATGTCCAAAAAAAATGTGTTCGCTAAATTCGTCTTCCTTTATGGATTATTCACAACTTCATTGCATGTAAGATGTTCAAAATCTAAAGTTTTTGTATGCAATTTTTCAAAATCGAAAAATGGAAAATCGAATTTTAAATTTAGTTCCACACTCTCAAAAGAATTAAAATCCAACTCAATTACCGCATTTTCAATAATTTCATTAAGGTTGAATTTCAAATATTGTTATGTGAAATCATCAATTTTGGTAAAAAGTGGATTATCACTTGACTCGTTACACGTTGGGATTTAATTTTGTTTTTCACATTGTTTCATGTATGTTTCAAACAACAAATCTGTGTGATCTTTCTGAATTTCTTCCAATTGCTAAACAAAAATCAAATTTATAATTATTGATATGAGAATTTTCAATTTCAAATTTTTGAGAACAAAAATTGTCCATTACACTATAATTGAAATTATTATCATTGCCAAAATCATTTAAAAAGTGGTTCACATTTCAATTTTAACTTTGAAATTCATTTTGGGGTCGAAGTTGTATTGGTATGCGTTATAACCAAAATCGTTTGAATTTTGAAGTGAATTCAAAGTTTTGAAATCCTTGACTTGAGTTACTGCACATAAACTCAAATTATTTATCATTTGATTTCATTGTTCAAGTAAAGGCCAAATTGTTTCAATACCATTTTCAAGAGTTGAGGGTTGGTCATTATTTTGAAAACTTTGCGGTGCAAAATCCAAATTGTTTATCAAATAGTTGTTATTAAAATATCCATAAGAATTTGGTGTGAAATTATATGGATCATACTGATTTTCACATTTGTTGTAAAATTCTTGCGAAAAGGGAAATTCAGATATTTTCAAAATGTTTTTTCCTAAAAAAAAGAAAAGTATTTACCAAGGTGAATTTATTTTTCAAAAAGGAGATTTCATTTTTGTTTTTTTTTTGATATTCAGATTTTTTTTTTTATGTTTTTGAAAAGATTATATTTTTTTAACTTTAGTTTCTCTAAAACATAACTAACCCAAAATTTTTTTTTGACTTATTTATTTTGATTGAAAATTTTTAAAGGAAAAGATTTAAAAGGATTATTTTTTAAAAAAAACTAAGTTATGTCAAATTTACAAAAAAAATTTGATTTTGGATTTTGAATTTTTCTTCTTCAAATATGCATGAACTAATGTAACTAAATGAATGCAAGGATTTAAATACAAATTTTTTGTTCTTAGTAGTTCCTAACCCAAAATGGTATAATCACACTTTGTCATAATCCAACAAGTTAGTTCTTTGCCAGGTAACAGACAAGCGTTATCAGTGCACCATGAATCACCGTATCAATGCAATCGAAGGTTTAAGTATCTTTAGAGAAACGATCGGTATAAAATTTCCGAATCACCGTAATATTTATTACTGATTATTGCTCTACCGTAGCCTAGACGTCAAGAAAATAAATTGTTCAAAAAAGACAACTTGTCAGAATACAATTAAGCTTTAGGTGAGTTCGTGGCTCACTTTAAGTTCAAAGTCTAATCGTTATTATTAGTAAAAATTCTATGATGAAATGCAATTTGTGGGTCAAGAAAGGGGTGATGAAATCCTCCACCTTATGTGGATTGGGGTATTGTCTTTAGAAAAGAAAAATAAGATGAACTGAATGCATGCTGAAAATAAATGTGAATTAATAATGCAACTACGAATGAAATTTTGTTTTTGTTTTTTGTTTTGAAGTTATTTATAAAATGCAAGAAACCAACAATGCAAAGAAAATAAAAAACAAGATATGAGAGCACGATACCAAAACATGTTAAGTTATTAGTAAATTTATTTTTAAGCGGCAATTTTTTTTAAAGCAAGCAAGCAGAGCAACATTGTTATTTAGCAAGCAGAGCAGAGTAACCTACCACCTGAAAAAGTATTGGAAAAAAAAAAAATCTTGGATTTTTGCGTTGAATAGACTTAGTAATATTAAACAATTAAAACAATAATACACGCACCCAAACAAAACAGTTTTATAAACAATATTGTGGTTTTGTAAGTTAAAAATAAGAAAAGATCTGTTAAGAGTGCCCACACAAACCCTAAATTAACCAAGGCCGACCCAACAGAACTTAAAAAAAACTTTGAACCCAACGGAGTATATAAAAAAATTCACGAAATTCCCAACCCACACTTACAAATTCACGAAATTCACGAAACACAACAAAAAAAATTCCAAAACGAAACGTTCTCACAAAATGTTCGAAACACTGCTCACCGCAGATTCAAGCAATTCGATTCGGGCGATTGGTTAAGGCAGTCGCTATTTGGTTCCGCTTGAAGCTGACGATTGCTGTTCAATTTGAGATTAGGGTGTTGGGGTTGTTTGACGGAATTAGATGGAATAGTGGAGGTTGAGTGAATTGAAGGCAGTAAGTGGTGAAGTAGTTGCAGAGAACTTTTGATGGCAGTTAATGGTAGATGATGGCAATTTGTAAGTGTGTTGATGGTGATATTGTGCAGGGTGGTGTATATTGGGGTGAATGGTGGAGCAGTGATGTATAGGTGATGGTTGGTTTGTTTTGTTGTATGGCTGAAGTTTCAAGACAGTAGTGATATGTTGGTGGTGATTATGGGTTGGTAGATGGTGCTGTTGGTTGAAGTCGAAGTGGATAACTGGAAATGCACAGTGAAGTGGAATGGTAGAGGATTGGTTGGATGAATGCAGTAGTTAGGTGATGCAGTTTGAATGGAAGTGATGTAGTTGACAGGGATGTGTTTCAGGTGGGAGTGGTGGTGGCTTGATGTTGAGGTGGTGATCAGTTAGATGGGTGAGAGTGCTATATGGTAATGGAGATTGAATTGTGATGAGGGGGTGAAGGATATGATGGTTGTGATATGCTGGAAGTTGGCAATATGGTGGACATAGGAAAGTATGAATTGTATGGTTGAAGTTGGCAATATGCTGGCAAGTATGAATTGTATGGTAGACCAGAGGAGATGGAAGTGTTTAAGTGGGATGTCAGTAATTGTGGATGGTGGTTAGATGAATGTTGAAATATGATGGTAGTAGTTGGAAGTTAGGTATTGGTTGTGGAGTATGAGGCAATGCTGGAATTGCATAGGGATGGTGGTTGGAGATGTTGTTGATGGCAATTTGTTATTGTTGCTGGTTGTGTGGATGTGGAGGTGGTTGGTCTATACGTGGAAGTGGCTAGAATGGTATGGTATGCACTGGTGATGTGGGTAGCTGCTATTAGGGGTGGTTTGTTTGCTGTTGGCAAGGTTGCAGAGTTCAGGGGCGATTGCAGTGTTGAATGTTGTAGTTTGTAAGAACGATGGTGGTCTGATGATGACGAATGTAACAGTAAGAATGGTGGTCAGTAAGATGAATGTACATATGGCACAGTGATGATGAATGTATGGTGAGAAGGGTACGTTGATGATGGTGATAAATGGCACAGTGATGGTGGTCTGGCACAGTGAAGAATGGTTGAATGTAGAAATATGCACAGAAATGTGTAACGGTGATGATGATTGTAATGGTAGTTATTTGATCTGGCACAGTGGTGATGTGCACAGAAATGTACACAGTGATGATGATGAGTAGAACTGATGTGGTGAGATGTTGATGAAGTATGAAGAGCAGGTTCTAACAGTGTGTAATGCAAGGAAGTGGCAGTGGAGGAACTGTTGAGGTGAAGTGTTTGTGAAGGTGTGTTGATAGAGGGTGGTCAGTGGGATGGTTTGGCAATTTGCAATGAAATGGTGTGCACTATTGGATGTGGTGCTGCTGGTTGTAGATGTGTTGAATGAAGTATGGTATGTACGAAGCAATGGTGTGTTGATGCAAGTGGTTCAGGGAGGATTAGGGAATGACAGTGAATAGTGGACAGTGAGGGGTAGGAATAACAGTAAGCAATGCAAATGTAATAATTTTATAAAAGAAAAAGAAATTTGTTAAAATATTTTAAATGAAATGAAAAATAATAAAATATTGTTTTTAAATTGTGTATTCTTTTTTAAAATCACAAATGCAAATAGAAAAACAATAAGCACACAAACAAATTGAAAACAAAAATTACAAACATACACAACAATATTTTTTTTAATGCAACTCAAAACACAAGCTTAACGCACAATAAAATTAAACAAAAATAATTCGAAGAACAAAAAAAAATCAAATTAATTTCCCGGCAACAGCACAAATTTTTTGTTTAACGGTTAATAATTTATTGGTTAGAAAATCACCGAAAAATTGTAATAAAAAATAACTGCAAGTGCATGACATACAATTTTAGTACGTAGCGAGTACGGGTCGATCTGCAGGGAACTGAATTGATTTAAAATCCTACTCAATCAAATTAAACCGAGATTTGAAGTTGTTTTAAACTAAAAATGTAAAAAAAAAATAGCTAAACAAAGTGAATAAAAATATGAGAGTAGAAGGCAATTTAAAGGCATCATGATCAGATAAATCAATTTAATGAAATTACGATCTCTCTTTTTGATCATTTGTGAATTAATTGATGTGTTCATAATAAGTATGGTCTATTTGTATTATTAAGTAGCCCAACATAAACCATCAAACTTTAACACACCATCTAAACCACTTTTAAGCTCTCATGAAAATAATAATGAAATTATAAAATCTATTCTAAGCATGATATATTTACTATTGATTAGTAATATTGACCATTAAATTTTGATTCTAAAAATCCACTTTTTTGCCAACATCATATGTAGATGAAGAGGTAATTTATTTTTATGTTTGCTTAAACATAGCCTATCTGGTGTCAACAACATAGGCTATCAAATTCAAATTTAAACAACAAAATTTTATCACATCAAAAATTATATGAAACATAAAGAGAGCTCAAAAATTAACAAATATGTTGAATCTAAATGATTAAGAGAGCTTCATTACCCCTAAATTGAAGGGGTTCTCATACTTGTTATCATTTCAACAAATGTAGATTGCAACATAAACATAAACAAGAGGAAAAAGAGAGTTAACTGAAATAAACTAAAATATAATCTACTTGCATAAAAGAAAGAGATCTAAACTACTAAGAAAAGAAGAAACAAACAAAAAAAGAACATGAATTAAAATTGCATGTAAACACGAATAAAAGGCTAAGAAGCCATTAAAAATTGAAGGAGAGTTTTTGTTTATATTTATGGCTACCACTAAACTAACTAGAAGGTGATGCTAAGAGATTCATCACATGGAATATAAGATGTATTTATATATGTCTAAAACCCTAATCCATATTTTATGGCACTACCTAAAATGCCTCTTTAGGAAATGTAACCACCAAGTAATCATTAGCATGAGCATAATCCTCTATTTAAATGTGCATGTAGCTTTAGTTCCCATTAACATGTGCATTAGCTTCTAATTGAAGTTTATGGTTAGTGGGTAGGTGGAGTCTTTCAAGTTGCATGAATTGATTTATTTCTTCATTCTTTTGTTCTTCCACCCTCTGTGCATGCATACATATATGAAGCCTCTTCCAATATTTTCTTAAATACCTACAAAACAATGTTAAAATGTCCAAGTAAATTTTCTTAAATTAAATCATATGCAAAAATGACTATTTTTCCTCCATATGAAGATGAATAAATGATGATTTGAAAATAATTTAAATTTTGGTTTAAACATGTAAAATACCCAACATGCTCATTTATTTAGTTAAAAGAAGATTAAATATGGTAGTAAAAGTATGCACTTTTACGTGCACATCAACACTTTCTTAGATAAGAAATACAGAAAACATATTGTACTTCTGCTAAACTACTCGATAACCCTATCCTCTAAGCGAGTTTCCCGATCCTCTCTATGATAAGAAATGGACGTACATATCTTAATGCCAATTTTCTCCTCTTTCCAAACCATACTACACTATTCATTGATGATATTTTGACAAAAACATGATCTCCAACTGAGAATTTCTTTCTGTCTCTTATCTACATATTTTTTTTGCCCAGATTGAGCTTCCTCCATTCCAGTTCGAATCAACTCAACTTTTATGTAGCTTCTCTTACCATGTATGGACTAAGAACTAATCTACCTCCAATCTTTAGCCAACAAACGGGTGATTTACGCTGCCTTCCATGCAACGCTTCGAAAGGCTTCATTCCTATACTAATCTGATAACTATTATTATAGGAATATTCAACCAAGTGCAAATGACCTTCCCATGACTCGCCAAAATCTAGTACACAAGCCCTTAATAAATCCTCAAGTACTTTATTAACTTTCTCTATATAATGGTGATTGGCAGTACTCATCTTAAGCTTGGCACCTAATATCTCCCGTAAACTCTTCCAGAATTTACTAGTGAACAAAGCATCTCTATCATTGACCATACTACTAGGAATCTCATGCAGTCTAATAATATTCTTCATAAACGACTTGTCTAATACCGGCATCGTCCTGGTTGACTTAACACGAATGAAATGTGCACTCTTGGTCAATCTATCCACTATGACCCATATACTTTCATTTCCCCTATTTGACCTTGGCAACACGTCAATAAAATCCATGGACATTGAATTCCATTTCCAAACTGGTATATCAAAAGGCAGAAGCAATCCACTCAGCTTCTGATGTTCGACTTTCATTTGTTGATAGTTTAAATGTTGCTTTACCAATAAGCCTACATCCCTTTTCATACCTTCCTAGAAGAAACTTCTCTTCATGTCTTGATACATCTTAGTCCCTCCAGGATGAATAGTAAACTTTGATCGATGACACTCTCTAAGTACTTCTTTCCTTAGGTCACACATATCTGGAACACATAATCATCCTTTCTTTCTCAACATCCATTTTGGTCAAGGTAAAAATCCTTCAAGTCATCAATACCAGTTCCACCTTTCAATATTCTTATACTTTTAGCTAGCAATGGATCATCTTTTTTCTTAGAAGCAATTATGGTGATCAATACTGGTCGAACTTCCAAATAAGATAACATTGTGGTATTCTGACTAAACTGGCAGTCGTTCTTAACTGCACGCTACAAGTAGTCAATGCTTCCAAGTCTTTCCATTTAGCCAACATAGCTAACAACACATTCTGATATTTTCTGCTAAGTGCATCTATAACTTTGTTTCCTTTCTTTGATGTGTACTTAATTACAAATCATAAGCAGTTAAAAATTTCAACCTTCTCTGTTGCCTTATGTTCAACTCCTTTTGAGACAGTGGGTACCTTAAGGACTTGTGATCCGTATATAACTCGAATCGTTCCCTTAAAGGGTAATGTCTCCACATCTTCAAAAAGTATATTACGGTAGCCAACTCTAAGTCATGAGTCAGATATCTAACTTCGTGCGGTCTGAGCTGTCAAGAAGCAAAGACAATCACTTTACCCCTCAACATTAACATAGCTCCTAGTCCAGTTTTACATGCATCAACAGACACCACCATATCTTGATTTCCATCTGGAACAACAACCACTGGCATGTTTTTTCAATAAATGTTTCAACTTCTTGAATGCCTCCTCACATTTATCGTTCGAACGTTCTTCACGTCCTTCCTCATTAGTTTAGTCGTCGGTGCTGCTATATGAGAGAAATCCTTGTTGAATCTCCGATAGTAGCCAACCAAGCCCAGAAAACTCTTTATCTTAATCACAGTCTCTGGTTTATTCTAGCTATTAACTGCTTCTATCTTAGCCGGATCCACTGACAACCTTTTTCTGAGACTACATGACTAAGAACTTCACCTCCTTCTTCCAAAAGTAACACTTCGTAAACTTCACTTTTAGCTAATGTTGCCTCAACGTCTCAAGCACTATTATAAGATGAATCTCATGATCTCTTTCATCCTTAGAATATATCAAACTATCATCTATATATATACTAATACAAACCAATCTAAGTTCTCTCAGAAAATCCAGTACATCAAGTCTAGGAATAAAGCAGAAGCCTTAGTCAATCCGAATGACATTACTAGCCACTTGTGGAAACCATATTTTGTTCTAAATGCCATCAACAGAATACTGTCTTCCGATACCCTTCATTGATGCAAACCTATCGTCAAATCCAACTGGGAAGATATTTTGGCTCCACTCAACTAATCAAATAAATTGTCAATTCTCGACAGGAGATATCGGTTCTTTATCGTCTTTTTATTTAACTTATGGTAATCGATACATCTCAATGACCCATCTGATTTCTTAACAAATACAACGACCGCTCTCCAAGGCGAATTGCTTGGTCTAATAAAACTCTTTCCTTCAAATTCCACTGGCCGCACCTTTTGCTCCTTCATCTGCGTAGGTGTCATCCTGTTAGGTAGTCTACGTATAGGTTCAGCTCCGGGTACAAGATCTATTCTATATTTAATAGCTCGTTTCAACGGTAGTCCTATTAAAGGCTAAAAATTAACTACAAAGTCTCTAACCATGAAAACCTAATTCAACTCATCCTCCTCCTCTATTAAACCTAATAAAGTACATACATAAGAACTTGAATTCTCTACTGAGTATACAATTCAGCCGTTATTATTAGAATGTCTTAGTGATATTTTTCTATCTTGGCAAAATATCCTAGCATCATATTTACTTAACCAGTCCAACATAAAATAATCTCAAAGCCCACGAAATCAAATCATGCAAACTATAGTTACATGACCTAATAATGCAAACTCTAAATGCTCACATCCCATCCCTAGAGTGACGTACCATTCTGTCAGATTCGTAACCCTTAAGGAAATAATTAGGTAAGAGGGTTCTACGTTAAGCTTATCTATCAAACAACGAGATATAAAAGAATGTGATGCATGGGTATCAAATAATACTCTAACAAGTATACCATAAAAGTATACCTCCCATCATAGGTTTCCCTTTCTCCTCAGTTGTTGGTTCCGAGGTAGATGATTCTAAGGTAAACACTTTTCCTTTTTCTGCCTTACCACTTTCGGACATTTGTTCTTGTAGTGTTCCACTTGGTCGCAGTTAAAGCACTTAATGTTCTTCTTTCCAACGACTTTCTTTCCCTTGCCAGTTCTGCACTCATGAGCATATGTCCTTTCTTGTCATACTTGTAACACACAACATAAGACTTCGCGTTCTTGGCAGCGCAATCCTTCTGAGCTCCCTTCTTCTAATAAAACTTATTCTTTTGATTTTGTTCACTTAGACTCTCCGCTGGCTTATTATTACTGAACAAAGCAAGAATCTCTTCATTTCTGAAAGCCATCTCCATGACTACATCACATGGATCCCTAAGGTGCAGTAAAGTTGCTCTAATAAGCTTGGATCTTAGTCCATGAATGAACTTCTCATTCCTTTTGATAACTGTGTCAACGACAACATACCTATACCTTCACAACTACTCAAATCTGATTGCATACTCAAGCACTGTCATATTATCTTGTACCAACTCGGTGAACTTTCTTAACATAGTTGACTTAGCGATCTCAAATATAAATATTTCTTAAAGCCTCCTTTTGAATTCAGCCCAAATCAAAGTCTCCTCTTCTACCCCCAAAAGTCACACTATTCCACCAGTATAACGCAACATCTTGCAATTGCCTAGATGCCAATCTCCTCTTTTGTTCATCATTCAAACCAAGATTAGCGATAATCCTTTCATAATGAAGTAATCAATTCTCCACTTCAATTGCCTCCTCCATTCCAATAAATAGTTTTCCTCCAAGTCTTACATAGTCTCTACTCAACACAACATAATTGTTGACAACTGGAACTTTCTGATTAGCTCCTCCAGCATTTCCACCAACTAACCCAGCAATAGCTCCTACTCGCATCATGTTGACAATCAATATCAATCAATGGTGTTCCTGCACCTACATCGCCAGATGTCTGTTGGCACAGATTCCTTTTGGTATTGGGTTTGATATTTTCATTGGTAGTGGTACTTTCTCCACCGAGATTCATTCTTCTGTTCCTATCTCCATATCTTACTTCCTTAATTCTGCATTCGAGCCATAGTAAGAAATAGAAGAACGGTTTAAGAGAGAGGGAGAATAAAGATAAAGCATATACTTATGTAAAGTTTAAAATTCTTTAGTTTTACATAAACATGTGATTTGATACCAAGTTGTAACATCCCTTATTTTGAGGCCTGAAACTAAGTGCTACAGATGTTGCAGTCATCTACAGTAATACTTTTTGGTGATAAAATGCGGTCATGTTAATAATATTCGTGATATCAGAAGCATAAGAAAATGAAATGATTTAAACACAATTTCAAGGCAGATAATAGCAATAAAGAGCGACATATGAAGATGCTTCCTTGGTTGATCAGAGTTAGTAAATAGACAGATACATTTAGTGTTAATACATTCAGACAATAACTAACATAACATAACATATAATAGTAATAGATAGAGTCCTTCATAGCTAGCACTGCCTCCAACACGTCTTCGAAATCTTTATTCATCAAAACCTACTTAATCTACAATGCCCTTACTCCTAATTTACTCAAATCGAATTTTGAGCACCCGAGGGTTTAAGGTGAAAATATAAAATTCGAGTTAGACAAATAGCTTGGTGTGAATAATTATATGTCATCTTGGTTGATAGATATTAAGTAAGACCACGCCGCTAGGCGAAACAGATTTCCCCTCACTACTATCCCTTTTTAAATATATCTTTTGCAACTCAATTCCTGCAACCAAAGTGGTTAAAATAAACAATAATGTGCATGCATGCAACATTGGTAATCATGACTATCCATCAAATCAATGGACTATCCGTCCCAGTGTTTAGTTTTCATAGGGCAACTAGAAACATACATGGTTGACTCAGGTCTATCAAATATACCAAATTTTCTAACTGGCTATTAGAAGAAACCTGGACGGTTTGTTCAAATACACTTATCCTAGAGTTTACCTGACTATACGTCAATCTCGTAGTTTTGCTAGGGTTATTATGAACTTAAAAGCTTTTGCAGGAAAACCTATAACCTATCTTATCTTTATGTATTCATTTCTATGCGTAAACCTACTTTTCGTCTTATCCTTGACAAAGCCCCACACATTAGAATTTTGAACTTATATCAGATAAGGGATAACAGCTGAAGTATTGGGAGCTATCCTACACCAGTCTCATATGATTTTCTAATCTCTGATTCAATTCATCCTATCACAATCTATCCAAAAGTGATGAGAATAATAATTTCGTTAGTAAAATTCTGGGCTAAATATCCCTTTTTGTTTTCTTGAAGACACTTTCTTTATAAATGATTTAGCCATTGAAATCATACTTTCAAAACAAGTAAATATAGCCATTTACTTTATCCAAAACAATTATGCCATGATATATGCTTTTATAAAGTATACTGATGAAGTTCGAAGTCATTTATGATTATCGCCTTACAAAACCATAGGCTATAGAGCTAAAATAATATAAACTCTTCATACTGATAAAAGATGGCAATGACATAGCTGACGAGGTTCGTTGTCTCTTAAAGCATAACCCATAAGGCTGATGTAAATAAAACCATTTAATTTATAATGTTTGCGACCTTATCACCAATAAGGGTCTTCGGCCCTCTACATATGTTAACTCCTTAAAACATAAGGCCATAAGGCCGATAACATGGATGTCACACTTCATAAAATGTCGGCGTCCCATGTTATAAAATTTGGTTTGCATAAGCCTTAAAAGTATAGAGTCAACATAGTTGAATCTCGATGTCATTTCCTTAAGGAAATTTAGCAGCTTCATTAGAGCCAATGTCATTAGTAGCGACACCTTAGCCGTCTTTGAAAACATGTAATTTGGAATAAAGGCCACATCGCCATCAACGATGTCGACAAAATTAAAAGCGACATAGTTGCCTATATTATTGAAGTTAATAAGTATAAAACATGCGACTTCATTATTGTCGCTTTAAGTCACTTCGAAACAAATGGAGTATGTGTCCTTTATAAAATAAGAGGCATTGCTTTCATCGATGTCGACAAGGATAAAAGCAGCATTGTTAAAGTGTTTGAAGAAAACAAGCGACGTCGTTCTCTTTGAAGCTCATGATGTCGATGGTATCTAAGCCGACGTTGACTCCAGCCTTCTTGAATTCATTCCATATCATCTAGAATGATGTCGTATGCACTCACTAAGGTCGGCCACCGGTAACAAGTGGCATCATGGACTTCAGTGACCATGACTTCGAAGTGGCAATGTCATAATTAACTTAAAAATCTGCAATTTTGCTATTCAAAGTAATTTCTTTTCACCAAATCCTTGTATTTGTCAAAATATTATTGGATAACAACCGCTTTATCAAAATATTTTCCAAGAAACCGCCATCTCGCAGATTTATTATTCTCAAAAATTATGCAAATCATTAACTTATATTAATATTTTAATGTAAACAATAAGCTAATCTATCCCAATGAATTTGTATAAAACAATAAACCCATTGGAAAAGTTCTTAAAAATCATAATAAATCTGATTTACTATATTTTTTAACATATAAAAAATTCGGGGATAAAAATATAATTTAATTATTTTAAATAATTACAATCCAAAATAAACTATTTTCCAACCTAAGGAAATTCACCAAATATTCTCATTAAATTAGAAAATTATGAAATTAGAAACGTATTGCCAAAATAATGTTTCAAATATCATATTAGAATTTCAAATCATATGGGCATCATATGATAGGTTTTCTAACTCAAATATATCACCAAATTTCATAAATAAATTCCATAAATTTGCTAATAAGCATATAGTCATTTAAACTATCATAGCATGACATAATATAAGAAAAAGAGAGATACACTCTATATTGATTTCATATTCATTTCATCTCCAAAATGTGATATTGTATCTTCTAAATTTAACACTCAATATTGATGCAAAATAAAATATCTCCAACTTACACTCAATCTCCTTCTTTAACCAAATCGCCTTTTCAGAGCGAAAAATAAGAAAAGTAACCACATCGACTAAAGCGCAAAGCCTACCATCTTTGGACCAATCGATACTCTCATTTTTTTTCAATCAGCGAAATCACAAACTGCTACCACCAAATACAGGTGATGCATTTACCATGAGATACACTGCATCATTCTCCTTCAAAAGCATTTCAATACCACAAAAGACCTCCATAAAGGCTTTATGGATTTTCAAATCATAACCCGTCTACCATTTTACATAAGCTCTCCACCCAATCACCGTTAATACCTCGAGCATCATTAACAAGAAGACCACTATCGAAATATGATTACCAATATGACCATCAAAAGAAACACACATTCATCTCTCCACGTAGCTGTGGGCTAAGTTCTCTAATTGCCACCCGCTTCAAATTATTGGCCACATGAATGACCAATATGTATAAGGTTTCCATCATTTGATACTTCTTTCATCATAATATGGCTTCCCTTAACCACCCACGAAATTCCACCTTGAGCCTCATAAGTATAACCACGGTGGTCCAACTGATGAAGAGAAATGAGATTAAATGAACTAGTAGGTACATGTCTCATGCTCGAGGCATCTCTAACAACACCATCAAGCATGCAGAACTGGATAGATCCAATATCATAAACTGGTAATTCTACTCCATTAGCAGTACTAAATACTTTCAATTATCTTTTTATAAGAAGAAAAAACTCATATATTGCGTAAGTGAAAACTAGTACCTAAATCCATCTTCCAAGGCTTAACATCACTAAAGTGGAAATCACAAGAAGTTTCACTTTTTCTACTTTCAGCTATGCCCTCCACCCCTCCCCCCCTCCCCCCTCGGTGTTTCACTATGACTATCACTATGTATAGTCTTCTTTTGATTCCTTTTATATGCTTCACAATTGTTGTGCGTATGACCTTTTTTATGGAAAAAAATGAAAAATGATACATTTTGTCATACATTTACCATTAGCAAACTTTTTCTTCAATTTTGTATCCCACCGAGTCCCTTGCTACCATAGCCTCATCTTGAACTAATTTCTAGATTGGCCCTTTCCTCTAATCTCTTTATTCCAGTGGCTATTCCAAATAGTATCTAATGAGATAGTTCCATTAGCATTGGACTTACTCAATGACACAACCAGTGTTCCCCATCTCTCTGAAATTGAACTCATTAACAAAAGAGCCTATAATCCATCATCAAATTTGACATCAATACTTGTCAACTAGTTTATTACATCTTGAAATCCATTCAAATTCTCTGCTCCAGACTTCTCTCTATCCAACTTCAACCAATCCATACTTGTCGACTGAAGCATGTCATTTATTCACAATTGCTAGTTATTATAAGGATCCTCTACTAGAAATTCTTTAAGGAATAAATTACAACATATATGTGGATTTATTTTTTCCCTAAATTACTTTAGTCTTGATGTATTTAACTCATAATTATTTACATCTATAAGGGATAAACCGATAACTGCTTATACAAGTCAAGCATGTAAAATAATAATGTATGTATATAATAATAATAAATTATAAATATGCTCTCTCATACCCCCTAATTTAGCAGGAATCACTTAACATATGCTATGATACAACATGTAACAACCATAATCTATGATGCCTCAATTCACCTAATATGACGAACATCGCAGACCCGCAAATGTGAAATCATTTTGATGTAAAATATAAAACAGATCATAGAGCTATATACAATATCACACAATTTCTAAAAATCAAAGTTGAAAAATAACATATAATAATAAAAAATATAACCTTAGACAAATAAAAAACTATAACGAATAGTCTTAAGTTACAAAATATCGCTAAATATTAAAAAATAAATAATCCGAATGTTTGAAAAAAAATCAAATAAATTGTAGATAGCTAATAGATAAATAAATGCACGTCTTCGTCGCACCATCTTGTCTACGGAATCATCATCGGTCCTCTCTATTTACCCGTAAGACTAAAAAAAGGGAGAAATGATAGAGTGGATCAGACATAAGTCTGATGACTGAAATGCATCATATAAGTTTATAATCTTTAGTAATTAGGTAAGACAACACGTATGCTCGAAAATCATGCCTTAACCTATGTCACCTACACTCAACAAGTTGGCTAAAATTGATACAGTACTACGGGAAAAATTATGACATCATATGCTAAGGCTTTACTAAAATAGTACCACATAGTCAAGTACATCACCTAGTAATCCCTTCTTGGAAATCACATTCTCAACCTAGAACCTAGGGGTCGTTATTGGAGCGAAACTCCAGGTCATGCATCATCGTACACCACACTATTGGATAAGGTCCCAACTCATATATCAGAAAATATGCACACTATGGCATAAAGACCAACTCGCATGCCGAACCATATGCAACATTAATAGTATAAAGAGTAACCCGTCGTCACCAACTCATATGCATGTTATTGGTACAAAGACAAACTCGCATGCCAAACAATATGTATCACTATTAGTATAAAGACTAACTCGTCATTGTTAAACCATATGCACATTGTGGCATATTGGCCAACTTGCATGAAGAAATGTAAGTGGTGCTATTGGTATAAAGAATAACTCATCATCGCTAAACCATATGCATAAAAGACCAGCTTGCCATTATTAAATCTTAAGCGATGTTATAATTCATATCGCCAAACAGTCCTTGACACTGCTAGGATCCAAACTTATCATCGCCAAACTGCCTACGATGCTATTGGATCATGCCCCGGGCTGCTAATACAATAGAGGACCAATTTCCTCATATGTGTACCAAAGCGTATTAGTAGAACCTCATATAATGAATCTATTAAAATAAGAAGCTTTTAAGAAGTAATTCAAAACATAGAAAATAATATAGTAAGTCATTCCTTGTCTCACTACGATCACAATGATGCAAGTCACCCATGAAATAGAGGTCGTATGCAAAAGACATAAACATTTAAAGTTCAAAGTCATTCCAGTAATTTATAAATTGTCTAGTTAAAAAATATTATTTATACAGTCAAACGGACCCTACTAACAAATTCATGTCATCAAGAAATACAATTTTTATGTATAATATGTCAAATTTAGAGTGATTTTACATTTTATGTTTTTTCTAGTTGAGGTGAAATTAGCTTTTCTAATTACAACTAAATAAAAAAGATCTTTTTCTTAATCAACCAGCCATGACATATTATCCTAACTATGAATTGATGGTTTTATCTATGATTTGATTTGAAACTATAAGGGTTAATTATCATGTCTTAATAGTATATATTCAAATAAGAAGAATCTCACTCACCAAAACTCATGAATGAAGAAGTGTCCAATAACGTTTCCACTGCCTTAACCCTCTAGGGCCTAGAAACTCCCGTAAATTACCATCAATCCTTCACTAGATTTTAGTGCTTCCCTCCAAGGTCGTTTTGATAGGTACTGACAGGTAGACCATCAAAATCCATTAAAAAAAATAAGAAAGATAAGTCATTTTGAAGTTTGGTAGAGAACGAGAGAAATGGTGTATAAGATTTTTACCGTTGTTCTTCGTCTTTCAGGATTATTATGTCATTCCACCTCTAAATGATATTAGATCATAGTATTCTTCATACCATTCAATTTGCCATTGGTTTCATCTGTATTCGTTGAGAAACAAAGAGGTTACAAATTTTCAAAGTTTGGTGAGGAAGAGGAAACATGAAGAAGAAATAAAATGATTAAGTTATTATTGTTACTACAATCATTGAATTTTCTTGGGATTTGATGAAGATTAGTATATCTTAATAATGAGGGACATAAGATAAACAGATCGAACGAAATATGGCTTTAACATCTACTTATAATCTCAAATTTAAGCCCATATATAAAATATCTAAAATTCAATATATAACAAAAATATCGTTGCATTTGACCTTTTTAATATAATTTGTGGTATGTTTTATCAATTTAAAAAGTATTATACGTTTTATGATTGCAAACGGCATTCCAGACGCCATGAGATAGGTGTCTAAGCTTAATTCCAGCTACAATAAAAATTTACTATTTTACCATGTTATGTTAAATTACTATTTTTACTCTTTTAATTTAATTACGTTGTTATCCCGCTTTTTAGCAAGACCGTGACACTAGAGACTTGACTAGAGACTGAAGACAATCCGCCCCAAAGATCTGTAACGACCCAGAATTTCTAGTCGTTAATTTTGAACATTTAATTCATTTTAAATGTTAAATGTGGATTTTGAATTGATTATGAAGTAAGAAGATTTTTTTAAGTTAATAGATCTAGTTAAATTTCAAATACGGTAATTTAATTGGTTTGAATAATAATAATTTAATATTTGGAAATTGGGATAATTTGTGAATTTTGAGGTAAACAGATACGAAATTGGTTTCTAAAATTTATTTTATGTTTATTTGGATTTAAATAATGATGTTGGACTTTTATATGGAATTAAAAGTAGATAAGCTAAATTTGGAAATTTTATATTAATTTAATAATGGAATTTAATAATAATATAATAATGCAAATAATCAGATTTCGATTTAAATTGATTCAGAATGATTTCAAATATGATTAAAGATTCTATATGATTTATAAATAAGTTAGTAAAGTTTAAAAAGTGAAATTTTAAGTGATTTCAACGATTTTGGAAATCGGTCGAATTAATCGACGAGTTAAAATAGCCTACCGGGACACAGTCTCGAAATTCGACGAAACCAGTTCCATTAGATCCATAATAGTTAGTTATTATCGAATTTCAATTTTCGTAGCAATCGGAGTTGTTATTTGACCCTAGCAGCTCAAAACGCATAGAAACTATTTTAATCGATTTAATTTAAAATTGATTGTTTATTTTCGTAACTCGCGCACATGATCAAATTAGCCTCCAAAACACGTTCCATTGTGTTCGAAACGCGGGTAAAACCTTATAAATGCCTGTCGGCATGCGTTGTTTGGAGATCGTTTGAAAAAGTTGTTTAAAGATGGATTTAATATTAAATTGATATTATATACACACACACGTAAATAGTGCCGAACCCTAGTTAGGTCTCTCAGCCGCCGTTATCTATTTTAATGGCTGAAACAAATCGTGGTTTTTTCCCTTCGATCTCTCCATCCTTTCATTTTCACCAAAAACTTCCAACTGCATTATTGTAGAGCACGCCGAGGACTACCCATCCAATGGTAGTGATCGTGTTTCGAGCGACGAGGAGGGAAAATCAAGGCTGGAACCGTTGCCGTTTGTTTCCATATTTCATGCTATGGAGATGACCGAGCTCGACGATTTTTTGGCCGTGGGTGGAGGCATGCATGACGTACGTACTGGAGGCGTTGGATCTTGGACCGGCCGTGTTGAAGGGGAGCAGTTTGAAACCCTCGAGGCGACATGATGGGTTATTTTTTGCATGCGTGAAGTATGAACGGGGGAGAAGGCCTTTTGTGCGACTTTGATCTGAAGGTGGGAATCAACAGCCAGATTCATTTTGTAATTAAAATTGAAATTAAAAATTTGTTTATCATTATATCCAACCTTTATAAATTCGTAACTTGAGCATACGTTTTCAGATTTCGACGAATTTGGTGGCGCCGGAATTGCAGCGACGAGCAGCATGCTGTGATGTAGGCCTGGAATCCTTTTGAGCAAGTGGAAATTTTAGATTAAATCGAACGGTTCGATTTAATTTAAAATTTAAAACGCTCGTCGAAACTCAAGGTGAGTTAATCTCACTCACATCTGGATACCATTTAATTTAAATAGTTAATATTTAAATAATTGAGTGATTGGTTGAATATGAATATTTATATCAGTCTAGATTGATATCAATTTGTTGTACTAACATCTGTGGATGCAGGGGAAACAGGTCGGAGGGATCCAACTGGATTCCTCAAATTATTGTAGTTATTTTTCATATATGTGATGTGATATCCTGTGATAGGTTATATTAGAATTAAATTATTCGATGTTATGGATTGGATGGACATAATCTGATATTTTAAAGTATAAGCAAAATGAATTAGGTTTAAAAGGAAATGAAAAGTAATTTTAAGTAATGAATTTAAGGGAATTTTATTCAGCAAATTGGTTTGGAATTTGAAATGTTTTTGAAACTGAGATTGGAATGGAAATGAGAAATAGAAATTTATAAATTTGGTTTATAAATAAATTGGTATATTTATCGGTGGATAAATTTTGAAAGATAGTTCGGTGGAATTTCTATAAGAAGGTATAAATTGTTTTAAAAATAAAGATGGATTATTTCTAAAGATGGAAAGTGTTTTCCTCGGAAACTAAGTATGTTTCCAAAGAAAAGCTTTCGAAATATAAACTAGAAGTTTAAAATGTGTTTTTAGAATGTTTTAGAAGAAAATACCATTTTTAATTATTTTCAAGTGAAAAATAAATATTTATTAAAGTAATTATGGTATTTAAGTATTTGAAGGTAAATTAGTATTATGATTTCTAAAGGAAATTTTAACATTAATATTTGATTTAATAACTTTATTTTAAAAAAGGTTAAATTGGGCTTAAATTACTTAGGAAACCTCTATATATTTCCTTAAGTATTATTTTTAATTAAGTAATTTCTAGTAGCTTTATTTTAACTATTTTAAGCATATATTTTGAAGGTGGTTTACCAGAAGATGGGAATGTGTTTAAAAATAAAAGGAGTTTATTTTAAAGTATGGAAAGGAATTTATGGGATTTAAACGTAAATTTGAATTGAGATAAATCAAGCAGGATTTATAAAGGGATTCTTTGGTTTATTCTGAAAATGGAAGTGTAGTTCCCTGAAAAGCCACGTACGTTTCAAAGTAGATTTTTAAGTAAAAATTAAAAAGGTTAAATTTGTTTTTAAAGGAAGATTTTAAGAAATTATTGTTTAAGTTGTAAAATTTTTAAGAGTAAATATTTATTAAGTTAGTTATAAGAGTAATTATTCTTAAGGGTTGATTGGTATTATGTTTTGAAAGGAATGTCATTAATATTTATATTTTATAAAATAGTTTTATTGTAAAGATAGTTTGATTAAAGTTTTATCTGAAAACTTATATAGGATTTCATAACTTTATTTTAAACCTTAGTATGACTTAACTTTTATTTTGAAGAAAAATAGTTTATACTTTATAAAGCAGTTTTAATTGAAACATTTAAAAAGTACGTATATATTTCAAATAAAGTATGTAAATAGCTTTAACTTAAACTATTATAAATCTTAAGTATTTGGCTTGGATGTTTTCAGTGGAAATCAATATTTGGAGATTTGTTCCATAAGGAGTGTGTGGTTTGAAAGCTGTTTTCAAAGGATTGAAAATGGAAATATATCTTGCAAAGATATTTGAGGTTAATAAATAATTTAGGAAAATTATTTATGTTTGATGATTGTTTGGGAATGTTAATTGATAGTTAAATCACCAACTATCAATATTGGCCAAATGCGCTGATCGTTTCGAAGATACTGGGATCGAGATTAATTTCTCGAAAACCACTTCGATCCGGTTTGTACGTTTTCGTGGGAAAAACAAGTTCGGTGTTGAAGGTGGAGCAGTGAAGTGTAAGGGCTTTCGCTACTAATCCTGAGTATGATTCCAAAATGGATGTAGTAGGAGTAGTGCCTTCGGTTCCGTTCGAACCCGGGACAGACTTATATGATGAATGCTTTCGGAACATCGTCAGGTGAACGATGGGCATTCTAAGTGAAATGTTCTAAAAGGTAACGCTTAGCCTCAAGCCTCATCAACCGGGAATGACTGAAAATCAGGGGATATGCAGGAAGGCTATGTGGGTAGCACCCATTAGGGTGAGGTCATCCCTGTCTAGATGTCCCTTTTTATTCGGCTTAGTGGTGCGGTTGCTGATCCCAACTGTGGGGTGATCTTACTCGGGATTATCCAGTAAGGGGTAGTCCCGGTCTTGTGTTGCAGGGGATCGGGAGTAATCCTCGATACAGTGATCCAGGCCACGTACTGTGACAGGTGGTACCCCAGTGCCTAGTCATTAGTTGGAAATCCATTCTTCCTACGAGCCTTTTACGGTTTTTGTTTGTATTACCCACGATTGTGGCTAGTAGCTGGAATTTAATGAATGTAAAAATTTCGTCTATTTTAATATGTATTTGTATAAAGACACTATTATAATATCAAAGGATTTTTTATAAAAAGTGTTTTAGCTATTGTAAGGTAAAAACCTGACATGTTTATTTGTGGCGTGGTCTTACGAGATGCTTTTGTTTTCAAAGGATTTTGAAACTTTAATAATCAATTTGGGTGTATTTCTCTCACGTTGGTATTTTTGACTGACTCGGATGTTATTTCATTATAATGCTCGGGTCAGACCTAGTATTATAGATTACAAGAAAGGATGCCGTGGAGTTCAGGAGATGAGCCGGAGTCCGAGACGTATTATCTATACTCGTTTATATCCGCAGTTGTGATTGTTGATGTTGTCAGGCTGGTAATTGTTTTTTGTTTGAGATATACTCTGATGATATATTGTATAAAACAAATATAGTTTTCATTTTGTATAAAGATCTTTTATTGACTATTATATTTTGTTCCACTGTGATTGTGAGATTTTGATATTGTTTAGTTCCTTCTTTCTTCTATCTCCTTTCTTTTCCCTTAAAATCTGTCTTTTCCGGCACTCGAGCGTCGGTATATTATTCTGTGGTGTATTTTGTGTTGATTTTCGAGGGTCGAGAAGGGCGGGTCGTCACAAGATCAGTTATCTACAGGTCCACGATGAATACAGGAAAACTTGGTCCGAGTCTAGATCGAGCTACAACTAGCATGATACGATAAGCAAGGCTATGAAAGACAACATTCCAAATTTCGGATCAGTCGGAGTTCATGCCTAAATTATGGATCAATCAAGATCCATCTGGGCACATAAATTTCGAATCCATCAGCACACATCCATCATTTTGTATCCATCCAGATCAATACAAAACGAGCACAACTCCTTCACTCAGCATCCATCCATTTCATATCCATCAAGATTTCAATAGACTTCAACATCCCATGGACCGATCACATTTCATTCATCCAATAGCAGCATGCTTCGTATCGATCACCTGATCGATGCGAAGAGAAGGACCACGGATCGATACGAAAACAAAGGCACAACATTGATACGAAGAGCTTAAAATCAGATGGATACAAAAGCCATAGTAAAACCAAAGGAAATGGTCTATAAGCATGAACTGTGGATCTCCAATGCTACGTCATCAACACAAGATGAAATGAAGAGGATCGATGCGCAATTGATCGATACGAAGCCTTCAGCATTCCTAGCATATTCAACCTTGGATCTATCATATCTCTCAAACTACAAGTCCAAATGCCATGAAATTTTCACAGGAGCTTATATATCAACTCAAGAACTGCCATGATCGATCGTAGCTCAATTGGGTCATTTCTTGATCGATACGAAGCATGCATTGATCGATCAGGGATCGGTCCCAAACAACTCCACATCAATCATGTAGGCCCACCTACATGTGACAAAGGGTGTTCTGAGATTTGAGGAAGATATTTCCATCTCTACACCTATAAATAACACCCCTACGCCAAGTAAAAGAGGACTTTTGGAACTTCTATGCTATAGCTCTGCTCAAACTCCATTGTAGCTTGCGTGCTACCTATTGTACTATTGTAAATCAGTTGAGAATCAGCAATAAACATCAAACTCTTCAAAGTGGATGTAGGCTACAACGTCGAACCACTATAAATTCTTGTCTTTTTCTATTACTGCTTAATTTTCTTGGTGTGATTGTTAGATTAGCTTCATTTTCCATTTAATTTCTTCATTCTAATCTCTTCAATTACATTTGACGAGTGTTATGCCCATTTTTGGTACAAACACTTTGGTGATTCCACTAAGAGAACTCTACTTTTCTCTGATTCTGTGGATACCCTACCGTTGTTGGATTGCTAAAATCTAAGGATGAGATCTAGATCCGTCTTCCAGTAGTTCTTTCCATTCTATTCAGATTACTCCATATCTTGGAAGAGCTACATTCAACATGGTGCACACTACTAGAACTGCTTCTAATGCTATAGATCCAGGAGGAAGGGATAGGCAAAATCCCACACAACCGACCACAGCAGGCCAAATATCAGCTTGAGCTCAAGATCCACTTGGTCCGGTGACTAGAGAGGAGTTCCAAACACTTATGCAAGAGCTTACACAAGGCGGTTAGGAGCTCACTTAGCAGATTCGTGCCAACACGGAGCTCGCATAACAATTGAATGAGGAAAGGCAAGGGAGATCTAGAAGGGAGCATGCCTCTTATTCCTTGTCCGAAAGCTTGACGTCCTCTGACTTCAATCACAGATCTACACGCCTCCAATTGGATGAGAACTACGCAGAAGCCTCTGGGCATCCGCATGTTGTGAATCTCAGACAGGCAAAGATTGGTCCTTCTATAGGGCATCTAGCTGGACCCTCCTTCCAAGGAGGGACACTTCCTTATCACACCACTTATGACCATGCAACTACCGCTGCCATAGATCTGGATGCCGAGACCCAAAACTAATAAGATCTTGCCCCTCATCACTACATTCATGCATAGGATTCTCACTTCCATGAAGACCGGGAGCTAAGGAGGTGTGGAACGGACCGTAGATAGCAACCAGACCATCCTCGTGATATGGAACTCGACCATGCCTTGGCCCCAAACATCCAAATGCCTGACATTCCAACCATGATACGCCATATGATTAGGGAAAGTCAAGGCCTCATGAACGATGACTAGGGAATCTCTAGGAGTTACACTCATTCACCAATGACATTCTCTATGTAGAACCACCTTGCCAATTCAGGATGCCGACCTTGCTGGTGTAGGAAGGAAATTCAGATCCCAACCAACATATTCTGAAATATGAATGGCTTATGAATGTCGCTTGAGCTGACGATGCGGTTAAGTGTAGAAGCTTCCTTATCTCCTTAGGAGGCATTGCAACTATATGGTTCACTCGTTTACCACCCAGATCTGTTTCATGTTTTGATCCGTTGGCTACAAAGTTTTTCATGCAGTTCCGTATGCATGCTACATGACTTAAGGATGTCAATACTTTGTCCGGTGTCACTCAAGCTCCAAGAGTGACTCTTAGGCGCTATCTGGAAAGGTTCCATGTTGCATGTGTCGAAGTCAGTAATCCCAATGACAACTCTATTCTAATGACATTGACTAAAGGGATCGATCCTGATTTCGAATTTGGTGATTGGTTGGCTGGGAAACCGCCCATATTGTAGGATCATTTCTATGCTAAGGCATCCCAGTTTTTGAGGAGAGACGACAGTAGATGATCTAGGAAGCAGGACGTTGCGGGGCCCAATGGTGAAGGCATTCAGAGTAATGTAAAGCAGACTGGTGAAAATTGCGGCGAAGTATAGTTGAACATTCAAAATTAGCAAGGTCAACAGAATAGTAATAGAGGTAAAGGAAAGAAGAGAGACCCACATCGTGGGAGACCCAGAGCTCCCGTGTTCGACCGATATACTCCCTTAAATACGTCACTAGAAAATGTTTATCTCCAAACTTGTAATACCGGACAATAGAAGAAGCCAGTTCCAAAACCATCATCTGAGAAATAAATTCAGACGAGGAAGTTCTGTAGGTTCCACGATTGTTATGGCCATAACATTAATGAGTGCCGTCATTTGCAAGATATCATCGAGAGAATGATTAGAGAGAGAAAGTTAGAGCAATTTGTCCGGATTCCAAAGAATGACGGAGCGGGCCCATCTAACACCAAGCAGGGTCACGGCTGGCTAGGCCTGAAGAACCCGCACGAACTAGTGGGATATTGGTAATTAATACTATAAGTGGTGGTCCTCATCCGACTGATCGGAGTTGGAAGGAAATGGATTCATATGCTAGTTTGATTAGGCACATGCACTTTGAATGTTTTAGTAGTACTAATGATGGGGCCCTAGCGAAGTAATAGAGGACGATGATAGACGATATCGTTTTCAGAAACCGAGATGCCGACAGAGTCGAGGCCCCCACTATTGAACCATTGGTCATTTCTACCCAAATAGGTTCTGCTTGGATGAAGAGGATCTTAGTTGACATGGGAAGCTCTGTGAACATACTTTTCAAGCATGCTTATGACCAAATGAGAATGGAAGCGAAAGATTTGAAGCCATTCCAGTCATGTATACATGGTTTTAGTGGAAGTGCAACCATACCAGCTGGGATGGTGGAATTACCTACTGAGTTGTTGTTGGAGATCGCTGGAGAGTTCGGATGTTATAGTTTGTTGTGTTGGACATACCTTCCCTCTAGAATCCCTTTATGGGCCGACCACCCCTTGTAGAATTCAGGGCGGTGATAGCCCCTTGGTGCTTAACTCTGAAGTTCCCCACTGATAAAGGGGTCAGAGAGGTACATGGTGGTCAGGCGGCTGGACGCGCTTGTTATGTTGCAGAGCTGCGGGATGCGTAGTAGAAGGAGAAAGGAAAGGGAGTAGAGGAATCTCTCTGCGTCCATTTTTCAGAAAATTGACAACTAACACCTAAGCCTAGGCTCAGGCGCCACAACCAGTTCCTTAAGGACCTTGATCCAGAGACAATAATGATGAGGAGGAAGTCAAATATTACCAGGCTTCTCCAATAGAATTGACGATCGATGTTTTGATCGACAATGACGATGATTCCAGAATGGTAAAGGTCGGATCTCAACTAGGCCCCAGATGAGACAAGAACTGGTTAATTTTCTCCGAGCGAACCATGATGTGTTCGCATGGACTTATTCAGACATGTGTGGTATCTCGCCAAACATCGCGAACCATGCATTAACTATCGACCCACGACACGTCCAGGTGAAACAAAAAAGGCGCGGTATGGATCCAGAGTGATCTGCTGCCCAGAAGGAAGAAGTGGATAAACTCAAGAATAATGGGTTTATTCGTGATGCTTTATATTCGGAGTGGGTATCTAATTCAGTGCTTGTTTGAAAGCCGAATGGAAAATGGCAGACATGAGTGGACTACTCAGATTTGAACAAAGCTTGCCCCAAGGACAGTTTCCCGCTTCCCAAAATTGATCAACTTATGGATTCAACAGCCAGACATGAGCTCTTATCTTTCATGGACACATACTCCAGCTACAATCAAATCCCAATGCACCTTCCTGACCAAGAACATACAAGCTTCGTTATTAATCTGGGATTTTATTGCTACAAAGTGATGCAGTTTGGACTTAAAAACACTGGAGAAACTTATTAGAGACCCGTGAACCAAACGTTTGGAAACTAGATCAGAAAGACTATGGAGGTGTACGTAGACGATATGCTCGTAAAATCGCGACTATCCAATGAAGATATCAATGATTTGGGGATGATGTTCAACATACTCCGATGGTACAGAATAAAGTTCAATCCATTGAAGTGTCCTTTTGGAGTTGCATTAGGAAAGTTCCTTGGATTCATCATCAACGCTAGTGGAATTGAAGCTAATCCTGAAAAAATCTAAGCGATCTGAAATCTCGAAACTCCCAGAACCATAAAGCAGGTGCAAAGTCTTAACAAGAAGGCGACAGCTTTGACCAGATTCATTTCCCGATCCATGGACAAGTGCATTCCCTTCTTCGATTTGATCAGAAAAGTAAAGCAGAATTTTGAATGGATAGAGGAGTGCGAGGGCGTATTCCGGACACTAGTACAACATTTGGCAACACCTCCCATCTTGTCGAAGCCGGTTGATCATGAAAAGTTGTATGTCTATATGGCGTTTTCGAAATGCGCAATCAGTGCTACGCTCGTTCGAGAAGATGATCGGATCCAATCAGCAAAAGATTGACGAGGGTAGAAAGAAACTACCCGAAGATAGAGAAGCTAGCTTACTGTCTTGTTGTAGCCTCTAGAAAGCTTCGCCTATAGGCTCATCCAATCACTGTTTACACCAACCAGCCGTTACAACAGATCCTAACACGACCTGAGACGTCTAGTAGGTTGCTTAAGTGGAATATCGAGCTGAGTCAATTTGACATCACTTATATCCCAAGGCAAGCTATTAAAGGACAAGTTCCACAGACTTCATACTGAATTCACCATATCGGAGGATTTGCCCGAAGCCGGTGAATCTCCCACGTGTACATGGAAGATATACACTGATGGTGCAACAATGACCGTAGATCAGGCGCCGGAGTGGTACTTGAAACCCAAGAAAGTCGATCGATATGATATGCTCTGAAGTTTGACTTTCGCACGACTAACATCAAAGCCGAGTATGAAGCTTTGCTTACTGGGCTAAAGCTTGCCAAATACTTGGGATTCATTGCTGTGGAGAGTTACTGTGATTCGCAATTGGTGGTATGCCAGGTTCGAGGAGAGTATCAAGCCAGAGACCGGAGATTGGCCACCTAACTTA
This sequence comes from Allium cepa, assembly GCA_030765085.1. Classification (NCBI taxonomy): domain Eukaryota; kingdom Viridiplantae; phylum Streptophyta; class Magnoliopsida; order Asparagales; family Amaryllidaceae; genus Allium; species Allium cepa. Next base: position 360,413,008 of record CM060934.1, read on the forward strand.
CTCGAGTTCAAAAAGTGTTAAATAAGTTCGACTATTATTCTATACACTGTATAACCTGAGAACAAAATCAAAGCCGATTCTTTGGCGAAACTGGCCACGGGCGAAGCACAACATATGGGACTTGTCCCCATAGAGACTCTTACTGCTCCAAGTATTGATCAGATAGAGATAGACTGGGTGCACGAGGCAACATCCGAGAAGGAGTCGTGGATAACTTCATTCAGAAATTATTATAAGCACAGAGCATTGTCCGAATGTAGAAGTGAGAAAAGACAAGTTCTCCAAAAAGCTTCATGATTTATTATCCAGAATGGAGTCCTGTACAGAAGGAGATATTCTGTTCCTTTACTATGGTGTATTTCCCATGATGAGATCAAATGAGTGTTGCGTGATCTGCATGAAGGAGAGTGTGATGATCACACTATGGGGCAAGCCCTTGCGAAGAAAATACACAGGTATGGATATTACTGGCCAACCGTGAACTGAGACGCATCGAATTATGCCAAAATATGTGATAGGTGCTAGAAACATGCCTGAATTCCAAGAGCCCCGCAAACCAAAATTACTCAGATGGTCAGTCCATGGCCGTTTGCCACATGGAGCATTCATATAATAGGCTCTTTACCTCTACCAAATGCTGGCATGAAGTATGCCATCGTCGCGATTGACTACTTTACCAAATGGGCGGAAGCTGAGCCCTTTGCCACTATCATGATGAAGAAAGTTATAAACTTTGTTATGTGCAACATCATCTGTTGCTTTGGCCTCCCACATACAATTGTGAGTGATAACGGAGCCTAATTCGACAATGTCGAGTTTAAGAACATCTACCAACATTATCGTATCCAGAAGAAATTCTTGGAAGTAGCTCACCCTTAAGCAAATGGACAAGTCGAAGCTGTAAACAAAGTCGTCAAGTCCATTTTGAAGAAACAGTTGGAGAAGGCTGGAGTTAAGTGGGTCGATGAGCTCCCCATGGCCTTATGGGCATATCGAACTACCCATAAGTCTATGACCGACCATACTTTGTTCACTTTCATACAGCACTGAAGCCGTTATTCCAGTTGAACTAGAAGTACCTTCTCACCGTGTGACTTATTACAACCCGAAGACAAATGTCATCCTACTCGCAGAATCTCTAGATTTACTGGATGAGAAGCATGAAGATGCTGATTTGAGGGCAGCCGAACATCGCAGTCAAGTCGCCCGATTATAAAATGCTAGGGTCCGACCCAGAACCTTTGAAATTGGCGATCTTGTACCTAAGAGAATCTATCCAGTCCCTTCGCATATGAAGCCGACATGGGAAGGGCCATATGTCATTGAGAGGAGACTTGGAGATGGCACATTCAAGCTATCAAATGTTGATGGTCTAACTATACCAAGAGCATGGAACAACGGAAGTCTTCATCGCTATTACACATAACTGGCTTCCCTTTATTTAGTCAGCTTTCCTTTTGAAGTTTGTTTATGCAATTTTAGAATTTGTACTTGTAATAAGGCAACTGACTTTATCGCACTTTTCTATTTCAGCAATAAAGCACGGACTCATCAAGCCAGATTAGGAATTCTTGAAGTGCATCATGCGACCGTCACAATGTACAGAGATCTAAGCCCCACTTATGGTGGGACTCATTCAAATAGGGAGTGATCGTGAACCGTTCGGTCACTCATTAGGTGAAACCCGAATCTCAGGTGCAAGCAAAGATAAAATGAAGAAGGATTGAAACACGACGATTCTCCAATGAACTCCAGCTCCTAGAGTGCGAGCTGAAGTACGAACTCAAAAATCTAGGCTCAAGGAGGATGGATCCATCGATCCATGACTTCGCCTTAATCCAAGCTCGAGGAGGATGGATCAGTCCATCCATGACCTTGCCTCAATCCAAGCTCGAGGAGGATGGATTCGTTCATTCATGACCTCGCCTAATATCCAAAGCTCGAGGAGGATGGATCCGTCCATCCACAACCTCGCCTCAATCCAAGCTCGAGGAGGATGGATCCATCCATCCACGACCTCGCTTACTTCTAAAGTTCGAGGAGGATGGATCCGACCATCCACAACCTTGACTAGTTCCTTGTTCCTAGAGTGCAAACAAGATCCTGATACTTAAACAGATGTGATTGACTGTCTGTCAACTGACTCTAGAATCCCGGAGCATGAATTAGAGTATAAACATTAAATGGATGTGACCACCTGCCCGTAAAATAACTTATGGCTCCAGAGTGTGTATGTAATTCTAAGCATTAAACGGATGTGACCGACCACTCGTAAAATAACTTATGTCCCCAGAGTGTGGATATGATTCTAAATATTAAGCAGGCGTGACCAAATGCTAGCATACAAGTCTAATCCCTAGAGTGTTGATGCAAATGCCAACAAACGAGCGAGTGTGATCTAACCACTCAAACTCATGTCACCTTAACTTCGTTTTGACTAAGTTGAATCAAAGTCTGTGAAGGCGGAGGATGACTGTCAACTGACTACTTCAATTCTCCCCAGAACTAGGGGAATAACTCAAATATCAACCGCTGACTGAGGCAACACAATGTTAGGACTCAACTCAACATTTGATTATGACCCTAGGCCTGACTTTAGAATTTACAGACCGGACTCAAGTCCGACTCAGAGACTAAAGCCTCACGAGTACGGTGAATGGAAATGCGAGCGCTAAAGTACTTAAACAAATGAACATAGAGTTATGCTGAAAACAAAGAAGAACTTTTATTCACCCTATTCTTCGAGAAAGTAAGTACAAAATCTGTTCAAAGAATTCCTATAAGCAGGAGACAAACCTGCACCTATACATGGCCTACAAAAAGAAAACGAGAGCTTATTTCGACTATCTATAAGAAAGGAGGAAAAATACGAATCTAAGCCTTCGAGTTTCTGTCCTTCTTGACTTTCTTCGACGTAGACATATGCGAGCTCTCGCTTGGACCTCACTTTGAACCTTTAGCTCCCCGGCTTGCTCCAGTTGGCTTGCCTCCGACCGGGGGAATCAACGCAGTCTCCTCTAGAGAACTCATAGGGACTGGAATATCCTCTATGTGCAGAAATGGTATAATGGTGGCACTCTTGATGCTAAAAGAAGGAGGCGCACTGGTCTCAATAATGGTACCTCCCGGAGAAACCACAAGTATAGGGACTGGACCGGGACCCACCATACCACCGCTGGCTCTACGAGCCCGCTCAGCTTGCTCTCTGCCTTGATTTCCTCCATTATTTGCTCTGCTCGGTCCACATGTATACCCATCGGAACGCTGCTGGTTGGACCCGAGGAGCACGTTATAATCACTTCTTAATCTACATTGAAAGGAACTTCGATACTCGGATCACTTTAATGGCTGAGGAGCGCTTCCATCAATTTCTCATCAAGCATGCAGCTGCCATCGTGCATCTCCCTAGCTGAAGTGGTAACCTTCATGGTTGTAGCCTCTGTTATTAGCGCCTCCTATTCGTGATCAATATTTCTTGAGTTGCGGGAGGGTCGGCCGATGCAGAATCTAAGACTAAATGAAGATAAGAGAATATATTAGTAATATCTTCTGATAGTGTCCCTACATATTAAGGAATATGAGAAGTATCCAGAATACCTTCCTCGAGTTAGCTCTCATGTTGAGCCGACGTTCCTTCCGAGCTGCGCTCGACAATTGGAGAGAGATGCGGCCTATCAGTGTCATACCCCGAGACAACTGGAGGATCAATAGAAGATGTAGGCTCGGATTAAGATGCTGGAGGCACTTCGTAACCAGCTTCGTGGTGTTCACTCCCGAATCCTTCCCCAACTTCCGGATACTTGGCGGCCAGTTTTTCTTTCTCAAGAGCGATTGTTGTCCCATAGAGGACTTTAGGCTCATCTCCGATCAACACTTGAGTTTCTAGTTCGAACTCATCAGCGGCTTTAGTATTGCGGATCACCTTCTCATCCTCAAGCAGGCAGTTCCAAGCCTTATATAATTGGAAAGTATAGTCTTCATCGAGCCAGTTAAGGTTGCGATTTCTCAAGACATTAGCGTTGTATGTAACCAGAAGATCTTCAAATTCGCTCACCATTTTGGCCTTAGCAGCTTTTCTCTTTCAACCCTGGCATCAGCTTCCTTGGCCTTTAGATTTGCAGCATCCCTCTCTTCCCTAAGTGTCATCGCTTGCTCGTACGCCTCCTGGGCCACTTTATTAGCTTCATCTTTCTCTTTAAGGGCCTCAGTCAGCTTCACCTTTATCTCATAAACTTCTTTCCGTGCAGAGTCCCTTTCCTCAATAATGATGGTGTTATGGTGAACCATCTCCTGCACTAAGTCCATGTGAGCCTTTCTCATGTTTTTCATGGACTTCCTGGCCTACTCGGCTCTCCGGTCAGCCTCCATCTCAGTTTTCCTTGAAGACTCAAGCTCATTGGTGAGCGCCGCTATTATTCTGCCTTTTTGAGAAAGGTCGCCCTCTAGTTTTTCAATCATTTTGGCTCGCTCAAAGGACACGGCCGAAACCCATTCTTCCGTTTTGACCCACTTTCAATATTGGTTGTACGCGCCATGAACATAATCTTGTACCGGTTTTTCTATGTCATTTGGGATCCTTTTCAAGTTAGGAGGGAAGTGGAATCCGTTGAAACAAACGCTCGAGGAATCTTTCTTTAGTTTGGCAATATGGATGGCTCCCTCCCCTGTGGACTCTATGGCAGTTTGTTCTGTAATGGTAGGAGCTTCTATTTCAATTCTACGGCACTGATCCTTTGATTTCGGGGCATGAGACGGTGCTACTTGGTATGTAGATTCTGAAGATGGCCTACCAAAGCTAGATGGTTTTGAAGGTCCCTTTGATGGCGGAGATTGCGACTGAGAACGACGCTTGCTCTGATATGATCTTTCCTTTTGCCTATCGCGGCGCTCATGTTCCTGACCGGAATAATAGTCATGACCATAGTCTCTCTTGCTCTCGCGGCGATGTGACTCGGAGTGTGATCTAGAGGAAAGGCACGAAGAGCGGAGGTTGCTAAGCATGGAGCCTTGTTTCACCATTGTATCTACAAAAACGAAAAGAGGAATAAAGTTAGTTATCACCAAAGATCAAGAAGCATGTGACAGAGTGTCGTGTGGTGTCGTGGAGTGCGTGTATGCATGTACAAACCTCCCCAACTGACCGGTTATAGTAGCTTTGCTTATCGGAGTTGGCTCCCCTATATCTATTGAAGGTAGGCCTGCGCTAGTCTATGACGGGGAGTTAAGACCCTCTAACCCAGGATTAGGGAATGGTAGTATATCATCCGAGATAGGAATGTCTGATAACCCATTCAATGAACTTTCCATCTGCGAAAAAAGGATCTCTTAACCTACGGAAGTTACAATGAGTTGAGATGCTTTAATAGTCTTCTACCTCTTAGCTTTATAGGCAGGGGTCTTGCCTTTTCTCTTTAGTGTAGATGATTGAGTGCCTTGTGGAGGTGCAACCGTGGGCCTCTGACCAGCTTCAATACCCTCGTCATCGTAAGGTTCGATGATTATTACAGCGGGCGTAGCCTGAGCTCCCTCGATTGTGGGAACAACATGAACCCGTCTTCCACTTTGTCTTACCAGAGCCACTCTAGGAATCTCCATCAGCCCTATGCTCTAACTTCTTTCTACGAGCCTAATAGTAATAAATTTATCGTTAGTAAGGACTTCATCTATTTCCCTTAGTTCGGCAGGCACCGCATGAAGCGTCCTTGCTATCTCTTTGAAATAAGCTCCTTTGGGCCATGGAATAGAAGCTGTGAAAGAGATACAATAACGAGTTCAACATCAATTTATATTACCCTGTTAATTGACGAATAAGTGAAAGTACTTACGTCTGTCCAACAATCGTCTGGCAAAACCCGACGGGCATCTTACAAAGAAGCACTCTATCTTGAAGTAGGTCAACTTACTCCAAGCACCTGCCACCACTTGGCAGTTCTTGACTGCTTCAAGAAAGGTGAACGATGGATTATTCCCTAACTCTTGAAATTGAATAAGTATTGATCTCATCGACGGTCGGGGGTCGAAGGAGATGCTCCATAAATATGATATATAGGCCGTTGAGAAGCACGTATCCGTTAGGATGCAATTGAGAAGGCGTGATCCTTAAGAAAAATAGCACATCCCAAATGAATTGATTAAATGGTGGCAATGTTCCAGCCGTGCACCTGAATCTATTGCACGCGGTACACCCTTCCGAGGGATTATGCACTCTACCTTCTGGCCCCGGTAATAAAACTTCTTCCAAAGATAGTCCATGCCCAACACAAATTCTGCCTAGCATATCTTTCGAAATCTTGGACCGTACTGAGTCCTTTGGATTCAAAACCAACACTGCACCCAATAGTTCATCTGGGGCAGGATTCACTACATCCGTCGTGACATTTGGCCTTTCGATTCTAGGAAATGGAGGGCTTTGAACTTCGTGTTGCTCCGAGCTTCCAAGATCCATAGCTATTGAACTTAGTAAAAACTGTAATTAGATAGAAATAAATCTGTGTCCCCCACCCTCGGTGCAAAGTGAGTGATCAATTGTGTGTGAAGTGCTATATAATACTCTAAATTTCTACAATTTTGAAAGATGGTGAAGTGACAAGACTTCGAGATATGACCGGAGTGACCGTCATCGCTGACCGTCTCAAGCGTGCCATCCTGACTTCGAAGAATGATCCATGTTAAGATTTGCTGTGTTTATCGAGTTACAGTTCCATCGATGAACTTTGAAAGATAGTCATATGTGCAGTTTTATAGTAAAGACCAAATATGCAAGGCTAAAGCTTATCATAGTTAGATGTTCAAGTATGCGAAAGGCATTAAAATTCGTATCCATCATGGTTCGAGTTGGATCGTTCACCTGAAGCCTGTGTTCATATCGATCCAAGACACTAATCGATAACCTTTTCATATCGATAAATTTCATATCGATCAATCTACGTGTATCGATCATTTCGTATCGATCCAGGGTATTCTGATTCGTATCCATCGGTGCCCATCGGTGCGCACCGCCACACTTCCTAGATCAATACGAAACATGCTCCACACTTCTTAGATCGATCACGAGGACTGCCTGCAACCATCCCCCAAGCATTCTGATTGATCTATTGAACGAATTAGAGAAAACTTGAAGTCACTAACTCCGTCGCTCATTCTAGTGCTCTCCTTCCCCAAGCCTCCAAGTCACCATTAACTACTTCCTCGATCTGACCCTAGCCTCACTCCGGCACCAACGACACCGAAGTTGGCCATCACCATGGGCGGAAGTGCGTGAAGCTCAATGCTTGCCATTAGAAATTTGGATCTACTGGTTATTTACCTAGATTGAAGGAATTGGATCAAGGGTTAATGGATTAGCTATTTGAAGATAAGAGTTCTGTAGTTTTTCTTTTCTTCAATTGATATGATACAGCGAAAGCAAGTGAAAATTTTTCTAAGTCTAAAATCAATTTATACTTCTTCGTATCAACCTAGGGGACGATTCGTATCCCAGTCATGTAAACTGATAGAAGCTATCAACTCTCATCGATACGAAGGGCGGCTGCACAATCATATTTGGATCATTTGTATCCATCGATACAAAGAACGACTTTCGTTTCCATCAACACAAGGCAATCCAGAGCGTCCATCTTGTATCGACCGCCATCAACACGAACTCCATCATGATTCATCCCAGATCGATCCAGGAGAGGATCAATACGAAGAAAGGAATCAAAACAACCATCGATCGTTGTTGCAACTCGGATTTCACGTCGATCATGGAGAGGATAGATACAAAACTCGATTCAAAAAAAAGGGAAGAACTTGACAATGACCCATGAACGTGCAAACCTGAATGGGAGTCAGGTTAACATATGTGCATGTATTCCATATTAACATTTGATTTTCAAAGTTAACAGGAACTGAATTCTTGCCTAGTGACAATCAGTACAATAAACAACAAATTGCTAGCACTCGGCCTTCAATTGCAACCAAAAACTGCATGATCATTGGCAGTCTACAACTCAACATCTATACTACTAGAATTCTACCAAAGGTCACATCACCTAATGAAAGAGCGACAAATATTTAGCAAATCGAATACAATCTTTTCAGAATGAAGATTGCAGCTTTTCAAAGCACGTCATGTTAACACAGGACGTACTTTAGGAAGGCAAATGTTATCCCGCCTTTCGACAAGGCTGTGACACAGTGACTTGACTAGAGACTGAAGACAATCCGCTCCGGAGATCAGTTATCTATAGGTCCACGATGGATACAGACGAACTTGGTCCGAGTCCGGATTGAGCTACAATTAAAATGGATGACAAGCAAGGCTATAAAAGGCAACGTACCAAATTTCGAATTGATTTCGTATGCCCAAATTATGGTTTGACCAAGATTCATGTGGGCACATCAATTTTGTATCCATCAACCCATATCCATCATTTTGTATCCATCTAGATCAATATGAAACGAGCACAAGTCCATCACTCAGCATCCATCCATTTCGTATCCATCAAGATTTCAATAGACTTCAACTTCCCATGGACCAATCATGTTTCATTCATCCAATAGCGGCATGCTTCGTATCGATCACCTGATCGATATAAGTCCCACAGATCGATATGAAAACAAAGGCACAACATCGATATGAAGAGCTTAGAATCAGATGGATACGAAAGCCATAGTCAAACTAAAGGAAACGGTCTATAAGCATAAAATGTGGATCTCCAGCGCCAAGTCAACAACACAAGATGATCGGTATGAAGAGGATCGATGTGCAATTGACCGATACGAAGCCTTCAGCCTTCCTAGCAAATTCAACCTTGAATCGATCATATCTTTAGAACTACAAGTCCAAATGCCATGAAATTTTCATAAGAGCTGACATATCAACTCGAGAACTGATAATCGATCGTAGCTCAATTGGGCCATTTTTTGATCGATACAAAGCATGCATGGATCTATCAAGGATTGATCCCAAACGACTCCAGATCGATCATGTGGGCCCACCTACGTATGCGAAAGGGTATTCCGAGATTTTAGGCGGATATTTTCAGCTCTAAATTACATCCGACGAGTGCTGTGCCCATTTTTGGTACAAACACTTTGGTGCTTCCACTGAGAGAACTCTGCTTTTCTCTAATTATGTGGATACCCTGCCGTTGTTGGATTTCCAAAATCTGAGGAAATCCAGATCTGCCTTCCAGTAGTTATTTTCTATCTATTCAGATTACTCTAGATCTAGGAAGAGCTACATTCAACATGGTATGCACTACTAAAACTGCTTTCAATGCTGCAGATCCAGAAGGAAGGGATAGGAAAAATCCCACACGGCTGACCTTAGCAGACCAAACGTCAGCTAGAGCACATGATTTACTTGGTCCGGTGACTAGAGAGGAGTTCCAGACCCTTATCCAAGAACTTACACAGAGCCTTTAGGTGCTCACTCGGCAGATCCATGTCAACATTTTGCTCACAAACTAGCTGAATAAGGAAAGGCGATGGAGATCTAAAAGGGAGCGTGCCTCTTATTCCTTGTCTGAAAGCTCGGCGTTGTCTGACTTCAATCATAGATCTACACGCTGCTGATTGGATAGGAACTACGCATAAGCCTCCGGGCATCCACATGCTGTGAATCTCGGACAAGTTGGGATTGGTCCTTCTACGGGCCATCTAGTTGGACCTCCTCCCGAGCAGGGAAACTTCCTTATCACACCACTCATGACCATGCAGCAGCTGCTGCCATAGATTTGGAAGCCGAGATCCATAACCAACAGGGTCCAGCCCCTCATCACCACATTCATGCTTAGGATTCTCACTTCCATGAAGACCGAGAGCCAAGGAGGCATCGAATGGACTGTAGATAGTGACTGGACCGTCCTCGTGACGTGGAACCCGACTATGCCATGGCCGCGAACATCCAGATGCCTGACATTCCAACAATGATACGCTAGATGATAAGAGAAAGTCAAGGCCTCATGAACGATGATCGGGGAATCTTTAGGAGTTGCACTCCATTCACCATTGACATTCCCTATGAAGAGCCTCCTCGTCGATTCAGGATGACGACCTTGCCGGTGTACGAAGGAAATTCGAATCCCAACCAACATATTTTGAAATATTCATGGCTCATGAATGTCGCTCGAGCTGACGATGCGGTTAAGTGTAGAAGCTTTCCTATCTCTTTAGGAGGCATTGCGACTATGTGGTTCGCTCGTCTACCAACCGGATCTGTTTCATGTTTTGATATGTTAACTACTAAGTTTGTCGAGCATTTCGTATGCATGCTACGAGACCGAAGGGTGTCAGTACCTTGTCCAGTGTCACTCAAGCTCTATGAGAGACTCTTAGGCGCTATATGGAATGGTTCCATGCTGCTTATGCTGAGGTCAGTAATCCTAATGACAACTCTATTCTAACGGCATTGACTAAAGGGGTCGATTCTGATTCCGAATTTGGTGATTTGTTAGCTGGGAAACCCCCCGCTTCTTTGAATCATTCCTATGCTAAGGCAGCCTAGTTTTTGAAGAGAGAAGAAGCTAGACGATCTAGGAAGTAGGACGTTGCGGGCCCAGTGGTGAAGGCATTCAAAACAATGTTGCAGCAAAGCAGACCGGTGAAAATTTCGGTAAAGTATAGTTGAACATTCAAAATAAGCAAGGTTAGCAGAAGGATAATGAAGGTAAAGGAAAGAAGAGAGACCCACACCATGGGAGACATAGAGCTCGTGTTCGGCTAATATACTCCCTTAAAAACGTCGCTGGAAAATGCGTATCTTCGGACTTGTAATGCCAGACAATACAAGAAGCCAGTTCCAAAACCATCATTTGAGAAACAAATTCTGACTGGGAATTCCTATAGATTCCATGATTGTTACGGCCATAACACTAATGAGTCCTGTCATTTCCAAGATATCATCGAGAGATTGATTAGAGAGTGAAATTAGTCCAGACTTCGCAGAATGGCGAAGCGAGCCCATCTAACCCCAATCAAGATCAAAGCCAAGCTAGGTCTGAAGAACCCGCATGCATTAGCGGGAGATTGGTAATTAATACTGTAAGTGGTGGTCCTCATCCAGCTGATCGCAGCTGGAAGGAAATGGAGTCATATGCTAGTTCGATTAGGCATGTGGACTTTGAATGTTGTAGTAGTATTGATGATGGGGCCCCGGTGAAGCAATAGAGGACAATGACAGACGATATCGTTTACAGAAACCAAGATGTCAACGGAGTCGAGGCCTCCACTATTGATCCATTGGTCATTTTCTTCCCAAATAGGTCCTGCTTGGATGAAGAGGATCTTCGTCGATAGCAAAATCTCTATAAACAGACTTTTCAAGCACGCTTATGACCAAATGAGAATGGAAGCGAAAGATTTGAAGTCGTGCCAATCACGTATACATGGTTCTAATGGAAATGCAACCAAGCTGGGATGGTGGAATTACATGTTGAGTTGGGTGTTGGAGATCGCTGGAGAGTCTGGATGTTACAGTTTATTGTGTTGGACATACCTTCCCCCTACAATGCCTTTTTGGGCCGACCAGCCCTTGCAGAATTCAGGGCAGTGATTGCCCCTTGGTGCCTAACTCTGAATTTCCCCACTAATAATGCGGTCAGAGTGGTACATGGTGATCAGATGGCTGGACGCGCCTGTTATGTTGTAGAGCTACGAGATGCGTGGTGGAAGGAGAAAGGAATGGGCATAGGGGAATCTCTCTGCGTCCAATTTTTAGAAAATTGACAACTAACGCCTAGGCCTAGGATCGGGTGACACAACCAGTCCCTTAAGGAACTTGATCCCGGAGACAATAATAATAAGGAGGAAGTTAAAGATTACCAGGATTCCCCGGTAGAATGGACGATCGATGTTCCAATCGACGATGATGACGATTCCAGAGTGGTAAAGGTCGGATCTCAACTCAGCCCCTAGATGAGTAAAGAACTGGTTGATTTTCTCCAGGCAAACCTTGATGTGTTCGCCTGGACTAATTCAGACATGTTTGGAATCTCGTCGAACATCGCGAGCCATGCATTAAATATCGACCCACGGCACGTCCTGGTGAAATAAAAAGGGCACGGTATGGATCCGGAGTGATCTGCCGCCATGAAGGAAGAAGTGGATAAACTCAAGACTAATGGGTTTATTCGTGATGCTTTATACCTGGGAATCTAGTGTTTGTCAGAAAGCCAAATGGAAAATGGCGGACATGTGACTACTCATATTTGAACAAAGCCTGCCCTAGGGGCAGTTTTCCACTTCCTAGAATTGATCAACTTGTGGATTCAACAGCTGAAAATGAGCTATTATCTTTCACGGACGCATACTCCAGCTACAATAAAATCCCAATGCATCTTCCTGACCAGGAACGTACTAGCTTCATCACTGATCTGGGACATTATTGCTACAAGGCGATGCTGTTTGGATTTAAAAACGCTAGAGCAACTTATAAGAGACTCGTGAACAGAATGTTTGCGAAACCAGATTGGAAAGACCATGGAGGTGTACGTAGACGATATGCTCGTAAAATTGTGACTATCTAACGACCATATCAGCTATTTAGAGACGATGTTCAAAATTCCTCGACAGTATAGAATGAAGCTCAATCCATTGAGGTGTTTTTCGGAGTTGCATTAGGAAAGTTCCTTGGAATCATTGTCAATGCCAGAGGAATTGAATCTAATCCTGAAAAAATATGGGCGATCCGAAATCTTGAAATTTCCAGAACCATAAAACAGGTGCAAAGTCTTAATGGGAAGGTGGCAACTTTGAGCAGATTTATTTTCCAATCCACAAACAAGTGCATTCCCTTCTTCGATCTGATCAGAAAAGGAAAGTTGAATTTCGAATGGACAGAGGAGTGCGAGGGCGCATTCCAGGCACTAGTACAACATCTGGCAACACCTCCTATCTTGTTGAAGCCGGTTGACCATGAAAAGTTGTATGTCTATCTGGCGGTTTTGGCAAGCGCAATCAGTGCTGCGCTCGTTCGAGAAAATGATCAGATCCAACAACCGGTTTATTATGTCAGCAAAAGATTGACAAGGGCAGAAAGAAGAAGCTAGCTTATTTTTTTGTTGTAGCCTCAAAAAAGCTCAGCCCATATTTCCAACTCGTTTGATCACTTTTTACATCGACCAGCCATTACAATAGATCCTCACATGACCTGAGACGTTTGATAGGTTGCTTAAGTGGAATATCAAGCTGAGTAAATTTGACATCACTTAGGTGAGTTATTCAAGGAAAAGTTCTGGAAGACTTAGTTGAATTCACCATACTGAAGGATTTTCCCAAAGCCAGTGAATCTCCTAGGTGTACATGGAAGCTATACACTGATGGTGCATTAAAAGATTATTGCTCAAGCACTGGAGTGGCACGTGAAACCCCAGAAGTTCGATCCATATGCTATGCTATGAAGTTTGATTTTCGCGCAGCTAACAACAAAGCGGAGTACGAAGCTTTTCTTGCTGGGATAAAGCTTGCCAAAGACTTGAGAGTCATTTCTGTAGAGATTTACTGTGATTCGCAATTGGTGGTATGCCAAGTTCGAGGAGAGTATCAAGCTAGAGATCGGAGATTGGCCACCTACCTTATTCGGGTTTAAGAAGTGTTGAATTAGTTCGACTATTTTTCAATCCAGTGTATACCCCGAGAGAAAAATCAAAAAGCCGATTTTTTGGCAAAACTGGCTAGTGCTAGCGAAGCATAGCAGATGGGACTTGTCCCCATAGGGACACTAACTGCTCTGAGTATCAATCAAATGGAGATAGACTAGGTGCACAAGGCAACACCCAAGAAGAAGTCATGGATGACTCCATTTAAAAATTATATTGAGCACAGAGCATTACCCGAACGCATAAGTGAGAAATGACAAGTTCTCCGAAAGGCTTCGCGATTTATTATCCAGAATGGAGTCCTGTATAGAAGGGGATATTCTATTCCTTTACTCTGGTGTACCTTGAGCAAGGAGATTTTAAATGTAATCGGATTTTACATCAGCATGAAAGCTTGAACTTAAATATTCCTTCCAATTTGATTGTTCACAAGCGATAAGGCACAATCTATGGGAAGATTCAAACTTTATGCTCCTTCGACGAATTAAGCTTGTACTGTTGAACATGTAGAGATAACACGAATACCCAAGGCAGAGTAAAATCAATTCTGTCTACTAGTACCGAATTAAACCAATTTTATAAGGATTAAATCATTTATCAATAATAGTGTGTTTGGAAATAGATTATTATTTACTTTCATAACTTGTAATGTTGGACAACCTAATTTTTTGACCTAAAATTTAACGAAAATAAAATAATTTTGGGACTAACTTAATATTTCATTGTCAATTCAAATTTATAAAAGAAAATTAAGCTATTTACCCAACATTTAAATTTATTAACCGCTCATTTCAAACTAATTACAAATTATAGATAAACTTCGAAGAAGAGATTTGAAATAATCATTCTCAATGGATCCAGATCAACTCTAATCCAATGTTATCCAAACAATATATGTATTAACTAATTTTTTAATCCATCAAAATTCAATAAGAATTAGAACAACCAGAATATGCCAGAATAACTCAAGAATCAACCAAAAGGATCAGAAAAAGAAGTAGAGAAATGGCAAAGAGGAAAGATGCCAAAATAAGCTAAGGTACATAAGGCTTGCTCATGGACCCTCCAAACCTCTTGCATCATCATTCATTACCATTTCTATGCATGCTTGTCAAGTTTCATAGCATGCTAAATAATCTACCTCGAGAGGTTAAAACGCATCTGCTTTAAGTTGTTTGGCCAAAATTAACTAACTTAAAATGGACCTACAGAACTCATATGGAATCGGGTTGACTTGAAATTTTGGAAGAACATTTATAAAACATAGGAGAAGGCTCATAGAAAAAATAAAGCCATTAAGAGTTGATTTGATAGATCTCTAGCGATCCATTTAGATGGATCGCTAGCGACCTATCTAAAGTGGGCTCTGCCATTTTAAATTTGTATGGTGGGTTCTTAACACCCTCTAAAGTGTTCTTACAAAGTTTCATTCAATTTCATTAAGATTTGTGTGAGTTATGGATGATTCTTTTGGACCAGCTAGTCCATGAAGATGAATGATCAAACAAACTTCAAACGACTTGATATTTGGACAAGTCACTTGGATAGAAGATAGGAAGACAACCAAACAAAGATCACTCAAAAAATGCTAAGTAGATGGATAGCTAGCGATACATCTACAATGGCCAGCTAACGATCCATCCCATATGGATAACTAGCGATCCATCAAGATAGGTCGGATCGCCCTCAAATTTCCGAGCTCCTTCATAGCACTAAATAAAGGCTTCTAGTAGAGAAATATGCTAAGTTGATGGATAGCTAGTGATCCGTCCCCTATGGATAGCTAGCGATGCATAGAAATGACTTAGATTGATCTGAGATTTTTGGTGATTACTTGGCATAACAACTGGACTCTTCTGCACGTGGACTTCTAGCCCAATACTCACTGAACTTCCCTATAAATACTCGCCTATCTGCAACTAGAGATGGATCTTTTTTGGAGTAAGATGCCATTATTCTACCTGAATTCCTTTACTTCTTCAAATTTATTCTCCCTCACAATTGACATCAAGTGGGTTACTGTGATTCTTCAGTCAACTCATGTACTTATGACTTATTATAACTCATTATAACTTAGATCTAAGTACTAACTAGTTAATATCTAGAGAGATTGAACTAGTATAATCATAATAAAGATTGATTAAAGTGGACATAGGCTAGAGTCAAGCGAACCACTATAAATATTCTACATCTCTTTTCTTACTTCATCTTTTTATTTGTTGTTTATCCAAGATTTGTGTTGCTGATTATCTGAAGGAGTGCTTTCACACTTGATCCAGGGTGTTGATCCATTTTTTAGGTTAAATTTTGGTGCTTTCACTGAGAATCTTAAAAGAGATATGAAGATTTGAAGTTTGAATCTAAGATATAGAGAGATGAGTAGGCCTAATACTAGATTTAGAGCTGTAACAAGTCAATCAGAGCCTTGGGGCAGCCAAGAGGTGTCCTCTAATTTCTCATCAACCGATCTATGTGATTAGAGAAGAAATGAAAAGGGATGAAGAAGGAGATGCAAGATGGGATCTTGTCCAGGCAACAAGAGATGGCTAGATCGTCAGGGAATTGGAATCAGACTCTAGAGAATGACACAGGAGCTGCCAGAGATGGATTGGAACAAGGTGGAGTCTTTCCCCCATGCCTAGAGAAATAAATACTTAGGGGCAACGCGGGAATCAACAATAAGATCTAATGCAGGAGGATCTAGAGTTAGAGCAAAATAAACTGAGATAATACACACACGACTTGGGGGCACGATAGATTTGGATCTAGGATGAGCTTTAATACCTCTAATGGGTGATGTTGGACCTAGAATAGAAAATTAGAGTACGAATACATGACCGCATGAGTCGAAACCAGAAGCCCACGATTGGAATAGGGGGCGGGTTCGTCTCTTACTCTCTACCTTGTTCTTTCTCTACCATTAATAATCTCAGGATGTTAAATGTGTACGAGATCCCGAACGATCCCCAGGCACGCTTTGAGTCAGATGCCTAAGATGACTATTTAGAACAATAATGACCTCGGACCGCTTACATGTGTATGAGACCCAGATTAGTCTCTAGGCACGCTTTGAGTCGGATCTCCAAGGTGAACATTTATGATTTCTGCTTGTTGATTCCTACTTATCTGATTTCTACTTACTTGTTTTGATTTGAATTTTGAATTTTGAAAAATCCACATTGATTGTGATGAATGATATTGATCGCCTTAGAGCACTGCCATGGGACCAGAGTGCAAGGTGCATGTCCCCTTACCGGAGAGCGAGTGGATGGACTTGCACGATATTGATCGCCATAAAGTCCCGATCGGAGAGATGGGACTGGAGTGCAAGAAGTAATTCCCCTCACCCGAGAGTGAGCGGATAGGCTTATTTAATCCTCCTTAACTCAACAAACAAACGATCCCGATGGATCGTCCCCTTAACTTAAACATTAAACGACCCGGAGAGATCGTGCATTAAACTTTAGCAATCTGGAGAAATCGAGTCTTAAAACAAATTTGATTCAATAAAAGGATTTGAATGCATTATAAATAGAATAAAACAGATAAATCCTAGATGGACACAGGATGATCTCGATATATGATGTGATTTTGATATATGATGTGATTTTTGATATATAATGTGATTTTGATGTATGATATGATAACTCTAAATGAGAAGCAAATTGACAATTACGTAAATCCCAAATAAACATGGAACAATTAAAGATATGTGATGTCAATGGAGATATGTGATGTAATTGGAAATATGCGATGTAATTGGAAGCATGTGATTTAATTAGAGATATGTGATGTAATAACTCTGAATGAAAACTGAATGATTGTAACGTATAGATTACACTTGGGTAGAGCCTTAGGATGTAACTGGTATGGAACGACTTATGATTGGCAAGAGAATCCGAAGGAACTGGACGATTCACCAAGGCTAAAGCAGCTAAAAAGCTCAATTATCGAAGACTGGAGACAATAACTTGTTCTTAAACAAAGTACACCTTCCATTCAAAAGGCATACTTTGGATGTGAAGTGTTAACTAATTTTTTAACCCATTAAAATTCAATAAGAATTAGAACATTCAAACTACGTCCGAATAACTCAAGAATTAACCAAAAGGACCAAAAAAAGAACAAGAGAAAGACCTAAGAGGAAATATGCCAAAATAAACTAAGGTGATGGATCGCTAGCAATCCATAAGGGTTGCTCATGGACCCTCCTAACGTCTTGCATCTTGATTTATTACCATTTCTATGCACGCTTGCCAAGTTTCATAGCATGCCAAACAATCTAGCTCGAGAAGTGAAGACTCATCTGATTCAAGCTGTTTGGCCAAAATTAACAAATTTATAATTGACCTATAGAACTCATATGAGGTCGGATTGACTTGAAATATTGGGCAAAAATTTAGAAAACATAAGAGAAAGCTCACATAAAAAATGAAGTTACTTAGAGTTGATTTGATGGATCGCTAGCGATCCATCTAGATTAGGTCCCACCACTTAAAATATTTATGGTGGGTTCCAAACAACCTTTAGAAGGTTCCTGCAAAGTTTCATTCAATTTTCTTAAGATTTGAGCAGGTTATGAATAATTCTTCTGGACCAGATGACCCATGAAGACAAATGATCAAACTAACTTCAATGACTTGATATTTAGACAAGAAACTTAGATAGAAGATAGAAAGACAACCAAAACAAAGATAATTTAAAAATATTCTAAGTAGATTGATAGCTAGCGATCCATCTCCGATGAATAACTAGCGATCCATCAAGATAGGTCGGATTGCCCTCGAACTCTCAAAGCTCCATCATAGCACTAAGTAAAGGCTTCTGGTAGAAAAATATGCTAAGTTGATGGCGATCTAGCGATCCATCCCTTATGAATAGCTAGCGATTCTTAGAAATGACTTGAATTGATCTGAGATTTCAAATGATTACTTGCAAAACAACTGGACTCTTCTGCACGTGGACTTTTGGCCCGGTACTCACTAAACTTCCTTATAAATACTCACCTATCTGCAACTAGAGATGGATCTTTTCAGGTGAGAGCTTCCATTACTTTACTGGAATTCCTTTACTTCTTCAACTTTCTTCTCCCTCACAACAGTCATTAGGGGGGTTACTGTGATTCTCCAGTCAACCCATGTACTTATGACTTATTCTAACTCATTGTAACTTGGATCTAAGGACCAACCAATTGATATCCAGAGAGATTCAACTAGTATAATCATAATAAAGATTTATTTGAGTGGACGTAGGCTAGGGACAGACGAACTGCTATAAAAATTATGTGTCTCTTTTCTTACTTCATATTTTTATTTGTTGTTTATCCGGAATTTGTGCAGCCGATTATTTGCATTGGTGCTTTCACACTTGATCCAGGGTGTTCATCCATTTTTCTGGGTAAATATTTTGATGCTTTCACTGAGAACATTCAAAGAGATCTAAAGAATTGAAGTTTGAATCTACGGCTTAGAGAGATAAGCAGGCCTAATACTATATCTTGAGCTGTAGCAAGTCAACCGGAGCCTAAGGGCAAGTAAGAGGTATCCTCAATTCTCATCAACCAATCTATGTCATTAGAGAAGAAATGAAAAGAACGATGAAGGAGATGCAAGATGGGATTTGTCAAGGCAATGAGAGATGGCTAGATCTTCAAAGAATTGGAATCAAACCCTAGAGAATGATACTGGAGCAGCCGGAGTTGGATTGGAACAAGATGGAATCTTGCCCCCATGTTTAGAGCAACCAATACTTGGGGGGCACCACTAGAATCAACAATAGGACCCAATGTAGGACCATCTGGTGTTAGAGCAAAACAAACTGAAATAATCCCAACTTGACTTGGGGCAAGATAGATTTGGATCTAGGATGAGCTTTAATGTCTAGAATGGGTGATGTTGGAGCTAGAATAGCAGATCAGAGTACGAATACATGACCGCATAAGCCGAAACCAGAATCTCATAGTTGGAACAGGGGGCAAGTTCGTCTGTTTTTCTACCCTCAATAATCTCAGGCTTCTTATACATATGCATGATCTCGAATGGCCCCTTGACACGCTCTGAGTCTGATGCTCGAGAAGACTATTTGGAACAATAATGACCTCGGACCGCTTGCACGTGTACGAGACCTAGATTGGTCTCTAGGCACACTCTGAGTTGGATCTCTGAGGTGAACATTTGTAATTTTTGCTTGTTGATTCCTACTTATTTGATTTTTGATTATTTGTTTTGATTTGAATATTTGAATTTTGAAAAATCCACATTGATTGTGATGACTGATATTGATCGCCTTATAGTCCTGCCACGGGTTCAGAGTGCAAGGTGCATGTCCCCTTGCCGGAGAGTGAGTGGATGGACCATAAAGTCCCGATCAGAGAGATGGGGCCGAGTGCAATAAGGAAGTCCTATTACCGAAGAATAAGTGATGGGCTTATTTATTCCCCCTTAACTTAATAAACAAACGATCCATAGAGATCATCCCTTTAACTTATACATTAACAACCTGGAGAGATCGCGCATTAAACTTAAACAATCAGGAGAAATCGAGCCTTAAAACAAATTTGATTTAATTAAAGGATTTGAGTGCATTATAATAGAATAAAGTTGATGAATCTTGGATGGACACAGGATGATCTCGATATATGATGTGATTTTCATATATGATGTGATTTTGATATATGATGTGATTTTTGATATATAATGTGATTTTGATATATGATACGATAACTCTAAATGAGAAGCAAAATGATAATGATGTAAATCCCAAATAAACATGGAACAATTAAATATATGTGATGTAAATGGAGATGTGTGATGTAATTGGAAATTTGCAATGTAATTGGAAGCATGTGATTTAATTGGAGATATGTGATGTAATAACTCTGAATGAAATCTGAATGATTGTGACGTACAGATTACACTTGGGTAGAGTCTTAGGATGTCACTGGTTTGGAAATACTTGAGATTGGCAAGAGAATCCGAAGGAACTGGATGATTCACTAAGGCTAAAGCAGCTAAAATGTTCAATTATGGAATACTGGAGACAAGAACTTGTTCTTAAACAAAGTACACCTTTCATTCATAAGGCATACTTTGAGGGGCAAGTGTTAACTGATTTTTTAACCTATCAAAACTCAATAAGAATTAGAACAATCAAACTATGCCGAAATAACTCAAGAATCAACCAAAGGACCAGAAAAAGAAGAAGAGAAAGACCTAAGAGGAAAGATGCCAAAATAAGCTAAGGTGAAGGATAGCAAGCGATCCATAAGGCTTGCTCATAGACCCTCTAGACCTCTTGCATCTTGATTCATTACCATTTCTATGCACGCTTGCCAAGTTTCATAACATGCCAAACAATCTAGCTAGAGAAGTGAAGACTCGTTTGATTCAAGCTGTTTGGCCAAAATTTAAAAATTTAAAATGGACCTATAGAACTCCTATGAGGTCGGATTGACTTGAAATATTGGGCAAAAGTTTAGAAAACATAAGAGAAAGCTCACATAAAAATGAAGTCTTTTGTAGTTGATTTGATGGATCGCTAGCGATCCATCTAGATGGATCGACAGTGACCCATCTATATTAGGTCCCACCACCTAAAATATTTATGGTGGGTTCCTAACACCCTTTAGAAGGTTCCTAAAATTTTCATTCAATTTCATTAAGATTTGAGCAAGTTATGAATAATTTTTCCAGACAAGATCACCCATGAAGGCAGATGATCAAACTAACTTCAAATGACCTGATATTTAGACAGGAAATTTAGATAGAAGATAGGAAGACATCCAAACAAAGATCATTCAAAAATATTCTGATTTGATTGGTAGCTAGCGATCCATCTCCGGTGGATAGCTAGCGATATGGATAGCTAGCGATCCATCAAGATAGGTCGGATCGCCCTCAAACTTTCAAAGCTCCTTCATAGCACTAAGTAAAGGCTTCTGGTAGAAAAATATGCTAAGTTGATGGATAGCTAGCGATCCATCCCCTATGGATAGCTAGCAATCCATAGAAATGACTTGGATTGATATGAGATTTTAGGTGATTACTTAGCATAACAACAGAAATCTTCTGCACGTGGACTTCTGGCCCAGTACACACTAAACTTCCCTATAAATACTCACCTATCTGCAACTAGAGATGGATCTTTTCAGGTGAGAGATTCCATTACTTTAATGTAATTCCTTTACTTCTTCAATTTTCTTCCCCCTCACAACAGCCATCTAGGGGGTTACGGTGATTCTCCAGCCAGCCCATATACTTATGACTTATTCTAACTCATTGTAGCTTAGATCTAAGGACCAACCAGTTGGTATCCAGATAGATTCAACTAGTATAATCACAATAAAGATTGATTAGAGTGGACCTAGGCCAGAGTCAGCCGAACTACTATAAAAATTTGTGTCTCTTTGCTTACTTCATCTTTTATTTGTTGTTTATCCGAGATTTGTGCTGTTGATTATCTGCATTGGTGCTTTCACACTTGATCCAGTGTGTTGATCTATTTTTTGGGGTAAACATTTTGGTGCTTTCATTGAGAACTTTGAAAGAGATCTAAAGAATTGAAGTTTGAATCTAAGATTTAGAGAGATGAGTAGGCCTAATAGTATATCTTGAGCTGTAGCAAATCAACCGAAGCCTAAGGGCGGCCAAGAGGTATCCTCAATTTCTCATCAACTGATCCATGTCATTAGAGAAGAAATGAAAAGAATGATTAAGGAGATGCAAGATGGGACTTTTCTAGGCAATGAGCGATTGCTAGATCTTCAGGGAATTGGAATCAAACTCTAGAGAACGATACAGGAGCAGCTGGAGTTGGATTGGAACAAGATGGAATGTTGCCCCCGTGCCTAGAGCAACCAATACTTGGGGGGCAACACTAGAATCAACAATAGGACCCAATGTAGGACCATCTGGAGTTAGAGCAAAACAAACTAAAATAATGCCAACATGACTTAGGTGCACAATAGATTTGGATCTAGGATGAGCTTTAACGCCTGGAATGGGTGCTGTTGGAGCTAGAATAGCGAATCAAAGTACGAATACATGACCGCATGAGACGAAACCAGAATCTCCTAGTTGGAACAGGGGGCAGGTTCGTCCCTTACTCTCTACCTTTTGCTTTTTCGGCTCTCAATAATCTCAGGCTTCTTACACATATGTGTGATCTCGATTGCCCAGTTGACATGCTCTGAGTTTGATGCTCGAGATGACTATTTGGAACAATAATGACCTCGGACCGCTTGCACGTGTACAAGACCCAGATCGGTCTCTAGGAACACTCTGAGTTGGATCTCCGAGGTGAAAATTTGTAATTTCTACTTGTTGATTCCTACTTATTTGATTTCTGATTATTTGTTTTGATTTGAATATTTGAATTTTGAAAAATCCACATTGATTGCGATGACTGATATTGATCGCCTTAGAGTCCTGCCACGGGACCAGAATGCAAGGTGCATGTCCCCTTGCCGAAGAGCGAGTGGATGGACTTGTACGATATTGATCGCCATAAAGTCTCGATCGGAGACATGGGACCGAGTGCAAGAAGTAAGTCCTCTCACCGGAGAGTAAGTGGATGAGCTTATTTAATCCCCCTTAACTTAATAAACAAACGATCCGGAGAGGTCATCCCCTTAACTTATACATTAACAACCTGGAGTGATCGCGCGTTAAACTTAAACAATCAGTAGAAATCGAGCCTTAAAACAAATTTGATTTAATTAAAGGATTTGATTGCATTATAATAGAATAAAACAGATAAATCCTGGGTGGACATAGGATGATCTCGATATATGATGTGATTTTGATATATGATGTATTTTTGATATATAATGTGATTTTGATATATGATATGATAACTCTAAAAGAGAAGCAAAATGATAATGACGTAAGTCCCAAATAAACATGGAACAATTACATATATGTGATGTAAATGAAGATATGTGATGTAATTGGGAATTTGCGATGTAATTGGAAGCATGTGATTTAATTAGAGATATGTGATGTAATAAATCTGAATGAAATCCGAATGATTGTGACGTATAGATTACACTTGGGTAAAGTCTTAGGATGTCACTGGTTTGGAAATACTTGAGATTGGCAAGCGAACCCGAAGGAACTGGATGATTCACCAAGGCTAAAGCAGCTAAAATGTTCAATTATCGAAGACTGGAGATAAGAACTTGTTCTTAAACAAAGTACACCTTTCATTCAGAAGGCATACTTTGAGGGGAAAGTTGCAACGACTCGTAAATTTTCGATAATTAAAATAGCTAATTTGATAATATTTCGTGATTTAGGGTTAGAAAAAAAATGGTAATTTATGTATGGTAATAATAACTAGAATGAAATGCAACAAATTTTATCTAAGTTAATTATTTATGAAT
The DNA here is from genome assembly GCA_030765085.1 of Allium cepa. Classification (NCBI taxonomy): domain Eukaryota; kingdom Viridiplantae; phylum Streptophyta; class Magnoliopsida; order Asparagales; family Amaryllidaceae; genus Allium; species Allium cepa. Next base: position 360,436,972 of record CM060934.1, read on the forward strand.
TGAATGGAATCCCAAATCAATTATCATAATATGTAGCCAAAGGTAATTGAATGAATTTGTATTATATAGGTAATTGTGACACTTGTTTGTAAATAATAAACTTATAAGTAATTAAAAGTTAACGGTGATAATTATTTAAGTTACCTATTCATTTAGTTAGTCGAATTGAATTTGTGAACCAATTGCAATTGAAATGAAATTTTATATATTAGTTGTGTGCATTATCTCTAACTGTAGTTAAATAATAATGTGGAATTCATTTGATGTAATATAGTAAATCATCTGATAATGAAATTTTTATATAAGAATCCAATATTGAAATCCGTCAAATATTGAACAATTAAATTGTTTAAATTTAATATTTGGAATTTATTGAATAATTGAATAACGGGAGTTGAATAAATATTTTAATGAAAATGGTTGTTCTATAATTTGAATTTGTTAAATTTTATAAGTTCGTTTGAATATTTCAAAAGATAGTGTTTTAAGAGTAATCAAGTTTGTTTAAATTTAATATTACAAATGTTTGAATAATTAAATTCTGAATTTAATATGATTAATTTGATAGTGAAATTTAATATATGAAAATAGAGTGAATAATTGAAATTTGATTTAATATGATTCAAATTGGTTTCCAAAGTGAATGTAAGTTATATTGGGATTATAATAGAGTTAATAAAATTTTAAAATTGGAATTTATTGGATAATTGAATAACAGGTTTAATATGATTAAAAATGATTTGTAAAATTTTATTTTATCATATTAGAGTTAGAATGACGTTGTAGAACTTTTAAAATCGAATTAAAAGTAAATTTGTGAAAATTGAATATTTTAATATTTAATTGACGAGTTAAAATAGCCATTTTTCAAACAGTCTCGGATTTCGACGAAACTAGTTTCATCGGATCCATAACGTGATATTATTGTAAGATTTCAAATTTTGTGTCAATCGGATTTACCATTTGTCCGAGGCAAGCCAAAACGCATAGAAATTCGTTTAATCGGTTTAATTTAAATTTGATCATTTATTTCCGTAACTCGCACAGATGATCAAATTAGCTTCCGAAACCTGTTCCATTGTGTCCGGAACGCGGGGTAAACCCTAGAAACGCCGGTCACCGGGCGTAAATCGGAGTTCGAAAATTTGAAGTGAATAGTGTTTCGTAAATTTTCTATATAAGCACCTTTAACATTCACTTTTGAAAACAAACTCAAGCCCTAGGTTTCAAGGGCCGGCCGCCTCTTATACATTCAATGGCCAGAAAACATTGTCCTTCCTCCTCCATTATCTTCAAATCCCTCATTCAATTCAAGAAGTGTTCAACTACAATAACGTAGAGCACGACGAGAGCTAGCTATCCAACGGTCAAGATCGCGAATGGTGTTATGAATCGACGACAATCCTCACTTGAACGGCCGAAGTTGCGCACGCTTTTCGAGAGAGAGGGGGGCCGAGTTCACCCTAGTTGCGGCCGAAGGTAGAGGAAAGTGAGGGGCTTCGTTTGGCATTTCCTGATCGAACTCCGGGGCAACGAGGTGGTCGCGAGATTTTGGGTTAGGCGGCGGCTATAGGTTGGTGCGTGCGTGCGAAACCTGGGGAGAGGAAGAAAGGAAGGGGGCGACTTGGACCTAGGGCTTTGAGATGGACAGTCCAGATATGGTTTGGGTTAGAAAAGATAATATAAATTGTAAATTTATTATATTATAATTCGAATAAACTTTAAACTATCGTAACTTTTTTGTACGAGGTCCGTTTTAGACGAAACAAGTTGCGTTGGAATCGTATTGACGAGCACTACGCAATGGAACTGGATTGGAATCGTTTGGAGCTAGTGAAATTTCGGGTAAAATTAAACGTCCGTTTAATTTTATTCGAAATAAAACGCTGGAACTACATTGAAATCAAGGTGAGTGTTTTATAACGCTCACAACGTACTGAATATCTTTATGCTAGTTAAATTTGACATTATGACGTGTTACGAATTTTATTTGTCATTGTTTGATAAAATTTAATTGTCATATAGATTGTCATTTGAATTAACCGTTGGAAATTTAATTGACAGTTAAATTGAAATTGAAATTGAATTGCGATTAAATTACCTGACATTGATAACTATGAAATTGCCATTAATTGTATTGTCTATTGGATGATGTATTTCGATGGATGCTATTGGTTGATATTTAAATGTTTGGATGTTTATTTGCTTATATATATCCTGTTATGCATACATATGAAACTATGATTCGATTTAAGTGATATATATTCATCCCTGACATTTAATTGAAATAAATAATTACTTGGCCATAGGATAGAAAATTATATACGGACACCGAATTGGCTAAATTTATAATTTTTAAAATCGTCGATTTGAAATTTATTTAAATGTTTTGATTTAAAAGTTATAAATAGAAATCAATTTATAGAAATCGAATTTATCGAAAATTGAGTTTGGAATGTTGAAATAAATTTTGGTTAAAAGAAATTGTTAAATAATTAAAGTGGAGACTTTGGAAACTAAAAATGGGGATATGATTGAATTTCGAAAATTGATTTGTTTAAAGATTTAACTTTAATTCAAGTTTTGAATATTACTAAGTAAAAGCGATATAAAATGATACTTTGAAATTGAGCTTGAAATTGAATTATATTTGTAATTGGGATTTAAATTTGAATATTGAAGGATAATTTTGTTAAGTGTTAAAAATTGATATTTTGAAAAATCAAGCTAAAAATCGATATAAATTGAAATTGAATAAATTGAAGGTGAATGTAAAATTGAATTAATTTGAAGTCAAAGTTGACATTAATTTGAATTTAAATCGAAATTGAATCGGTAGAATGGAAATTGAAATTGATTTGAATTGGGAAGTTATAATTGAAATGGTTTGGTTTTGAAGCTGTTTTATTTTGTTTTCCAAATTACTCAGTTATATAAACCACTTTTGAATACTTAAACTATTTTAATCTATTTTTAATCTACTTAACCCAATTTAAATTATTTTAAACTAATTTATCTATTTGAAATCCATTCAAAGATTTTAAGTATTTTTAACTACTTTAGTTATTTAAACTACTTTTAAACTACTTAAAAGTATTTTCTAAAATTCCAACCTGGTTAATAAGGTGAAATGTTATGTTTAAATCTTGAATTTAAATACGAATTGGGTTAAATGAAGTTGCAACCTAAATTGAAATTCGAAATGATTTTGAAATCGAAATGAGATATTGATGCGAAAAATGATTTTTGAAACGGAATCTTACACTTGAATAGATACGATGATATTTGAAATGGATTTGATTTTTGAAGCGAATATGATATTTTGATATCAATTATGAATCGATTTGAAATGTAAAAGAGCCAACGGTGTAATAATACGTAGTTATTAAGGAGACCGGGATCGGATATGGACATACTCTCTATCGATACCGAACACCACTTTAATAACTATTATACGTGGAGTGTCGATCCAGAATGTAGTGAATGGTTTGGTGAACGCGTTGACTGAAGAAAGATAACGATATTGGATGACCCCTGACATGACTAAAACAGGAGCCGCGTCGGGCCATTGAGGTTCGCCATCTCTAGCGGACACACTTCTTCGATACCATATCTATTACATTTGTGATTCGATTTAGGTGCACCCCTTGATTTGGGAGTGTTGTTTCGCGGTGTTGGGGTAGTTGCTGGCTATGCTCAACATCAGTCCGGATCACGCAACTACTAGTATCCTAGTTGGTATCGCCTCATGTACCTTGTCATACTGATTTTATCCTATTCGCGACCACTACCTTTTGTTTTGTGTTATACCTATGGGGTACCCTCTGATAACCACTAGTTTACGGTGGGGCTTACGGTGCTATAGAGACTATGGCATTATAAAAATGTGTTAAGGGGGATTATGGTAACGCCTTAACGCTATTTTGATACTTTATATTACTGATAGGCATTATCTACTTAGCGTACATTACTACATAGTAGATAGTTTAACAGATCCTTAAGAGATGGAAACTCCCGTAACATCTCTTCAGTTATTGCACGCACGTTGACACTGGATATGAGATGCCAAACCCCGTAAACATTCTCTGACGCTGTTACACTCACATTTATTTACGATTGATTTAACTTTCATAAGGATATTTTAGTCCTGACTCGAGTGTTTTGTTTTTCATTACGCTCGGGTCAGTCCTGAGTTTTTCAGATTTTTTGAAGATCTATTCTGGAGGATGAAGACGAAGATTTGGTATACTATTACTATTATTACCCTTGCATCATGCTATCTGTTGCATTATTTTATTTGTTCTGTTGTATATGTATAACTCTGGTAAATGTTGTATAAATAATTGTCAATGTATAGTAAACAGCTTCATGAACTGTTTATTTGACTATTATATTTTATCGTTCCGCTGCGAGATTCTGTGTTGTTTCATTTTCTTTATTTCTCTTTCTTTTCTTTTCTTAATTACCCCAATAACCATATGTCCTTTTGAATGGTTTGGAACCGGCATATGTATTTGATCGTCGGTTTAAACTGTCTAAAAAGGCGGGTCGTTATAGTTGGTATCAGAGCTTTGGTTTAGCGATAACCTTAGCTTTGTGGGGTCTGACTCTTTATAAATAGGGTAGTCATACCCTATGATGAGTCGCTGAGTGTATATATATGAGAGAGCGTATTTGTTAGTGATATAAAATATTTTATATTGTGTCGGTTGATTTGTTGAGTGGCTTATGGATTCTGGTCAATACGAGTAATTAACGTCATTGATAGGGATCTCTAAACACTTAAACAGAACAATTCGACATAGTATTGTCTTGAAATTGGGTAAATGAAATAATTTTGCCCTAATTATATTTTGTATATAAAGAATTTATTTTCAAAATTTATCGTGACTTATCTAGCTTACCTGGTTGTTAGGAATGAAAATATTGGTTATTATCATTAATTGGATATTGTAATTTAATAAATAAGGTGAATTACAAAATGAACAATGATAAAACACTTGTGAAATGTTTTAAGAAAGAAAATCCTATAAGAATATTTTATAAAGGTGGATTATAAATTAAAATAGATTTAAATTGGAAATATTGAATTTAAGACCTGGAGATTTTGAAAAATGGTTTTCAAAGCTTTGAAGAAATATATAGTAATATTAGTTGGAAATTGTTTATGGAAGTATTTTGAAAGGATTTTTAAAAAGGAATGACTTCAGTACTCCTCTCTTCTGTCGCTGGAAAATAATTTCGGTGATGACTGCGCAGCATTATCGACGTTCATTTTCGAGTCTCAAAGTGGGGGAGACTTCTAAGAAGCTTTGCTTTTCTTCAAAATTATTTTGGGTAAATGATTTTTGGTTTAAACTCCAAAGGTATGGTGTAACAACCCTGTATTTTCTGATTATTGTAATTGTATATTTTAATTATTTTAATTTAAATTCCTAATTTAAAAACTTTATTTTATTTATTAAAATGAATATATTTTGTTCATTGAAATATAAATGTTGATTTTGATGTGGATTAGAATTTCAAACATGCATAAATTGAATATTTCCAGAAAATGTGAATTTTGGTCAATCTGGTCAAACTTTTACCTTTAAATTTAAATTTTAAAAGTTTGAAAATTTGAATTTTATCTTTTATTATGAAAGTAAATAAAATTTCAAGAACAATGCTTTTCGTTTCGTTGAAATCCGAATAATATTGTGAAAGTTATGCTTTTTACAAAATTGGGTGTAAATTGTTTTATTTAACAATATTGTTTATTTTAAATTATATAAATAATTTTTTTTATTTGTCATATCTTATTCTAAATTCTATTATATGTTATGTTACATATAGTTTTACCTTTTAAATATTTTTAAAGTGATGTTTGAATTTTTCCAAAGCTCATTGAATTTATTTTCTATTTTTAATGGTTAGTTTCCATTTTTCTGCTATTTTCTTCATTTAAATTATATTTAATTAAAATTTATTTATTCATTTTTATGTATGCATTTTATTTTTATGTTTTTATCTTTATTTATATATATTTTTCATGTACATACAATTTTCCCAAAGTTCATTTCATTTATTTTCAAATTTTCAAGCCTAATTTACATTTTCTTTGTTATTTTCTTAATTTAATTATATTTAATTAATATTTATTTATTGATTTATTTTTATTTACTATATTTTCGTGTTTTATCTGTATTTATACATATTTTACATGTATTTAAATGTTAAAAAGAAATTAGAAATTCAAAGAGACAAGGCTCTTCATTTCTTGTGACTTTTCAATAGCTAGTCTCTTCATTTCCTTGGCTTTTCATTTTCTCCTTGATAGCCGTACATTTCCCATTGCCTTTCACGTGAAAATACTTCTTATCCTCTTCAACTCACGGCTATTTCCCATTTGAGAAAAAAAAATTCCAAGTTAATGGCTTCTCTTTATTCTTTTCTACCTTTCTTCCTGGAATTTGCCTTGACTTCACATATGATTCTTGGCCTATCACCTCCACCATCAGCTCCACCATCTCCTCCACCATCTACAGCAGCAAACATTTCCTCCTCCTCTGACCATGACAAGCCATGCCATCCAATTGAAGCCATCTCCACAAAACTTTGCTTAAAACTCCAAATATTGCCTAGCCGAGCCTTGTATTCCCATTTCCTTCATGTTTAGCCTTGGCCACCACCTCTAACACCACCACAACTTGCTGCCATGACCTATAGCCATCATTATCATCTCTGACCTGACCTGAAGATGCACCAGGCCGAGCCCATAGGACCATAGGCCGAGCCTAATTACACCAAAACCTTCCATTCCTTGACCCAAACCCCTTGCCTCCTTTACTTTCCACTTGTTTTGCCTTTACCTTCCACTTTCTTTCCCTAAGCCTTGTATCTTGGCCATGGCCGAGCCATGTTGACACCTAGGCTGAGCCTAGTGTGGTGAGATCAAGCCCATTTGATCATGTGACAAGCTTATGTTGTCGTGTGCAAGTCTTTTGCTTCTAAGGTTTGGTCATCTCTCTTGTTTTGCAACTGTTCTGCAAACTAAAGTTGTTGATTATATTTGTATGTCGATATCTATATTTGTGCTTATGTATGTTATATTTTGTGTTGTTTACAAGGGTCTCCATCAATTCAAATCAAATCGTGCTTGTCGTGCCTTTGGAATCGCTCTTGTGTGTGTTGTTTGTCTCTAGCTTCGTAAAAGGTGAGTCTTTCTCACTCTGACATTTATACTTATGAAATAGTGAATTGATGACAAGTGTTTAGTAACATAAAATGTTATGCAAGTTAATGATGACCATATGATATGCTATGCCATGTTATTACCATGTTAAAACTGTTAATTATCACCTGAAATATGATATATGACATTATATTGTGACATTGACATTGTTTATATTGTTTATGCATATGATCACACTGCAAGTTCCCTGTTAGAATAGAATCGCTATGAGTTGAAATGATACATACCCGAACGGACTTTAGAATATGAACAAATTGTTATGGGCTGAAATGTTAGGCCTGAGCGATTTTTATTGTATTTTATTTGACTTGGGATTGCGGGTTTGAAATGATAAAACCCGGTTTTCTTTGTAAATTACGGATTGAAATGATATATATCCGTATCACTTGACCTAGGTTAGAAAATTATATACAGACCCCGTGGTATATTTTTTAAATGATTTTTTTTAAATAGGTATTTTCAAAAGTATGAAATTTTGATTTAAAAATATATATATTATGGTTTTAAGAAAGTTAAATATTAAATCTTGAAATTGTGAATTTAAGTGAATTTAAGTATGTAAATTTGGAGTAAATGTGACGTTTGACTTTAAATTTTATTTTAAGATGTAAATAAATAATGGAAATTAAATTTAAAGTTTTTAAATGATATTTGAAGTAAAATTTTAAGTTTATTAAATTTATAAATTAATAAATAGTGAATTTTGACTTAATAAATGAATGGAGTTTGCAAAATTGAATATTTGATCTTAAAATTTTATTGTGTTAAATCATATGTTAAAATGATTTTAAATGTGAAAATTTGAAGTCTAGAAATATGATTTTTAAGTTATAATAAAAATTTGGAGTTTTATTATTATTTTTGAAAAGCTAAAATGAAATCTGGAATTTTATAGCATTTTCAAAATGTTGTAGTCTTTTGACAGCAATTTTAAATGCTATTGTTTTGAATCTAACAATGTTTGAAATAACTAAATATCTATTACGACATTTTATAAATGCCGTTATTCTTGAACTAAACCCTTTTTGGAAGCTATAAGCTACGATAGCACTTTATAAATGCTGTCGTTGCTATAATTTGACAATGTTTTGAAATATTATAGATTTTAACACTGTTTGGGCTATATTTTAAAGTGTTAAATAATTTAACTTTTGAAATGGATTATCTGTGAAATTTTAGAAGTTTTGAATATTTAAATTTGAATTTTTAAGGAATTTAAATTGAATTTGAATTTAAATAAAGTTTACTTGGTTATGTGATAAACAGAATGAAATGTAATATAATAAATGAATTTTTGAATGGAATTTTGGAATGTATTTTTGGTAATGATGTTTGAAATAATAAATGAATGACATATTTGATTTTCAAATGATATTTAACTTTGTATATTTGGGTTTGAATTCAAATAATGATTTGATTATGAAGTTTTGAAAGGATGTAATATTTAATGATTTTGAAATGGTTTGGAAATGATTTGATCTTTATTTTAATAAAGAATGTGAATGTTGAATGATATTTGAATTTTCTTTATTTGATAAAGGAATATTTTAAGTTTATATTTGTATGAAAAGATATTTGGTTTAATTGTAATTTAAGTTTATTTTAATAATATTGGATTTATGAAATGAATATTTCAAAACTACATAATAATGAAATTAGATTTGGGATATGAATATATGGAATATAAAGTTTAGTTTTGAAATGTGGGATATTAAAGTTTGGAAACATATTAAAATTGGATAGCTTATTTTGTAGATCAAATCTATATTTGAAATTTATAAGATTTGAAATGTTTTGTTAGAAAACTGAATTGAATTGAAATTGATGGTTTGATTTGAATTAAATTGGAAATTTGAAATTTTGAATTAAATTGGAAATAAATTTGTAAAATGTAAAGAATTAAATGAATGTTTCATGATTTCAAATGTATGATTCCAGAATGTTATGGTTTTCAAAGTGTAATGATTTCAAGTATTTTGGTTTCGAAAGAGTTATAACTTTAAAGTATTATGATTTTTGGAAGTGAATATAGGTTTGAGATGGAAATGATAAAGTATAAACTTTTTTGATTTGAATATAGTTTTGAAATAAAAATGATTTTGGTTCCAAAGTATAAACTATTTTGATTGAATAAATAGTTTTGAAATAAAAATGGTTTTGGTTTCGAAGTATAAACTATTTTGAAAGAAATATAGTTTGAAACGAAATGATTTGATCTTTTTGAAGTATAACCTATTTTGAAATGACCAAGGCGTTATAATAACATTTGGTTGTTAAAGAGACCGGGATCGGAAGTTGCCATACTCTCTGCCAACTCCGAAAACCACTTTAACAACCATGTACGCGGTGGAGATTCCAGAATGAAGTAGGATGGTGGCGACGTTCTTGAGGTATATTACGTGGACCCAACTCCCGTGAGTTGGCATAAGGTGGCTAAAATAGGAGCGATCTCGAGCCAAGTGAGGTCATTCCTCCGATCGGACACATTCTTCGATATTATACTCTTACTGGTGATTGATTAGATGGTCATCCTCCGATTTTGATTGGGAGTGTGTTCCGAGGTGGACGTATGTGGCTGCTGCGTTACCACCAGCCCGTGTGCGTAAATGGTATATCTACCCTGGCATTGTCTTGTGTGCCGTGTCACCTACCATACCGAGCCTTTACTACGAGTTTGTTTTTCTCCCGTAGCCCGTGTGGTATCCTCTGACAGTCACCCGGAGTAGAGATGGCATGATATTGGATGGACTACTGGGACTATTATGTGTGAAGGGTGATATGGGTAGCCCGGAACGCTATTTAAAAGTATGTTTATTTTACTATAGACATTATTATAATAGCGCAATATTACTACATAGTAAATATTTTAACGGATCCTTAAAGGATGGGCGATCCCAAGCATCCTTTAAGTTACTGATGCATTTTTGTTACTGTTCACTTGAGTTGATTTACAGTTCATAAGTATTTATGTCCCGACTCGAGTGTTTTGTGTTTTGTTTTACGCTCGAGTCAGATTGAGTGAGTTAGCATTCAAGATTCACCTTTGGAGCTGGAGCTTCCCTTGAAGATCTAGCCATCTATTTTGCTTTTTGTATCCAGTGATTTCAGTGATGTATTCTGATTTATACCTGATGTATCTTGTTACTCTTCTGTTGTATCTTGTTTAACTCTGAGGTATCTTATTTTTATATAGTAGCTTCATGAACTACTATCTCTTTTATTTTCGCTGCATTATTATTTACTCTGTGTCTGTGATCTATGACTATGTATTTACTGTATATTCTGAGATTTGCCAAATTTTATTTACAACGCGGTATTTTGAGCAATTCAAGTCCGACATGTGCGGATGCGAATGGTTGAAAATATCGGGTTGTCACAGTTGGTATCAGAGCTTTGGTAGCTCTAGGCAAAACTCAGTATATAGGGTAAATGTATTTACAGAATCACTTTCATTCGAGTTCAAACCTCTTCCTTTTTAACTCGATTCCTTTGAACTTTGGAACATTCCCTGTGGTTCCAAAATCCATTTCGTTTCCCTCACTATTCATCTTCATTTGATTCTGGAGCATCCCATAACTCCACGTTGAATGATCTTTATAATGAGTCGGCGGTCTCGCCAACCTCAAATTTATTTGTAAAAGGGGGGAACTCCTTTACAACAGCATCGATTCACCAGAGATTCTATATCCTCGGTTTAGATGCTAGTATCTCTTATAATTTCGGACTCTACATCTTGAGATCGAATGTCGATTTACCCAAGAAATCCACATCGGTCTTATTCTTTAAGTCACGGTTGACCCAGTTAAGGTTGCCCGCGATTTATATAAGCTTATCCATCTTTCTATTCTGTTATTTAATTATCTTATCTTTGTTTCCAACTTATCTTCAAATTATGCTTGAAGTGTATTTGTAAACTAATATTTAAAATGTTTTATATATTGTGTTGTTTGATTTGTTGATGTTGATTTGGGTTTCTAATCGATTCGTCTGATCAACGCTATCGATAAGATTTCCAAAACACTTGAACAGAGCAAACTGACACAATATGTTTTTAAAATTTAGTAATGAAATAAATTTTGTGAAATAAATTTTGTAACTATATTATAAATATTTATCTGGATTTTATTTGAATTGGTTGTTAAGAAATAATATTTGATTTTATATATCATTTTCTATTGTTTCATATATCTAATTGAACTATAAAACATGGTTATAAATTTATTTGGAAATTAAAAATGAATGTAAAACAAGAATTTGAGAATTTAATTTCCGATGGATTTCAAACTTTGTGTTTAAAGTTTTAAAGGATATATTATTTAAAGTATTTTCGAATAGAAATTTGTTTCCAAAGAATTTTAAATTTAAATTTAGTGTTCTTCTCTTTGTCGCTGGAAAATAATTTCGGTGATGACTGCAGCATCATCGACATTCATTTTCGAGTTTCGAAGTGAAGAGACCATTCTGTAGTCTTGCTACATTTTGTTTTGGGAAAATTTAATTGATTTTAATTTCTAAAATAAGAATGGATTTATAACATATGCTGGTATATGATTTAAATTTGAATGGACATATATATAGTATATGAGCATTTATTTATCTCTAAATAGTTTGGAATTTATCGAAAATTTAATTCCTAAATTTTATCTTCAAAGATAATTTCTAAGTATGATTTCAAGATTTGGATAAATATTCAAGCTTGAAATAATTGAATTAGAAAGTTTTATTTTTATACTACACAATTTCATTCCAATATAACTTACCTTAATTTTCAGAAGTTGAATATGTAATTGGATAATATATAATATAAAAAAAGATTTTATAAATAAAATTTTAGTGGTTATTATAAATGTTATATACTTAAATTTTAGTTATAAAAGGATTAACAGAGGTAAATAAAGAAAAAGTGTAATGGAATAATTTACAATATAAAATGATGATAAAGGAACTAAGAATAAATTTAAGGCAGTTACAATGAGTGTAAATATATTCAACATAGGTGATAAAATATATTGAGAGGAATCAATTTAATTTTAATTAGTAGTGAAGAAGAATTAAATTTTATTTGGTACATTTTGAGCATAATAAAAGATTTTTCAAATACATGATTTTAGGGATTTGTTAATTTAAGATAATTGGATGATAAGATAACGAAATTAGAGATGCTTAAGATTTATTTGACTTATGTAAAATTAATTTTCAGTTTAAGTTGAAATTTTATGGTTTCAAATTTATTATTTTATTTTGTTTTCCAAACTATCTTTTGGTTGTCCTAATTTCCCTTTTCTTGCTACAGAATGGGAGGCTATTGCATATACCAGTCTGTTTAGAAATCTTTCTATAATCTTTAATAATCTTTGATACTCATCTTTAAATCTAAGCACTGCTTGCCATCCACAGACCGTCGGTCAAACAGGAAGGGTGAATCAGATTCTAAAAGATTTTTTTCATGCTTGTGTTCTCGATTCTGGAAGATCTTGGAAAGATCATCTCCACATTGTTAAACTTACATATAGCAGCAGTTATCAGGTATAATTTTAATCTTCTTATCATCATGTCTTAATACTATTTCATTCTATCTTTTTCTGTGCTTTCCCGTACCTCATTCCTTTTCGGGGACGAAAAGTTTTGAGTGGGGGAGAGTGTAACAACCATGTATTTTCTGATTATTGTAATTGTATATTTTAATTATTTTAATTTAAATTCCTAATTTAAAAACTTTATTTTATTTATTAAAATGAATATATTTTGTTCATTGAAATATAAATGTTGATTTTGATGTGGATTAGAATTTCAAACATGCATAAATTGAATATTTCCAGAAAATGTGAATTTTGGTCAATCTGGTCAAACTTTTACCTTTAAATTTAAATTTTAAAAGTTTGAAAATTTTAATTTTATATTTTATTATGAAAGTAAATAAAATTTCAAGAACAATGCTTTTCGTTTCGTTGAAATCCGAATAATATTGTGAAAGTTATGCTTTTTACAAAATTGGGTGTAAATTGTTTTATTTAAGAATATTGTTTATTTTAAATTATATAAATAATTTTTTTTATTTGTCATATCTTATTCTAAATTCTATTATATGTTATGTTACATATATTTTTACCTTTTAATTATTTTTAAAGTGATGTTTGAATTTTTCCAAAGCTCATTGAATTTATTTTCTATTTTTAAAGGTTAGTTTCCATTTTTCTGCTATTTTCTACATTTAAATTATATTTAATTAAAATTTATTTATTCATTTTTATGTATGCATTTTATTTTTATGTTTTTATCTTTATTTATAAATAGTTTTCATGTACATATAATTTTCCCAAAGTTCATTTCATTTATTTTCAAATTTTCAAGCCTAATTTACATTTTCTTTGTTATTTTCTTAATTTAATTATATTTAATTAATATTTATTTATTTATTTATTTATTTATTTATTTATATTTACTATATTTTCGTGTTTTATCTGTATTTATACATATTTTACATGTATTTAAATTTTAAAAAGGAATTAGAAATTCAAAGAGACAAGGCTCTTCATTTCTTGTGACTTTTCAATAGCTAGTCTCTTCATTTCCTTGGCTTTTCATTTTCTCCTTGATAGCCGTACATTTCCCATTGCCTTTCACGTGAAAATACTTCTTATCCTCTTCAACTCACGGCTATTTCTCATTTGAGAAAAAAAAATTCCAAGTTAATGCCTTCGCTTTATTCTTTTCTACCTTTCTTCCAGGAATTTGCCTTGTTTTCTGCTTAAATTTGCCTTGACTTCACATATGATTCTTGGCCTATCACCTCCACCATCAGCTCCACCATCTCCTCCACCATCTACAGTAGCAAACATCTCCTCCTCCTCTGACCATGACAAGCCATGCCATCCAATTAAAGCCATCTCCACAAAACTTTGCTTAAAACTCCAAATATTGCCTAGCCGAGTCTTGTATTCCCATTTCCTTCATGTTTAGCCTTGGCCACCACCTCTTACACCACCACAACTTGCTGCCATGACCTATAGCCATCATTATCATCTCTGACCTGACCTGAAGATGCACCAGGCCGAGCCCATAGGACCATAGGCCGAGCCTAATTACACCAAAACCTTCCATTCCTTGACCCAAACCCCTTGCCTCCTTTACTTTCCACTTGTTTTGCCTTTACCTTCCACTTTCTTGCCCTAAGCCTTGTATCTAGTCCATGGACGAGCCATGTTGACACCTAGGCTGAGCCTAGTGTGGTGAGATCAAGCCCATTTGATCATGTGACAAGCTTATGTTGTCGTGTGCAAGTCTTTTGCTTCTAAGGTTTGGTCATCTCTCTTGTTTCGCAACTGTTCTGCAAACTAAAGTTGTTGATTATATTTGTATGTCGATATCTATATTTGTGCTTATGTATGTTATATTTTGTGTTGTTTACAAGGGTCTCCATCAATTCAAATCAAATCGTGCTTGTTGTGCCTTTGGAATCGCTCTTGTGTGTGTTGTTTGTCTCTAGCTTCGTAAAAGGTGAGTCTTTCTCACTCTGACATTTATACTTATGAAATAGTGAATTGATGACAAGTGTTTAGTAATATAAAATGTTATGCAAGTTAATGATGACCATATGATATGCTATGCCATGTTATTACCATGTTAAAACTGTTAATTATCACCTGAAATATGATATATGACATTATATTGTGACATTGACATTGTTTATATTGTTTATGCATATGATCACACTGCAAGTTCCCTATTAGAATAGAATCCCTATGGGTTGAAATGATACATACCCGAACGGACTTTAGAATAGGAACAAATTGTTATGGGCTGAAATCATAGGCCTGAGCGATTTTTATTGTATTTTATTTGACTTGGGATTGCGGGTTTGAAATGATAAAACCCGGTTTTCTTTGTAAATTACGGATTGAAATGATATATATCCGTATCACTTGACCTAGGTTAGAAAATTATATACAGACCCCGTGGTATATTTTTTAAATGATTTTTTTTTAAATAGGTATTTTCAAAAGTATGAAATTTTGATTTAAAAATATATATATTATGGTTTTAAGAAAGTTAAATATTAAATCTTGAAATTGTGAATTTAAGTGAATTCAAGTATGTAAATTTGGAGTAAATGTGACGTTTGACTTTAAATTTTATTTTAAGATGTAAATAAATAATGGAAATTAAATTTAAAGTTTTTAAATGATATTTGAAGTAAAATTTTAAGTTTATTAAATTTATAAATTAATAAACAGTGAATTTTGACTTAATAAATGAATGGAGTTTGCAAAATTGAATATTTGATCTTAAAATTTTATTGTGTTAAATCATATGTTAAAATGATTTTAAATGTGAAATTTTGAAGTCTAGAAATATGATTTTTAAGTTATAATAAAAATTTGGAGTTTTATTATTATTTTTGAAAAGCTAAAATGAAATCTGGAATTTTATAGCATTTTCAAAATGTTGTAGTCTTTTGACAGCAATTTTAAATGCTATTGTTTTGAATCTAACAATGTTTGAAATAACTAAATATCTATTATGACATTTTATAAATGTCGTTATTCTTGAACTAAACCCTTTTTGGAAGCTATAAGCTACGATAGCACTTTATAAATGTTGTCGTTGCTATAATTTGACAATGTTTTGAAATGTTATAGATTTTAACACTGTTTGGGCTATATTTTAAAGTGTTAAATAATTTAACTTTTGAAATGGATTATCTGTGAAATTTTAGAAATTTCGAATATTTAAATTTGAATTGTTAAGGAATTTAAATTGAATTTGAATTTAAATAAAGTTTACTTGGTTAAGTGTTAAACGGAATGAAATGTAATATAATAAATGAATTTTTGAATGGAATTTTGGAATGTATTTTTGGTAATGATGTTTGAACTAATAAATGAATGACATATTTGATTTTTAAATGATATTTAACTTTGAATATTTGGATTTGAATTTAAATAATGATTTGATTATGAAGTTTTGAAAGGATGTAATATTTTAATGATTTTGAAATGGTTTGGAAATGATTTGATCTTTATTTTAATAAAGAATGTGAATGTTGAATGATATTTGATTTTTCTTTATTTGATAAAGGAATATTTGAAGTTTATATTTGCATGAAAAGATATTTGGTTTAATTGTAATTTAAGTTTATTTTAACAATATTGGATTTATAAAATGAATATTTCAAAACTACATAATAATGAAATTAGATTTGAGATATGAATATATGGAATTATAAAGTTTAGTTTTGAAATGTGGGATATTAAAGTTTGGAAACATATTAAAATTGGACAGCTTATTTTGTAGATCAAATCTATATTTGAAATTTATAAGATTTGAAATGTTTTGTTAGAAAACTGAATTGAATTGAAATTGATGGTTTGATTTGAATTAAATTGGAAATTTGAAATTTTGAATTAAATTGGAAATAAATTTGTAAAATGTAAAGAATTCAATGAATGTTTCATGATTTCAAATGTATGATTTCAGAATGTTATGGTTTTCAAAGTGTAATGATTTCAAGTATTTTGGTTTCGAAAGAGTTATAACTTTGAAAGTATTATGATTTTTGGAAGTGAATATAGGTTTGAGATGGAAATGATAAAGTATAAACTATTTTGATTTGAATATAGTTTTGAAATAAAAATGATTTTGGTTTCGAAGTATAAACTATTTTGATTGAATAAATAGTTTTGAAATAAAAATGGTTTTGTTTTCGAAGTATAAACTATTTTGAAAGAAATATAGTTTGAAACGAAATGATTTGATCTTTTTGAAGTATAACCTATGTTGAAATGACCACGGCGTTATAATAACGTTTGGTTGTTAAAGAGACCAGGATCGGAAGTTGTCATACTCTCTGCCAACTCCGAAAACCACTTTAACAACCGTGTACGCGGTGGAGATTCCAGAATGAAGTAGGATGGTGGAGACGTTCTTGAGGTATATTACGTGGACCCAACTCCCGTGAGTTGGCATAAGGTTGCTAAAACAGGAGCGATCTCGGGCCAAGTGAGGTCATTCCTCCGATCGGACACATTCCTTCGATACTATACTCTTACTGGTGATTGATTAGATGGCCATCCTCCGATTTTGATTGGGAGTGTGTTCCGAGGTTGGCGTATGTGGCTGCTGCGTTACCACCAGCCCGTGTGCGTAATTGGTATATCTACCCTGGCATTGCCTTGTGTGCCGTGTCACCTACCATACCGAGCCTTTACTACGAGTTTGTTTTTCTCCCGTAGCCCGTGTGGTATCCTCTGACAGTCACCCGGAGTGGAGATGGCATGATATTGGATGGACTACTAGGACTATTATGTGTGAAGGGTGATATGGGTAGCCCGGAACGCTATTTAAAAGTATGTTTATTTTACTGTAGACATTATTATAATAGCGCAATATTACTACATAGTAAATAGTTTAACGGATCCTTAAAGGATGGGCGATCCCAAGCATCCTTTAAGTTACTGATGCATTTTTGTTACTGTTCACTTGAGTTGATTTACAGTTCATAAGTATTTATGTCCTAACTCGAGTGTTTTGTGTTTTGCTTTACGCTCGAGTCAGATTGAGTGAGTTAGCATTCAAGATTCACCTTTGGAGCTGGAGCTTTCCTTGAAGATCTAGCCATCTATTTTGCTTTTTGTATCCAGTGATTTCAGTGATGTATTCTGATTTATACCTGATGTATCTTGTTACTCTTCTGTTGTATCTTGTTTAACTCTGAGGTATCTTATTTTTATATAGTAGCTTCATGAACTACTATCTCTTTTATTTCCGCTGCATTATTATTTACTCTGTGTCTGTGATCTGTGACTGTGTATTTACTGTTTATTCTGAGATTTGCCAAATTTTATTTACAACGCGGTATTTTGAGCAATTCAAGTCCGACATGTGCGGATGCGAATGGTTGAAAATATCGGGTTGTCACATATGATTTGATATATATAAAAATATATATATATATATATAAGTATATATTTTTATTTCAAACAATTTGAAAGAACCGGGCATTTAAATTTCTAAGTTCTGTTAAATAATTTTCAAAGTATTTGAATGAAATGTGAATAACCAGAATTTATAAAATAAGAGGATTAAGATATCTAAGCTATTGTTTGGGAAAACTTTAAAGTTGAAAGGTAAAGAGGATTTAAATAAATAAAATTTGTGAACATTCTAATTATTTAAAATGAAATTCTATAAATTTGTATAATACCAAATTTGCATTCTAATAACATATAATATGACTTACCAAATATTAAGAAGTTGAAATGATGTTTTGGATATGTAATGAGATATTGTATAAATAAACAGAACCTGAAAGTAATTGAAATATACAAGTAAGGAAAACTCAAAAAGGAATTAAAATGTATATAAATGAAAATTTTGGTTGTGATAAAAATGTTATATACTTAAATATAGCATGAAATGATGAATGGATAAATGGAACAAGTAAGTGAACTTAAGAAAGAAGATAAACAAATCGTATTATATCTTTGTAAATGGGTTATAGGAAATAAATATAAATTGCAAAGGGATATTGAATTTGTAACCTTTAAGATAACTGCAAACTAAGAAAGGGCATACATAAGAAGTTAGACTTTTATGGAATGACCATAAACTAAAGTGATGATTAATAAAATGTTCCACAAATAAATTTGTATTAACTGAAATTATGAAAATGCAATAAATGTAAACAAAGGAATTTCTTATAGCTAAGAATCAATTGGGAAAAGAAATTGGGTTTAATTAAATTATATAGAATGTTTAAAATGAACTTGAGTAAGCAAATTCTTTGATATGATGTTTAAGAAAAGATAATGTTAAAGAATATGCTATGTAAAGAAATGAATATACTAACTGAATAATGGATTGTGGGTAATTAAGTGGAAAAAAAATATAGAAGTCAATAAAATAATTTAGTATAGATAAATTGGATAGAAATCCATTGGAAGGTAATACGTGAGATTGTACGTATATTATTTTATTCGCATAACGATTTGATCCAAATTCGAGCACAAAATTTCGAGATGATTTATATCGATCCAAGTGAGGATTTTCCACTCGATTCTCGACAGCGAACCCTGGATATGGATTTTTGGTTTGATTCTGGAATTCTCTATCATAGTATATGGCTATGCAAGGAGAGTAACAGTTTCCAATCAAGGAACCAAATCCGAGTCCGCACTAGAGAGTCGTGTGAACGATACTAGTTTGGAAGTGAAATTGTATGATCGAATAAGCGATTAGATTGATATTGCTCACGGATGATATATGTACGGCTTACGGACTTAATTAAAGTTAATATTGGAAATTTAAGATGCCAAATATAAAATGATTCTTTTAAAATTATATAACAGGAAATATATATAAAAGAGATAAACCAAATTGAATGTAAAATTTATAATTTGGTTATGTTGGGTATGATTTTGGTTGTTATATGATTGTTAGTTGATTTTATATAATTCATTAAGTGTTAATGAAATTGAAAGCTATAAATCATTGAAATCAAATTGGAAGTTAAATGAATTTAAATATAATTTAATTTGATTCAAATTGGAAGTGAACTAATGTAAATATAAATTAATGAATGTTAACTAATTGAATTAAGAATGAAAGTTAGTAAAATCCAACGTTAATGAATCAACTGTGATTAAAAATTGAAAAACCAAGTCAACAAATATTAATGAGAAGTGAATTTATATTGATTGGTTATGGATTCGTTGGATGATAGTTGGATGATAATTGATTTGTTGGATGCATTTGTTGTTTGTTGCATTTGCTATGTTGGCACATGTAGTAGTTATGTCGTTATATGATGTATACTGATATTATTTTCATATATGCATGTTCTCATGGTTTGTTGAGTGTTTAGTAGGTGCGGATTGCGCTTGCTTCGCATTTGGAGCTCGCTTTCGCTCTATATTAGCCGTATATGCTCGTTAATAATATATAAGGTACATATCTCAGATTACATACCGTACTTTTACACTTTTTTCCCTGTGGGATGCCTCATCACTTGATGAGATGTATATTTGTGATATATATACTGGCATTTTTTTCCGATCGAGCCGCGCAAAGGAGACTCTGCCGAAATTTTCCGTAAATCCGGGTGTTAGAAAAATTTCAAGTTTTTATTTTTATTTTTTATATATAACTTGTTTGATAACTAACTTTTAAAGTTAGAAAGCCGTTCGGAGTTACTTAGTGAAATCATAGTTATGACTTTATAAATGGAATTTCATTGTTTTATAAGTTGGTAACTTTGAATAAAATATATCTAATGTTGAATTCTATACTTAGTTCCTTTTCCCTTCTTTTTCCTTTTCGAGGACGAAAAGTTTTGAGTGGGGGAGAGTGTAACGACCCGTAAATTTTCGATAATTAAAATAGCTAATTTGATAAGATTTCGTGATTTAAGGTTAGAAAAAAAATGGTAATTTATGTATGGTAATAATAACTAGAATGAAATGCAACAAATTTTATCTAAGTTAATTATTTATGAATTGAATGGAATCCCAAATCAATTATCATAATATGTAGCCAAAGGTAATTGAATGAATTTGTATTGTATAGGTAATTGTGACACTTGTTTGTAAATAATAAACTTATAAGTAATTAAAAGTTAACGGTGATGATTATTTCAGTTACCTATTCATTTAGTTAGTCGAATTGAATTTGTGAACCAATTGCAATTGAAATGAAAGTTTATATATTAGTTGAGTGCATTATCTCTAACTGTAGTTAAATAATAATGTGGAATTCATTTGATGCAATATAGTAAATCAACTGATAATGAAATTTTTATATAAGAATCCAATATTGAAATCCGTCAATTATTGAACAATTAAATTGTTTAAATTTAATATTTGGAATTTATTGAATAATTGAATAACGGGAGTTGAATAACTGTTTTAATGAAAATGGTTGTTCTATAATTTGAATTTGTTAAATTTTATAAGTTCGTTTGAATATTTCAAAAGATAGTGTTTTAAGAATAATCAAATTTGTTTAAATTTAATATTACAAATGTTTGAATAATTAAATTCCGAATTTGATATGATTAATTTGATAGTGAAATTTAATATATGAAAATAGAGTGAATAATTGAAATTTGATTTAATATGATTCAAATTGGTTTCCAAAGTGAATGTAAGTTATATTGCGATTATAATAAAGTTAATAAGATTTTAAAATTGGAATTTATTGGATAATTGAATAATAGGTTTAATATGATTAAAAATGATTTGTAAAATTTTATTTTATCATATCAGAGTTAGAATGACGTTGTAGAACTTTTAAAATCGAATTAAAAGTAAATTTGTGAAAACTGAATATTTTAATATTTAATTGACGAGTTAAAATAGCCATTTTTCAAACAGTCTCGGATTTCGACGAAACCAGTTTCATCGGATCCATAACGTGATATTATTGGAAGATTTCAAATTTCGTGTCAATCGGATTTACCGTTTGTCCGGGGCAAGCCAAAACGCATAGAAATTCGTTTAATCGGTTTAATTTAAATTTGATCGTTTATTTCTGTAACTCGCACAGATGATCGAATTAGCTTCCGAAACCTGTTCCATTGTGTCTGGAACGCGGGTAAACCCTAGAAACGCCGGTCACCGCGCGTAAATCGGAGTTCAAAAATTTGGAGTGAATAGTGTTTCGTAAATTTTCTATATAAGCACCTTTAACATTCACTTTTGAAAACAAACTCAAGCCCTAGGTTTCAGGGGCCGGCCGCCTCTTATACATTCAATGGCCAGAAAACATCGTCGTTCCTCCTCCATTATCTTCAAATCCCTCATTCAATTCAAGAAGTGTTCAACTACATTAACGTAGAGCACGAGGAGAGCTAGCTATCCAACGGTCAAGATCGCGAATGGTGTTACGAATCGACGACAATCCTCACTTGAACGGATGAAGTTGTGCACGCTTTTTGAGAGAGAAGGGGGGGCCGAGTTCACTCTAGTTGCGGCCGAAGGTAGAGGAAGGTGAGGGGCTTCGTTTGGCATTTCCTGATCGAACTCCGGGGCAACGAGGTGGTCGCGAGATTTAGGGTTAGGCGGCGGCTATGGGTTGGTGCGTGCATGCAAAACCTGAGGAGAAGAAGAAAGGAAGGGGGCGGCTTGGATATAGGGCTTTGAGATGGACGGTCTAGATATGGTTTGGGTTAGAAAAGATAATATAAATTGTAAATTTATTATATTATAATTCGAATAAACTTTAAACTGTCATAACTTTTTCGTACGAGGTCCGTTTTGGACGAAACAAGTTGCATTGGAATCGTATTGACGAGCACTACGCAATGGAACTGGATTGGAATCGTTTGGAGCTAGTGAAAATTTCGGGTAAAATTAAACGTCCGTTTAATTTTATTCGAAATAAAACACTGGAACTACATTGAAATCAAGGTGAGTGTTTTATAACGCTCACAACGTACTGAATATCTTTATGCTAGTTAAATTTGACATTATAACGTGTTACGAATTTTATTTTTCGTTGTTTGATAAAATTTAATTGTCATATAGATTGTCATTTGAATTAACCGTTGGAAATTTAATTGATAGTTAAATTGAAATTGAAATTGAATTGCGATTAAATTACCTGACATTGATAACTATGAAATTGCCATGAATTGTATTGTCTATTGGATGATGTATTTCGATGGATGCTATTGGTTGATATTTAAATGTTTGGATGTTTATTTGCTTATATATATCCTGTTATGCATACATATGAAACTATGATTCGATTTAAGTGATATATATTCATCCCTGACATTTAATTGAAATAAATAATTACTTGGCCATAAGATAGAAAATTATATACGGACACCGAATTGGCTAAATTTATAATTTTTAAAATCATCGATATTTAAATGTTTTGATTTAAAAGTTATATAGAAATCAATTTATAGAAATCGAATTTATCAAAAATTGAGTTTGGAATGTTGAAATAAATTTTGGTTAAAAGAAATTGTTAAATAATTAAAGTGGAGACTTTGGAATCTAAAAATCGGGACATGATTGAATTTCGAAAATTGATTTATTTAAAGATTTAACCTTAATTCGAGTTTTGAATATTACTAAGTAAAAGCGATATAAAATGATATTTTGAAATTGAGCTTGAAATTGAATCATATTTGTAATTGGGATTTAAATTTGAATATTGAAGGATAATTTTGTTAAGTGTAAAAAATTGATATTTTAAAAAATCAAGCTAAAAATCGATATAAATTGAAATTGAATAAATTGAAGGTGAATGTAATATTGAATTAATTTGAAGTCAAAGTTGACATTGATTTGAATTGAAATCGAAATTGAATCGGTAGAATGGAAATTGAAATTGATTTGAATTGGGAAGTTATAATTGAAATGGTTTGGTTTTGAAGCTGTTTTACTTTGTTTTCCAAATTACTCAGTTATATAAACCACTTTTGAATACTTAAACTATTTTAATCTACTTAACCCAATTTAAATTATTTTAAACTAATTTATCTATTTGAAATCCATTTAAAGATTTTAAGTATTTTTAACTACTTTAATTATTTAAACAACTTTTAAACTACTTAAAAATATTTTCTAAAATTCCAAGCTAGTTAATAAGGTGAAATGTTATGTTTAAATCTTGAATTTAAATACGAATTGGGTTAAATGAAGTTGCAACCTAAATTGAAATTCGAAATGATTTTGAAATCGAAATGAGATATTGATGCGAAAAATGATTTTTAAAACGGAATCTTACACTTGAATAGATACGATGATATTTGAAATGGATTTGATTTTTGAAGCGAATATGATATTTTGATATCAATTATGAATCGATTTGAAATGTAAAAGAGCCAACGGTGTAATAATAAGTAGTTATTAAAGAGACCGGGATCGGATATGGACATACTCTCTGTCGATACCGAACACCACTTTAATAACTATTATACGCGGAGTGTTGATCCAGAATGAAATGGATGGTTTGGTGAACGCGTTGACTGAAGAAAGAGAACGATATTGGATGACCCCTGACATGACTAAAACAGGAGCCGCGCCGGGCCATTGAGGTTCGCCATCTCTAGCGGACACACTTCTTCGATACCATATCTATTACATTTGTGATTCGATTTGGGTGCACCCCTTGATTTGGGAGTGTTGTTTCGCGGTGTTGGGGTAGGTGCTAGCTATGCTCAACATCAGTCCGGATCACGCAACTACTAGTATCCTAGTTGGTATCGCCTCATGTACCTTGTCATACTGATTATCCTATTCACGACCACTACCTTTTGTTTTGTGTTATACCTATGGGGTACCCTCTGATAACCACCAGTTTACGGTGGGGCTTACGGTGCTATATAGACTATGACATTATAAAAATGTGTTAAGGGGGATTATGGTAACGCCTTAACGCTATTTTGATACTTTATATTACTGATAGGCATTATCTACTTAGCGTACATTACTACATAGTAGATAGTTCAACGGATCCTTAAGAGATGGAAAATCCCGTAACATCTCTTGAGTTATTGCACGCACGTTGACACTGGATATGAGATGTCAAACCCCGTAAACATCGTTGAAGCTGTTACACTCATATTTATTTACGATTGATTTAACTTTCATAAGGATATTTATCCTGACTCGAGTGTTTTGTTTTTCATTACGCTCGGGTCAGTCCTGAGTTTTTCAGATTTTTTGAAGATCTATTCTGGAGGATGAAGACGAATATTTGGTATACTATTACTATTATTACCCTTGCATCATGCTATCTGTTGCATTATTTTATTTGTTCTGTTGTATATGTATAACTCTGATAAATGTTGTATAAATAATTGTCAAAGTATAGTAAACAGCTTCATGAACTGTTTATTTGACTATTATATTTTATCATTCCGCTGCGAGATTCTATGTTGTTTCATTTCCTTTATTTCTCTTTCTTTTCTTTTCTTAATTACCCCAATAACCATCTGCCCTTTTGAATGGTTTGGAACCGGCATATGTATTTGATCGTCGGTTTAAACTGTCCAAAAAGGCGGGTCGTTACAAAAGTGTTAACTGATTTTTTAACCCATCAAAATTCAATAAGAATTAGAACAATCAAACTATGCCGGAATAACTCAAGAATCAACCAAAGGACCAGAAAAACAAGAAGAGATAGACCTAAGAGGAAAGATGCCAAAATAAGCTAAGGTGAAGGATCGCAAGTGATCCATAAGGCTTTCTCATAGACCCTCCAGACCTCTTGCATCTTGATTCATTACCATTTCTATACATGCTTGCCAAGTTTCATAGCATGCCAAACAATCTAGCTCGAGAAGTGAAGACTCATCTGATTCAAGCTGCTTGGCCAAAATTAAAAAAAATTAAAATGGACCTATAGAACCCATATGAGGTCGGATTGACTTGAAATATTGGGCAAAAATTTAGAAAACATAACAGAAAGCTCACAGAAAAATAAAGTCTTTTACAATTGATTTGATGGATCACTAGCGATCCATCTAGATAGATCGATAGCGACCCATCTAGATTAGGTCCTCCACCTAAAATATTTATGGTGGGTTCCTAACACCCTTTAGAAGGTTCCTACAAATTTTCATTCAATTTCGTTAAGATTTAAGCAAGTTATGAATAATTCTTCTGGAACAGATAACCCATGAAGACAGATACCAAATTAACTTCAAATGACTCGATATTTAGACAAGAAACATAGATAGAAGATAGGAAGACAACCAAACAAGATCATTCAAAAATATTTTGATTTGATTGGTGCTAGCAATCCATCTCCAATGGATAGCTAGCGATCCATCCCCTATGGATAGCTAGCGAGCCATCAAGATAGGTCAGATCGCCCTCAAACTTTCATAGCTCCTTTATAGCACTGAGTAAAGGTTTCTGGTAGAAAAATATGCTAAGTTGATGGATAGCTAGCGATCCATCCCCTATGGATAGCTAGCGATCCACAGAAATGACTTGGATTGATATGAGATTTCAGGTTATTACTTGGCATAACAACAAGACTCTTCTGCACATGGACATCTGACCCAGTACACACTAGACTTCCCTACAAATACTCACCTATCTGCAACTAGAGATGGATCTTTTCAGGTGATAGCTTTCATTATATTACTATAATTCCTTTACATCTTCAACTTTCTTCTCCCCCACAACATCCATCAAGGAGGTTACTGTGATTCTCTAGTCAACCCATGTACTTATGACTTATTCTAACTCATTGTAGCTTAGATCTAAGGACCAACCAGTTGACATCCAGATAGATTCAACTAGTATAATCACAATAAAGATTGATTAGAGTGGACCTAGGCCAGAGTCAGCCGAACTACTGTAAAAAATTTGTGTCTCTTTTCTTACTTCACCTTTTTATTTGTTGTTTATCCTAGATTTGTTCTACTGATTATCTGCATTGGTGCTTTCACACTTGATCTAGTGTGTTGATCCATTTTTTTAGGTAAACATTTTGGTGCTTTCACTGAGAACCTTGAAAGAGATCTAAAGAACTGAAGTTTGAATTTAAGATTTAGAGAGATGAGTAGGCCTAATACTATATGTTGAGCTGTAGCAAGTCAACCGAAGCCTAAGGGAAGCCAAGAGGTATCCTCAATGTTTGCGCCAAAATTGGCTACAAACCCCAAATACCGTGAAAGCACCAGTGTATGAATACAACTCAGCAATATTCAAACACAAATCACAGATCTCAGCAAATAACCTAAAAACGTTTGGTGATGAAATGGGCAAACACCTCCAAGTCGTATGAGTTAGTTGATTTTATGTTGTTTTTAGTGATTTGGGTGATTTACACAAATGTATGGAAAGCATGGACTAAACTGTAAAAGACACACAGATTTATAGTGGTTCGGCCAAAACGTGCCTACGTCCACTTTATATGTTATTCTCCTTTTTTTTCAGATTACAAGCACAAAGCTTTGTATACAAGTATATGAAAGTTGTTTGAAAGTTCCTTCCGTGCTTGAGCTCTCAAACTTGTCTGCCATTGTTGTACCCCTGCCCCTCTATTTATAGAGTGAGGCTGGGGGTAGGGGTCCTGGACGTATATAGCTGCTGGTGGGCCTGGGCTGATGCAATCTGGCCTGGCAAAGTTGGTTCGGCAATGCTTTGGTCCGGCGTTGCCTTGGTTCGGCAGTGGATGTAGAATGAGTTGGTTCGGTAGGCGTGGGAAGAGTGTTGGTTCGGTGGGATTTGGTCTGGTAGGAGCATGGAGATGGAGCTGGACCGGTAGTGGCATGGTTCGGTGGAGAGTGGTTCGGCTAGGAGTTGGTTCGGCAGGCATGGGAGGTGGGTTGGTTCGGTAGGAACATGGAGAGGGCGTTGGTTCGGTGGTGGCCTCCTTCATCTTGGTTCGGCGGTAGCACCGGTCTAGTGAAAACATGCCCAACACCGATTGATACGAATATGTTGCTAACCTTCACCATCCCATTGGTACGAAGTGCATCAATACGAACTCCTAAGTGCCTAATCGATTCGAACCATCCTTGCCAATTTGTTAATATTCCAGTTTTGACCAAAAATGGGATAACACTTTGCCCCCCAAAACATGCCTTGTGATAGGAAGGCGTGTTTTGTAATGCCATGAGCTGGATGTTCATATCCTGTTGATGTCCTGCAAAGGAATTTACAGTTTTATGTGACCTCAAATGTCGATCGCTCGGGATCGAAATATTTGAGATGAAGTGCGACCGTTCACGGTCAAGCGCCTAACTTCAAATGACGATCGTTCGGGATCGAGCCATTTGAGGCGAAGTGCGACCGCGCGCGGTCAAGTGGCGGACCTCAAATGACGACCGTTCGTGATCGAGCCATTTGAGGTAAGGTGAGTTGTGCCGTTCGGGGCGAGTTGTGCCGTTCGAGGCGAGTTGTGACCGTTCGAGGTCGGGTTGTGCCGTTCGAGGCGAGCTGTGACCGTTCGAGGTCGGGTTGTGCCGTTCGAGGCGAGTTGTGACCGTTCGAGGTCGGGTGCCGTTCGAGGCGAGTTGTGACCGTTCGAGGTCGGGTGCCGTTCGAGGCGAGTTGTGACTGTTCGAGGTAGGGTGCCATTCGAGGCGAATTGTGACCGTTCGAGGTCGGGTGCCGTTCGAGGCGAATTGTGTGTGCCCGGGGGGGGGGACTTAATATTATCAGTGCCGGAGTTATTGTTTAGGGGAGTTTTCGAATCAAAGACTTCGGCAGTTCGCTGCCATGCAAGAGGTGCTCGTGGACCGTTCGTGATCCAACGGGCATACAAGTAAATTTTTCTATAGAATTGTAAATGTTAAAGCAATAATCATATGAACCTTACAGCAGACATGTCCAAACAGGAAGAATTTAAATGTTCAAATCAAAATCAAAGCAAAAAGCAGAATGAAGATGTCAAAGCGTAAACTCTTACTATAACGCGGCTGGTAGTCATTCAGAGCATGTCTATGGATCGTGCGCGATCGCTCACATGTGTAAATGATTTAACCGTGTTAGCGAGAGGTTTACAACTTGTTCATCGTTATTTTAATCAAGCAATCAATGGATAATCAAACGGTGCCCCGATCCAGGGTAACCTCTAGCTGATGTAGACGGTGGTCGCTCTGGCTCCACTGCTGGAGTTCGCCTCCTCACATACTGAAGGAGCATACCGTTCCTGATATTCCCTTCCACCTCGTCCTTCAAATGCCTACAATCATTAGTGTTATGACCGTTTAATTCATGGAATACACAAAACTTATCTGATTTTCTTTCGTCAGAGGTTGGATCCCTTCGTATTGGTTTACGATACGGAACCTGCTCCTTGGTATCCTGATAAATTCGTTCCAGACTCTCATTCAGCTCAGTGTGAGTGATGAATCGCGGCTCCCTCCGTTGCCACTTTGACCTGTCCCCGTCATTCTCAGCCTTTCATTTACCTCTGCTAGTTTCCGCGCCTTTCTCAGGGGGATTTCCTCCTTTGATCGCATAAATATCAATTCCTTCTCCTTCTTCTCTTTCGGCATTCGCATCCTCCAATCGTAGAAACTTTTCCGCCTCATGATAGAATTCTCCTAGATCCACGGGTGGATCCTTAGTTAATGAATTTTTGAACTCTGTTCCGTCAGCTATCTCGGACACAGCCGCTATCATAACCATGGATGGATCTGGTCGATCCACCGAAGCCGCTGCCGCATTGAATCGCGTTAGGTAACTCCTCAAAGTCTCTCCGGTTTTCTGCTTTAGGGTTGCCAAAGTCGTCACATTCTTGGGTCTTGTAATGTGGACCCTGAATTGCCTCATAAATCTCTCAATTAAATCATTCCACGTTCCGATGGATCCATTCTCCAATTGTCTAAACCACAATGCTGCAATATCCGCCAAGTACAATGGAAAGCACCGAGCCATAACATCCTCTGATGCCCCCAGCACTTCCATATGCCTCATATACTTCGTTAGATGAACCGTGGGGTCCGTTCTCCCGTCATACATGTCCAGCGATGGTAACTTGAAATTTGGTGGGTTCCTAGCTTGTCTGATTGCTGGAGTAAAAGGACTACTATTAACATCCTCCAAATCTTTGTTTATCAAACTGCCTCTCATAGCTTTTCTAACCATCTCCGCCAACCTGTCATTGTCTCCGAGATGCAATCTTTGTTCATTACTTTCGACCTGCCCCCCGAGTCCACGAGAGAATTCTGGGATCTGCCCCCTTGACTGAGCGTTCACTCCTCTGCTGCTCCCAGGTTGTGTAGATGCACCTCTTTCTCTCTCCGAAATTGGATCTATGTTCTCCATGGATGTGCCTCCAAATCCAGGTGCTACGCCGGATGGTCCTGCTCCGTTCCGGACTCCATCTGCTTCCCTATTCTGTGCTCCAAGTTGCCCAATCTGCTGAAACAAACTCTAAATCAACTCCTCTTGTCTTTTCATCATTGTCTCCATCTCATCCCTGGTGATGAAGACTGAAGTTTGGTTCTCTCCTGAGGAAGCCCCTTGACTCCCTTCGTGCTGACTTCTGTCTGGTCTCTGTCTTCTACTTGTTTTCCTTCCAAGAGCCATAATCTCGGATAGACTTCTGGTTCTTAAAGAGAGTCTCTCAACAAATCTTTGCGAGGCAATGATTAAAGCGCTTCTGAGTTCAGTTCTCAGTGAAAGCACCAAAGTGTTTGCGCCAAAATTGGCCACAAACCCCAAATACCGTGAAAGCACCAGTGTATGAATACAACTCAGCAATATTCAAACACAAATTACAGATCTCAGCAAATAACCCAAAAATGTTTGGTGATGAAATGGGACAAACACCTCCAAGTCGTATGAGTTAGTTGATTTTATGTTGTTTTTAGTGATTTGGGTGATTTACACAAATGTATGAAAAGCAGGGACTAAACTGTAAAAGACACACAGATTTATAGTGGTTCGGCCAGAACGTGCCTACGTCCACTTTATATGTTATTCTCCTTTTTTTTCAGATTACAAGCACAAAGCTTTGTATACAAGTATATGAAAGTTGTTTGAAAGTTCCTTCCGTGCTTGAGCTCTCAAACTTGTCTGCCATTGTTGTACCCCTGCCCCTCTATTTATAGAGTGAGGCTGGGGGTAGTGGTCCTAGACGTATATAGCTGCTGGTGGGCCTGGGCTGATGCAATCTGGCCTAGCAAAGTTGGTTCGGCAATGCTTTGGTCCGGCGTTGCCTTGGTTCGGCAGTGGATGGAGAATGAGTTGGTTCGATAGGCGTGGGAAGAGTGTTGGTTCGGTGGGATTTGGTCCGGTAGGAGCATGGAGATGGAGCTGGACCGGTAGTGGCATGGTTCGGTGGAGAGTGGTTCGGCTAGGAGTTGGTTCGGCAGGCATGGGAGGTGGGTTGGTTCGGTAGGAACATGGAGAGGGCGTTGGTTCGGTGGTGGCCTCCTTCATCTTGATTCGGCGGTAGCACCGGTCTAGTGAAAACACGCCCAACACCGATTGATATGAATATGTTGCTAACCTTCACCATCCCATTGGTACGAAGTGCATCAATACGAACTCCTAAGTGCCTGATCGATTCGAACCATCCTTGCCAATTTGTTAATATTCCAGTTTTGACCAAAAATGGGATAACACTCAATTTCTCATCAACCGAGCTATGTCATTAGAGAAGAAATGAAAATAATGATTAAGGAGATGCAAGATGGGATTTTTCTAGGCATCAAGCGATGGCTAGGTCTTCAGGGAATTGGAATCAAACTCTAGAGAACAATATAGGAGCAGCCAGAGTTGGATTGGAACAAGATGGAATCTTTCCCCCATACCTAGAGCAACCAATACTTGGGGGGCAACACTAGAATTAACAATAGGACCCAATGTAGGACCATCTGGAGTTAGAGCAAAACAAAATGAAATTGTAACAGCCTGAAATTTTCCAACCTGAAAATTCTAGATAGTTAGGGAAAAGAAGAAAGAGATAGAAGGAAAATAAGAACAGAAACACCAACATATCACATTCACAGCGGATAGAATATAATAACAAAATATTAACAGTTATAAAAAAGAAAACTGTACTTGTCAAATTCACTTTAATACATCAGAGTTACAACATATATACAAACACTGGACAGATACAATCAACATGTCTCAGATAAATACAATAATATAATACAGCGGAAACACTCCATACATTCCTGCCATCCAGCTCATCTCCTAAGCCCCAGAACATCCTTACCTGAAAATCTGTAATACTCGGTCTGACCCGAGCATTACATCAAAGTAACACCCGGGTCAGGCTGGAAACCAGCGTGAGTAAACTCGTCTAACATGAAATTCCAATGCAAAGAACTTATTTAAAACCCGAGGTAACTCGCTTCAATTTACATATTCACAATTTGTTATAGACATCACTTATTTCACACATCAATTTCTAAGTAAAAAAGCTTAGATTAAATGGTCCAATTCACTTAAATCATTCCATTCCAGCCTTTTGATTTCACATATCAATCTATAAAGAACGAAGTGGTTTCAGGTATTTACTAATACCCAACTTCAGTTTCTTCGAATCTCATGTCATCCTAACCCAAATTATTCAAATGAAACGCAATTCAAACTATAAATACAGGATGTCACCTTTATACATCAATTAACGTCAATAAATAACCACATTACCACTGTTCAATCCAAACATACCATATCACAAAACATTTCATATCAGAGATATAAATCAATTCAAGGCATTAAATCATCATTTAATCATTCATAAGCAAGATGGATCATTTCTAAAAATTAATTATCAATATTAAATTCCATTTGAAACTCTTAAATAAAATAATTTAATCAATTTAAATTAAATTAGTTACTTAATAATTAATCACCTAATCCTGCTTTATCCAATCATTAATTAATTATAAACAAATTAATTGACCATCACTTAAATTAATCATTCTTAATTTATCATCCTTGATTAATCATCCTTAATTTTCTTTATCAATCAATTAATTAATTTCTAATCATAGATTAATTATCCTTAATTAATAAACCTTAAGTATTAATTAATCTCCTTCAATACAAAGTAATTAATCCTTAATTACTTTTAAAGTCAATTAATTAACCTTTAATTAACTAATTAATTATCCATTAACTATTTATTAATAACTTTAATTATTAATCAATATTTCTTAATTACAAATTAATTAATCCATAATTATTCTTATAATTAATTAATCATTAATCAACTAATTAATTATTTTTTTACTATTAATTAATAAACTTAATTATTCATTTACAACCTTAATTACAAATTAATTAATCCTTAATCACTAATTGATTAAACAGTTAATCAACCCTTAATTACCTTTGATTAATCTTGAATTACCTTTGATTAATCCTTAATTACCTTTAACATTTTAACATTATAATTAACTAAACTTAATTAAACCATTTAATTAAGTTTTGAAATAAAATAACTATTTAACTTGATAATTTTAAAATTAACAAATATTAACTTTCTTAATTATTATTAAGTAGAGGTTTTAAAACTAATTACAGTTTGTATTTTAAACTTACATTTTAAATTAATGTTTAAAATCACTTTAAATTTCATTTAACAAAATTTAATTTAAACAACCTTTAAAACTTCATAACCAATTGTTTAAGAAATAATTATTATATATGAAGTAAGTTTATATAAAAGCTTAATCTAAATTTAACTTTAAATTTCAAAAAACATTGGATTTTAAATCATTTAAAAAAAAAACTATTTAAAGCAGTTGCTTCGGGTTTTACACGAAGGCCACTCGGACCTATACCCGAGTTTCCCTACATTCTTCCCTTTTCCAAAAACTTTGAATTTTTATTTAAGTTTTTTTTTAGCTTACAGTCTACAATCAAAATCACTCGAGTTTATACTCGAGCCACAACCCCCAAAGCATGACCTCTCCTTCGAGTTCGCATCACTACCCCACCCAAATACCAGATCATCAACGTGCACCTGCACAGTTGCCAACGACGACGGTGAATATCACCTAACCTCCAACACAACGACCATCATCCCAACATTCATTCTCGATCATCTAAACTCAAGCACGAGCCTCAAATCAAAATCGAGCAGGAGGGTAGAAATTGGAACACACAACATCATCAGAAAATACCTCGATCACCTCCCTCTGACCACCAGAATCGTTGCCATTTCGGCCTCTCAATCATCTCCCATTCCCGATGCTATCCCCTTGGTCTGGTGCAGCTCGATCCACCATAGAAGACGCATTGCCCCAACTTACAGTCTCGACTAAAACTAGGTTTAGAAACTAAACCACTTTGTCGACGATGCCACGGTGATCTCTACGACCTCCAGCCATTTTTCCTAACCTCACCGTACATCCCTCTACTTCCAGACGAAGTCCCGTCCACCCAGCAACAGTAGATCATCAAGAATTGCCTCAGAACCCATTTCCAGAAAAACTTAAACTGCTCATTCAATTCGATGTTAAAATGAATTATTTTCATTTTAAAATTCATGATTTACTAAGTCAATTCAAAATATGTACTTGAATCAACTTAATTCAACACTTGATTTTTATCATGCATTTCTATTTCTATCCGAACTATCTTAATTTCAGAAATATTCTAACTTATTTTGCTAAAAATAAAGTTTAAACTTTAAATTAGGATTGAACAAACATAATCCTAGGTTCAGATAGTGTCTTAATGAAAAGATATTGAATTTTGTTTGAATTCAAACCTGGAACTCATACAAACAGAGGACACTGACATACACAGATCAACATGAACAACCATACAATACACTTGTATTTTCAACATGCAAACATCACTTATCTCAAA
Source organism: Allium cepa (assembly GCA_030765085.1). Taxonomy (NCBI): domain Eukaryota; kingdom Viridiplantae; phylum Streptophyta; class Magnoliopsida; order Asparagales; family Amaryllidaceae; genus Allium; species Allium cepa. The sequence continues at coordinate 360,471,463 of CM060934.1, forward strand.
CATTTTCACCAGTAATAGACTAAAAATTAACTTACCTTTAAATTTTAAAAGTTTACACACCTAACAGTTTGAAGAGATGTTAAAACTGCAGAGTTTTGAAAAATAATGCTTTGCAATTGGAAGACTTTGAACTGTAGTGATTTTTAAAAGTGAATTTGCTGAGTTGCTTTAAGCTTTGAATTTTGATTCGTTCTTGCTAACCGAGTGGATCTGAGGTTGCAGATTTCCAGGTCTGAGATTAACTTGGCTAGAAGGTTTGATCTTCTTTTGAATTTTGAATTTGCAAGAAGATGACTTGAATCGTGATTTAGTTTTTATCGAATTTGTTTACAGGTTTTGGTAATGGTTTTTTTTTGTTTTTAGAAAATAAGAGGAAAAAAAGAATGAAGATGAAGAAGTAAAGTTATATAGATATAATATTTTTTATTAAAATTGAAGAAGATAAAATAAAAATGTGACACTTGTCACTAAACTCATTTAATTTATTAGCACATGTATTTAGGAGTGATCATAAGTTAACACATGTAGTTTTCATGCAAAAATATATTTTTAAAAGCTTTTAAAATTAATTTTCCAATTTATAAATACATATTTGATTTATATAAATAAATCTCTTTAAAAATAAGTTTATATAAAACAATTTTATATTCTAAATAAAATCATAAAAATACACTTTAAAACCAAAGTATGATTTAAGATATAAATAACTATCCTTTGAATTTCAATTTAAATATTCAATTTCAAATTAAATTTCAAATTCACTTTAAAAAAAATCAGTTTGATATATACATATAATTTTAACAAATCAAATTTCCATTTTTATACAATAATTCTATTTAAAATCAAAACTTTTGGAATTTAAGTATTAATATTAAGAATTCAAATTACCCAAATTCAAATTCAAATTCAATCTAAAATCAACACAAAACAAATACAAATTCAATTTGAAATAATAATTCTATTTAATTTTTTTTATATCTATATATAAACAATCATTATTATTTGTTTTGAAATAAGTAACAATTTTACTAATTTTAAATAATTCATATAAAAGATTATCATATTTGAATTTGCTTGAAATTTTCTGGAATATCACATGTTTTAAAATTTATTTACATATCCAGAAACCTTTTATTATCAAAATTCTTATCTACTTAATCTATAAACTAGATAATTATTCAAGTACCAAATGTTCAAAAATCCAGGTTATCACATTCCTCCCCCCTTAGAATCTTTTCGTCCTCGAAAAGGAACGGAGCCAGAATTTATTAAAATGCTTAACATTAGTTAAATCACTTCTGATTATTTTTAAAATACTTTAAAATCTATATAATATTTCCAAAATAGTTTTTGTAGATATATCATTTTATAACTCGATGTTTTAACAAGTCCGTCCTCGTTCTCATAGAAATTCGGTCATACGTTGATCAGGCATAAGACTGAAAATCTATAAGTACTTGGTAAACCCGTTTTCAACACCCAGTGAAACTACTTGGAAAATAATTTTATTGAAACTATAGAAAACATTTTGAAAATAGAGGAAATATCTTTGGTGAGAATGCTTTAGAAATCATCACCCCCATCCATGGTCGCAGTTACATCTTGGGTTACGTCGCCATCGCAGCAAAAGTCCATGTGTCTGTAGGCATTCCACGCCCTTCGATTACGCCATGGAACTCACAACAGATCGCAGTTACATTGAAGGATTACATTGCCATCACAGCAAAAGTCCATGTAACTGTAGGCATCAGCGCCCTCGATTTGCGCTGCCAAAAATGAAACTTCTCCACTCCCACATAGGTCACAGTCTACCAATGTAAAATCAAACGTAGACTGTTGGCTCTCAACAGCACACACGACTTCCGCTACGTCACCATAGGTCGCAGTCTACCGATATAGAATCAAACGCAGACTGTTGGCTCTCAGCGGTACACACGACTTTCGCTATGGTCTGCAGTAGATCGCAGTGACATCAAGTTACACTGTCATCACAGCATAACCCAAATGCCTCTGTAGGCATCAGCGCCCTCGATTTTCGCTACACACTACACAAAATCCTCAGGAACTAGTTTTGTCTGGACTCCTGTAACAACCCGCATATTTGTTGATTTTATATTTAAATATTTTATTTAAATATTTTATTGATACTCGAAATTTAGTCCGAAAAGCTACTTTTTGCATACGGTCGAATTAGGACTCGGGACCACTCCCATTGAGTTTAAAATGCCGTTTGCGACCTTTTTGAATATAAGCTTCGATATGTTTGGAGAAAGTTGATTTTTGCTACTTTTTCACTTTGGGTTTGGGTTTGGGCTCAACCCTATGTTTAACTTATACTCAAATCTGAGCCACTCCTCCCCGTTCACCCTCACTTTCTCCTCTTTTCAGTTTTAAAACATCAATGGTGGGAGAGATGGGAAATTAAAACTCCAAAACCCTTGTTTCCTTTTGCAAATCAAGCTCTATCTCCAAACTAATAGAAGAACCCATTGGTAAGCTTCTCTTCTTCTTCTCCAACTCATTCTCTTATCAATTTCAGAAATTCCTAAACCTAATTTAGGAAATGTTTCTCTTGTTAGCTTAGAATCAAGCTTCTTGAGTTGGATTTTAAGAGTGGTTGATTCTCTTTTGTTTTAAAGCTTCTACTTCATTGATTTGGGTTCAAAGGTGAGATTTTTATCTCACATCTATGCTTATATTTATCTTTGAATGTTAGGTATGAATTCCTAACACTTATTCGTGTGCATTTACTTTTGGTTTGGATTGATTTGGAGAATATTCCAATTTCTGGTGTTTTGAGTTCAATTCGTTAAAAATCCTAACTTTGATGTTTGAACATGTTTTTGGTGATGCATCGAGGAGCATATAGGGCCGGGTAGTCGATTGGTTCAAAGGGAAGGGACTGGCAACAGGTCCGGTCGACGGAGCCCTGCTGCCGGCCGACCGACCTGCTGCCAAGTGCATAAGCACTTCTCTATTTAAGGTTCGGTCGACCGAGTACAGGGTTCGGCCGACCGACCTGCTTCCCAAGGAATTTTGAGAACAGGGTCCGGTCGACCGAGCTCTGTAGCCGGCCGGCCGACCTGGTGCATTTTTGCCTATTTTACCTAGTTGTCTGAATTTCCAACTTTAATCGATTCGTGTTATTTCCTTTGTGTTGTTATCATTTGTTATGACTTTGACGACTCATTTTTAGGGATTTTTGAATATCCATTTTGATGGATTCTTTAGTTGGATTTTTATTCACATCTTCGTATGTGAATTTTAGTGATTGTTGTTCCTACAATCTTCTTTGTGATTTGTCACTTTAAAAATATAAAGGTTTCTATACTAGTAGTAAATATCAAAACTCTTTCTTCAAATGATTTCAACTCTATTTTAGTACAAAGGTCGTTTCTTGAACCGTTTTCCAATCTATTAGTATATACAAACCTTTACCTCATTTGCACGAGAAATCTAATTAAACGACTTAGTAAAACGAGTGGTATGAAACGCTTGCGCTTACTTCGTTGGTTAATTCTTGGACTTGTTCGATTGAATCTCTTGTGACAATTTTATAGTGGAGATCTACAGTTTGTTCGTAAATATTTGAGTTAAGCAAGTGGTTATGGGACATGAAGCTAAACTCATATATTTACTAGCTTAGTGTAATTGACACTTCTCGTTGATCATGACGATCATCTTTGTGATTTAGACTAGCAATGTGCGATGTCTCTTTGTCTGCGAGGGAGACTAAACCCCGTTTTGTGGAGTTTCGACTCAAATTGGTGGGGTAGCAAACCATGGTCTTCGGGCCGTTTGTGGAGCTTCGGCTCAATTTGTGATGGTTAGCAACCATGGAATTAGCGTTCCGTTTGTGATACACGTGTTGGTGAGCTTTATGCTCCCGTTTGTGATAGGCCTTCCCCCTTTTTGTGATTTCTAGGTTTCTTGAGATGATTTCTAGAATTTGTGTTTCACCAATTTTCGTGATTTCTATTGATAAGTTTTATCAATATTTGTGCATTGGTGAATTTGTGTGTCATGGACTTTTGTGATTGACATTGATACAATTGTCAATATTTGTGGTTTGATGAACGAAATAAGGAGTATGACATTTCTTTGATTCTTGTGTAGATTTTGTGATATTGATTAATCTCTTGTTGATTTTCAATTACTTATATATATCACAGCTGGGCATTGTGATTATTATGTGTTTAGTCATATCTTTTACTTTATATCGTTTCATCTGATATTTATAGCTAGACTGATCCGTTTATTATTTTCTTATTAAATAATAATCGGGTCAGACCGAGATGTTACAGGTGCTTCTGCTTGACTTCTCATCCAGGATCATTACTCTGACTTTTGGCAAACTACTTAGATTAGTAGTTTATTTTGTTGTTTACACTTGAGATATAGACTCATAGTTGTATTCTTTTGTATAGCACGTGTTGCTATTCTTTTGTATTATTGTGGATCTTCTTGACCACTACTCTGATATACACTTTCATGTGTTAGTGTTAAATTCATATCTATTTCCGCCTTTGTGATATGAATTATCTGTGACTGATTTGTGTTATGTTTATTTCTATATTTGTTTCCGAAGATTATTATAGCCACTGTGTAGTAGCTTTGTGTTTGTATCGGTATGTCGGATTTCCCTCTTGAAATAAAATGCATGTTATACTATCTGACATATCGGTGCTCGCGCAAAGCAATTACACGGATGGTCGCTCCTCAACAGCCTTATTCTCCGTGCTAGTTGACAGCATTACAACATAGTGTTCTTGGCTAGCGTGGGTATAGAGGTGGGGCGTCATAGCTTGGTATCAGAGCGAAACTTCGGAACAATATGGAATAATATAACAAGGATCATCGTCCTAAGTCCATCTTAGGAGCCGTGCTTTAGGATTTAATTCGAGTTTTCGTACCGATTCATCCTATTTACCATATGATTCCTTGTTTATCTATCAAGATTGCTTGATATTCAATTTGGTGAATAACCTTTTTCTTCTTCTTCTTTCTTTCTAAAGGGGGGAGAAATGTCTAGACCAGGCCGCCCCAGAACCGTACCGTCTAGCACTCCACCCCAAGATGGAGTTTTTATGACTGCTCAACAGCTTCTTGATTTAGCGAGAAATGCTCAAGCAGCTGGAGCTAACCCGGAACCTACTCACCCAAAGTCGGGATTTACATGCTTGTGCAGCGATTATACTAATTTGGGTGGGGAGCCATTCAAAGGTTCCAAAACTATTATTGAAGTACAGGCTTGGCTAAGGTCATGCGATCGAATCTTTTCTCGCATGAAACTTATTGACCTTCACCGAGTTCAGGTGGCCTCTAGTATGCTCCGAGAAAGAGCATTGGACTGTACGAGCTTCTTATTTCTGAGATTAATGAAGCGGATCGCACCTGGGAGCAATTCCGGGAACGCTTCGAGTTGAAATTCGTGCCAGAAGCTGAGAAGGTGACTTTGGCTCGCCGTTTTTTATACCTTATTCAAGGTGAATCTTCCGTGGCAGATTATGTCGCGTCTTTTGAATCTCTCTCCAAATATGGGGTTGAATACATCAACACCCCATCGAAGAAAAATCAGAGGTTCGTCTATGGCTTAAACAAAAATCTCAAGAAGCCATTACTTCTAAAGTTAGAAGTTTCTTTCGACCAACTCATTGATATCGCTCTTCATTTTGAAGAGGCGGATAGGGAGAATGATGTTGAAGTGGTGGGTTCCAAACCAAACTTCAACAACAACAAGAAAAGGCCCAGTAAATTCAAAGGTCCTTATCCCAATAAGAAAGGGAAACAAGCGACCTCCGTGGCAAAGACTTCTTCCTTTGGTCGTGGGGAGTGCTATAATTGTGGTTCGAAGGACCATTATGCGAACAAGTGTCCCAAGTCTATCTCTTGTCGCTACTGCAAAGGTCCTGGTCATGTTATATCTTCATGCCCCAAGCTTCAGGGCAAGAAGGAGGGAAAGCTTAATGTTGCTCAAGCCTCTGGCAACACATCTCGTGGCCAAGGTATTTCTCATTCCATTCTGGATGGAATTATTTTATTTCATGATCATCCTATTCGAGTTCTTTTTGATACGGGTGCGTCCCATTCTTTTATATCAAAAGAACTTGTTGATACTTTTTCTTTGGATGTTTTGTGTTTAATGACTTCTTTGAGAATTGCGAATCCGGTTGGTGGATCCGCAACAATCAGTTTATTGTGTAAAGATGTCGAGATTATTTTGTGTGATTTTTCTTTCCTAGCCGATTTGCATGTCATGCGTTATTTAGGCTTTGGAATGATTTTGGGAATGGATTGGCTTAACCGTTATGAAGCTCATATCCTATGTCCTGAGCGGACTACTCATCTTCGACATCCTCAATCTGTTAATCAAGTTTCTGTTATTCTTAAAGATTCGGATTCTGCTTTGGTTGCATCTTTATATTCTTTAAACCCTCGTGATGACGATGATGATGATGAGGGTGATATTATTTCTCTTATTCACGTCGTTCGTGAATTTTCTGACATATTTGAGCCCGTTTTAGGATTACCACCTAAGCGAGCAATTGAGTTCAGAATTAATCTCATTCCTGGAGCTCAACCTATCACTCGTCCTCCTTATCGTACGTCCAAAAAAGAAAACGAGGAGATGCGTAAACAATTATCCGAATTGGGGACGAAGCAATTTATTCGCTCTAGTTCCTCGCCTTGGGGAGCTTCGGCTATTTTTGTGAAGAAATTCGATGGTACACTTAGGCTTTGCGTTGACTACCGCAAGCTTAATGATCTTACTATCAAAAATAAATATCCTTTACCTCGGATTGATGACCTATTTGATCAACTTAGTGGTGCTAGAGTCTTTTCACAATTAGACTTAGCTACTGGATTTCATCAGCTTCGTATTGCAGAGGATAGCATTCCTTTGACATCGTTCCGTACTCGTTATGGATCTTATGAATGGCTTGTTATGCCATTTGGTCTAACGAATGCTCCGGCTTATTTCGTTGACCTTATGAATAGAGTTTTCAAAGACTTCCTCGACCGGTTTGTTCTCATCTTTATTGATGATATTCTTGTGTATTCAAAAACCGAGGAGGAGCATGAAAAACATCTTCGGATTGTGTTGGAAACTCTTAGGAGTAATCAATTAAAAGCAAAATATTCTAAATGCCATTTTTGGCAACCTCGTGTGAAGTTTCTCGGTCATATTATTTCCGAATCCGGAATTTCCGTGGATCCTTCAACGATTGAAGCGATTCAAGATTGGAAGAGACTGGAGAGTGTGACAGAGATTCGTAGCTTTCTCGAATTGGCGGGCTATTATCGCCGTTTTATCAAAGACTTTTCTAAGATTGTCGTGCCTCTCACTAGCTTAACGAAGAAAGGTGTTAAATACATTTGGTCGGACAAATGTGAAACTTCTTTTCAGAAATTAAAAGAACTCCTTTCTGATGCTCCTATACTTGTTATTCCCGAGGGGAATCAGGATTTCGTTGTTTATACCGCTGCTAGTTGCATTGGTTTGGGTGCCGTTCTTATGCAAAGAGAACGTGTTATTGCTTATGCTTCTAGGCAATTGAAGCCTGCTGAGACTAGATATGCCACTCATGATTTAGAGCTCGCGACTATTATTTTTGCTCTTCAGATTTGGCGTCATTATCTTTTAGGAGAGAAAATTTTTCTTTATACCGATCATAAATCCTTGATGTATTTATTCTCTCAAAAGGAACTTAATTTGCGTCAACAGCGTTGGCTCGAATTTCTTGCACCATATGATCTTGATATTCTTTATACTCTCTGAAAGGGTAATCGTGTCGCCGATGCTCTTAGCCGTAAACAAGAAGCTGTTTTTTCCATGATGATATCCGAATGGAACGATCTCGAGATCTTATCCACTTGTGAGATTCGAGACCGCGTATCCGATTTATGCTCATCATTTGTTTTATGTAGCCTCGAGGCTCATCCTTCTCTTTTAGACCGCATTCTTGAAGCTCAAAGGCTAGATCCTGAATTGGCTCTTCTTGGCCAAAATATTAAGGATAAAATTGATATTGAAGGTTTGAAAAATTTTGATATTGATTCTCGTGGCGGCATTCGAAAATTTGGTAGACTTGTCGTGCCAAATATTGGTGATCTTCGTAAAGATATTTTAGAAGATTCTCATCATTCTAAATTTACCATTCATCCTGGTAGTAGTAAAATGTACGCGGATATGAAGCGACTTTATTATTGGGAGGGAATGAAACTTGACATCGCTAACTTCGTTAAGCGTTGCATGACTTGCCAGCTCATTAAGGCCGAGCATCAAAGGCCCGGTGGGTTATTGCAACCTTTAGAAATTCCAATTTGGAAGTGGGATCAAATTTCCATGGATTTTATAGATGGCCTTCCCCGTTCTCGTTCGGGTCATGATAGCTTACGGGTGATTGTTGATAGACTTACTAAATCTGCCCATTTTATTCCCGTTCGGTCTAACCGAACCGTACCTCTTTTGGCCAAACTTTTTATTAAATAAATTGTTAAATTGCATGGAGTTCCTACTTCTATAGTTAGTGATCGTGATCCATTGTTTACTAGTGGATTTTGGAAGAGTCTTCAAAAAGCTTTGGGAACGAAGCTTAATTTTAGCACCGCTTATCACCCCCAGTCCGATGGACAAACCGAGCGTGTGAAACAAACTCTTGAAGATCTTCTTCGTGCATGTGTTCTTGATTTTGGTGGAAGTTGGGAAGATCATATTTCACTTGTTGAATTTTCCTATAATAATAGCTTCCAATCTAGTATTGGTATGGCACCTTTCGAGGAACTCTATGGAAGGCCATGCCGATCCCCTTCTTGTTGGCTTGAGGCCGGTGAGAAGCTGGTTTTAGGTCCAGATTTTATTCGTGATTCCACAGAAAAGATTGATCTTATTCGTCATAGGATGAAAGAAGCCCAGAGTAGGCAAAAATCCTATGCCGATAACCGAAGAAGGAAATTAGAATTTTCTGTTGGAGATCTTATTTTTATTCGTGTTTCACCTATGAAAGGTGTTGTACGTTTCAGTCAATCGGGAAAATTAGCGCCTCGATATATTGGGCCATTTCCTATCACTGAACGTATTGGTTCCATGGCTTATCGCCTTTTATTACCGGCTCAATTTTCTGCTATCCATGACGTATTTCACGTTTCTCAACTTCGGAAGTGTCTTCGAGATTCCGATTCTATTCTTGAGCTCGGTGTTGTGGAAGAGATTGAAGTTTCACCGAATTTAACTTATGAGCAGCATCCTGTTCGTATTATTGCTTCGGAAGTCAAACGTCTTCGAAATAAAGATGTTCCGCTTGTGAAAGTTTAATGGTCTTCAAATCCTAAGGATTGTTCTTGGGAGTCTAGAGAGTTCATCGAGCGATTACATCTGGACTTACTTTCCCGTGCTCTTTGAGGTGAACTTCTTATTTCAAACTTCTTTTGTGTTGAATATGCTTTTATGGTTGTTACTATATATCTTCTTCTTAAATATTGCGAGGATGCAATTTCTTTAATGAGGGGAGTCTATAACAACCCGCATATTTGTTGATTTTATATTTAAATATTTTATTGATACTCGGAATTTAGTCCGAAAAGCTACTTTTTGCATACGGTCGAATTAGGACTCGGGACCACTCCCATTGAGTTTAAAATGCCGTTTGCGACCTTTTTGAGTATAAGCTTCGATATGTTTGGAGAAAGTTGATTTTTGCTACCTTTTCACTTTGGGTTTGGGTTTGGGTTTGGGCTCAGCCCTATGTTTAACTTATACTCAAATCTGAGCCACTCCTCCCCATTCACCCTCACTTTCTCCTCTTTTCAGTTTTAAAACATCAATGGTGGGAGAGATGGGAAATTAAAACTCCAAAACCCTAGTTTCCTTTTGCAAATCAAGCTCTATCTCCAAACTAATAGAAGAACCCATTGGTAAGCTTCTCTTCTTCTTCTCCAACTCATTCTCTTATCAATTTCAGAAATTCCTAAACCTAATTTAGGAAATGTTTCTCTTGTTAGCTTAGAATCAAGCTTCTTGAGTTGGATTTGAAGAGTGGTTGATTCTCTTTTTCTTTAAAGCTTCTACTTCATTGATTTGGGTTCAAAGGTGAGATTTTTATCTCACATCTATGCTTATATTTATCTTCGAATGTTAGGTATGAATTCCTAACACTTATTCGTGTTAATTTACTTTTGGTTTGGATTGATTTGGAGAATATTCCAATTTTTGGTGTTTTGAATTCAATTCGTTAAAAATCCTAACTTTGATGTTTGAACATGTTTTTAGTGATGCATCGAGGAGCATATAGGGTCGGGTAGTCGATTGGCATAATCCCTTAGCGCCGTTGCTCAAGAGAATGCAATTTGGTCGAGGTTGGACCTCATTTGGATGGGCTGGGAAGGGACTGGCAACAGGTCCGGTCGACCGAGCCATGCTGCCGGCCGACCGACCTGCTGTCAAGTGCATAAGCACTTCTCTGTTTAAGGTTCGGTCGACCGAGTACAGGGTTCAGCCGACCGACCTGCTTCCCGAGGAATTTTGAGAACAGGGTCCGGTCGACCGAGCTTTGTAGCCGGCCGACCGACCTGGTGCATTTTTGCCTCTTTTACCTAGTTGTTTGAATTTCCAACTTTAATCGATTCGTGTTATTTCCTATGTGTTGTTATCATTTGTTATGACTTTGATGACTCCTTTTTAGGGATTTTTGAATATCCATTTTGATGGATTCTTTATCGGTTTCGTTGGATTTTTATTCACATCTTCGTATGTGAATTTTAGTGATTGATTGTTCCTACAATCTTCTTTGTGATTTGTCACTTTAAAAATATAAAGGTTTCTATACTAGTAGTAAATATCAAAACTCTTTCTTCAAATGATTTCAACTCTATTTTAGTACAAAGCTCGTTTCTTGAACCGTTTTCCAATCTATTAGTATATACAAACCTTTAACTCATTTGCACGAGAAATCTAATGTGATATCCCGAAATTTCGAGTAATATCAATTTAATAATCAATATAAAAATATTAAATTGATTTGATATATCTTTGTTAATAAGTTATGAATTGATTTAAAAATTTTCTTTTAAATAAATATTTAACTGATAAATTATCTTTTAAAAGCTAATTAAAACATTTTCTATTTATAAATATATATAGCTGTATATATTGTAAATAGATAATCTTTGTTTTAAATTTAATAAATAAAGACAAGTTTTCTAAATCTAATCTTTTTGGTAATTTGGAATTTGATTAAATATAATATTAAATAAAATAACTATATGGCTTAAATTACTCAAGATAAGTTTAATTTGTTTAAAAGAAATTCTGGTTTAAGTTTAAATTTATTCTAAGGGGTGTTTCGTTCTTTTTATTATATGGTTGATAAATGAGAAGTTTATTAATATAGAGATAAAATCTTTTATAAATTATTTTCATGTAATAATGGGTTATATTTAAACAATACAAAATAAAATATCTTTAGAAATGAGTTATAGTTAGACAATATTAATTTTTGTAATATCTTTACAATGGATTTTTAATAAATAGAATTTGTTATTTTAAACTTATGTCTATACATATACACATGCTTTGGTAAACTACGATTTAAAATATAAAATGAATCTTATAAAAATTTACATAGGTTTGAAGTAATTTTAAATAAATTAAGTATTTAATAATATAAGTTTTAAAAGAAAGTAAAGGAAAGATTTTTAAAATTGTGTTAAGTATAAAATTGTGTTTATACTTGTGTAAAAACTTTATAAACAAATAGCTAATGACTAGGCAAAATATATAAAGTTAACTATAATATGCTTATACAACAAAATGGAGGTATGCTAGACTTTGTATAGTTGTAATTTTAAATAAAGTATGTTGTTAAGCAAGTGGTTATACTAGAGTTAAATATAGGCTAGGCAAAATGAAATGTATTGTAACTTGTAAGTAGCTTTAGCAAATCAAGTGAAACAACAAATGATATTTATAACTTGGAAGGAGAAGTATGCAGGCAAGAAAACTTTATTTCAATGCATACGAATAGAAATAGAGTATGTATGCTTAGCATCTAAGTTAAAATAAAATAAAATAAATAAGTAAACAAGAAGCAATCAATGCAAATATCTTTGGTACAACATTATCTTATCAACCTTTGAAATAGCCAGGCAAGTCAATGTATATGCCTGACAAAAATAAACAAAGGAAAGGAAATATCTTAAATACATAAACCAGATAAGTATGAACATAAAAGACACAAAGCAGACAAGTAAGAGAAATATCAACATACCAAATAGGATAAGTATGAGAACATAAGGTACAATTTCATTTAATACTAGCACACCTTTTTGTCAGCCGAATTATATAAAATAAAATAAAATCAATTCAGCCTCTAAAAACAAAGCTTGCTTGGTAAGATATGAAAGGAATCTCTGATACAAACAGATAATGTTTGTACAAGCTTATGCAAACACTGTAGCTCCTTCATATATACATCTTTTCTTCATATCAGTTTGAGCATCAAACCTGAGTAGATCTGAAATGAGCTCCATCTTAAAAATTAAAACAAAAAGCATCTTACTTTTAAACATAATCTCAACTCAAACAATTCAATGCAAACTGAAGATCAAGATGAGGAAGGTTTCCAGTTGCAAATTTAAAGCCTGATTTTCAAATGAAGGCTCTCTGTCCATTTTCTATTACAGGTGAGTAACTTCTTTTTTTTAAAACTTAAGGTAAAAATTTTGTTTGCTTGCTAGTATGTTAAAGTGATCAAGTATTTACAATGGGATATATGTGAAAATCAGAGGTGAATATTAAATTGTGTGTATGCTGTGTATATGTGTGATCTGTTTATTTCAAGTGAGTAATTTTTTTTTTAAAAATTTAAAATAAGTAAACTTCTTTAAAAGAAAACAGTTTGATTTGGATGCTAGTGATTATATTGATTCGTATGTGAAGTTCTGCAGCCTGATTCATTTGAAATTTGATATATATGTTTATGTTAGCAGTTCTGTACATATATATAAACATGATAGCCTGATACCTGTTGTTCCATGTTTGCTGGCTTTCAAAAATTCAAACATCTAAATCAAATACATATTAGCCCTTATTATTCAAATGAAAATGGTTTGTAGATGTCTGCAGATGATTGTAAAAATAGTTTCAGGGAGTTAAATTCAACAAATTATTATTTTTAGTTGAAATAACAGTAAAATACTTATATATGTTAAAAATCAACAACCTTGATTCTTGTTTTGGATTGCATAAATGAATTAGTGGTTCAAAATCATGATTTTTAATATACATCTCATGATTTATAGTTTGGAAATTCATGTGAAATCTGGGGTTAAACGAATTGGGTGTTTTAGTGGGTTGCCGTTGATCGGCGGGGAGTTTGGAGTCGATATTGTGGTCGAGGCAAGATTTCATGATGTTGATAATGGAAAAAATATAAGTGGAATTTTTAAGTGGATGAATTGCTCGTATTTAATCGAGTTAGGGTTTTATGCTTGCTTATTGTTGGCTTGCTATCGAAGACGATTGCGTCACGTATGATTGACCGAGTTCGATCGTATTTGGGGAAGTTGGCGATCTTGGTCGTGGCATCATGATGGAGTGGTCGGCAAAGATCATCTGCGATGAGATGGCCAGAGGCGATGGGAAATTTGGGTCGAAGTGTTTCTGTAGTTTTCGATCAGGGGTTCGAATTTTGAGGCGCGTCAGGATTTTTGGTACTAGGTTGAGGGACGGCACGTTGGGGTCGCCACCGACTTGGTGATGGCCGGGGAAGGGTTCATCGACGTTGGATTCGCGGTGCAAGGTGCACGCGTGTACGATGTGTATACTGGAGTAAGCAGTTGAGGAAGAAGGTTTTCATCTCAGGGTGTTAAACAAGAAGAAGAAGGGAATGGGTGTTTCGGGTCTGGGTTGCGTGAGTAGGTATTGGACTCGAGTGGGTTATTGGCTCTGTAATTTGCAGTGTAGGTTTTATTTGTATGCAAAGTTTAGGTCAAGTTGAATATAACTTGAGTTTGAACTAATGGAATTTAGCATTAAGTATAAAGAAGTTGTAAAAAGGAAGAAAACAAATTTACAAAGGATAAACTTGTTCTTTGTAAATAAAAGTTATCAACTTTTAAAAAAAAAAAAAAGTGTTAATTGAATTCAATTACAAATTAAAAATGTTTTTAAATGATTTCCTTGAAACAAAGAATAATTGAATTTACTTAAATTGTTAAGAAGTTTGAATTTGAAGGCAATCATCTAAGTAGACTTTGAACTTTAATTTAAAGAAGTGTTTTAAATTTTAATTTAAAAGAAGTGTTCAAATCTCAAGTATTGAATCAAAGCTGAGTTTAAAGGAAAAGTTAAGTTTAAATAAGTTTTAAACTCTAGTTTTATCCGGAGTTTAAGTTTAAATCTGGGTTTTCAAATAAGACTAAGCGTTGTAGATTTGAATTGATTTAACTACTTTTAAAGGGGTTAAGTAGTTAGAATTTTAAAAATAAAGTTTTAAATTTGTAAATAGATTTTTAAATCTAATTAGGGATTAATTAGTCTATTAATTAAGGATTAATTAAGTTACACTTGACACTTAATTAATTAAATAATTAGAGATTAATTAATAAATAATCAAAGATTAATAAATTTGTAATTAATAATGATTAATCTTAATTAATTACTTTAGAAGAATTAATTAAAGAAATTGTTAATAGTAAATAAAGGACATTAACTAGGACTATTTAATAATTAGTTAATGTGATTTATTTTTTTATAATTAATTAGGTTAATTAATTTAAATAATCATTTGATTGTAATAAATATAATTACTTAAACAAAGCAATAAGGAATTAATTATTTATTGTAATTAATTAAGTTTAATATGAATCGTTTAAGTTAATTAATTAAATTTAGTTAATTTAAATAATTATTTGATGATGGGATAAGTGTAATTACTTAGGGAAGTAATTAATGATAATTACTAGATGTAATTACCAAGAATGATTTAATAGTGAAGTAATTTGAGTATAATTACTTTATATAATTAATCAAGGGATTAATTAGAGAAATTAATTAAGGGGTAATTAATTTATTTGATGGAGTAATTAAGGGTAGTTAATTACTGAATGGGGTTAATCAAGGGTGATTAACAAATTTGGTTTAATAGAAGATCAATTACTTAATGTAATTAATAGAGAATGTAATTAGAGATCATTAATTATTATAATTAATGATGTGATTTAGAATAGATTTATTTGGAATAAATTAATAAATGAATTGTTTTATTAATGTAATAATGTAATTAATTTCAGTTAATTAATAAATGAAGAAAGTAAAGATTAATTACTGTAATGGGTTAAGAATAATTATCTTGTAAGATTAATTAAAGCTAATTACCTGAATGTGATTAAAGGTAATTAATCAAGGATGATTAATTAAATTGAAAAATTGGATGATGATTAATTAATTGTTGATAATTGATTAATAATGACATAAGCAAGTTTAATAATGGTGAAGTAATTAATTTAATTTACTTTAAATTAATTAGAGATGCAGGTAATTAATTTAATTCATTTTAAATTAATTATAGCTGATGTGATTGCTTATGTATGGATGGATGATATTGTTTGCCTTGAATGATTTGAGATATGAGATATTTATGCTATGTAATATGGATGCTTGGCTTAAGTATAATAAAATTTAATTATCTGTTTTGATGATAACATGAATTATCTGTTTATGATGATGTGATTATCTATTGTGATATTGTGAATTATCTATATGTGTGTATATTGATGATATTGAATTGAACTGTTAAGACTAAATAGACAACTTGGCCTTAAAAGACACGTTTTGGATTTCGATGAGACCGGGATCGGGTTTCCATATTTGGAATCTGAAAACCACATCGACTCCAATTAAACGTTAGATCGTTAATCCAAGTGGAGCAAGTGAAGACTCGAGGTGTAAGGGCTATACGTCAGTATAACTCTGTGGGTGATTCCGTAATGAGTTTGACGGAATAGTACTTATAGATTCGAGATGGTGAATCAGAGTGCAAGGGTTATCGTCGTTAACTCTGAGGGTGATTCCAAAATGAGTGTAACGAGATAATGCCTTCGGTTTCGTTCGAACCCGGAACGAACTTGTATGGATTGAATGCTTTCAACACATCGTCAGGCAGGCGATGAGCATTCTAAGAGATATGTTCTATAAAGGTAATCGTAACCTCAAGCCTCATCAACCGGGAATGGCTAAAACAGGGGAGATGCAGCAAGGTTAGGTGGGTCATGTCCAAGCAGGACAAGATATTTTCCTGTCTAGATGTCCCTTTTTATTTCGGCTGTGTGGGCGGTTGGTTCGCGACAACTGCCGGGGTTTATCTTGTTCGGGACTGTTCAGTAAGGAATGGTTCCGGCCTTGTGTTGCAGGGGATGAAAGGAGTAATCCTCGGTACGTTGATCTAGGCCACGTACTGTGACGGGCGGTACCCCAGTAGCCCTGCCATTGTATGGAATCCACAATCCAATAAGTGCCAACGGTTTTGATTGTATTACCCACTTTTGTGGCTAGTAGCTGGAATTTAATAGATGTAACAATTTCGGCTATTTTCTATTTACTTGAAAACCCTAGACCTATTATAATATCACAGAATTTCCTATCAAATGTTTTGGTTAGCGTAAGGTAAAAACTTTTCCATGTTTATGTGTGGGGAGTCTTACGTGATACCTTTCTTTCAAAAGATTTTCAAAGTTAAGCAACTTTAACATGTTACTCATACCAGACCCATGTCTGACCCGAAGTTTATTTTTGTTTTCATAAACTCTCGGGTACCCAAATTTTTTACGGGTAGCCAAGGGATTCAGGTTTAGCTTTGACGAACTCTGGAGGAGCAATGGAGCAGGAGGCTTCAGCGTTGTAGATACATATTTATATAGTTCCGCTGTGTTGGTATCTCTGAGTCATATTGTTGAGTTGTATTGTATTGAGTTGTATTAACTAGACAGGTGTTTATAACTGTCTAGTATCTGATGTATTATCTGTATAACTCTGATTGATGTAGTATATTATGTAATACTTATATGATTATTATAATTTATTCGTTCCGCTGTGAGATTCTGATGTTGTTGTTCTTTCTTCTCTATCTTTTCTATTTTCTCACCTCTTTCTTTTCTTATTTACGATACATCTTCCTGGACGTAGGAAGTTAGGTCGTTACATCTAATTAAACGACTTAGTAAAACGAGTGGTATGAAACGCTTGCGTTTACTTCATTGGTTAATTCTTGGACTTGTTCGATTGAATCTCTTGTGACAATTTTACAGTGGAGATCTACAGTTTGTTCGTAAATATTTGAGTTAAGCAAGTGGTTATGGGACATGAAGCTAAACTCATATATTTACTAGCTTAGTGTAATTGACACTTCTCGTTGATCATGACGATCATCTTTGTGATTTAGACTAGCAATGTGCGATGTCTCTTTGTCTGCGAGGGAGACTAAACCCCGTTTTGTGGAGTTTCGACTCAAATTGGTGGGGTAGCAACCCATGGTCTTCGGGCCGTTTGTGGAGCTTCGGCTCAATTTGTGATGGTTAGCAACCATGGAATTAGCGTTCCGTTTGTGATACACGTGTTGGTGAGCTTTATGCTCCCGTTTGTGATAGGCCTTCCCCTTTTTTTGTGATTTCTGGATTTCTTGAGATGATTTCTAGAATTTGTGTTTCACCAATTTTCGTGATTTCTATTGATAAGTTTTATCAATATTTGTGCATTGGTGAATTTGTGTGTTATGGACTTTTGTGATTGACATTGATACAATTGTCAATATTTGTGGTTTGATGAACGAAATAAGGAGTATGACATTTCTTTGATTCTTGTGTAGATTTTGTGATATTGATTAATCTCTTGTTGATTTTCAATTACTTATATATATCACAGCTTGGCATTGTGATTATTATGTGTTTAGTCATATCTTTTACTCTATATCGTTTCATCTGATATTTATAGCTAGACTGATCCGTTTATTGTTTTCTTATTAAATAATACTCGGGTCAGACCGAGATGTTACAGGTGCTTCTGCTTGACTTCTCATCCAAGATCATTACTCTGACTTTTGGCAAACTACTTAGATTAGTAGTTTATTTTGTTGTTTACACTTGAGATATAGACTCATAGTTGTATTCTTTTGTATAGCACGTGCTGCTATTCTTTTGTATTATTATGGATCTTCTTGACCACTACTCTGATATACACTTTCATGTGTTAGTGTTAAATTCATATCTATTTCCGCCTTTGTGATATGAATTATCTGTGACTGATTTGTGTTATATTTATTTCTATATTTGTTTCCGAAGATTATTATAGCCACTGTGTAGTGGCTTTGTGTTTGTATCGGTATGTCGGATTTCCCTCTTGAAATAAAATGCATGTTATACTATCTGACATATCGGTGCTCGCGCAAAGCAATTACACGGATGGTCGCTCCTCAACAGCCTTATTCTCCGTGCTAGTTGACAGCATTACACCGTAGTGTTCTTGGCTAGCGTGGGTATAGAGGTGGGGCATCACAACTCCTCACAGGATCAACTTTAAAACCCCCCCTTAGGGTTCAAGGCAATACCACCATGTGGCACTCCAGAGAAGTTCACTTTAAGGGAGCGCCTTTTTCTCCAGAGCTATTTTCAAAACATTTTATACTATATACATATAGTATTTTTCAAATCATACACCTAGTATGAATCCCATATAAATCTCTTGTCTAAAAATTGATTTTTCCCAAAATCGATAATTCTCAAGCTAGGCTTTTCAAATCAAATATTGATTTTAACCAAAAATCAAAAGTCTTTCTCAATCCAAAGGTTCCAAAAACCTTTTTCCAAAATCCTCATAAGATATTTATATGTATAGATATATATATAATTTTTAAAAACTTTGGATCATTTCAAACTTGTATAAAACTCCTTTTATACTTCAAATATTTTCAAAACCCATTCTTCTGGCTTTAGGTTCAACAAAGGGAGATTTATCTTATATAGCAAAGATATATAACTTTGTTTATTCCAAATCAAATATTCAGTTTGATTTCTCATTTCTTTTCTTCATAAAGTGAACCTTTAATCATAGAAATATCCGATTTCCATTTACTTCACTGTACATTTCACAAAATATACTTTTCATTTCAAAAAATATTTCACAATTATTATCCACAAATTCCCAGTAACAATTTCATTCAAACCCGTACGATGCACACAAATCATCCGTACGCTATATCAATCTGATCGCTCACTCGATCACACAATTTCACTTTCGAACTAGTATCGTCCACCCGACTTCCTTATGCGGACTCAGATCTGGTTTCTTGATCAAAAACCGTCATTCTCCTTGCATAACCATAACTATGATAGAAAATATCCAGAACTAATCAACAACCCATATCCAGGTTCGCCGTCGAAAATCGAGTGAAAAATCCCAACTCAGATTGATATAACTATCTCGAATTTCTGTGCCTGAATCTGGATCAAATCACTATGTGAATAGAATAATATACGTACATCCTACGTATCTATCTTTATTGATTATTATCCAAATCAATTCTCCTTTCTATTAACATTTGTTTCAATCCCATTTGGATTATCACCTCTATTCTTATCCCAATTGGGTATTTAATCATAAACAGTTTGCACTCTGACCAGCTTAAATTTTGAAAATAGCTTGAAGAGTTTAAAAATAGATAAGTAGTTGAAAAATAATTATTAGTTTGTAAAATAGCTGCAAAATAGTTAAGTAATTGTAAAATAGTTGGAAAATAGTCAAACAGTTATAGAAATAATTGCAAAATAGTTGTAAAATAGAAATCAGTTATAAAGTACTTGAAAAAAACAGTAATTAGTTTATAAAACAGTAGAAAAATTGTTAAATAGTTCCAAAAATAATTGTAAACCAAGTATAAGATAGTTTTAGGTTTAAAAAGAAAAATTATATAGTAAATAGTTTGGAAAAATAGATTTATATTAAAACAATTTATTTTGAAAATAGTCCAGAGTCAAACTATTCAATTCCCAATTTCCAATCCCATCAATTCAATTTAAATTTCCACTTCCATTTAAATTGACTCAATTCTAATTTAAATAACTTCAATTTCCATTGAACTTGATTAAACCCATTCAAGTTGAACCTCAATTTATTTCCAAATTCAAAATCAAATTCCATTTTTAAATTTGAACTCGTTTAACTTCAATTTTATTTCAAATTAATTTAATTCAAATTTTCCCATTTGAATTTCAAACTATTCAACTTTAAATTTCACTTCAAATTGATTCAAATCAAATTTCAAATTTCAATTTAATTCCTTACAATTCCATTTTTTGAATTAATTTCAATTTTATTCTCAATAGATAAAGAAAATTTTATATTAGATTGTACTACCATAAAATATTCCATACATTAATTGACTACACACTAGTAGTTCATACATTACATACATTTATCCAAAATAAGAGTCTTATAGAAGTCATAAATCTAGATGCATTTTCTATTACCTAGAGGTTTGGAAAGAACATAGCCCTAATATTCTTACAAGAATCCTTCTATGGACTTCCTTCCAAAGGGCAAAGCCCGAACATACACTTCTCAACAGCATGTCCCCCACTTATAACATTTACCACAAAATGTTTCTACCTTGTCATCAATCTGGATAACCTTCACGCCTCCAACAGTACGTTCCACAGCCTTACTCCTCTTCTGCCTCTTGGAATAATTCCTAGCGATGTGTCCCGTCTTCTTACAATGATAGCAAATAGTCGACTCATTGACCGGTTCAACTGGTTTACGCTTTGCTTTTCTCACTTCAGGGCAATGATTTAGGAAATGTCCCATCTTATGACACTTAAAGCACAAGATCTCAGAGCGAAACCGTTGGAATGTACCCTTCAATTCCTCCCTTTTTTTACTGCACTTGGCTGCGTAATGACCCTTATTGAAACATCTGTAGCAGGTGATATTATCATAAGGCCCTAGTTCAGCCCTTTCCTTAACCTATTTCTCATATTCTTGAATTGCTTCTTCTTGATCCTTACGTGCAACTGCTCTTTGTTCTCCGCGTCTAACCTTCCATTCTTCACTCTTAGTCATCACTCTCAAAGACTGAATTCTAGAGAGACTTCCTAACCTATAAATTAGACTTAATTAGAAGAATTCAACTTTTACTCTTATATATATATATTTGCTTACAAAGTTATACCTTATGTTTTGACACATTTGGTTTTTAATTCCAAACAAAGTTTTCAAACAACTTCTTATTTCAAAATAAGATACTTTCAAAAATATTCTGAATAATATTATTTATCATTCCTTTCAACAGTTTGAAAACAAATTTCAAATGTTTTTAAATATTAGGATTCTAACTTCACAATTTAAAACCCACTTCAATTTACAAGTCACACTTATCTAAAAGTTTACTCCCTTAACACATTTCATTTTGCTTTATCATTATTAGGAAACAACCATCCCAATATTTGATACAATAAACATTTTATTTATTTTGGCTTTAAACCAAATTTAATTCTCCTTATTTGAATGGTTCATTCTATTCAATTCCTATTGGATATATATTTAGCACTTAAATTCTTATTTAATTTCAATATCCGATGACCAATTATTGCTTTGTATATATACTTCTATAAAAATTCTTTACTTTTAAAACCATTATATAAAAATAATAAGTACGCTCTCTTATAGATACACATACACACACACTCAACTCATTTTAGGGTACTGCTTACCCTATCCTTAATGAGTAAACCCAACAGAACCAAGATTCTCGCTTAACCTTCACCTCTGATACCAAATGTAACGGCCTGAAATTTTCGATCCCGAAAATTCCAGATAGTTAGGGAAAAGAAGAAAGGGACAGAAGAAAAAGAAGAACAGAAATACCAACATCTCACATTCGTAGCGGATAAAATATAATAACAAATAATAACAGTTATACAAAGGAAAACTGTACTTGTCAACTTTTACTTTAATACATCAGAGTTACAACATATATACAAACAATGGACAGATACAATCAACACTTCTCAGATAAACACAATAATATAATGCAACGGAAACACTCCATACATTCCTGCCATCCAGCTCGTCTCCTGAGCTCCAGAACGTCCTTACCTGAAAATCTGTAATACTCGGTCTACATTACATCAAAGTAACACCCAGGTCCGGCCGGAAACCGGCGTGAGTAAACTCATCTAACATGAAATTCCAATGCAAAGAACTTATTTAAAACCCGAGGTAACTCGCATCAATTTACAAATTCACAATTTGTTATAGACATCACTTATTTCACACATCAATTTCTAAGTACAAAATCTTAGATTAAATGGTCCAATTCACTTAAATCATTCCATTCCAGCCTATTGATTTCACATATCAATCTATAAAGAATCGAAGTGGTTTCGGGTATTTACTAATACCCGACTCCGGTTTCTTTGAATCTCATGTCATCCTAACCCAAATTATTCATATGAAATGCAACTCAAACTATAAATACAGGATGTCACCTTTATACATCAATTAACGTCAATAAATAACCACATTACCACTGTTCAATCCAAACATACCATATCACAAAACATTTCATATCAGAGATATAAATCAATTCAAGGCATTAAATCATCATTTAATCATTCATAAGCAAGATGGATCATTTCTAAAAATTAATTATCAATATTAAATTCCATTTGAAACTCTTAAATAAAATAATTTAATCAATTTAAATTAAATTAGTTACTTAATAATTAATCACCTAATCCTGCTTTATCCAATCATTAATTAATTATAAACAAATTAATTAACCATCACTTAAATTAATCATCCTTAATTTATCATCCTTGATTAATCATCCTTTATTTTCTTTATCAATCAATTAATTAAGCTCTAATCATAGATTAATTATCCTTAATTAATAAATCTTAATTATTAATTAATCTCCTTCAATAAAAAGTAATTAACCCCTAATTACTTTTAAAATCAATCAATTAACCTTTAATTAACTAATTAATTATCCATTAACTATTGATTAATAACTTTAATTATTAATCAATATTTCTTAATTACAAATTAATTAATCCATAATTAATCTTATAATTAATTAATCATTAATTAACTAATTAATTATTTTTTTACTATTAATTAATCAACTTAATTATTAATTTACAACCTTAATTACAAATTAATTAATCCTTAATCACTAGTTGATTAAATAGTTAATCAACCCTTAATTACCTTTGATTAATCTTTAATTACCTTTGATTAATCCTTAATTACCTTTAACATTTTAACATTATAATTAACTAAACTTAATTAAATCATTTAATTAAGATTTGAAATAAAATAACCATTTAACTTGATAATTTTAAAATTAACAAATCTTAACTTCCTTAAATAACTTAAATATTACCAGGTAGAGGTTTTAAAACTAATTATAATTTTTATTTTGAACTTACTTTTATAAAATCTTAAACTTACATTTTAAATTAATGTTTAAAATCACTTTAAATTTCATTTATCAAAAAGTTAAACAACCTTTAAAACTTCATAACCAATTGTTTAAGAAATAATTATTATATATAAAGTAAGTTTATATAAAAGCTTAATCTAAATTTAACTTTAACTTTCAAAAACAATTGGATTTTAAATCATTTAAAAAAAAACTGTTTAAAACAGTTGCTTCGGGTTTTACCCGAAGGCCACTCGGACCTATACCCGAGTTTCCCCACGTTCTTCCCTTTTCCAAAAACTTCAAATTTTTATTTAAGTTTTTTTTTATAAAAAAACTTACAGTCTACACTCAAAATCACTCAAGTTTATACTCGAGCCACAACCCCCAAAGCACGACCTCTCCTTTTAGTTCGCATCACTGCCCCACCCAGATACCAGATCACCAACGTGCATCTGCATAGTTGCCAGCGACGACGGTGACTATCACCGTAACCTCCAACACAACGACCATCATCCCAACATCCATTCTCGATCATCCAAACCCAAGCACGAGCCTCAAATCAAAATCGAGGAGGGTAGAAACTGGAACACACAACATCACAAGAAAATATCTCGATCACCTCCCTCTGACCACCAGAATCATTGCCATTCCGGCCTCGCAATCATCTCCCATTCCCCAAGCTATCCCCTTGGCCTGGTGAAGCTCGATCCACCATAGAAGATGCACTGCCCCAACTTACAGTCTCGACTAAAACTAGGTTTAGAAACTAAACCACTTCGCCGACGACGCCACGGCGATCTCTACGACCCCCAGCCATTTTTCCTAACCTCATCATACATCCCTCTACTTCCAGACGAAGTCCCGTCCACCCAGCAGTAGTAGATCATCAGGAATTGCCTCAGAACCCATTTCCAGACAAACTTAAATTGCTCATTCGATTCGATGTTGAAATTAATGATTTTTATTTTAAAATTCATGATTTCCTAAGTCAATTCAAAATATGTACTTGAATCGAATTAATTCAACACTTGATTTTTATCACGCATTTCTATTTCCATTTGAACTATCTTAATTTCAGAAATACACTAACTTATTTGGCTAAAAATAAATTTTAAACTTTAATTTAGGATTGAACAAACATATTTTATTTAAATCCTAATTTCAGATAGTATCTTAATGAAAAGATATTGAATTTTGTTTGAATTTCAAACCTGGAACTCATAGAAACAGAGGACACTAACATGCACAGATCAACATGAACAACCATACAATACACTTGTATTTTCAACATGAAAACATCACTAATCTCAGACATTTTCATCAGCAATAGACTAAAAATTAACTTAGCCTTTAAATTTTAAAAAGTTCACTCACCTGAAAGTTTGAAGAGATGCTAAAACTGGAGAGTTTTGAAAAAAATGCTTTGCAATTGGAAGACTTTGAACTGTAGTGATTTTTAAAACTGAATTTGCTGAGTTGCTTTAAGCTTTGAATTTTGATTCTTTCTTGTTAACCGAGTGGATTTGAGGTTGCAGATTTCCAGGTCTGAGATTAACTTGGCTAGAAGATTTGATCTTCTTTTGAATTTTGAATTTGCAAGAAGATGAGTTGAATCTAGATTTAGTTTTTGCTGAATTTGTTTATAGGTTTTGGTAATGGTTCATTTCTTTTGTTTTTAGAAAATGAGAGGAAAAAATGAATGAAGATGAAGAAGTGAAGTTATATAGATTTAATTTTTTATTAAAATTGAAGAAAATAAAATAAAAATATGACACTTGTCACTAAACTCATTTAGTTTATTAACACATGTATTTAGGAGTGATCATAAGTTAACACATGTAGTTTTCATGTAAAAATATATTTTTAAAAGCTTTTAAAATTAATTTTCCAATTTATAAATACATATTTGATTTATATAAATAAATCTCTTTAAAAATAAATTAATATAAAACAATTTTATATTCTAAATAAAATCATAAAAATACACTTTAAAACCAAAGTATGATTTAAGATATAAATAAGCATCCTTTGAATTTCAATTTAAATATTCAATTTCAAATTCAATTAAAAAAATCAATTTGATATATATATATATATATATATATATATATATATATATAATTTTAACAAATCAAATTTCTATTTGTATGTAATAATTCTATTTAAAATCAAAACTTTTGGAATTTAAGTATTAATATTGAGAATTCAAATTACCCAAATTCAAATTCAAATTCAAATTCAATTTAAAATCAACACAAAAACAAATACAAATTCAGTTTGAAATAATAATTCTATTTAAATCTATTTATATCTATATATAAACAATCATTATTATTTGTTTGAAATAAGTAACAATTTTACTAATTTTAAATAATTTATAGAAAAGATTATCACATTTGAATTTGCTTGAAATTTTCTGGAATATCACAGATATCCTTTGTTTTCAAATTTATTTACATATCCAGATACCTTTTTTATCAAAATTCTTATCTGTTTAATCTATAAACCCGATAATTATTCAACTATCAAATGTTCAAAAATCTGGGTTATTACAAAAATAATGCCCACATGACTTGGGTGCACGATAGATTTGGATCTAGGATAAGCTTTAACGCCTGGAATGGGTGATGTTGGAGCTAGAATAGAAAATCAAAGTACGAATACATGACCACATGAGCCGAAACCAGAATCCCATAGTTGGAACAGGGTGTAGGTTCGTCCCTTACTCTCTACCTTCTGCCCTCAATAATCTCAGGCTGCTTACACATATGCACGATTCCGAATGACCCCTTGACACGCTCTGAGTCGGATGCTCGAGATGACTATTAGGAATAATAATTACCTCGGTACGCTTACACATGTCCGAGACCCAGATCGGTCTCTAGGCACATTCTGAGTTGGATCTCCGGGGTGAACATTTATGATTTCTACTTGTTGATTCTTACTTATTTGATTTCTGCTTATTTGTTTTGATTTGAATATTTGAATATTGAAAAATCCACATTGATTGTGATGACTGATATTGATCTCCTTAGAGCACTACCGTGGGACCAGAGTGCAAGGTGCATGTCCCCTTGCAGGAGAGAAAGTGGATGGACTTGTACGATATTGATCGCCATAAAGTCCCGATCGGAGAGATGGGACCGGGGTGCAAGAAGTAAGTCCCCACCCCGGTGAGTAAGTGGATGACCTTATTTAATACCCCTTAACTTAATAAACAAACGATCCAAAGAGATCGTCCCCTTAACTTAAATATTAACGATCTGGAGAGATCGCGGATTAAACTTAAACAATCAGGAGAAATCGAGCCTTAAAACAAATTTGATTTAATAAAAGGATTTGAATGCATTATAAATAGAATAAAACAGATAAATCCTAGATGGACATAGGATGATCTCGATATATGATGTGTTTTTGATATATGATGTGATTTTTGATATATGATATGATAACTCTAAATGAGAAGCAAAATGATAATGATGTAAATCTTAAATAAACATGGAACAATTAAAGATATGTAATATAAATGGAGATATGTGATGTAATCAAAAATATGCGATGTAACTGGAAGCATGTGATTTAATTAGAGATATGTGATGTAATAACTCCGAATGAAATCGGAATGATTGTGATGTATAGATTACACTTGGGTAAAGTCTAGAGTCTTAGTATTTAACTAGTTTGGAACGACTTGTGATTGGCAAGGGAATTCGAAGGAATTGGACGATTCACCAAGGTTAAAGCAGCTGATAAGCTCAACTATCGAAGACTAAAGACAAGAACTTTTTCTTAAACAAAGCATGCATTTCATACAAAAGGCATATTTTGGGAGGCAAGTGTTAATTGTTTTTTTAACCGATCAAAATTCAATAAGAATCAGAACATTCAAACTATGCCAGAATAACTCAAGAATCAACCAAAAATACCAGAAAAAGAAGAAGAGAAGGTTAAGAGGAAAGATGCCAAAATAAGCCAAGGTGATTGATCGCTAGCGATCCATAAGGCTTGCTTATGGACACTACAAATCATGATTCATTACAATTTCTATGCACGCTTGCCAAGTTTCATAGCATGCTAAACATTCTAGCTCGAGAAGTGACGGCTCATCTAATTTAAGCTATTTGGCCAAAATAACTAACTTAAAATGGACTTACAGACTCATATGAAGTCGGATTGACTTGAAATTTTGGAAGAATATTTGGAAAATATAGGAGAAGGCTCAAAGAAAAAATGAAGTCATTTAGAGTTGATTTGATGGATCGCTAGCAATCCGTCTAGATGGATCAATAGCGACCCATCTAGAGTAGGCCCCACCACCTCAAATATTTATGGTGGGTTCTTAACATGCTCTAGAGGGTTCCTTCAGTGTTTCATTCAATTTCGTCAAGATTTGAGCGAGTTATGGATGATTCTTCTAGACCAGATGACCCATAAAGACGAATGAGCAAACTAACTTCAAACGATTTGATATTTGGACAAGACACTTAGAAAGAAAATAGAAAGACAACCGAACAAAGATCCCACAAAAATATGCTAAATGGATGGATATCTAGCGATCCATCCTTTATGGATAGCTAGCAATCCATCAAGTTAGGTCGGATCGCCCTCAAACTTTCCAAGCTCCTTCATAGCACTAAATAAAGTCTTCTGGTAAAAATATATGCTAAGTTGATGGATAGCTAGTGATCCATCCCCTATGGATTGCTAGCGATCCATACCCAACGGATAGCTTGTAATCCATCCCCTATGGATCGCTATAGATCCATAGAAGTGACTCAGATTGATTTGGGATATTTGGTGATTACTTGACATAACAACTGGATTCTTCTGCACGTGGACTTCCGGCCCAATATTCACTGAACTACCTTATAAATACTCACCTATATGCAACTAGAGATGGATCTTTTTCGGTGAGAGCTGCCATTACCCGACTGGAATTCCTTTACTTCTTCCCCTTTCTTCTCTCTCACAATAATCATCAAGAGGATTACTGTGATTCTCCAGTCAACCTATGTACTTATGACTTATTATAACTCATTGTAACTTCAATCTAAGGACCAACTAGTTGATATCCAGAGAGATTCAACTAGTATAATCATAATAAAGATTGACTAATATGGACGTAGACCAAAGTCAGCCGAACCACTAAAAAAATTCTGTGTCTCTTTTCTTATTTCAGCTTTTTATTTGTTGTTTTTCCGAGATTTGTGCTGATGATTATCTACATTGGCACTTTCACACTTGATCCAAGGTGTTG
Source organism: Allium cepa (assembly GCA_030765085.1). NCBI lineage: Eukaryota > Viridiplantae > Streptophyta > Magnoliopsida > Asparagales > Amaryllidaceae > Allium > Allium cepa. The sequence continues at coordinate 360,500,197 of CM060934.1, forward strand.
ATCCATTTTTTGAGTTAACATTTTGGTGCTTTTACTGAGAACCTTGAAAGAGATATGAAGAATTGAAGTTTGAATCTAAGATTTAAAGAGATGAGTATGCGTAATACTATATCTAGAGCTGTAGCAAGTCAGCCAAAGCTTGGGGTCAGCTAGGAGGTGTCATCAATTTCTCATCAACTGATCTATGTGATTAGAGAAGAATTGAAAAGGGTGATGAAAGACATGCAAGATGGGATCTTTTCTAGGAAACAAGAGATGGATAATTCATCAGGGAATTGGAATCGAATTCTAGAGAAGGACACAGGAGCTGCCAGAGTTGGATTGGAAGAAGTTGGAGTCTTGCCCTCATGCCTATAGCAACTATTACTTGAGGGGTAAAGATTGGGGCAACGTTGGGATCAATAATAGGACCCAATGCCGAAGCATATGGAGGTAAAGCAAAACAAACTGAAATAATGCCCACACAACTTGGGCACAATAGATTTGGATATGGGATGAGCTTTAACGTCTGGAACGATGATGTTGGAGCTAGAATAAAAAATCAGAGTACGAATACATGATTGCATGTGCCGAAACCAGAAGCCCATAGTTGGAACATGGGGCAGGTTCGTCCCTTACTCTCCACCTTCTATTTTTCTACCCTCAGTAATCTCAGGCCGCTTACACGTGTACGGAGTCCCGAACGATCACTAGGCACGCTCTGAGTCGGATGCCTGAGATGGCTATTTAGGACAATAATGACCTCAAAACTCTTGCATGTGTACGAGACCCAGATTGGTCTCTAGGCACGCCTTGAGCGGGTCTCCGAGGTGAACATTTATGATTTTTGCTTATTGATTCTTGCTTGTTTGATTTCTGCTTATTTTTTTTGATTTGAATATTTGAATTTTGAAAATTCCACATTGATTGTGATGACTGATATTGATCGCTTTAGAGTCCTGCCATTGGACCGGAGCAAGGTGCAGGTCTCCTTGCCAGAGAGCGAGTGGATGGACTTGTATGATATTGATTGCCATAGAGTCCCGATCGGAGAGATAGGACCAGAGTGCAAGAAGTAAGTCCCCTCGCCGAAGAGTGAGTAGATGGGCTTACTTAATACCTCTTAACTTAACAATCAAACGATCCAAAGAGATTGTCCCCTTAACTTAAGCACTGAACGATCCAGAGAGATCATGCGTTAAACTTAAAAAATCGAGAGATATCGAGCCTTAAAAAATTTGAATTAATAAAAGGATTTGAATGCATTATTAATAGAATAAAACCGATATATGATTTGATTCTGAAATATGATTTGAGTTTTTATAAAATATGATTTTGATATATGATATGATAACTATGAATGAGAAGCAAAATGATAGTGATGCAAATCCCAAATAAACATGGGACAATTAGAGATATGTGATGTAAATTAAAATATGTAATGTAATTGGAAATACGCGAAGTAAATTGGAAGCATGTGTTTTAATTAGAGATTGTGATGTAATAACTCCGAATGAAATTGGAATGATTATGATATATAGATTACACTTGGGTAGAGTCTAAAGTCTTAGGATGTAACTGGTTTGGAACGACTTGTGATTGGCAAGAAAATCTGAAGGAACTGGACGATTCACAAAGGGTAAAGCAGCTAAAAAGCTCAATTATCGAAGGCTGGAGACAAGAACTTTTTCTTAAACAAAACTCACCTTTCACCCAAAAGGCATACTTTGGGGGGTATGTGCTAGCTGGGTTTTTAACCCATCAAAATTCAATAAGAATTTGAACATTTAGACTATGCCAGAATAACTCAAGAATCAACCAAAAGGATCGAAAAAGAAGAAGAGAAAGAACTAAGAGTAAACATGCCAAATTAAGCTAAAGTGATGGATCGATAGCGATCCATAAGGCTTGCTCATGGACCCTCCAAACCACTTGCATCTTGATTCATTACCATTTCTATGCACGTTTTCCAAGTTTCATAGCATTCCAAACAATCTAACTCGAGAAGTGTAGACTCATTAGATTCAAGCTATTTGGCCAAAATTAACTAAATTAAAATGGACCTACAGAACTCGTATGAAGTCATATTGACATGAAATTTTGGGAGAACATTTAGAAAATATAGAAGAAAGCTCACAGAAAAAATGAAGTCATTTGGAGTTGATTTGTTGTATCGCTAGCAACCAATCTAGATTGGGCCCCACCACCTCAAATTTTTATGGCGGGTTCCTAACACCTTCTAGAGTGTTCCTGCCATGTTTCACTCAATTTCGTTAAGGTTTGAGTGAGTTATGAATGTTTCTTCTGGACCTAATGACCTAAGAAGACGAATGATCAAACTAACTTCAAACGATTTGATATTTGGACAAGACACTTAGATAAAAGATAGGAAGACAACCAAACAAAGATCACTCAAAAATATGCTAAGTGGATGGATAGAGAGCGATCCATCCCTGATGGATAGCGAGCGATCCATCCCCTATGGATATGCTAGCCAGATAGTTCGGACCGCCCTCAAACTTTCCAAGCTCCTTCGTAGCACTAAGAAAGGATTCTGGTAGAAAAATATGCTAAGTTGATGGATAGCTAGCAATCCAACCCCTATGCATAGCTAGCAATTCATAGAAATGACTCAGATTGATATGAGATTTTTGTTGATTACTTGAAATAACAACTTAGCTCTTCTACACATGGACTTTTGGTCCAATACTCACTAAACTTCCCTATAAATACTCACATATCTGCAACTAGAGATGGATCTTTTCTAGAGAGAGCTTCCATTACTCCACTAGAATTATTTTACTTCTTCAATTTTCTTCTCCCTCACAACTATCATCAAGGAGGTTACTGTGATTCTCCATTCAACTCATGTACTTATGACTTATTCTAACTCATTATAACTTAGATTTAAGGACCAACTAGTTGATATCCAAAGAGATTCAACTAGTATAATCATAATAAAGATTGATTAAAGTGGACGTAGGTCAGAGTGTTGTTTATCTGAGAGTTTTCTACTGATTATCTGCACTGATACTTTCACACTTGATCCAAGGTGTTTGATCCATTTTTGGTTAACAATATGAATAGGCAATTATTGAGAAATCGTCTCAAATCTTCAAAATAGTAGAATTATCGCTTCAAAAATACTAAAATATTAAACTCTACATAATTAATTAGTTTTGTGATAACTCAAGCAATTCTCTATATATTAAAGTCATTATTATAAACAATTAATAACATTAATCATGTTCTTATTATCTTATATAACAAATTATATTGTTATTATACTCTGATTTCTAACATGTATCAGAGAAAAGTCGTTCTAATACCAAGAGATCACTTTCACATAACTAATTAGTTTTATGATAGCTCTAGTGATTCACTGATAACACCAATTATATTATATAGTACCTTTCTAGATAATAAAAATAGTATTCCTCTTATTCTCTCTCAAATTTTGAAGTAATAACTATCAAACAACATTACAAACATTTATCCTAAAAAAATTATTTATTAAGATTTGCTTTTCAAAATTAACTTATTCAACAACCAATTTTCTATATTTTGTTCTTCTTCCTCATACCAAACAACCCAACAAAACAAAAGATAATGATAAAGAATTTTTAGTTTATTAAAATATGTCATCTAATACCCAAATATGACACAAAATTGTTCCAACAACAATTAAAAATCCATGATAGCATATGAATGAGAAATCTAAAAAATTATGATAGTTAGACTTCAATGGGGAAAATACTAAAATAAATGGAACTAAAAGATAACATTAATAATAACGGCTAAAGAAACAAATAACTAAATCTGATCTCATAGTTGTTTGATTTTGACAAAGTTAGCCCAAAAAAGATGCGAAGCAAAGAGATATATTTAAACGTAAAAAGATAGTTACGACTAGTATGTTATAAAATATAGTGAAATAAACTTTATAAGAAAATTGATATTTACACGTAGCATATTTTAAAATGCTAAGATAGATTATTATACATAAGATAGTGACAACACGTATGCTATTATAAAGTGAAACAAACTTTAGACGAAAAAAATGATTGTTCCAATTAACATATTAATCGAATTAGCATATTTCATAATGATTCATGATGAAGTAAATTCCATCTCATATTGATTGATGTGAAGTAAACTTTATGAAAACCCCTCTTCATTCGCACTATTGACTTTTCAAACAATGTGAAAAAATCAATTATTTAGTTATTATATAAAATTATTAGTTTAGAATATAAGTTAAAAATCATATTCATTCTCCCCACAAACTTTGTTCGCATCATATTCTCCGAAGGCATGTCAAAACTTTCAACAAAAATTAAATTAACATTCTTTATAGAAAAACGGAATTAAAAATTTGCAACAATAAAAAGCCATTAAATACCAATGAAATTCACATAACTCTATTTGCATTAACACATATTATATTGTAGAATCTTCGGTAACTTTTCTTTATGTTTCGAGCAAGAAGAAAATTTTGGTTTTACAAATAGTACATTAACCTTGAACGTGTCCCAACCATAAGAAAACATTAAATAAAAACATTAGCACAAATTTTTAATTACTTGTGTAAATGCAACTTAATCACTCTTGTACTGCGTAAAATAAAAAAAATCTGGGGAAACGATCAATTTATATAAAATTATAAACGGTAATAATGCATCCAAAGCTAAATAGTAGCTTATAACTTCAAATATACATGGTACTGAATTAAAAGACGATGGTAATAAAACAATAGAAAGAGTTGGTGTATTTTGTTGTGTATTATGCTTAGGTGTTGTGGAAGAATAACTACATCTTCATTTAAAATAGACACTTTCATTACAATAGCACTTATGCTAGAATACAAAAAAAAAACATTAGTTGAAAACCAATAAACTTATTTCACCTTGGCAACGTTACTTCGACGTACTCTAAATCTAACATAACTAACTTGATACTAAACAACATAGTGGAAAAAACTTGATATTTAATGCACACTTCATTAGTCCATGAATAAAATGCGGGGTCATAAATTTATTTTAAAAAATTATTATCATGCATAGTTTAAACTTCAAATAACAGGAAGTGGATCGAAGTTAACCATATTTGACTTAATTAATTTTTTACTAGATCTTTTATTCAATGAAAGGAGCTCGTATAAAAAATAGGAATGTATTTTTTGTGTTGATTTTAACACCATGGGAGCTATCACTGATTTTCCTGAATATTTTTATCAAAAAATAGCCAATTCAAATTTCACAAACTCAACCAAAAAAAATCCTAAAGGTCGTATAAAAGGCAAAAGTGATGTAATTCTTAGGGAATTACATGGCCGTAGTCAAAAAAAAAAAATAAGGTGTAGTGTGAACAAAAAAGTCATGCATATGATTTCACAGCTTATCTCATGTGCCTACGTAAAAGAATAGTATCATTTTACATGACAATTTCAAATAATCTTGAATTTAAAAATATACACAGAGATGCATGATACATAAAAACAAATAAATACACACAAGTTGCTACTGCAACATGTATTGGTATTGGATATACAAAATCATGATATATTCTACCATTAACTAATAACAATAAACATAGTAAATTGAACCCCAACCATGAATTACCATGAACTAAGATATTTCTTGTGAAGGTTGGCATTAAAGTCAATTTTTACATAACCAACCATTAATAACGTAAAAACAAAACAAATGGTGTTCATTTACATGTTTGTGTGTGTGCAAGAAGCATTTAGTGTCACCCCTAATTTGTAGCAACCCTTGTGGCTTATTGATTTCCAACCCCACAATCTTAAATAATATAGTTAGTAGGAAGAGAGAGAAAGCAGTATTATTTAAATCGGAATGTGTGGTGGAAAATCAGAGGGCCATAATAGTGCTACAAAATAGTAATGCCATCCTCATACACACACACACATTCACACACAAATGTGTAAATGAACACCATTTCTTTTGTTTGCACACACAGAGATATACATACATACATATCATGAATAAATATAAATTATGAATAAATTCTTTCTAAAATAACGGTAAAGCTGTTATTGCTAAAAAGTTGATTCTATGAACAAACAGGGACATGAATTAACTTTTAATTTGGCACAATAAAAGTTCATATATTTTACCTATATGGCAGCATCATATATTCATCATATATTTTGATTCTCAATGTAGGTACACTTCTATAACAACCTGTCTTTTCGATCTCAAGAAGTCGACACTAATATATCCATGGTATTCACGTGCTGAAATTCGAGTGCCGGAAAGATAGATCATTAGGGTGAAAGAAAATAAAGACAGAACAGAAACTCACAATGTGACAAGTAATAAATGATATACAACAGGTCATTACAAAAGAAAAGGAACTTTAATATAGATACACGTATCAGAGTACAATTATCTTGTCCTTATCCCTAGACAGTTATAACCAGCCATCCTCACAATTGTGGATAAATATGATAGCAAAAGAAAAAAGAAAAATATGAAAATACATCGTGAAGGCCTCCAGCTTGTATCCCTAAAGCTCCAAAGTGTCCAGCTAAATCTAGAAAAATATGATTGGGCTAATCCGAGCGTTATAGGAAAACAACGCCTGGGTCAGTCTTATAAAACCATCTTGAGAAACACAATCAAATGGATTATTTAATGTTATTAAACCATTTTGAAATAAAAGTATCTCATACCATGCCAGTAACGACCCACATTTCTGACCCTTAGGAATAAGGCTTAACAAATCCATGGTATTCATGTGTCGTTGTCCAAGCGGCCAAAAGACAAATTGCCAGGGATAAAATAAAGAATAGAACAAGACAAAATAGAAAAACCTTACAACGAAATGGTTACATATAATACAAAATGATATGCTACAAATGGTCACTCCTTACATTGAGCTATCAAAGTTAATAAAAAGTACTACATCTAACAGATTTGCAGCTATACATTCTGACTTGTCATTTTTATATAAAAAATACATCTTCATAATCATGCAGCGAGAAGAATAACTAGGTAACTAAAGAGCCACCCATTCCATTATTGTCTTCAAAGAGCTCCAACGAGAAACCTGCTACTCTAGGAAACCTCAAATATAATTGACGGACTACTCAAATATAATTGAGTATTTAATGACCCGAATTTTTCAACCTTCAATTTGGAACATTTAAATGGTTTTAAATATTGAAATTGAATTATAAATTGTTTTTGAACATGGAAAACAAGGGTTTACTTAATAAAATAGATTCAGGGTTCAGATATAGTGATTTATTGGACAATTCAACTTTTGAATTTAATAATTGAAATTTGGGTAAATTATTGAATCTGGAGTTTTAAGCTTGAGAAAAATAATTTAAAGGCTTGTAAAATCTATATTAATAATATTAAAGACAATGCAACTTTTAAAATCGAATTTGGAAGTGTTTTGTTCAGTTTTGAAAATATATCGCTTAAATCGACATTTAGAAAATAGCCTTCTGAGGCATAGTCACGGAATTCAACGAAACAAGTTTCATTGGATCCGAAATATTGTATTATTACCGGATTTCAAATTTCGCAGCTTTCGGATTATCTTGTGCCCATACGGTTTGTAAACGCACTGAAATATATATCGAAAATTTAATATAATAACTGGGTCCAAAAGGCTATCTTCTCCGTATGATCGAATTAGGACTCGAAACATTTTCCATTGCATTCGAAATAGGGGTATAACATTATAAACGCCTGGCAGCATGCCACGATAAGAGGTCAAAATTTCATGTTGTGTTTATCGAGACAATTTGAATTTGAATTTAATTAATTAATATATGTATATATTTATTTATTTATATACCCTAGTCAACAGCTGAGATTCCCTTCCCATCGGTTGCCTTTCTTTCACCATCAGTGTCTTTTGCTTTCACCTCACAATCACTATAGCAAACCTTCTCCAACACGCCTCTCTCAGCTTTATATCACGTCCATCCCCTCCCATCTTCATCATTTCAAACTAAAAACGAAATCATTCGTATAAAAAAAAGAATAAAACGGTCGTGCTCCTCGTTTCTTTTGTTGCAGAATTGAAACCAAAACCGTTCCCTCTTCTCAAACGAAATCAAATTTGTTTCTTTGTAAAAAAAATAAAATCCTCGTTCAAATCCAAAAACATTAATAATCCTGGATTTTGCAAGTGAAGGAGTGGGTGTGGCCTTTCCTGTTCGTCGACGACATTAAGGATGTACGCGCGACCGAGGGAATGATGGCACACACGATGATTTTCGGTAGGAAGGCTCATTTGTTTGACCTAGGGCTTCGATGTTGGGATGCCGAGATGGGTTGTGTTGATTCGAGCAATCTAGGTTGGCTTGGGAAAGAGCTGAGCGAAGAGTCACGATTTTACAGGCATGGCTCGAAACGATGGGCAAGGCGACACGCAAGGTTAGGGATAAAGGGGAGGTGTCGCGATGAGGAGGCTCGAGCATGAGTTGAAGACGCGAGCACATCAGTGGCAACGAGGGTTGGTCGAACAAGCGTGGGTGAGTTAATTCCTATTTTTCAATTTAAATTTAATAACATACATATGTATATATATAATATATACGTATATTATACAGAGAAAGGAAAATTTCATTTTTTCAAATATATACAGAAGAAAGAAAGAAAAAAGAAATATACAGTGAAATATATGTATGTAGATTTTTATATGTACAGAAAATTTTTGATGAACAATAAAGAAATTTAAAAGTAGTTCTATTTCAATTTGATATACGTACATAAGTTTACAGAAGGCATATATGTCGATCATTTTTTCAATTTAAAGATGTATATATACATTTGTATATATATACAATAAAGGAAATTTCTGTTTTGATATGTATAGAAAGAAATTATTACAAGGAAGTATATATTTATAATTTATTTTAGTTTAATAATATATATATATATATATGATTTTGAAAAGATAGAAATTTTTAAATGTTGAAGGGTATATACAAAATTTAAACTTTTGAAATCTATAATTTATTTTATATGTAGTTTCAAAAGAAAAATAAATATACATATATACATTTTAAATCTACTAGTTTATTTTAAAATAACGTATTATGGAGATTAAATTGTTTAATTAACTTATCGAAATTATTTTGGTTACTAAGAAATTAATTAAAGGAAAAATTATTAAATGGTAATTGGTTGTTCGATTATTTCAAATATTAATTAACCGTATAAATGTTTGTACAAGGTGTAAAATCATTGTGAAATCAAGTCGAGGTTGAAGTGGATTGCAAACAAATAAAGGTGAGATTTTCTCACTCATTCGGATTACCTTGTGAAAATTAAATGTTAAATTTAAATCATTGGATGCCTGGCTTGATTGATAAATTTATAATTTATTTGTTGGATGATATTATATATATAGTAGTATATATATTTGACTGATTGATACTCCCGCATTATATAGCAGATGAGACCCTATGCGCCTCGCATAATAGCGGATGACCCTATATACCACGATATCCCTCTCGAAGTAGGATTGGTGTTTTAATTGTTGACTAACATTTGTGGATGCAAGAAAAATAGGTTGGAGGGATCCAACAAGATTCCTTAAAAATATTTATTGTTCATATATATTGAGATATGATATGATGGATAAATTGATACCGTTTATGTGTGAATTGAATTATTAAATGTTAAATAGCCTGGGAATCGAATTTGGTAAATAATTAATTTGAAGGAATTTTAGAAAAGGAATTTGAATGGTAAGAATTTATATTGTAAATTGGATTTATTTTAAAGGGGATTAAGTGGAGTAAAATATGTTAACTAAATTTGAGCTATACTTAACCACTGTAAAATTGATGAAGTAGAATTTTTGAAATAAATTACAAAAAGAACCTAAAGAATATTTTGAAGTTATGGGAAAATAACTTAAGCAATAATTGAAAATTGATTTGAAATAAATTGGAATTTATTAAGGAAAGAAATTCAAATCATACTTTTAAATATAATCTGTTTTTATAAATAGATGGAGAACTCAGGGGAGTTATAAATTTATAAACGGGGTTTATAAATGAGATAGATTGATATCAGTGGATATGTTGAAAATATAAGTTAATGTTGTGAACTTATATCGAATTATGAAAATTGTTTTCAAAAGAAATAGGGAAATATATTTTGAATGTAGGAAATGGTGATACGGTAAATGTGATACGAATCGAGAGGAATTTATGAATTAAATGGGTGAATGTTGGATTTTCTAAAAATAGTCTTTTGTTAAGTAAACTGAAATTATTTTAAAGCGGGATTTTAAATTACTATACTTAACCTTTAAGTTATTATTTGGATTTGGAATATCCCGAGGTTAGCTATTATATACTTGGTATTTATTGAAATAAATTCTAACTTTATAAATTAATAAATGAATATAACTTTTAATGCTTTTAAGAAGTTGATAATTTAGTTATCTAAAACATATTTTCAAAAGTAAACCATTATTCCTATTTTATATATAAAATTTTAAATGTTTTAAACTCAAGCATGAATCCTCTCGTTTTAGGAAGCGAAAATATTTCTAATTGAATAAGATTTTCGGAGAAAGATCTTATAATGGTATTATGGAACTTTTTTTAAATAAATCTCCAAGGCATAAGATAAGCGAACTTCGAAAGGTGAAATAGAATTCACAAAATAAAGTAGGAGTGAAACTGGAATTTCAAGTAAGCATAAATGACTTTGGAAATGTTAAAGGAAATTGACTACGTAATTCTGGGATTTATAGAATCCATGTGGAATGGGTTCGAAAATTTACAAATAAAGTTGTAAATGATTTTGAGAAAAGAAAAAGGAAATAAGAGAATATTTTCTAAGTGTCGAATATTAGAAATATTTTAAGTGTTGGAAAAAATGTTGGAATTTGTTCCGTAAGAATAAAAAGGATTTGAAAAAATATTTTCAAAGTGTTGAAGTATGGAATTAATATCTTAAGTAGATATTTTGAGATAAATAATTTGGGAAATTATTTAAGGCCTGATAATTGTATGTGGATTTTATTTGATAGTTAAATAATAGACTATCAATATTGGCCAACGCGCTGATTGCTTCGAAGTGACTAGGATCGAATTTAATTATTCGAAAACCATTTCGATCCAATTTGAAACGTTTATGAATGAAGACCGTGAAGATGATGAAGACGGGGATTCGATTTGTCCAAACATAGAGAAACTTGTATGGACGAATGCTATCAGACCATCGTCATTGGAGGACGATGAGCATTCTAAGTGAGACCCGTTCTTGAAAGGTAACGCATAGCCTCAAGCCTCATCAACCGAGAATGGCTAAAATAGGGAGGTGCAGCAAGGCTAAGTGGGTAGCACCCAAGTAGGGTAAGATTTCCTCTGTCTAGATGTCCCTTTATTTCGGCTATGTGGGCGGTTGTTCGCTCCAACCGAGGGTTGATCTTATTCAGACTATCCAGTAAGGGGTAACTCCGATCTTATGTTGCGGGGGATCGAGAGTGGTCCTCGGTACTCTGATCTAGGCCAAGTACTGTGACAGGCGATACCCCATTAGCCCTGCTAGTGTATGAAATCCATTCTCCAATAAGTGCCCGTACAGTTTTGATTGTGCCCAACTATTGCTGGAACGTGAGATGCAAAATTTCAGCTAGATTCTATTTTACTTCTATAGACACTATTATAATATCAGACGAATTTGATAAAAATGTTTTGGTTATCGTAAGGTAAAAACCCGACATATTTATCTGTGGCGTTGTCTTACGAGATACCTTTGTTTTCAAAGGCTTTTCAAAACTTTAATAATCCAATTGAGTGTGGTTTTCTCATGCTGGTTTTCCAGACTGACTCGGGTGTTGTTTTATTATGATGCTCGGGTCAGACCGAGTTGAACAGATCCAGGATAATGTGCTATGGAGCTTAGGAGGCGAGCTGGATGATAGAGACATATCTCCGTACTGGAATTATTATTTCAGCTGTGTAAGGACAGATAATAATATGTCCAAAGTGATGGATGCTTGTTGTACTATGATAATAGTATGTATATATAATAGTCCAGATTTCTTTGTATTTAAAAGTTATTGTTCTATATTTTATTTTGTTCCGCTGCGATTGTGAGATTCTGATGTTGTTTATATCTTCTTCTTCTACATCTTTCTTCTTTTTTCCTTACGTCGGGTATGTAACAACCTGCATATTTAACGATTATATATTTAAATGTTTTATTTAAATATAGCGTCGTTAGTCGGATTTTTGGTCCAAAATGTTACTTTTCGCAAATGGCCGAGTTGGAACTCGAAACCATTTCCATTGTTTCCAAAATGACGTTTGCGATCTTTTTGAGTATAAGCTTTGATATGTTTGGAGTTTGTGAAATTTTGACCCTTTTCTACTTGGGCTTGAGTTTGGGTTCAGCCCCAATCTCCTCTTAACCCCCTAGCTCATTAACTCTTCATCCATTCACCTTTATTTCATTCCTTTAGCTTTAGAAACTGAAAATGGTGGAGGGGAAGAGGAAATAGAAATTGCAAACCCTAGTTTCAATTTCCAACTTGATTTCTTGCTCCAAAATCAAAGAGAATCCATAGGTAAGCCTCCTCTTCTTCTTCTCTATCTCTTTCTCTCTTCAATCTCAGAATTCCTAAACCTAAACTTAGGAAAATATGTGTTTTGATCTTAGATTGAAGCTAGTTGAGTGGAAGGGGAGATTAGTTGGTCTTCTCCTTGCAAATTGAACCCCTTCTTCTTTGTTTTTGAATTAAAAGGTGAGTTTTGAACTCACATCTACTTCTCTTGGTTTCATTAATGTTAGGTATGAATTCCTAACACTTGTTTATGTTGATTTGCTTGTGATTTGGATTGATTCGGTAAAATTGACAAATTATGATTTTTGAAGCCAAATCTATGTAAAACCTTATATGGTTGATGTTTATGTTGTTCGGAGTGTTTGGGTGTGTCGTTAAGGTTGGGTAGTTGTTTGACGTAAGCCCATAATCAACACGCATCTGATTGCTTTCGATTTGTTTGGCCATAAGTGGCCTAGATTCAGGAAATGCCTGACCATCAGGTTTCAGACGTATGAAACCCTATTTTCAGACGTCTGAATATTGCTCTGGGGAAGATTTTTATCTCCAGATTCAGACATCGGAATTTATTATTCCAGACGTTTGAAAGTGCTTAATTTCGACCAGAAAGGAAATAGGCAAAATAATGTCTATTTCGGACGTCTGAAAGTTTTGGTTCAGACGTATGAATTCTTTTTTGAAAAACAGATTAATTTCCTGATTCAGACGTCTGAATCCCTTCTTTCGGACGTCTGAATATGCTGTCTTTTGCCAAATTGCTTTATCCGCTTGGTTTTCCAAATTTGATCGATGCATATTGATTCCAATTAGTTGTTTATGCATATTTGACCTTAATGATTCCTTTTTGACTTCATTCACGGGTTTTATAAATGATTTCTTCAAATCGTATTAAAACTTCGCTTCTCCGATTTATAAATTCTATTTAAAACGCACATACACAATTTCGCACTTCGAGAGAAGTGGAAGGGTGATTAAATGGTTGGGCAAAACACCTACCATGAATCTGTGCGTTTATCCTTCCGATTAATCCCCGACCTATTCAATTGATCGTTTTGACCTTCGGGTTTGGTTTACCGATGATATGAGGTGAACTTTGTACTGCTTTGAGTGTGAAATTAACTAACGGATAGTAAACCGTTTAGTGCGAACGAGTGGTTATGGGACTCACGTTACCACTTTTCGGATTCCTTTTTGAGAGTTATGACACATTCCTCCAGTTATGAGCTATATTATCGCTTCCGATGTTGGTCGTTATGAGCTGCATGGGTGATATTGGGTTGCCCTATAGTATCGCTTACGATGTTGGTCGTTATGAGCCGCATGGGTGATATTGGGTTTGGAGTCTCGGGCTCATGGATCCTTGTTATACAGTACTGAGCTCGAGCAATTTTTTGATGTTTCATTCATATGTATATTCCCTAGGTATCGCCCTTCGGTGTTGGTCATTTTGAGTCGCGTGATGCATAGCGTTTACCTTGTGGAACTTGTATGCCTTATGGGTATTTGTTATTTGCCTTTTGGCTTGCTTTGGGATATTCGTATCCTTTGTTTCTATATGTTGCCGATGATATGAGGCTTGTTATCATATGATTCATCTTTTTGTTAGATGATTGTGTTATCTCCTTTAGAGATATTTGTTATACCTTGTAGCCTTGCAGGTTTATTGTTGTTCAGTTTATCTAACTGATTTGTTTAGCTAGACTGACCCGTGTATTTTATACTCGGGTCAGACCGAGATGTTTCAGGTTAGGTGCTTTTGGACTTAGCCTATTTTGCTTCCGCATGGACTATTCAGCTTGTTCCTTTTTGTTAAAGCTTTTTGTGTAGTCCTTTTATTTTAACTCTAATATATGTATTCTTTTGATTCGTTTGTATATTGTGGTTTGCTATACCACTTGACATGTATTATTTTGTAAACTCTGTTATGTATCTGTATATGTGTATATGATGATCTACTGTTCTGTGATGTATATTACATTTGAGTTGTTATATTCTGTTCTGATAGATCCTCCAACCACCTATGGTTTTGTTTTAAGTATTCATTGGGTATGTCGACCTGTTTTGTATGACTATTGTCGATGTATTCAATAGATAGTTAGAGCAAGGCTATAGATGGTCGCTCCCAACCAGCCTTATTCTCTGTGTTAGTTGACGACATTACCATGTAGTGTGCTTGGCTAGCGTGGGTATAGAGGTGGAGCGTCACAGCGTGGCATCAGATCTGAGTTCAGGAAAAAATATGATAAACACAGAATAGATGCACATATTACGGTACATCAAAGTGTATAAGTGATACAAATCTTTGAAACATCGTGCCTTTCTATTCCTTCTTCTATCAAGGGTTAGATAGAATTTGGGGAATACGTCTAGGAATGCATTTTATTCCGTAGTATTCCGTATTGAAGTATCTACATTGTGATTAATCTTATTCTTATCATACTTTCAGCGTATGGCTGGAAGAGGCAGGGGACGACGTTCAGATGTTGGGCGATCCAGTGGCTCACATCCGGATGGCGTTTATATGTCTGTCGATCAGTTTTTGGAATTGTTTAGGAGCACTCAGCCTCCAGTTCCTCCTCGAGTGTCTCCACCTCGCAAGTCTGCCTTTGCACGCCAGTGCAGTGAATTTTCTCATCTTGGAGGAAAGCCGTTTAAGGGCTCTGAGTCCGTTCTTGAAGTCCAAGCTTGGTTTCGCACATGCGAGCGTATTTTCTCTCGCATGGATCTTTCTGACCATGATAGAGTTCTTGTAACTTCTAGCTTATTACAAGAGCGTGCTCTTGATTGGTATGAGCTTCTTATAGCCGAAATTGATGAGTCTACTCTCTCTTGGACTCAGTTTCGGTTGCGATTTGAACTCAAGTTCGTTCCTGAATCTGAAAAAGTTTTATTGACCCGTCGCTTCCTTGAGTTGAAGTAAGGGAAATCTTCTGTTTCTGAGTATGTTGCATCATTCGAGGCTTTATCTAAGTATGGTCTTGAATTCGTTAGCACTTCTTATAAGAAGAATTTGAAGTTTGTTTCTGGTCTTAAGAAAAATCTTAAGAAGTCTTTGTTGCTCCAGCTTAAGCTTTCTTTTGAGGAGTTGGTTGATTCTGCGCTTCATCTCGAGACCGTCGAGAAGGAGTGTGATAGTGATGTTGATGTTGAGGTTTCCATGAACTCCAACAAAAGGCAGTTTCCATTTCAGAAGAAGCCTTTTCCTTCTAAGAAGAAGAAGACTGGTGGTTCTAGTTCTCAGCCTCAGACTGTTGGAACACCTTTCGTTCGGAAGTGTTTCAATTGTGGTTCTCCTGATCATAGTATTCGAGTTCTTTTTGATACGGGTACTTCACATTCTTTCATATCGAAGAAGCTCGTTGATGATTTATCTTTGGATGTTTCTTTTTTGGTTACTTCTTTGAGGATTGCGAATCCTATTGGGGGATCCGCGACCCTTAGCTTGCTTTGTGATGATGTTGAGATTGTTTTATGTGTCTTTTCTTTTCGTGCAAGTCTGCACGTTATTTCTTGTTTGGAATTTGATTTGATTTTGGGTATGGACTGGCTAGTAAGATATGATGCCAGGATTATTTGTTCGGAGAGAATTATATATCTTCGACATCCAGATTCGCCTACTCAGCTATCTCTCATTCTTTGGGATGTGGATAATTCCTAAATGGCTTTATATTCTCTTGACTCGCGAGATGATGATGATATATCTCGTATTCCTATTGCTTGGGACTTTTCTGATTTTTTTGAGCCTGTCTCGGGTTTTCCACCTAAGCGGGCAATTGAGTTCCGCATTGATCTCATTCCAGGTCCGCAACCAGTTAATCGTCCTCCCATGAGGATGTCTACAAAGGAAAATGAGGAACTCAAGAAGCAGCTTTTAGAGCTTGAGTCCAAGCAGTTGATTCAGTCCAGTTTTTCTCCGTGGGTATCCGCGGTCGTCTTCGTGAAGAAGTCCGATGGAACTCTTAGGCTTTGCATTGACTATCGCAAACTTAATGAGTTAACCATCAGAAATAGGTATCCATTGCCTAGGATCGATGATATGTTCGATCTATTGAGTGGTGCTAAGGTCTTTTCTCAGCTAGACCTTGCCACAGGTTTTCATCAGTTACGAGTCACGGAAGATAGCATTCCTCTTACCGCTTTCCGCACTCGTTATGGTTCTTCTGATTGGCTCGTTATGCCGTTCGGTTTGACGAACGCTCCTGCTTTCTTTGTCGATCTCATGAATCGAGTATTCTGGGAATATCTCGATAAGTTCGTCCTTGTCTTCATTGATGATTTCCTTATTTACTCTAAGTCTAAAGCCGAGCATGCTAATCACTTGAGAATTGTCTTGAGTACCCTCCGTCACCATCAGCTTAGAGCCAGATTCTCCAAGTGCCATTTTTGGGAGAATAAAGTTAAGTTCTTAGGCCATGTTGTATCTTCCGATGGCATTTCTGTCGATCCCTCAAAGATCGAAGCCATCCAGAATTGGAAGAGGCCTGAGAATGTTCATGAGATTCATAGTTTCCTTGGATTGGCGGGTTATTATCGTCGGTTCATTAAGGATTTTTCCCGTGTTGTGCTTCCTATCACTTGCCTTACTCGGAAAGGCATTCGTTTTATTTGGTCCGACAAGTGTGAAGCTTCCTTTCAGACATTGAAGGAACTTCTCACTAATGCTACTATTCTTGTGGTTCCCGAAGGGAATCATGATCTTGTTGTCTACACCGATACTTGTGGTAGTGGTCTCGGTGTTGTTCTTATGCAGAAGGATCGGGTAGTTGCTTATGCTTCTAGGCAACTGCGTCCGAATGAAGTTCGCTATGCCACTCTTGATCTTGAGCTTGCCGCCATTGTCTTTGCTTTGAAGATTTGGCGACACTATTTATTAGGCGAGCACTTCATTCTTTATACCGACCATAAATCCTTGAAGTATTTGTTTACTCAGAAGGAACTCAATATGAGACAACAGCGTTGGCTCGAGTTTCTTGCCTCCTATGACTTTGATATCCAGTATACCCCTGGTAAGGGTAATCGTGTTGCTGATGCGCTTAGTCGCAAACATTCAGCTGTAGTTTCTATGACGCTTGCCGAATGGGATATTCTTGATACTCTATCTTTTTGTGAAATTCGTGATCAAGGTTCATCTTATGATTCTACTATTTTATTATTTAGTTTGGGAGCTCGACCTATTTTATTGGATCGTATTGCCGATGCTCAGCGGCGTGATCCTGATTTGTTGCGTCTTATTCAGCTTTGTGAGTCTGGATCCTGTGATGAGGCGTTGCGGGATTTCAGCATTGATTCTCATGGGTGTCTTCGCAAGAAGAACCGTCTTTTTGTGCCTTCTGATTTTGCACATAGGCATGACATTCTTGATGACTGTCATCGTTCTAAGTATACCATTCATCCTGGTAGTAGTAAGATGTATGCCGATATGCATCATCTTTATTATTGGGAAGGCATGAAGCGCGATGTGGCGGGTTATGTGAGTAATTGCATAACTTGTCAGCGTTTTAAGGCCGAACATCAGCGTCCATCTGGACTTCTTCAGCCTCTAGAGATTTCGTTTTGGAAATGGGATCAGATTTCTATGGATGTCATTGACGGCCTACCTCGTTCGAGATCAGGCCATTCTAGCATTTGGGTTATTGTTGATCGCCTCACCAAGTCTGCTCATTTTATCCCTATTAAGTCTAATAGGACTTCTTCGCATTTGGCTAAGTTGTATGTCAAGGAAATCGTGAGACTTCACGGTGTTCCTAGTTCTATAGTGAGTGATCGTGGTCCTTTATTCACGAGTCATTTTTTGCAGAGTCTTCAGCAAGCTTTGGGAACAAAGCTTAATTTTAGTACAGCTTATCATCCGTAGTCTGACGGACAGACTGAACGGGTGAATCGTATCTTGGAAGATCTTCTCCGTATTTGTATTTTTGATTTTGGTGGTAGTTGGGAGGATCACCTACCTCTTGTAGAGTTCTCCTACAACAATAGTTTTCAGTCTAGTATCGGTATGGCTGCTTTCGAAGCCTTATACGGAAGGCCATGTCGATCACCTTCTTGTTGGTTGGAATCTGGGGAGAAGCTTATTCTTGGTCTAGATTTTGTTCGAGATTCTTCTGAGAAGATTGATCTTATCCGGCTGAGAATGAAAGAGGCACAGAGTCGCCAGAAATCCTACGCTGACAACCGTAGGAAGCCTCTCGAGTTCTCGAATGGTGATCTTGTTTTTATTCGTGTTTCTCCTTTGAAAGAGGTTATGCGTTTCAGTACGACTAGGAAATTGGCTCCTCGCTATATAGGACCATTTTCTATTACTGAACGTATTGGCCATGTGGCTTATAGAGTTTCACTTCCAGCTCATTTATCTGGCATTAATGACGTGTTTCATGTCTCGCAACTTCGGAAGTGTCTTCGGGAATCAGATTCTGTTATTGATTCTCCTGATTTGCTTGAGCTTGAGATCTCACCGGACTTATCTATTGTACAGCAGCCTATTCGCATTTTTGACACGGAGGTGCGACACCTTCGGAACAAGGACGTGCCGCTCGTTAAAGTTCAATGGTCCGCTAGTCCCAATGACTGTACTTGCGAAACCAGAGAGTTTATCGAGCGATCTTATCCGGGTTTACTATCTTTACTTGGGAACGGTGAGTATATCTTTTCGTCTCAAGCTTATTTTCTTTTCTTTTTGGATGTTGTATGTATGTAGTTTTTACAAATATCGTCTCTAGGAATTACGGGGACGCAATTTTGTAAGGAGGGGAGATTTGTAACAACCCGCATATTTAACGATTATATATTTAAATGTTTTATTTAAATATAGCGTCGTTAGTCGGATTTTTGGTCCGAAATGTTACTTTTTGCAAATGGCCGAATTGGAACACGAAACCATTTCCATTGTTTCCAAAATGGCGTTTGCGATCTTTTTGAGTATAAGCTTTGATATGTTTGGAGTTTGTGAAATTTTGACCCTTTTCTACTTGGGCTTGAGTTTAGGTTCAGCCCCAATCTCCTCTAAACCACCTAGCTCATTAACTCTTCATCCATTCACCCTCATTTCATTCCTTTAGCTTTAGAAACTGAAAATGGTGGAGGGGAAGAGGAAATAGAAATTGCAAACCCTAGTTTCAACTTCCAACTTGATTTCTTGCTCCAAAATCAAAGAGAATCCATAGGTAAGCCTCCTCTTCTTCTTCTCTATCTCTTTCTCTCTTCAATCTCATAATTCCTAAACCTAAAATTAGGAAAATATGTGTTTTGATCTTAGATTGTAGCTAGTTGAGTGGAAGTGGAGATTAGTTGGTCTTCTCCTTGCAAATTGAACTCCTTCTTCTTTGTTTTTGAATTAAAAGGTGAGTTTTGAACACACGTCTACTTTCTTGGTTTCATTAATGTTAGGTATGAATTCCTGACACTTGTTTATGTTGATTTGCTTGTGATTTGGATTGATTCGATAAAATTGCCAAATTATGATTTTTGAAGCCAAATCTATGTAAAACCTTATATGGTTGATGTTTATGTTATTCGGAGTGTTTGGGTGTGTCGTTAAGGTTGGGTAGTCGTTTGACGTAAGCTCATAATCAACACGCATCCGATTGCTTTCGATTTGTTTGGCCATAAGTGGCCTAGGTTCAGGAAATGCCTGACCATCAGGGTTCAGACGTCTGAAACCCTATTTTCAGACGTTTGAATATTGTTCCGGGGAAGATTTTTATCTCCAGATTCAGATGTCTGAATTTATTATTCCAGACGTCTGAAAGTGCTTAATTTCGACCAGAAAGGAAATAGGCAAAATAATGCCTATTTCAGACATCTGAAAGTTTTTGTTCAGACGTCTGAATTCTGTTTTGAAAAACAGATTAATTTCCTGATTCAGACGTCTGAATCCCTTCTTTCAGACGTCTGAATATGCTGTCTTTTGCCAAATTGCTTTGTCCGCTTGGTTTTCCAAATTTGATCGATGCATATTGATTCCAATTAGTTGTTTATGCATATTTGACCTTAATGATTCCTTTTTGACTTCATTCACGGGTTTTATAAATGATTTCTTCAAATCGTATTAAAACTTCGCTTCTCTGATTTATAAATTCTATTTAAAACGCACATACACAATTTCGCACTTCGAGAGAAGTGGAAGGGTGATTAAATGGTTGGGCAAAACACGGACCATGAATCTGTGCGTTTATCCTTCCGATTAATCCCCGACCTATTCAATTGATCGTTTTGACCTTCGGGTTTGATTTACCGATGATATGAGGTGAACTTTGTACTGCTTTGAGTGTGAAATTAACTAACGGATAGTAAACCGTTTAGTGCGAACGAGTGGTTATGGGACTCACGTTACCACTTTTCGGATTCCTTTTTGAGAGTTATGACACATTCCGCCAGTTAGAGGTGTCCAGTATTGGGCCTCCGGACCTTCACCACTACGGTTTGTTGCCTTCGGGTATGTGCCTTCGGGTTTGTTCCCCTATAGTATCGCTTACGATGTTGGTCGTTATGAGCCGCATGGGTGATATTGGGTTTGGAGTCTTCGGGCTCATGGATCCTTGTTATACAGTACTGAGCTCGAGCAATTTTCTCATGTTTCATTCATATGTATATTCCCTAGGTATCGCCCTTCGATGTTGGTCTTTTTGAGCCGCGTGATGCGTAGCGCTTACCTTGTTGAACTTGTATACCTTATGGGTATTTGTTATTTGCCTTTTGGCTTGCTTTGGGATATTCGTATCCTTTGTTTCTATATGTTGCCGATGATACGAGGCTTGTTATCATATGATTCATCTTTTTGTTAGATGATTGTGTTATCTCCTTTAGAGATATTTGTTATACCTTGTAACCTTGCAGGTTTATTGTTGTTCAGTTTATCTAACTGATTATTTAGCTAGACTGACCCGTGTATTTTATACTCGGGTCAGACCGAGATGTTTCAGGTTAGGTGCTTTTGGACTTAGCTTATTTTGCTTCCGCATGGACTATTCAGCTTGTTCCTTTTTGTTAAAGCTTTTTGTGTAGTCCTTTTATTATAACTCTGATATATGTATTCTTTTGATTCGTCTGTATATTGTGGTTTGCTATACCACTTGACATGTATTATTTTGTAAACTCTGTTATGTATCTGTATGTGTATATGATGATCTACTGTTCTGTGATGTATATTACATTTGAGTTGTTATATTCTGTTCAGATAGATCCTCCAACCACCTATGGTTTTGTTTTAAGTATTCATTGGGTATGTCGACCTGTTTGGTATGACTATTGTCGATGTACTCAATAGATAGTTAGAGCAAGGCTATAGATGGTCGCTCCCAACCAGCCTTATTCTTCGTGTTAGTTGACGGCATTACCATGTAGTGTCCTTGGCTAGCGTGCGTATAGAGGTGGGGCGTCACAGGGTATTTCTGGCATTCGATTGTTCGACATGTATTACAGTGGAGGTATTGATGTCGACTTTCGGAGGTCGAAAAACCGGGTTGTGATAGAGTACGCGAGGGTTTTGAGACATAAACAACTCAGGTCAGACAATAGTTCTGGTATGAGTAAAACACTGAAACAAAAGAAAATGTATTTAACAATAATATGTAGGACCAAGTCGTTAATGCAGAATGGGTTTTCTTCACATAAACAACAACCAAACGCAATAATGGAAAAGAACAATAGGAAACAAATCCAAACATAGATGATAGGCAAAAATAATATGAAGATCTAGACATGAAAGAATGAAAATAATTTGAATAAAATCAAAACTCGACAGAATGGATAAAACATGATAATAGTTCAAACTTGATAGAATGGACAAAACCTACAACTCAACACCGTGAAGAGTGGTTGACTCTTTCCGTTGCAGTTATAAAAAAAATTAGAAGGTTAAAATCAAATAAGGAAAAGAAAATTTCCAATAAATGACTAGGAAGGTGCACTCCCTTGAAATATACCTCTAGTAATGTACTTATGAGAAGCTCATTTACTCTGTGACACTTCTCAGAAACCTCCAAGCCTGACCCTGCCAAACCTTATCGATAATTCAGATATTTCACGTCTAAATCATAACCATTTTAAGGCAACGGAATACCAAAATCTAAATGAGATGTGAAAATACCCTAGAGGAAGAACCACCACATAGCTTGATTCCCTCTCGCGCTTGGTTTTAGTCATTTCTAACAAAGGATATCAATGCTCAACGGAGCAATTAATCGTCTTAGAATGACGACAATAAAGAGATGAAGAAACTGATAGCCGAGAAACCAACTATCGAGGATATAAAACGATCATATATGGAAATTTAGTCTTGTATACTTACCACCAATCATCAATTTCAAACTTGTAATATTTCTTGATTAACAATACTACCGGACAAGTTAAAGTAGTGTTATCTCAAAGTCACGTCTCACGATTATTCTTAACTTTCGAAATAGCGACAAGTCTACTTCTTCTACATTTAGTGCTAATTATACAAATAAATCATTTCTATATAAGTGAATCGCTTTACATAAATTAATTCGTTTACCTAAATGAATCAAACATTTTCTTTTAAAAACTAAATTCATGCTTGGTTTCACATTACAAGTCTTAGCTTTGAAAGCACTTTGTTAAAGGAGTTTACTAACTTTAAACATCGTTATGAAAATCATTTAATAGCTTAAACACATCCTTAATATGTTGATTGATTAACTTTAAAAGTTCATTAATTCAATTGATGAATTTACTTCAATAGCCTTTAATCCAAAATAACTTAATCACTTCTAAACACCATTAATTTAATTAAAAATTAATTATAATTCACTAAAATAAATAAATAAATAATTTATTATCATTAATTAAACTGAATAACTAAGTCAAAATAATATCCTTCTTACTTTGATAAATTTACTTTGAAACTTCATTAATAAAATTGATAAATTAACTCCAAACCCCTTTAATTGATAAAGGTAAATCACCTTTAAAACATCATTAATTCAACTAATTAGTAATATTTAAATATAATTAATTAAATTAGTTAATCAGTAATTAGATATCATTTTAAAAAATGATTTATTAATTATAAACATCATTAGAGGAAAGATTAATTAAAGTTAAAACAAGTCGATTAACTTTCAAAAAAAAACATTTATTAATTTAAAAACATCATTAGCAAATTGATTAAAAAACTTTAATCCATCATTGTTGAATGATTAATTATCCTTAAACATCATTAAATAAAATGATTAATTAAATTAAACCTTCATTAACCAAGTAATTTAATTTAAAACACATCATTAACAAAGTAACTAGTTAACCTTAATACTTATCAATAAATAATCATTATTTAAATCGTTATTTATTTTTGAAAACATTGTTAATCAAAATCTTGCTTAACATGTAAAAATTCTCAAAGCACAAGGATGAAACCAAACGGTTTCGATAAAAAGTGAACATTTCCGTAAGTGCCAATATAGCGACTATCGCTATACGGGCAGTTCGGAAATCAAGTATACATCATTGCAATATAATCAAACATCACATAACAAGAGTATGAAAATATATACATAGTGATTTACAATAATACAATATATATCAAACATTTGCTAACAATATGATTAGCTTTAGCCACTAACTTTTCATATCGCTTACTATATGCAAACTAACTTCCAATTGCGACAACATTTTGCAACATGAACCAAACCAACTACCAAACCATCACTACACATATACAACAAGCATTCATAGGTCAATAATATGAGCATTAAAATAGTTTACAAACTTTGGTTATAAGGGTAGAATTTTACTCAGTGAAACTCTTACTAACTTTACAGAATTTGCACTAACTTCTCGAACAAAACTAGAACTAAGTTTTGCTATATAAATGACTTGACTTAGTGGCCTTGGAGATGCTTTAGGGCTAGGGCTAGAGGCTATAGGGCATGACCTGATGAAAAATAGAGAGTTATGGGTGTTGTTTTGAATGTAAAGTGAAGTGGAATAGTTTTAACTTGGTTTTAGGAATATAGAAACTAGTTTTAAGGTGGATAGACTAACTTTCTAACTTAGGAATTGTCCTAAGAATCCATAAATGTTCATATATAAAGAGATAAAGGACTTAGAAAATTAGAATTGTACCTTAAATTAAGAAAATGTGGAGAGTGGATGGGATATATAGGCATAAAACCCCTAAAATGACTAAACTAGCCTTACCTCATCTACACCACTCACAAGATGCTACGTGTTCCCCTCCCTCTATCTTCTACATATTACCTAGGAGCCTACACCTATGCTTGAACATGCTTTGCTCCATAATGTGAACTAATGTATGATTTTGAGGTATAGCGATACATGAAAACTTATTTTACAATTTATTATTTCCTTTTCTTTTCTTTTAAACATAATGCGTCATATCATGTTTATATTTAAAGTAAGCATGGTTTATCACTATTAATACCTTAATTAACTTAACTATGACATATATACATGTGTACATGTTGATACAAATGTGCACTGTAACATCCAGCCTTTTCGCACACTTTAAATCGACACACGTGCCGGTTCAAACCATACGGAAGGGCGGATTGTTATGGGGTAAATAAGAAAAATAAGAAAGAAATAAAAAGAAAACAGAATCTCACAACGGAAGGATAAAATATAATAATCAAATATACAGTTTATAAATCTGTTTACAAAAACATTGATTATATTTATATAATACATATCAGAGTTACACATACCAATAACAATGCAGCGGAACAATATGAGTGTAGTGGAATATAATAAATAATAATAATAGAAATCTCCATCTTCGTCCTTCAGAGCTAAAGTCTTCGATCCTGAAACGCACGGACTGACCCAAGCGAATTTGAAAAGGCAAAAAACACTCGAGTCAGAACTAAAAGATCTAATGTAAGTTAAATCAACAGAAATAAATATGAGTGCAGTAACTCAAGAGATGCTCGGGATTTACATCTTCTAAGGATCCGTTAAACTATTTACTATGTAGTATATTTCCCTATTATAATAGTGTCTATAGTAAAATAAACGTACTTTTAAATAGCGTTAAGGCTTTACATTTTCCACCTTAACACGTAATAGTCCTAGTAGTCCATCCAATATCATAGTCCCTCCTGATCGGAAAGCCACCAGAGGATACCTCACGGGCTACGGAAGAAATCCAAACTCGTACAAGGCGAGATAGGGTAGGTGACACGACACAACTAGGCAATGCCAGGGTAGACATACCAATTACGCATCCGGGCTAGTGGTAACACGTAGCTGCTACTACCGCCCACCTCGGACAAACTCCCCCTAAAATCAAAGAAATCAAAAGTGGCCACCGAAACAATCCAAAGTCGGAGTATAATATCGAAGAGGAGTATCCGATCAGAGGAATGACCTCATTGGCCCGAGAATCGCTCCTGTTTTAGCCACCTTATGCCAACTCACGGCAGTCGGGCCCACGTAATTACCTCAAAGGAAACGTCGCCAGCGTCCTACTTCATTCTGGAATCTCCACCGCGTACACGGTTGTTAAAGTGGTTTTCGGAGTTGGCAGAGAGTTTGACAACTTCTGATCCCGGTCTCTTTAACAACCAAACGTTATTATAACACCGCGGTCATTTAAAAATAATTATACTTTCAAAACCAGAATATAATATCCATTTCAAAACCATATAAATACGATATCATTTCCTTTTAAAACCCAAATCAATATGATATCATTTTTTTATTTCAAATATATTTCTTTTCCAAAATCATTCCACTTTTAAAATTTATAATACCTCGAAACCAAATATTTGAATTATAACTTTCAAACATAATACTTCGAAATCCATAGTTTTAAAACCATAACTTCCAAAACTTAAATGGTTTGGATATTCAACAGTATGTAAATTAGTTAATTTTAAATTACTTTATAAAGTAAATAATTTCCACGCCTTTACCATTCATCCACTTTAATTTTAGTCTAAACCCATAAATTTAGATTCACTTTCAGTTTCAATAAAACACTTCGATTTCAATATATTTCAAACTTTGAGTATTTAACAATTTCAAAACTAAGGTTGGAAATTTCTATTCAACAATTTATTGTCCTATTATTTAGTTTTGAAATATTTGAAAAATAAATCCATAATCCTTTAAATAAAACTCAAATTACTTATAACTAAATATTTCCTTCAATTTTATTTATACTAGAAATATTCATTTAATTCATCTTGGATAAAAATTCAGTTATAAATATCATACCTTTTAAAATTTCAAGTTAATAAATTCTACATCAACCTATGAAGTTAAATTCTTAATTAAGCTCAATTCCAGATAAATTTCCGATTTATCTTCCAATCTTAATTGATTTGAATCATTTAAACCCTATATATATACAATATCATAAACCTGTACTAAATCATATAATATAAATTATCAAACTTCGTTATTCAACTTATTCATTTTTATTTAACAGATTTATACATAGCTTAAATTCAAAAATTTAACTATATATGTATATATAAAATAATATTTATAAAATATCAAAATTTAATATTTATTAAACCGTATCCTATCCAAACCATAGAAAATCATTTCAAAAATAATTTTATATATATACTGCGGTGCCTGTATATAATTTTCTATCATATGGTCAAGTGATACGGATATTTATCATTTCAATCCGCAGTTTAAAAATAAAAATGCGGTTGTATATCATTTCAAACCGCAATCCCGAATGAAATGAAAATGCATAATAACTTGCAGTTTATACAATATAAATACAGCATCCATTCGTCCATCATATCAATCATCAAACATTCATCAATTTATCATCTAATTCAAACAATCACATCAATAAATAATAATTAATTACTGACAGTTAATTTTCCAATAATGAATTAAATAACTGTTTAACTGTATTTTATATGCAATAATGAATAAATTTAACTAGCATGTTATATGCAATATTAATTTTTATTAAAATTTTAACTGCAGTTTTAACGTAGTGAATAAATTAATTAACAATTAACTGGCAGTTTTAAATGCAATAATGAATTAAATAATGCGTAAATTAAATGAGTACAATTTAACTGAGAAAATGATGAAATATATGCCAAACAGCTATAAATAAAATTTTAAAACACATCATAAATCAATTTAACCAACATAAGAAATTTTAGAAGTTGTGAGTGGGTTAAAATAGTCACCTTTTGAATTTAAATTGAATTTAAATCCAATTTAAACCCAAAATTTCAACAGTCTCCAAATCCATCCAAAACAGTGCTAAAACGTCCGTAATTCTAACACAATCCCAGCAAAACAAACCACGCATGAATCCGATCTCGTATGAAAAAGTTAGGAAAATTAGAAGATTGGAAAATTCTGGTCCTGAGTCGACTTCGGGTTCAACTTCGGTCCACCGCCTCAATTCCCCGGTGCTTGCTTGGAGTTTTTGCCAAAACGACCCAGAGCGATCCGAGTAACTTTCTTCCTAACCCGAAGTAGATGCAGCGTTTTTTCCTCTGAAACTCGAAGCGCGACCAGAAGTTGCTGCAGATCCACAAATATATATATATATATATATATATATATATATATATATATATATATATATATATATATTGAAATTGGATTGGGAAGATTAGGTTTTGCAGTGGAATGAGGAAGAGCATACGTTCAGAATGAGGAATAAGCAATGACCTAGGTTTTATAACCACATATATATAGGCAAACAGAATAGAAAGAATGGGCTAGGTTGGATTTGGGTTATGAACGATAATTGACCCGAAAAGCCCGTTTCGATTCCGGAACGGAAAAGGGTCAACCCATATATCAAAATATATGTTTAAAAATATTTTAAACGCAATGGAAAAAGTTTCACGTCCAAATTCCATCGTATGAAGAAGTTATGCTAAATTCAAAATTTTCAAATTGATTTCAATTGATTTAAATTACATAAATTTCAAGGCGTTTCGAGTCCGTACGATCAAACGACAAGTCTGATCGCTACGAAACTTGAAATACTATTATAATTCACCGTTACGGATCCGATGAAACAAGTTTCGTTGAAATCCGAGTCAGTGGCCAAAATGGCTATTTTTCTATTAATTAAATAAATTAATAATTAATAATAAAATTTCAATTTTTAAATTTCAATCTTAAAATTGACAGATTTTTCACTTTATATTTCTCAATCAAATTACAATGTTTTAACCAAATTAAAAGTCAATTTAAAGTTGATAAATTTAACAAATTTCAGTGTTTATCTCAAATTAATTGAATTTAGAAATTGTAAATTAAATTTTCCAAATTTCATTTAATTTCCTTTCATTTTATTGTTCAGTCTATTATTATCAAAAGATGCAATTTACATTGGTTTGTATCTATTGCATTAATATTCTCAAATTTCCTTCGTAATTTTCATTAACGTAGTATTTTAATATTAAATTCCACTTTTTTTAAAATCTTACCCTTGTTGTTCGAGTCTTATTGAATTTTATATTTCAAATAAATAAACAATTTTCATTTTATAGCTAAAGTTAACATTTATTACATCTTATGGAATTAATCATTTCAAATAACCAATCACATCTACCATAACTGCACAAATTATAAACTAGTAGATTTTTGTCATTTTTAATCCCTTAGATACTTAATATAGCTAAAAGCAAATTCACATATAATTTTAGTGTCAATTATTTCAATAAATACAGTGTTCAAATGTCAACTGCAATTAATCTAATTAATTGCAAATTAATTCCAATAAATTTTATTTTATTCGATTACAACTTAATATTCACTCAATTATTACTCAACTAACATAGTTAACATTGTTTCATATTTCATTACATTAATATTTATATATACATCTTAGATTTGTATCAACGGTTATACTTAAAAATGTGAATCTTGTCAATTACGCGTATTAATTAAGGTTTTCAACTCAATTAACAAAATTTTCTAAGTCAAATCCCTTTCATACCAAATTTGACAATCCCTAACCATTTGTACTACATCCCATATTAATGTAATATTTATTAGATTTTATTTCAAATTAACGAATAACTTAATTTCCCTTAATTGAGATCTGATTCCCAAATTTTTTTATTTAACATACTAAATGAATAAATAACCTAAATAAATGGTCACCTACTTACTTCTTCCATTTATAAGTTTACGACTCACCCACCCAGGTATAAATTCCATACAGAACACTAATTAATTTCCATTAACACTACATTATCCAATTATCATAAATTTGTTCAATATATACTCTTGTTTACTTAAAAATAAATTTATGTTTTCCATAAATCCTCATTTACTCTTCCGTTACGAAATTAAAAATCATTAAGAAATGTTTATTATCAAAACAACATTAATTTATTACCATTTCACATCCCACTATAAATCAGTGTAACCATTAATACCACACATATTACAGTTCCTTACACCATACTGATCTTATTTAATTACCATTAACTATCTATTTTGTACAATAACTAAATGTTTACATTTGTTACTTATATTTAGTTTTATAACCAAGCATAGCATGTTTAGATACAATGAATTGGAGTTTCATTAAGATTGTTGACACTTAACTTATATTAACATTGTCTCTGTTTAAATTTAGTTATTATTCCATTATAAAATTGCAACATTTTTATTTCTTTCAATATTAACTCATAAAATGTTAAAACCACAAAATTAAAACGTTGAAAATTTATGGGTCGTTACACTCTCCCCCACTTAAAACTTTTCGTCCCCGAAAAGGAACAAAAAGGGAAAAGAAGAAATAAGAAATCAATATATCTTACTTAAAATATTAAAAACAAATTAGTTTACAAAAGAAAATAATTTAAAATAAAATATACCAACTCATACCCATTTAATTTTTTTTTAACTTAAATTATTAAAGTATGTAAAACATTTTCAAATTTTTCTAAGTCCAAAATTTTCGGAAAATTTTGGCAGAGTCTCCTTTCTACGTGGAGGCTCGGGAGAAAATATAATATCAATAATACAATATACAACATATATTTTTCAAATATAAATCCCCACTCGGGAAAAATAACATAATAGCTCTATACCGTAATTCGAAAACGTACCTATTTGTCGGGCAATTTACGCTTAATTATGAAACCAAAAGTAGTAGCAATTGCTTCCATAACCTGTATTTCACTTATATAATCCAAAAGAGTTAATAATTATACAAAATGAAATATTTAAGCATTGTTTCAATCGATACAAACAAATTCGTATAAACATCAATCATTGCAACCACAGCATACAATCATCACATAAAGTTAACACAAATCAATCAATCATACATATCAAACACAAATAGTTGTTCGGGTTCAGAACTTTTAAATTGCACGGAATGAAGAATAATCTACTAGCGCATCATTTACTCAACAGCCTTAGATAAAACTAAATAGATTATTCATTCATCCAATCCAAATTTAAAGTATCTTACCCCAAACATCCATAACCCAAACAACAACAAATCCAACAACCATCAACTTTACTATTATTAATTTCCTTTCATACCTTTGTTGTTTGATTTTCCTTCTATTTGTACAATGATTTATCTTTTTAATTTACATTTATTTCTAACGGACTTTTAATTTCATTTACTCATTCAGTGTTTGTTTCATTTAATTTCACTTTTTACTTACAATTATTCATTTTCATTAATTCAGGTCATGTAAGTTTCTTTTATTGTATTACATTTATACATTTCTCCATTTCATTCATTTATTTAATGCTTACATTTCTATTTTATTTAATTATAGTAACCCTTTTTAATTACACTTAAATTTTTAACCTTATAACATCAATTCTTATAAGTAAAGGATTTCATTAATTCATTTACTAAGGTTTGCAATCATTTATTTATATTACTTACATAATAAATTAGTAGCATTTCAATCATACTTAAGTTTATAACCCTACACATCAATTCTTATTTATTAAATAATTCCATTAATTATTTTCATTATCTCAAGTTAATTACTTGTATAATATCTATTACATTTTTGTATTAACATTTTCAACTTTTATATATTTTGGTAAGTTATATATATGCCTTTAAGAATGTAATTGAAAGTTATACATGTTTTTTCTCAATTCTTTTAATAATTTAATGGTTCAATAATTCCATCTTTGTTTTATAAGTTACAATTTCAAATTTACCTTTAATTTCATTCATAGCCTAGCATTAAATTCCTTATTTTAATTAAAGACTCTAATTATTAATCGGTTACATTTCATTTCACTACAATAACGGAAACTATTAATAAATCGAAAACTTAAGATTTAAATACCGGGTTAAATTCAAAATCATTTTAAAATAACAGATAAATATATACTTATAACTTATATATATCCAATTATATTTGAAACGAATTAAAAATGATATATTTTCTCAAAATAAAACTGCAGTAAAACTACTACAGTGGCCTTCCCACTTCGAAACCCGAAAATCAATGTCGATGATGCATGCACTCATCACCGAAATTATTTTCCAGCGACAGAGAGGGAAGTACAAAACTTATTCTTTCCAAAAAAAAAATTTAAACGTTTCTTTCAAATTGTATTGAAATACTTATATCAAAAAATACTTCATTTAACAATATTATTATTTACATTTCAAAATCATTCAAAATAAAGTTTCAAAACCCCGGAACTTAAGTTCTAAATTCCCAATTTCATTTCCAATCTTATTTCAACTATTTTATTTATTTTTCATCTCCTAACAACCAATATATAGCAACCAAATATATATCTTATTTATAAAAATTTATTTTATATATATAGAAAATATAATAGGCAAAATTATTTCATTCACCTATATTAAAACAAATATTGTGTCGGTCTGTCCTATTAAGTGTTTAGAAATCCCTATCGATTTCATAGCGTCCCATGCATCAACTAGAATTTATAAATACAAAGCGGAACAGATTAACACAATATAAAACCTTTTTATAACACTAACAAGTACGCTCTATCATATATATACACTCAGCGACTCCCATAGGGTATTTCTACCCTATTAATAAAGAGTCAAACCCCACAAAGCTAAGGTTTATTGCTAAACCAAAGCTCTGATACCAACTGTAACATCCAGCCTTTTCGCACACTTTAAATCGACACACGTGCCGGCTCAAACCATACAGAATGGCAGATTGTTATGGGGTAAATAAGAAAAACAAGAAATAAATAAAAAGAAAACAGAATCTCACAGTGGAAGGATAAAATATAATAATCAAATATACAGTTTATAAATCTGTTTACAAAAACATTGATTATATTATATAATACATATCAGAGTTACACATACCAATAACAATGCAGCGGAAAAATATGAGTGTAGTGGAATATAATAAATAATAATAATAAAAATCTCCGTCTTCGTCCTCTAGAGCTAAAGTCTTCGATCCTGAAATGTTCGGACTAACCCGAGCAAATTTGAAAAGACAAAAAACACTCGAGTCAGAACTAAAAGATCTTATGTAAGTTAAATCAACAGATATAAATATGAGTGCAGTAACTCAAGAGATGCTCGGGATTTACATCTCCTAAGCATCCATTAAACTATTTACTATGTAGTATATTTCGCTATTATAATAGTGTCTATAGTAAAATAAACATACTTTTAAATAGCGTTAAGGCTTTACATTTTCCACCTTAACACGTAATAGTCCTAATAGTCCATCCAATATCATAGTCCCTCCTGATCGGGAATCCACCAGAGGATACCACACGGGCTACGGGAGAAATCCAAACTCGTACAAGGCGCGATAGGGTAGGTGACACGGCACAACTAGGCAATGCCAGGGTAGATATACCAATTACGCATCCGGGCTAGTGGTAACGCGTAGCCGCTACTACCGCCCACTTTGGACAAACTCCCCCTAAAATCAAAGAAATCAAAAGTGGCCACCGAAACAATCCAAAGTCGCAGTATAATATCGAAGAGGAGTATCCGATCAGAGGAATGACCTCATTGGCCCGAGAATCGCTCCTGTTTTAGCCACCTTATGCCAACTCACGGGAATCGGGTCCACGTAATTACCTCAATGGAAACATCACTACCATCCTACTTCATTCTGGAATCTCCACCGCGTACACGGTTGTTAAAGTGGTTTTCGGAGTTGGTAGAGAGTATGACAACTTCCGATCTGTAATGACCCGTATTTTTACGGATTGAAAGATCGTAAAACAATCTATATTAAGTCGTTGATGTTGTTAAGTCGTTTAGAGTTTAAGTCGTGAAAGAGCTTATGTCGTGTAAAAGTTGAGCCGTGTAGTGCTTAGGTCGGTGGAGCGACCTATAGAAGTTGGCGACCTAAGGGGTTAGGTCGTGTGGAAGTTAGCTCGTTTGGTGGTTAGGACGTGTTATAGTTTAGGTCGGCCGAGCGACCTATAGGGGTTAGCGAGTTAGTGGGTTATCGGCTTAGGAGTGAGCGACCTAGTTGATGTAGCGACCTAAGAGAGAGAGCAACCTAAGGGGTGTACCGACCTAATTGCAGGCGACCTAAGGAAGTGTTAGGTCGATAAGTCGCGACGTTGATAAGTCGCTTGGTCGGAGGCAGTGTTAGGTTGTTAGGTCGCGTAGCTGTGTTGAGGGATAGGTCGTAACTCGCGTACGAGTTAGGTCGCGCGTGTTTTAGGGCCGTTGGATCAGTTAGGTCGCACGAGTGTTAAGTCGCATGAGTGTTAGGGTGGTCGTGACGTTAGGTCGCGTGAGTGTTGTAGTGTTAGGTTGCGCATTAGCTTGTTTCGTTAGGTCGTATAAGTGATGAGTCGTTAGGTCGGGGTGGTAGATATGTCGTAGGTCGAGATGTTTTTAGGTCGTGGACGACTCATGGGGGCGGCGACCTAAGGATTTCCAGCCTATAAATAGAGGGGTTTGGTTCACTTTTTGGCACCGGATTTTGAAGCGACGAAGTGCTGCCATTTTGAGAGCTCGACTACAACACTTCTTCACTTCTTTTCTCCACTCTAATCTAGTGATTCATTCCATCTAAATTGAAGATCAAATCGAAGATCCAAGAGCCAAAGTTGAAGATCTCCATCCATCGAAGAGAGATTTCATCGTTTGAAGCGGAGCTTTGGAGGATCAAGCTTGATTCTTTGCTGTCCAGATCTGGAGTTGGTTGTTTTTGAGGTGTTTAGGTGATTCGGTGAGTGGTGGTTATCTCCCACATGGACCCAAAGGAGTATATTGGATTGGTGGTTTGTTTATGTGTTAAAGAGAGTGATTTCGTGCATTTTTCTCAAGTCTGCATGTAGATCTATTGTTCATGATGATTTGACATCTATTTTACTACATGTTCACTTATGTAAGTTCATTCATCAAGTTGTAGAGATATTGTTCATAATTCATGCTTGTTAGAATGCATGTTAGATTTGGACTCTTTATTTACGAAATTGCCATTATTGTTGTAATTGTTTATTTAGATCTTGTTTGAATGATTGTTTACTTGGATTAATGTTTGATTTGATGGATTAGTTGATTGATAACTTGATTTGGACAAGTTGGTCGAAGATGATTCAAAAGCTAAGTGGAAAGGCTCTTGAATAAGGAAAGCTGCATGTGGCATATGAAGCGGATGTTGAAGTTCATATGGATAGATTTGATGATGTTGTTGAGATGGGACTTTGCTATGATGCGATGAAGCAAAGCATGATGTGAGAAAGCCTTGGTTTAATCCAGACGGGATCATCCCAAGCATGTTGATAACTCGGTGATGTGGTCCGGGTTTGTGGATAATGGTTGGCTTGAGAGGCGCTTGAGCTAGTATGGGAATAGTCGTCGAGGAGGATGACTAGAAGGCTGAGATTTCATCGTTGTTGAAGGTTCTAGCATGCTCAAAGCAAGAGTACGTTGGGACGGGTCACGATGACGTTCCAAGCACGGGCTACGATGACGTGCTAGTACTCTGGGCAGATGCGATAGTCCTAGGCACGGGTCACGACGACGTGCGGAGCTATGTCTAGAACCGGGGTTACCATTAGCCCTTGGCAGGCGGTCATTCAACTAACGGGGAAATCAAGGCAATGATAACAGTGATAGCCAGAGTCATGGATGTTTGGATGTTTGGTTGTATCGTCGCTTGG
Organism: Allium cepa; assembly: GCA_030765085.1. Taxonomy (NCBI): domain Eukaryota; kingdom Viridiplantae; phylum Streptophyta; class Magnoliopsida; order Asparagales; family Amaryllidaceae; genus Allium; species Allium cepa. Next base: position 360,535,810 of record CM060934.1, read on the forward strand.
GTCAAGAGAGATGTTTTCAGAGTGCTTATCTGATCTTGGTTTAGGCCTTGGGGGTTTGTACTTGGAAAACGCCGACCTTGACTCGAGTGATAATTACTTTGCTTTGAATGTCTGAATTGCTATGTTTACTTCTGCTTAGTGTGTCTGGGGGCTATCACTGTAGAAAGAGGTGGAGTGGGATGGTTGGGTTCCTATTCCTTTTACCCTTTATGCTCTTTTGGTATGTTTGATAGTTGATTTACTGCTCACTAAGACTTTTGTCTGACTCAAGGTTTTATGTTTAACTCTTATTACCTTGGGCTGTTCATCCATGTTGGGATGGGCAGACTAGGTAGCAGGTGACAGGTGCTGTTTATAGTGGCCAACGCTGTTGATAACGACGACGAGCTGGAGGCTTTTGCATATTGTTTTCTTACTAGATGTACTGGGTGTTCCGCTGTTTGTATATTCTTTGAGTGATATGTAGTGAGGCTTGATGTATTGACTTTGCTGATTGTTGTATCAAACTATTAGAGTTTATATGATGAGATTCTGTTATATGGAGCTTCACTATGTATATTTTCTATTGTATTTTGTCCATGCGCTGTGAGTAATACGATAGAGTTTATTGTTTTTACCTTACCCTGGTGATCGTCCATGGCGGCCTGGCACACTTTTCAGCGCATTATTTCTTTGTTTAGTGCAGGAGTCATGGGCGGTTGTCACATTTGGTATCAGAGCTTTGGTTAATCGATTTTAGCCAACGCTTGCTGACGTAACTACGTATGAGAGACGTAATTGTATTTTGATGGATGATTACTATATATATATATATATATATATATATAATATAGTAGTTAGAAGGATTTGAACTCCTTATGCAGTTGTTTCTCAAGGTGTTCTAATCATTCTTTTTATCGATATAAAGGATGAGTCGAAGAGAGAGACAAGCTGCTAGGGGAAGCCGTGTTGCTGAAGAGGCTGCTGATGCCGATTATGCTGCTATGTTTAAGGCCATGATGACTTCGATCATGAGAAGGATACCAGCCTCGGGGTCATCAGTAGATGTTGGAGTTCAAGTTCAAGCCCCAAGACCAGTGGATTTTGCTAAGCTATGTAAAGACTATACTTTCCTTGGAGGAAAGGTTTTCTTGGGGACAGAATCAACCATTGAAGTCCAAAGATGGATAGATGCTTGTAGAAGGATTTTTGATGATTTGGGAATTGAGGATGCAACTAAGAGGAAGCTTGCATCAAGACAGCTTCAAGGGAGAGCTTCAGATTGGTGGAATTCTATCACCATTGATACTCCAGAAGAAGAGATTACTTGGGAGCAATTCCAAGCTAGATTTGAAGCTAAGTTCATTTCTACAGCTCAGAAATCTGTTCTGTTTAAGAATTTTGTGGAGCTCAAGCAAGGTGGGAGACCAGTTCTTGAGTATGTTTCTGAGTTTGAAGCTTTGTCCAAATATGCTCGGTCGTATATCGATTCTCCCTATCAGAAGAATGAGAAGTTTGTGACAGGCTTGGACACTTATCTTGGGAGACGGTTGGTGGATCATTTGGACGATCCGTTTGAGAAGCTTGTGGAGAAAGCTCTTAGGCATGAGAATCTGTTTCCTAAGGAAGGATCTGTTGTTGCTGTGGCCAAGGAGCAAGGTGGAAACAAGAAGAGAAGGCAGCAGCAGAAGGGTAAGGATGGCCAGAAGAAGCCGAAGGGCGAAGTGATCTGCTACAATTGTCGGCAGAAGGGTCATCTCTCCAGAGATTGCAAGAATCCGAAGGTGCCGGTGAAGTGCCACAACTGTGACAAGCTGGGGCATATTAAGAGGAATTGTCCGGAACCGAGGAAGGATAAGCAGATTGTGCAAGCTTATGCTTTTGGGGCTATGCCATCGTCTTCGAAAGCTCCTACTGCAGATGAGAAAGGGAAGAGCGTGGTGGTTCAAGATACTCTTTCCATTTGTGGTGTTCCAGTTCGAGTGTTATTTGATACTGGGGCGTCGCATTCCTTTGTTTGTAATGAACTTGTAGGCCGGTTGGGTTTAGAACCGGATATTGTTGATAGACCATTGGTTGTGACTAATCCAGTTGGGGGTTCGTCTTGTTTGTGTATGGTATGCCGTGGTCTAGTTGTATCGAGTCATGATTGCTCTTTTGTTTGTGATTGTTTTGTTCTGAACTTTGCGGGGTTCGGAATTATTTTGGGTATGGACTGGCTTAGGAAGTATGCGACAAAGGTTGATTGTGAGAGGCTTGAGGTGACAGTCGAGAATGTGGAGGGGCGAAAGGTTGTGATACGATGAAAGCATGAGGAAGGCGTCTTCATGAGCTTCATGTATTCGCTGGTTGTTCCACGGGATGGACTGTCATCGGTGCCTGTTGTGAATGGATTTGAGGATGTCTTTGACGAGGTCAAAGGATTACCGCCGCATAGGGAGATCGAGTTTCATATCGATCTAGTTGAGGGAGCCAGACCTGTTGTGATGCCTCTTAGGCGAATGACGCCTAGGGAACAGCAAGAGTTGAAGGTGCAAGTTGATGACCTTTTGCAGAAAGGATTCATTCGACGTAGTGTGTCCGAATGGGGTGCACCAGTTGTGTTTGCAACCAAAGCGGATGGATCGTTGAGGTTGTGTGTGGATTATCGTGAGCTGAATAAAGTGACTAAGAAGAACAAGTATCCATTGCCGAGAATAGATGACTTGTTTGATCAGCTTCACGAAGCTAGGGTGTTTTCTCAGATGGATTTGGCAACGGGATTTCACCAGTTAAGAGTGGAAAAGGATAGTGTGCCGAAGACTGCTTTCAGGACACCATCTGGTTTCTATGAGTGGCTGGTAATGCCGTTTGGATTGACCAATGCACTAGCATATTTTGTGGATCTTATGAATAGGGTGTTCACAGATCAGTTGAACAAGTTTGTACTTGTGTTCGTGGATGATATTTTGGTTTACTCCAGAAATGAAGAGGAACACAAGACACACTTGCGGATTGTTTTGGAAATCTTGCGGAAACATCAGCTGAAGGCTAAGTTTTCGAAGTGTCACTTCTGGAAGAGTGAAGTGAGGTTCTTAGGTCATGTTATCTCTGGAAATGGAATAGCGGTTGATCCCACTAAGGTGGCAGCGATCCAGGATTGGGTTAGACCTAAGAATGCATCTGATGTGAGAAGTTTTCTTGGATTAGCAGGATATTATCGTCGGTTTATCAAAGACTTTTCCAAGATAGCTGCACCGTTAACAGGATTGACGAAAAAGAACCAAGTGTTCAGATGGGATGATAAGTGTGAGCAAGCTTTCGAAATCCTGAAAGAGCGACTGACAAGTGCTCCTGTTTTGACTATTCCAAGTGGAAATGATGAGATGGTGGTTTACACCGATGCATGTGGCACTGGACTTGAGGCAGTGCTAATGCAGAAGGATAAAGTTGTTGCGTATGCAAGTCGACAACTGAAGCCGCATGAAAGGAATTATCCAACTCATGATTTGGAGTTAGCGGCGATTGTTTTTGCTTTGAAGATGTGGAGACATTATCTATTGGGAGTTCGATTCGAGTTGTTTACAGACCATAAGTCGTTGAGGTATCTGTTCTCCCAAAAGGATTTGAATCTGCGGCAGCAACGATGGCTAGAGTTTTTAGCATCATATGATTTTGGTATAGCCTATACTTCGGGAAAGGGTAATGCAGTGGCTGATGCGTTAAGTCGAAGACATGAAGGATTGGGAGCCATGTTTTCGGAATGGAGGAGTCTTGAGTATTTGCTGGATTTGACTTCAGGCCTAGATGTGAATTGGAACCTGAGATGTTGGCAAACTTATTGATAAGACATACTCTAGTGGAAAGAATTGGCGAGGGCCAAAAGCAAGACGATAAGCTTGTCAAGATTATCCGTGATTTGGAATCTGGATTGGATCCAAAAAAGGATAAAGGATTCGAGGTCGATCGAGAGGGTTGGCTTCGAAACAAGGACGACTGGTTGTTCCCGATATAGATGAATTGAGAGATGAAGTTCTGAAGGAAAGTCATCACTCGAAATTGACAATTCATCCAGGTGGAAATAAGATGTATCGGGACATGAAGAGAACCTATTAATGGGGAGGCATGAAGAAGGATGTTGGAAATTTTATTTCCAAATGTATGAACTGCCAGTTGGTAAAAGCTGAACAAAAGAAGCCAAGTGGATTGCTTCAACCGTTATAAGTTCCTACATGAAAGTGGGAGCAAATATCAATGGATTTTATCGATGGTCTACCTAGAACCAGAGCAGGAAATGAAGGAATTTGGGTCATCGTAGATCATTTGACTAAGAGTGCAAGATTCATTCCTGTTCGATCATCTAGGACTGCATCGAAATTGGCTGAGTTGTATGTTAAGTGGATAGTTCGATTCCATGGTATTCCGAAGAGTATAGTGAGTGATCGAGACCCGTTGTTCACTAGTGGATTTTGGAAGAGCTTCCAAGAAGTTTTGGGAACCGAGCTGTGTTTGAGTACAACTTATCATCCCCAAACGGATGGTCAGACCAAGAGAGTCAATCGAGTTTTAGAAGATCTACTCAGAGCATGTGTTTTGGATTTCGGAGGATCATGGGAAGATCATCTTCATTTGGTGGAATTTGCGTATAATAACAGTTATCAGACAAGTATTGGTATGGCACCATATGAGGCATTGTATGGAAGACCGTGTAACTCTCCGACATGTTGGTTGGAAACCGGAGAAAAGTTGATACTTGGGCCAGAAATGATTCGACAGACTTCGGACTGTATAGAGATCATTCGGCGGCGAATGAAGGCAGCCCAAGACCGACAGAAAAGTTATGCCGATAAGCATCGTAAGGATTTGGAATTCAACGTAGGAGATATGGTTTTTGTGAAGATTTCTCCTCTGAAAAATGTTAATAGATTCGGGAAGAAAGGAAAGTTGACTCCGAGATTTGTTGGACCATTCCCGATTATCGTGCGAATTGGAAAGCTCGCCTATAAATTGGAGTTACCGAAAAAGATGTCTGGTGTGCACAATGTTTTTCATATATCGTATCTACGGAAGTATGTGCACGACTCAAGTACAGTGGTTTCTGCTGATAGCTGTGAAGATTTAGAGGTTGATCCAGTTGCTACGAGACCTCGTAAGCCGCTTCGTGTTGTGGAAACCGACACGAAACAGCTTAGGAGGAAGACGATTACGTTGCTCAAGGTACAATGGAGTGATGATGTTAATGACTGTACATGGGAGGAGGAAGAGAGGATGAAAGCAGCTCATCCTGAACTCTTCGAGGTATGGCCCTAAGGTGTCGTGACATCTCATGAATTTGTAACTTGTTCTAGTCTTAGAATTCTGCATGCTAGGCTAGTAATTGGATGCATGGTTTGTTGATTGCTATGGATGGTAGGCATGCAGATTAGTTTTGGTTGCTCTTGTTTGTTTGGAATTTCGGGGGCGAAATTCCTAAGGGGGAGAGAATGAAATGACCCGTATTTTTACGGATCGAAAGATCGTAAAACTATCTATATTAAGTCGTTGATGTTGTTAAGTCGTTTAGAGTTTAAGTCGTGAAAGAGCTTATGTCGTGTAAAAGTTGAGCCGTGTAGTGCTTAGGTCGGTGGAGCGACCTATAGAAGTTGGCGACCTAAGGGGTTAGGTCGTGTGGAAGTTAGGTCGTTTGGAGGTTAGGACGTGTTATAGTTTAGGTCGGCCGAGCGACCTATAGGGGTTAGCGAGTTAGTGGGTTATCGGCTTAGGAGTGAGCGACCTAGTTGATGTAGCGACCTAAGAGAGAGCGCGACCTAAGGAGTGTAGCGACCTAATAGCAGGCGACCTAAGGAGGTGTTAGGTCGATAAGTCGTGACGTTGATAAGTCGCTTGGTCGGAGGCAGTGTTAGGTTGTTAGGTCGCGTAGTTGTGTTGAGGGATAGGTCGTAACTCGCGTACGAGTAAGGTCGCGCGTGTTTTAGGGCCGTTGGATCACTTAGGTCGCACGAGTGTTAAGTCGCATGAGTGTTAGGATGGCCGTGACATTAGGTCGCGTGAGTGTTGTAGTGTTAGGTCGCGCATTAGCTTGTTTCGTTAGGTCGTATAAGTGATGAGTCGTTAGGTTGGGGTGGTAGATAGGTCGTAGGTCGAGATGTTTTTAGGTCGTGGACGACTCATGGGGGCGGCGACCTAAGGATTTCCAGCCTATAAATAGAGGGGTTTGGTTCACTTTTTGGCACCGGATTTTGAAGCGACGAAGTGCTGCCATTTTGAGAGCTCGACTACAACACTTCTTCACTTCTTTTATCCACTCTAATCTAGTGATTCCTTCCATCTAAATTGAAGATCAAATCGAAGATCCAAGAGCCAAAGTTGAAGATCTCCATCCATCGAAGAGAGATTTCATCGTTTGAAGCGGAGCTTTGGAGGATCAAGCTTGATTCTTTGCTGTCCAGATCTGGAGTTGGTTGTTTTTGAGGTGTTTAGGTGATTCGGTGAGTGGTGGTTATCTCTCACATGGACCCAAAGGAGTATATTAGATCGGTGGTTTATTTATGTGTTAAAGAGAGTGATTTCGTGCATTTTTCTCAAGTCTGCATGTAGATCTATTGTTCATGATGATTTGAAATCTATTTTACTACATGTTCACTTATGCAAGTTCATTCATCAAGTTGTAGAGATATTGTTCATAATTCATGCTTGTTAGAATGCATGTTAGATTTGGACTCTTTATTTACGAAATTGCCATTATTATTGTAATTGTTTATTTAGATCTTGTTTGAATGATTGTTTACTTGGATTAATGTTTGATTTGATGGATTAGTTGATTGATAACTTGATTTGGACAAGTTGGTCGAAGATGATTCAAAAGATAAGTGGAAAGGCTCTTGAATAAGGAAAGCTGCTTGTGGCATATGAAGCGGATGTTGAAGCTCATATGGATAGAATTGATGATGATGTTGAGATGGGACTTTGCTATGATGCGATGAAGCAAAGCATGATGTGAGAAAGCCTTGGTTTAATCTAGACGGGATCATCCCAAGCATGTTGATAACTCGGTGATGTGGTCCGGGTTTGTGGATAATGGTTAGCTTGAGAGGCGCTTGAGCTAGTATGGGAATAGTCGTCGAGGAGGATGACTAGAAGGCTGAGATTTCATCGTTGTTGAAGGTCCTAGCATGCTCAAAGCAAGAGTACGTTGGGACGGGTCACAATGACGTTCCAAGCACGGGTCACGATGACGTGCTAGTACTCTGGGCAGATGCGATAGTCCTAGGCACGGGTCACGACGACGTGCGGAGCTATGTCTAGAACCGGGGTTACCATTAGCCCTTGGCAGGCGGTCATTCAACTAACGGGGAAATCAAGGCAATGATAACAGTGATAGCCAGAGTCATGGATGTTTGGATGTTTGGTTGTATCGTCGCTTGGGTCAAGAGCGATGTTTTCAGAGTGCTTATCTGATCTTGGTTTAGGCCTTCGGGGTTTGTACTTGGAAAACACCGACCTTGACTCGAGTGATAATTACTTTGCTTTGAATGTCTGAATTGCTATGTTTACTTCTGCTTAGTGTGTCTGGGGGCTATCACTGTAGAAAGAGGTGGAGTGGGATGGTTGGGTTCCTATTCCTTTTACCCTTTATGCTCTTTTGATATGTTTGATAGTTGATTTACTGCTCACTAAGACTTTTGTCTGACTCAAGGTTTTATGTTTAACTCTTATTACCTTGGGCTGTTCATCCATGTTGGGATGGGCAGACTAGGTAGCAGGTGACAGGTGCTGTTCATAGTGGCCAACGCTGTTGATGACGACGACGAGCTGGAGGCTTTTGCATATTGTTTTCTTACTATATGTACTGGGTGTTCCGCTGTTTGTATATTCTCTGAGTGATATGTAGTGGGGCTTGATGTATTGACTTTGCTGATTGTTGTATCAAACTATTAGAGTTTATATGATGAGATTCTGTTATATGGAGCTTCACTATGTATATTTTCTATTGTATTTTGTCCATGCGCTGTGAGTAATACGATAGAGTTTATTGTTTTTACCTTACCCTGATGATCGTCCATGGCGGCCTGGGACACTTTTCAGCGCATTATTTCTTTGTTTAGTGCAGGAGTCATGGGCAGTCGTCACACGATCTCAGTCTCTTTAACAACCAAATGTTATTATAACACCGCGGTCATTTAAAAATAATTATACTTTCAAAACCAGAATATAATATCCATTTCAAAACCATATAAATACGATATCATTTCCTTTTAAGACCCAAATCAATATGATATCATTTTTTTTTATTTCAAATATATTTCTTTTCCAAAATCATTCCACTTTTAAAATTTATAATACCTCGAAACCAAATATTTGAATTATAACTTTCAAACATAATACTTCGAAATCCATAGTTTTAAAACCATAACTTCCAAAACTTAAATGGTTTGGATATTCAACAGTATGTAAATTAGTTGATTTTAAATTACTTTATAAAGTAAATAATTTCCACGCCTTTACCATTTATCCACTTTAATTTTAGTCTAAACCCATAAATTTAGAATCACTTTTAGTTTCAATAAAACACTTCGATTTCAATATATTTCAAACTTTGAGTATTTAACAATTTCGAAACTAAGGTTTTCTATTAAACAATTTATTGTCTTACTATTTAGTTTTGAAATATTTGCAAAATAAATCCATAATCCTTTAAATAAAACTCAAATTACTTATAACTAAATATTTCCTTCAATTTTATTTATACTAGAAATATTCGTTTAATTCATCTTGAATAAAAATTCAGTTATAAATATCATACCTTTTAAATTTTCAAGTTAATAAATTCTACATCAGACTATGAAGTTAAATTCTTTATTAAGCTCAATTCCAAATAAATTTCCGATTTATCTTCCAATCTTAATTGATTTGAATCATTTACACCCTATATATACACAATATCTTAAACCTGTACTAAATCATAATATAAATTATCAAACTCCATTATTCAACTTATTCACTTTTATTTAACAGATTTATACATAGCTTAAATTCAAAACTTTAACTATATATGTATATATAAAATAATATTTATAAAATATCAAAATTTAATATTTATTAAACCGTATCCTATCCAAACCATAGAAAATCATTTCAAAAATAATTTTATATATATACCGCTGTGCCTGTATATAATTTTCGATCCTATGGTCAAGTTATACGGATATTTATCATTTCAATCCGCAGTTTAAAAATAAAAATGCGGTTGTATATCATTTCAAACCGCAATCCCGAATGAAATGAAAATGCATAATAACTTGCAGTTTATATAATATAAATACAGCATCCATTCGTCCATCATATCAATCATCAAACATTCATCAATTTATCATCCAATTCAAACAATCACATCAATAAAGAATAATTAATTACTGACAGTTAATTTTCCAATAATGAATTAAATAACTGTTTAACTGTATTTTATATGCAATAATAAATAAATTTAACTAGCATGTTATATGCAATAACAATTTTTACTAAAATTTTAACTGACAGTTTTAATGCAGTGAATAAATTAATTAACAATTAACTGGCAGTTTTAAATGCAATAATAAATTAAATAACGCGCAAATTAAATGAATACAATTTAACTGAGAAAATGATGAAATATATGCCAAACAGCTACAAATAAAATTTTAAACACATCATAAATTAATTTAACCAACAGAAGAAATCTTAGAAGTTGTGAGTGGGTTAAAACACTCACCTTTTGAATTTAAATTGAATTTAAATCCAATTTAACCCCAGAATTTCAACAGTCTCCAAATCCATCCAAAACAGTGCCAAAACGTCTGTAATTCTAACACGATCCCAGCAAAACAAACCGTGCATGAATCCGAGCTCGTATGAAAAAGTTAGGAAAATTAGAAGATTGGAAAATTCTGGTCCTGAGTCGACTTCGGGTTCAACTTCGGTCCACCGCCTCAATTCCCCGGTGCTTGCTTGGAGTTTTTGCCAAAATGACCCGGAGCGATCCGAGTAACTTTCTTCCTAACCCGAAGTAGATGCAGCGTTTTTTCCTCTGAAACTCGAAGCGCGACAAGAAGTTGCTGCAGATCCGCATATATATATATATATATATATATATATATATATATATATATATATATATATATATATATATATATATATATATATATTGAAATTGGATTGGAAAGATTAGGGTTTGCAGTGGAATGAGGAAGAGCATACGTTCAGAATGAGGAATAAGCAATAACCTAGGGTTTATAACCACATATATATAGGCAAACAGAATAGAAAGAATGGGCTAGGTTGGATTTGGGTTTTGAACGATAATTGATCTGAAAAGCCCGTTTCGATTCCGGAACGGAAAAGGGTCAACCCATATATCAAAATATATGTTTAAAAACATTTTAAACGCGATGGAAAAAGTTTCACGTCCAAATTCCATCGTATGAAGAAGTTATGCTAAATTCAAATTTTCCAAATTGATTTAAATTGCATAAATTTCAAGGCGTTTCGAGTCCGTACGATCAAACGACAAGTCTGATCGCTACGAAACTTGAAACACTATTATAATTCACCGTTACGGATCGGATGAAACTAGTTTTGTCAAAATCCGAGTTAGTGGCCAAAATGGCTATTTTTCTATTGATTAAATAAATTAATAATTAATAAAAAAATTCAATTTTTAAATTTCAATCTTAAAATTGACAGATTTTTCACTTTATATTTCTCAATCAAATTACAATGTTTTAACCAAATTAAAAGTCAATTTAAAGTTGACAAATTTAACAAATTTCAATGTTTATCTCAAATTCATTGAATTTAGAAATTGTGAATTAAATTTTCCAAATTTCATTTAATTTCCTTTCATTCTATTATTCAGTCTGTTATTATCAAAAGATGCAATTTACATTGGTTTGTATCTATTGCATTAATATTCTCAAATTTCCTTCGTAATTTTCATTAACGTAGTATTTTAATATTAAATTCCACTTTTTTTAAAATCTTACCCTTGTTATTCGAGTCTTATTGAATTTTATATTTCAAATAAATAAACAATTTTCATTTTATAACTAAAATTAACATTTATTACATCTTATAGAATTAATCATTTCAAATGACCAATCACATCTACCATAACTGCACAAATTATAAACTAGTAGATTTTTGTCATTTTTAATCCCTTAGATACTTAATATAGTTAAAAGCAAATTCACATATAATTTTAGGGGGTTTTTAGGCACACGGAAGAAGTTGCAAAATAAATTAGTCTCAGGGACAGCAAGTTTGTTTTTTGGTCTGAAGGACACTTTGTAGTGTAAATCACAGAATGATAGATGTAGCTATCATTCTCTATTTACACTATAAAGTGTCCTTCAGACGAAAAAACAAACTTACCGTCCTTGAGACTAAATTTTTTTGTAACTTTTTCCTTTTGGCTATTTTCCTGTAATTTTAGTGTCAATTATTTCAGTAAATACAGAGTTCAAATGTCAGCTGCAATTAATCCAATTAATTGCAAATTAATTCCAATAAATTTGATTTTATTCGATTACAACTTAATATTCACTCAATTATTACTCAACTAACATAGTTCACCTTTTTGCATATTTCATTACATTAATATTTATATATACATCTTAGCTTTGTATCAACGGTTATACTTAAAAATGTGAATCTTGTCAATTATGCGTATTAATTAAGATTTTCAACTCAAGTAACAAAATTTCCTAAGTCAAATCCCTTTTTACCAAATTTGACAATCCCTGCCCATTTGTACTACATCCCATATTAATGTAATATTTATTAGATTTTATTTCAAATTAACGTACAACTTAATTTCCCTTAATTGAGATCTGATTCCCAATTTTTTTTATTTAACATACTAAATGAATAAATAACCTAAATAAATGGTCACATACTTATTTCTTCCATTTATAAGTTTACTACTCACCCACCCAGGTATAAATTCCATATACAACACTAATTAATTTCCATTAACACTACATTATCCAATTATCATAAATTTGTTCAATATATACTCTTGTTTACTTAAAAATAAATTTATGTTTTCCATAAATCCTCATTCATTCTTCCGTTATGAAATTAAAAATCATTAAGAAATGTTTATTATCAAAACAACATTAATTTATTACCTTTTCACATCCCACTATAAATCAGTGTAACCATTAATACCACACATATTACAATTCCTTACACCATACTGATCTTAGTTAATTACCATTAACTATCTATTTTGTACAATAAATAAATGTTTACATTTGTTACTTATATTTAGTTTTATAACCAAGCATAGCATGTTTAGATACAATGAATTGGAGTTCCATTAAGATTGTTGACACTTAACTTGTATTGACATTGTCTCAGTTTAAATTTAGTTATTATTCCATTATAAAATTGCAACATTTTTATTTCTTTCAATATTAACTCATAAAATATTATAAAAACCACAAAATTAAAACATTGAAAATTTATGGGTCGTTACACACGACGTTTCCAATGACTTTCTGATACTGAAAAGTCGAAATTTTGGAAAACGTTTGTTGATCACATTTTCTATTTTTATTTGAACTAACTATTTTAGTAAACATACTTGAAAATGATTTTAACATCATTAATTATTATTTAAATGATGTTGGTTATTAAAATCCATTATTTCAATATTTAAAAATGATTTAATTATTCAAATACAAAGTGATTAATTTATGGATCATTACACTCTCCCCTCTTAAAAGAATTTCGTCCTCTAAATTATTACGGAATGGAAGAAGTAATAACCAACCTAAGAAAATTCAATTTACTTACTTGGTTTTCAGTAAATCTGATTAGTTATATTTTTTCTACCATAAGCATATGTAATATAAACGCTATAACAACCATATGTACTTGGTAACCTGATGTAACCAAAGGTATTGTAATAAACATATGCAACAAAACAAAGAAATATTCTATAAGAAATGCTATGCATATAACATTTTTCAAAATACTTCCAAAATTTAGAACTAAATGCTCGGGTTTTATATTCGAATATTTTTTAAATTTATTTTTGAATTCCTCAAAGGAATAGTAAATCGAAAACCAAAATCAAAAATGTCAAGGAGGGGGTCCACTAAACAAAACATGTAAAACTCTAGAACTAGAACAAGACGGAACTTCCAATGGTATTTTGGTTCCTCCGAATACAACAACTAGAGTGAACAATTATTATTTCTTTTCCAAAAAATTCAAAAATCATATTTCCAAAAGCACCAGGATTTAAGTCCAAATAAACAATAATTCAAAAATCTTGGTTTGTAAATTTTAACTTTATAAACTATGGTATATAAGATCACCCAATCAATCAACTCCATCAAACAATTCATACTCCGTAAAGAAAAATCTAACACTCAACATTATTTGAAATGTTAAACAACTAACAAACAAATCTTAACTTAGGTTCAAAAATTTCTTGATTTCCTACTAATATAAATAATTTTCTAGGCATGCCATTTTGCCCATCAGCCTTTGGTTAATCCTTACAAGATTACTTATGCTCCTTCAGACAAAATTGAAAGTCGCTCTCTAAAATTATTGGTGTCTTAATTGTGTTGATATTTCTAAATCACTTTAATTTACATTTAGTATTTTATTCAATACCAAAATAATTTATGAATTATTTCATAAATTTTCACCTAAATTTAAAAATATTTATAAAATCATTTCTTTATAAAACACCAAATAATAACTTATTCCACCTTATTTACTTGTATAATACTCTTTTATATCCTAAGAGTACATACAAATACAAATTTTATTTTACTTTTTAGGCAAAGATCTAATCAAAATTTGGGACTTCTAAAACTGAGTCTACCTCTCGACCTCTATAACATAGAGTGTTAAAATAGATGATGTTTATTGGTTGACTCAAAATAACAAATAGTTTACACTACATATAAGTTTCAAACAAAAGCTATGGTTTAAATAAAACAATGTCTATTAAAAACTTCCTACCATTTTATCTTAAGGTGTTATAATGAATGATGTTTATGGACTGGCCCGATAACACCAGTTAGTTTACACTGCTTAAATGCTTAAACAATATCTATGGTTTTGATAAAACAATGTTATCAAAACATTCTTATCCAATCTAACCGATTTAAATCAGTGATAACTTATCCCTTATCTTATCTAAGGGTAAAAATTCATTTATCCAAAAAAATCTTTACCAAAAATACTCTGTATTATTTTATTTTATTTTTATAAATAAATTCCATACCGAGGGAATTTAAAGAATATATACCCAGTTATAAATTTCAAAACTCATCTTTGAAAGCATACTACATATATTTCTTTTATGAAATAACTTTAAACAATTTGTTTACTAAAACTCACCTTAGGTTCGTTCGGATTTAAGCTCATTTCAATCGCACAATGATAAAGAGAATAATTTACTAAGTACTCCATGATATTTGCTTAAGCAACATCTGATCGTCACTTAGAAGATTATCTAGATTACCACAGAATTAGCCGAAATGATTTCCTCCGAATTGTTCAAAGAAAAAGCATTCTACCTAAAATTTCTTTTCCTAAATATTTAAACTTTAGAAATATTTCCAAATAATGCCCGCTATTAATTTTCTCAAAATCTTTTGAAATCATTTCAAACAATTCCGGGATTTAAATTTTCAAAAAACAATTTAAAAGTCCTTTTCAAAAGACAAATATATAATACTAAGTGTATTAAAATAAGGGACAAAAACAAATGTCATTTAAAATAATATTAATTATCCTGAAAGAGAATTAATCACATGTATAATCTATTTTAAGTAAACAAATGTAACGACCCGATATTTTCAACCATTTGCATCCGCATATGTCGGTCTTGAATTGCTAAAAATACCGCATTGTAAATAAAATTTGGCAAATCTCATCATATACAGTAAATAAATAATCACAATCACAGACACGGAGTAAATAATAATGCAGTGGAATTTAAAGAGATAGTAGTTCATGAAGGTACTATACAAAATAAGATACATCAGAGTTAAACATGATACAATAGAAGAGTAACAAGATACATCGGGTACAAATCAAATAAATCACTGGAATCACTGGATACTGAAAGCAAGATAGATGGCTGGATCCTCAAGCAAAGCTCTAACTCCGAAGGTGAGTCTTGAATGCTGAATCACTCAGTCTAACTCGAGCGTAAAGCAAAACACAAAACACTCGAGTCAGGACATAAATACTTATGAACTGTAAATCAACTCAAGCGAACGGTAACAAAAATGCATCAGTAACTTAAAGGATGTTTGGGATCGTCCATCCTTTAAGGATCCGTTAAACTATTTACTATGTAGTAATATTGCGCTATTATAATAATGTCTACAGTAAAATAAACTTAATTTAAAATAGCATTGAACGGTTACCCATATTGCTCCCAACACGTAATAATCCCAGTAGTCCATCCAGTATCAGCATATCTCCAGATCGGTAGACTACCCTAAATACTCCATGGGCTACGGGAGAAAAACAAACTCGTAGTAAGGCTCGATATGGTAGATGACACGGCACAACTAGGAAATGCAAGGATAGATATACCAATTACGCTTCCGAGCTGGTGGTAACGCATACCAGCCACCACCATCCATCTCGGAACACACTCCCAAATCCATATAGAAGGATGGCCATCAAATCAACCACAAGACAAGAGTATAGTATCGAAGGAATGTGTCCGATCGGAGGAATGACCTCACTTGCCCCGTCGACCGCTCCTGTTTTAGGCACTTTATGCCAACTCACGGGAGTCGGATCCACGTTCATACCTCAATAGGATCGTCTCCACCATCCTACTTCATTCTGGAATCTCCACCGTGTACATGGTTGTTAAATTAGTTTTCAGAGTTGGCAGAGAGTATGACAACTTCCGATCTCGGTCTCTTTAACAACCAAACGTTATTATAACGCCTGGGTCATTTCAAAATAGTTTATACTTCAAAAATCCAATCATTTTATTTCAAAATAATAATCCTTTCAAAATAGTTTTATACTTCGAAACCAAAACTATTTTTACTTCATACTATATTCAAATAGTTTATACTATATCATTTCCATTTCAAACATATATTCACTTTCAAAAATAAAAATACTTTCAAAGTTATAACTCTTTCGAAACAAAAATACTTGAAATCATTACACTTTGAAAATCATAACATTTGAAATCATACATTTGAAATCATGATAACTTCCTTTAATTCCTTACATTTCACAAATTTATTCAATTAAACCCTAATTTTCTAATTTCCAATTTAATTCAATTCAAACCATCAGTTTCAATTCGATTCAGTTTCCCAACAACATTTCAAATCTTATAAATTTTAAATAAAGACTAAATCCACAAAATAAACTATTCAATCTTTAGTATATTTCAAAGCTTAAATATACCATATTTCAAAACTAAATTCTATAATTTCATATATATCAAATTTAACTTCATTATTACTTAGTTTTGAAATATTCATTTCATAAGTCCAATATCATTTAAATAAACTCAAATTACAAATAAACTAAATGTCACATTCTTTATCAAAATAAAGATTTTGTCATTCAAAACCATTTCAAAATCATTAAAATATCATATCCTTTCAAAACCTTTATCAATTCATTATCATTCTTAAATTCAAATATTTAATTTTAAATATCATTTAAAAATTAGAGATATCCTTTAATTATCATTTCATAACACATTCCAAAATTTCATTTAAAAATTCAAATATTTAAATTTTAAATTTAAAAGTCAAAGTTCGACCAAATTGACCAAAATTCACATTTTTAGAAAATATTCAATTTATTCAGGTTTGAAATTATAATTCACATAAAAATCAAAATGTATATTTAAAATAAAAAAAATTATTCATTTTAATAAATAAAATAAAGTTTTTAAATCATAAATTAAAATAAAATAATTAAGATATACAATTGAAATAATCACAAAATACAGGGGTGATACACTCTCCCCCACTCAAAAAATTTCGTCCCCGAAAAGGAATGAGGTACGGGCAAGTACAGAAAAGATAGAATGAAATAGGATTAAGACAAAATGACAAGAAGATTGAAATTATACCTGATAACTATCGTTATAGGAAAATTTAACAAGGTGGAGATGATCTTGCCGAGATCCTCCAGCATCAAGAACACAAGCACGAAAAAGATCTTTTAGAATCTGATTCACCCTTTCCGCTTGACCGACAGTCTGTGGATGGCAAGCAGTGCTTAGATTCAAAAATGAGTACCAAAGATTATCAAAGATTATAGAAAGATTTCTAAGCAAACTGGTATAAGCAATAGCCTCTCCATTATGTAGCAAGATAAGGGAAATAAGGACAACCAAAAGATAGTTTGAAAAACAAAATAAGATAATAAATTTGAAACCATGAAAATTTCAAATTAAATTGGAAAATAAGTTTGCATAAGTTAAATAAATCTTAATCATCTCTAATTCATTATCTTATCATCTAATTATCTTATATTAACAATCTCTAAAATCATGGATTTGAAAAAAAATCATTTATTATACTCATAATGTACTCAATAAAATTAATTCATCTTTATTCCTAATTAAAAATTAAATTTATTCCTCTCAAAATATTTTATCACCTATGTTAGGTATATTTATTCTTTATTATAACTGCTTTGTATTTATTCCTAGTTCCTTTAACATCATTTTATATTGTAAATTATTCCATTACCTTTTTCTTTATTTACCTCTGTTAATTTTTTTATAACTAAAATTAAGTGTATAACATTTATTATAACCACTTAAATTTTATTTATAAAAATACCTTTTTTTTATTATTGTATATTATCCAATTGCATATTCAACTTCTGTATAATTTATGTAAGTTATATTGGAATGGAATTGTGTATTATATAAATAAAACGTTCCAATTTAATCATTTCAAAATTGAATATTATTCAAATCTTAAAATTATACTTGAAATTATCCTTCAAGATAAAATTTAGGAATTAAATTTTCGATAAATTCCAAACTATTAGAGAAAAATAAATGCACGTATACTATATATATATATCCATTCAAATTTAAATCATATATCAGCATATGTTATAAATCCAATCTTATTTTAGAAATTCAAATCAATTAAATTCCCCAAAACAAAACTGGAGCAAGACCACAGAACGGTCTCTTCACTTCAAAACTCGAAAATGAATGTCGATGATGCTGCAGTCATCACCAAAGTTATTTTCCAACGACAAAGAGAAGAGCACTAATTTTAAACTTTGAAATTCTTTAGAAATAACTTTATATTAGAAAATACTTTAAATAATATATCCTTTTAAAACTTTAAACACATGGTTTCAAAATCCATCGGAAATTAAATTCTCAAATTTTTGTTTTAAATTCATTTTAAATTTCCAAATAATTTTATAACCATATTTATAGTTCAATTATTTATATATGAACAAGGGATAATGATATATAAAATCAAATATTATTTCTTAACAACCAGTTCAATAAAATCCAGGAAAGATTTATAATATAGTTACAAAATTTATTTCATTATTAAATTTGAAAAACATATTGAGTCGGTTTGCTCTGTTCAAGTGTTTTGGAAATCTTATCGATAGCGTTGATCAGACGAATCGATCTGAAACCCAAATCAACATCAACAACTAAAACAACACAATATATAAAACATTTTAAATATTAGTTTACAAATACACTTCAAGAGTGATTTGAAGATGAGTTGGAAATAAAGATGAGATGATTAAATAACAGAATAGGAAGATGGATAAGCTTATATAAATCGCGGGCAACCTTAATCGGGTCAACCGTGACTTAAAAAATAAGATCGATGTAGATTTTTTTGGGTAAATCAACATTCAATATCAAGAGATAGAATTTGGGATAATAAGAGGTACTAGCATCTAAACCGAGGATATAAAATCTTTGGTAAATCGATGTTGTAGTAAAGGAGTTTCACCCATTTACAAATCAATTTGTGATTGGCGAGACCGCCGACTCACTATAAAGATCATTCAAAGTGGAGTTATGGGATACTCCAGAATCAAAAGAAAACGAATGGTGAGGGACACGAATGGATTTTGGAACCGCACGGAACGTTCCAAAATTCAAAGGAATCGAGTCAAAAAGGAAGAGATTCAAACTCGAATGTAAGTGATTCTGTAAATATATTTACCATATATGCTGGGATTGCCTAGAGCCACCAAAGCTCTGATACCAAATGTAACGGGCTGCGCCGGTGGGGTAACGCCCATCGTAGGATACATTGGTGCCTATGTTCTGCCTTTATGGCCAGCCTCTCGACTGCACCACCAACCCCCACGGGGACGAGTAAGAGTCAACTGTTCGCTACCAAACCAGGAAGCGAGAACCCCCTATCATGCTGCACCCTCCAAGTGCAATGGAAGATACACATGTCGGACTTGAATTGCTAAAAATACCGCGTTGTAAATAAAATTTGGCAGATCTCATTATATACAATAAATAAATAATCACAGATCACAGACATAGAGTAAATAATAATGCAGCTGAATTAAAAAAGATAGTAGTTCATGAAGCTACTATATAAAAATAAGATACATCAGAGTTAAACAAGATACAACAGAAGAGTCAAAAGATACATCAGGTACAAATCAGAATACATCACTGGATACTGAGAGCAAGATAGATGGCTGGATCTTCAAGCAAAGCTCCAACTTCGAAGGTGAGTCTTGAATGCTGAATCACTCAGTCTGACTCGAGAACAAAGCAAAACACAAAACACTCGAGTCAGGACATAAATACTTATGAACTGTAACGAAATGACTTTTCATCCTCGAAAACCGACATCAATACGTCCACTGTATCAACTGTCGAGCAATCGAATGCCGGAAAACCGTACCATTATGGTTAAAGAAGAAGAAAAAGATAGAAGAAGAGAGAAAAAGATAGAACAGAACAGAAAGAAACAACAGAACAATATTAGAATCTCACAATCGCAGCGGAACAACATATAATAGATAAATGAATAATCTTTAAACAAAGAACTATATCTGTTATTACATTACATCATATTACATTACATTACATCATCAGAGTGTACAACAACAAACAACAACAAACAGCGGAAAAGAAATACTATATACCAGTGAATACGCCATGCCATCCAGCTTACCTCCAGCAACTCCTGAATTCCAGAATATCCTGATAAACCTGACTCTAGACTGCCCGTGTGGAAATTGGTGGGCACCCAGAGTTTAGGAAGGAAAACAATAAACTCTGAGTCAGTCATGTGACTGGTGTGAGAACTAAAGCAATTTATTTTTAAAACAAAGTACAGGATAATTTTAAAAAGATTCGCAATGCTTTTTTTAGAAAATGAGACTACCATATGGCCTCCCGCACACACACACAATGCAAACGCAGAATCGGAGGAGATTTCTCCTTATGATAGTCAAAGATGCTTGATACGCATTAAAAATAAACATTTGATATTATTACTAGTCCATAGTGTAGAAAAAATTATTTCGAAAGTAAAGGTATAAATCTTAACCAACATACGACCATTATCGTATGCCTACTATAACTACCATGTTCAATAGCAGGTTACCGCCACATTCCATGGCAGGTTATACAACTAAATCCGTACAAGGCTCGTATTGTTTCTTTGGATTCTCCAACAAATGGTCAGGCTAAGGAACTTCCTACTGCCACATGATATCGCCTCTGGCGGGACGTCCCGAGAACTTAACCAGCTCTCTGCCAACACAAGGCCGGGTTACCTTTGTCACTAGGTAACTACCACACGAATATGCCATCCCTCGGTCCCTTTGGACCTTTATCCGAGCGCTCGATAACCAACATCACACAGTAATAAATATAGTGTGTCAACATGAGTAAGTATCTGGGCTCCATACCATGATACCACCCTTTCCAAAAGGAAATGACATACCCTAAAGGGCGCGACCCTCATAACCTTGCCGCATATTCCTATTTTAACCATTTCCGAGGAGTGAGGTCTGACGAAGTCTCGTCCACAAAGCTACGCTTTTTCACAAAGCCACGCTTTGATCAACAAATGATCAATAAATAATCATCACACAGCAACACTCAGCATGCCACATTACCAAATTGGGAATATATCGCTGATAACCTTCAACTACATAACTTCTAAGCGCGTACGTCTCAGAGAAGGGTGTTAAGCTAAGAGAATAAATTCTCCGTCACCAACAGAAATGTATTTGAAAGAAATCTGCTTTATATCTCAAAATGTAATGTCGGACACGTAACCATACAAGTCTGTTCCGGGTTCGAACAGAACCGAAGGCACTTCCAAAGAAGCCCTTGCAATCCGGGTATTCACAATCCCAATCAAATTTCCCATCACAAAGGAAATCTCCATACCGTAGCTAACGGTGTGGAGACAATCGATAGGTCATCCTATCATTTTCACAAATACCCGGTCTTCACCATCGGTCTTCAATGCTATCCATTACGTCGTATCACTATTCGGAATGGGTAATCCGAATAACGAGCGTAATAATTTAAAAATAAGTGTAGCATTCAGTTTCAACCAATTCACAACAAATACCTATTTAAAGGTCGATATTGATAGTCGGTTATTTAACTATCAATCAATATTCACAACATCACCTGATTATAAATAATTTCCCAAATTATTTATTTTCAAAAATATCTTTACAAGATATATTTTCCACACTTCAACCATTTGAAAACAAATTTCAAATCATTTTTCACCTTTCAATCTTTGAAAATAAATTTCAAATAAATTTCCTTAAACCGAAACACTTCCAAATATTTATCCATTTTAAATTTAAAATGGTTCATTTAAATCAATCAAATAAATCCTTACCGATTTATTTAAAACTTACGTTCCAAATCCGTAAATTAATCTCCACACTTCAAAATAAATCAACGTTTATTTTTAACTAATTTCCCTTTCTTTTATGAATTCCATAGTGAATTTTCAATTCCAAAATATCTATGAATATACGATTTTTAAATCGATTTCTAATATTCATTTTCAATTTATCTTTAAAAGATAAAATCTCAAACATTCACTTCATATTGGAAAAACATTTCCATACTTATTTAATAATAAGTAATTTACAAATCCATTTATTTTCAACACTTGGAAAATATTCAATATACTTAAATCGAAATTAAGTCTATATTTCATTCTTTAAGAAATCATTCTCTTAAACACATTTATTTAAGTCAAAACGAATGTTGCGTAAAACATCGTTACGACGACCCAAAATCACTAGTATAGGGATTCGAAATTAAAATAGATATATAAATCCCAATACTATATAAAACATTTCCTTTCAGAAATCATTTACTATAACAACAGTGTTATAGTCCACCATTTCCTTCTATTTCTCGAAAACGTCTATTTCAACAATGAATATTGAAATCTATGGTTTCGATGTTTAACACAATTTAAACATTTTAAATGGTTTTAATTCTATTTAAAATATCACTTTTCCAAAATATTTCTTTAATATATTATTCACCATCTAAAATCGTGAATAAACTTCATTAACCAAATTCAATTTCTACATATTCTATTTAAAGGATTATTCACTGTTCAAAATCGTGGATATATTTCCTTTAATAAGCTATAATAATTAAACTTATTAAAATAAGTTGATTTCGGATTTATAAAACAACGTTTATAAATTCCATTTATATTTTATAACAACTTCACTTATAAGATTACTTTATTAACTAATTCTATCCATATTCCATTTACACGCAAAAATCCAATTTATAAGTTAATTACTTATAAATCTTTTATTTTATAAAATCTATTCATTTTATAACTTCACAATTTATAAATCTATAAATTTCATTCACTTATGAAATCCATTTTTATTTCATTTTAACACTTATAAAAACTTGTTTTATAATTCCAATATTTTAATTTATAAATATCAATTTTATAAATATTTTATATAAATCATTTATAATAATTCAAAAATCCCAATTTAAACCATTTTATGAATAAATTAACTACTTATTTCAAAAATCACATTTCGGTTATATTTCACAAAAATCATAATTTTTATAACATAAAAATTACAACGTTTATTTACTTAAAATGAATCAATTCCAAAATTAAATTTTATTATGAATTCTCAACTTAAATTTTTAAAAAATCAAATTTTATTTATTTTCGGCATCTAACGATACGAAAATATATTCGGCTAAAATTTAGCCTTTAACCATTTTAATTACAAAGATAATCACGCAGATTATAAATAGATCAATAAATAGATCAACACACAACATTGAAACCAATTCAAATGTTTGAGGAATCCAATTGGATCCCTCCAACCCGTTTCCGTGCATCCAAAGATGTTAGCACAATACCAACTTCGCTTCAAGACGAAATATCGTGGTATATGGGATTTATAAAATACTATCCGCTATTATGCGGCGCAATAGGGTCTCATCCGCTATATAATGCGGGAAAATCAACTCCAAGTACATATATAATACCAATTCCATACAAGTTGGAATTATCGCGGTATATGTTTTTAATAAATAACATCCGCTTAATATACGGCGTATAATGTCTATTTAACACAATAGATAACAAATTGTCATCCAATCACACAATCAAGCAATTTTAAATTTAACTATTTAAAATTAAAATCGAAGCAATTCGATTGAGTGAGAAGTTCTCACCTTGCTTTCAATTCAGTTTCATCGTTTTATTTCGAATAAAATTAAGCGTGCGTTTAATTTTACCCGAATCTTTCACTAGCTCCAAACGACTCCAATCCAGTTCCATTGCGTAGTGCTCGTCAAAACAAACCCGACGCAATTCGTTTCGTGCAATTCCGACCTCGTATGAACAAGTTATCTCATTTAGAAGCTTACACGAATTACAATACAATTTAAATTACAATTTCTTTTTATAATTTTCAACCTAAATGAATCTGGCCGTGCAAAATCAAGCCCAAGATCGGACCATTCAATCATGCTTCTTCACCTGGTTCATAGTCGTGCACGAACCCAATTGCTCACGTGAAACCCCTTGATGTTGCAGCCACTTCACTCGACTAGAAGTTGATCGACCTTCACCATCGCGAAGCCCTAGGCGCCACGCCCCTTCACCATGAACGCCGATGAACTCGGCTACACGAATCACGAGGAAACCATGAAAGAACATGCGCCCTTCATCGCCAAATTTTGGCGAATCCAAGCCACTTCAACGCAAATCCACCGTTGGATGTGAAGATCTCGTCAAGATCTTCAACTTTGTAGTTGAAAGTTTTTCCTAATTATTGATGGATCAAGAGAAAATAGAGGATAAAAGATGGGAGATTTCGACCATGGATTTATGATAGAAATGGCGGCCGAAACCCTAGCCTTGTTTTATTTTGCAAAAAATAAAAATAAAGGGGCTTTTATAGAAAATTCAACGAACACTATTCATCCGAAATTTTCCGAACTCCAAACGAAGCGTGTCGGTTGGCGTTTCTAAGGTTTACCCCGCTTTCCGAACACAATGGAATGTGTTTCGGAGGCTAATTCGATCATCTGTGCGAGTTACGGAAATAAACGATCAAATTTAAATTAAATCGATTTAAACTAATTTCTACGCGTTTTGGCTTGCCCCGGACAAACGGTAAATCCGATTGACACGAAATTTGAAACCTTACAATAATATAACATTAATGATCCAATGAAACTGGTTTCGTCGAAATCCGAGACTGTTTGAAAAATGACTATTTTAACTCGTCAATTAAATATTAAAATATTCAATTTTCACAAATTAACTTTTAATTCAATTTTAAAAGTTCTAAAGTATCATTCTAACTCCAATATGATTAAATAAAAGATTTCAAATAATTTTTAATCATTTTTAACCCAATTTTCAATTATTTCCATAATTTCAACTATTAAACTATCAATTTAATTATCCAATTAAATCCAGATATTCGAAATAAAATTTATTCAACTTATAAATTTCACTTATTAATATTTAAAATTAATTGAATATACGAATTTTAATTAATAGAAATTCTGGGTCGTTGCAAACTTCCCCCCTTAAAAGAATTTCGTCCTCGAAATTACCAAGTAAGAAAAAGTTACGGAATCCATTAATTTTCCAAAACAAACCGTTCAATTTAGATTTTTCAAATCTCTTAAGTGTTTAACTTTTTCAAAATTCATAGTTAAACTTCTTTCAACAACTTTACTAAGTTTTCGAATCCAAACTTAGTTTTCAAAATTTTCAATTTTCTCAAAAATATTCTAACGCCTTAAATTTTCGGAAAAAATTCGCCATTGTCTCCTTTGCGCGGCTCGATCCGAAAAAAAAAGACAGTATATATATCACAAATATACATCTCATCAAGTGACGAGGCATCCTACAGGGAAAAAAGTGTAAAAGTACGATATTTAATCCGAGATATGTACCTTATATTTTATTAGCGAGCATATACGGCTAATATAGCGCGAAAGCGAGCTCCAAATGCGAAGCAAGCGCAATCCGCACCTACTAAACACTCAACGAACAAATGAGAAACATGTATATATGAAAATAATATCAATATACATCATATAGAAACATAACAACTACATGTGCTGTGACGCCCCACCTCGATACCCACGCTAGCCAAGGACACTATAGGGTAATGTCGTCAACTAGCGTGGAGAATAAGGCTGTTGAGGAGCGACCATCTGTATAATTGCTTTGTGCGAGTACCGATATACCAGATAAAAATATAACATGCATTTCATCTCAAAAGGGAATCCGACATATCGACACAAACTCAAAGCTACTACATAGTGGTTATATGTAATCTTCGGAAACAATTATAGAAATAAACATAACACAAATCAGTCACAGATAATTCATATCACAAAAGCGGAAATAGATATGAATATATAACTAACACATGAAAGTGTACATCAGAGTAGTGGTCAAACAAGATCCACCATATCAAAAAGAATAGATACAAATGCTAGGCAAAAGAATACGTATACATCAAGGAGTCTAAATCTCAAATGTATACAACCAAAAACTACTTAACTAGAGTAGTTAGCGAAAAGTCAAAAGATGGTTCCAGATAGGAAGCCATGAGGAAGTACCTGTAATATCTTAGTCTGACCCGAGTATTATTTAAGAAGAAAATAATAAACGGATCAGTCTAGCTATAATTATCAGATAAAATGAGATATAAGAAGAGACATAATAAGAACGTATGATAAACAAAACGCCATACTGCGACAAGTATACATTAGGAAATCAACAAAGGAAAATCACAAAATTATCTCCCGAATCTCATAGCACAAAAAGAATGTAATATTCTTTATTTAATTCACCAAGCCACAATAAATGACATACATAACAATGCCAATTGTAAAAGTTGGTGAAACATAAATTCCAGAAATCATCATATAGAAATCCAGAAATCACTAGAAAAGGTTGGCCAAGACATTGATGTAGTGCAAACGGTACACCCAATGAATCCAAAAGCAAAAACATTGATGTAGTACAAACGGTACACCCAATGAATCCATAAGCAAAGACATTGATGTAGTGCAAACGATACATCCAATGAATCAAAAGCAAAGACATTGATGTAGTGCAAAGGGAACATCCAATGAATCAAAAGCAAATACATTGATGTAGTGCAAACGGTACATCCAATGAATCAAAAGCAAAGACATTGATGTAGTGCAAACGGTACACCCAATGAATCAAAAGCAAAGACATTGATGTAGTGCAAACGGTACATCCAATGAATCAAAAGCAAA
Source organism: Allium cepa (assembly GCA_030765085.1). Lineage (NCBI taxonomy): Eukaryota > Viridiplantae > Streptophyta > Magnoliopsida > Asparagales > Amaryllidaceae > Allium > Allium cepa. Next base: position 360,562,595 of record CM060934.1, read on the forward strand.
GACATTGATGTAGTGCAAACGGTACATCCAATGAATCAAAACACGGTAAAAGTACATGGGATGCCAGCCCATAAAGAAATGAGTCGAAGCTCAATGAATTGAGGTACGGACCGCCACATGGACAAAGAGACATCGCACATTGCTAGTATAAACCATAAAATGATCACCATCGATCATCAAGAAGTGTCAATCACACTAAGTTAGTAAATATATGAGCTTAGCTTCATGTCCCATAACCACTAGCTTAACTTAAATATTTACAAACAAACTGTAGATCTCCACTAGAAAATTGTCACAAGAGATTCAATCGAACAAGTCCAAGAATTAACCGACGAAGTAAACGCAAGCGTTTCATACCACTTGTTTTACTAAGTCGTTTAATTAGATTTCTCATACGAGTGAGGTAAAGGTTTGTATATACTAATAGATTGGAAATCAGTTTGAGAAAACGAGCATTGTTATAAAATAGTGTTGAAATCATTTGAAGAAAGAGTTTTGATATTTACTACTAGTATAGAAACCCTTTATATTTTAAAGTGACAAATCATAGAAGTGATTGTAGAAACAATCAATCATAAAAATTCACATTCGAAGACGTGAATAAAATCCAAAAAAATCGATACTGAATCCATCAAAATGGATATTCCAAAAATTCCCGAAGAAAAAAAGTCATCAAAGTCAATAACAAATGATAACAACAAATAGGGAAATAGCACGAATCGATTAAAGTTGGAAATTCAACAAAATAGACAAAGTAGGCAAAATAGCATCAGGTCGGTCGGCTACAGAGCTCGGTCGGCTGGCCAGAAGCAAAAAACTTGCTCGGAGTAGCAGGTCGGTCGACCGGCTACAGGGCGCGGTTGGCCGAACTGCAAATTTCTGCAGTTCCTGCCCTTTTTCAATGAAGTGCAAATTCCTACAAAACGCGACCGTTCGAGCAGTGGACCTAAGGAGCCTTAGCTAATTGATACCCCAGCTCCATTAGTTCTCCGATCCGCCACCAAAAACATGTTCAAACATCAAAGTTAGGATCTTTAAAGAATTGAACCCAAACACTAAAAATTTGGATATTCACCAATTCAATCCAAACCAAAAGCAATTGCACAAAAATAAGTGTTAGGAATTCATACCTAAAAATCGAAGATAGTTATAGACTAAGATGTGAGATAAAAATCTCACCTTTGAACCCAAATCAATGAAGGAGAAGCTTTTAAAACAAGCTAAGATCAATTCCTCTTCAATAACAACTCAAGAACCTTCAATCTAAGCTTACAAGTAAAATATTTCCTATGTTAGGTTTAGGAATTTCTGAAATGGAATGGAGAAAGAGTTGGAGAAGATGAAGAGGATGCTTACCAATGGGTTCTCTTAGAATTTGGAGCTAGATCTTGGATTTTGCAAATGAACTAGGGTTTCGGATTTCTATTTCCCATTCTCTTCCACCATTTTTGCTTTAGAACTGAAAAGAGGAGGAAGTGAGAGTGAATGGGGAGAAGTGGTTCAGATTTGGGTATTAAGTTGGCTAGTGGGCTAAACCCAAACCTAAACTCAAAGTGAAAAAGGTCAAATTTTTAGCTAGCTCCAAACATATCAATGTTTATACTCAAAAAGGTTGCAAACGGCATTTTGAACTCAATGGGAGGGGTCTCGAGTCCTAATTCGTCTGTTTGCAAAAAGTAGCCTTTCGGACCAAAATCCGACGAACGATAAAATATTTAAATAAGATATTTAAATATACAATTGATAAATATACGGGTTGTTACAGACTCCCCTCCTTAAAGAAATTGCGTCCTCGCAATACTTAAGAAGAAAATATGAAGTAACAACCATAGAAGCATATCAACACAAAAGAAAATTTGAAATAGAAAGTTCACCATTAGGAGCATGAAAGAGTAAGCCTGAACGGATTCGCACGGTGAATCTCTGGATTCCCAAGAGCAATCCTTAGCATTTGAGAACCATTGAACTCTCAAAAAACAGAACATCTTTATTTCGAAGGCACTCAACCTCCGAAGAATTGATGCGAATAGAATATAACTCCTAAGTCAAATCTGGTAAAACTTCACTTCCTTTAATAATATCGGCCTCAAAAATAAAAATCGAAATCTCTAAGGCATTTCCGTAGTAGAAATACGTGAGAAAATGTCATGAATAACAGAAAATTGAGCCGATGCAATGACGTTGTACAAAAACGGTACGCCCGAGAAACTTGAAACTCGAATAATTTGGAACACCGACGTAGTACGAAAACGGTACGTCCAATGAACCGATAAATCGGAACAACGATGTAGTATAATAATGGTACATCCATTGATCCAGATAAGACGAAACATTGATGTTGTATAATAACAGTACATCCGATGAACCGAACTCCATAAAAGAACATCGGACGCTAGTCCATAAAAGAAATGAGATAAATCTCAATAAAACAAAGTATATCAAAACATTCTATGAACTTGATAAAAAGATAATTCCATTCAGACAACATCAAAGAATCAACAACTTTTTGCCTACAACAAAGCGCATTGGCAACACGATTTCCAGAATATCAAGATCATAAGATGCCAGGAACTCGAGTCGACATGAAGTTCCTTATGAGAAAATAAATATTCCAAAGATTTATGATCGAGGTGGAGAACAAATTTCTCCCCCAAAAATGATGATGCCAAACTCTAAAAGAGAAAACAATAGCCGCGAGCACTAGATCATGAGTGGCATACCTAGTCTCAATCGGCTTTTAATGATTTAGGAGCACAAGTGATAGCATGTTATCTGTTGCAAGAGAACGGCATCCAAACCAATACGATTAGCATTGGTACAAAAGATAAAGTCTTGGTTCCCTTCGGGAATCACAAGAATAAGAGTATCGAAAAGAAATAATTTCTTTTAAATAATCTTCTTTCCTGAAAAGCTAAAACTTTCAAAATCTCAATTATCTCAATGTAAAAATATTTCTAGAAAAATTTACATTTTACATGTCAATATATCGTGTCTGATTGTCTCATCAAAGTGTTTAGGAAATTCCTATCGATAACGTTGATCAAACGCATCGACCAGAATTCTTAAAGCACTCAATGGGCAATAAAATCGCAAAATCATCTTTTATATGATGAAAATATCTCTTAAAATTTTTGATTGCTCGTTTAAGATCAAAATCCAATTGTACTTATAAATAAATCTTATGAAAAAGATTTGCAAAAATTTTAAATTGCTAATTTCATCCAAAATCAATAAGCACAAGAATGGTCTCATCGAAATACTCATAGAATACTTGGCTTATAAAATGGATGAAATAAGCTGGACAAACTGAATGATATAATAAGTCATTCATAAGAATCGTAACGAGTGCGGAATGCGGTAAGTGGAATGCGAACTCCCGCAACTCGTAGCCAAATGAAAATCGGTGGCAAGGTCGAACTAGAAAGACCTTAGCACCACATAAAATATTTCTTAGGTGATAATCCTAAGACAAACTCAAAAATACCGGAAAAGTTTCACAAATTATTTAGATAAGAGAAATAACACTATTCTCATCTTGAGGTCTTAAAGAATAAAATGGTGCCTTCAAAAATTTGAAATCGGAATCTCAAGAAAAAATAGAAACCTGCTTAACAGATAGAAAATGTCGAAGATGAATAGTCCACACGGAAAATAGGATATGGGATTCACAACGATTAAGCCAATCCTTACATAAATCAATTCCAAAGCCTAGGTAAAAATCAGCTCGGGAAGAAAAATCACATAAAATAATTTCGACGTCATTAGAAAGCAAATTGAGTGTTGAGGATCAATCATCCGAATTCGCAACACTCAAAGAAGTCATCAAGCCCAAAATGTTTTCAAAGAAAAAGAATCAACAAGTTCTTTTGATATAAAATAGACCCATATCAAAAAGAACTCAAATAAGAAGATCACGAAATAAAACAATGCCATCAAGGATTGAGTGAAAAATACCTTGACCAAGAGAAGAGTTGCTAGGGGCTTGCAGCTTTTCTTCTCTCTTGCTTGGAAGCTTAGGACACGAAGATAAAAGATGACCCGAACCTTTGCAATAACGACAAAAGAGGGGTTTCGGGCACTCCCTTGCATAGTGGTCTATGGAACCACAATTGTAGCATCGTCCACGACTAGAGGTAGGAGTCTTTGCTACCAGAATTTGTTGCTTCCCTTTCTTAATAGAATTGGGGCCTTTGAATTTGATAGGCCTCTTCAAGTTATTGTCGAAGTTCTGTTGGGCACGCACAACTTCAACATCACCTTCATTATCGGCCTCTTCAAGACGAAGAGCGATATCAATAAGCTGATCAAATGAAACCTCAGGTTTCAGAAGTAATGGTTTCTTAAGATTCTTATTCAAGCCATAGACAAATCGTTGATTTTTCTTCAATGGGGTATTAATGTACTCAACCCCGTATTTGGACAGAGATTCGAAAGATGCGACATAGTCTGTCACAGAAGATTCACCTTGAACAAGGTCAATAAAACGCCAGGCCAAAGTTACTTTTTCATCCTCCGGCACGAATTTCAATTCGAATCTTTCTCGGAATTGCTCCCAAGTGAGATCCGCCTCAACGATTTTAGAAATTAAAAGCTCATACCAATCTAACGCTCTTTCTTGGAGCTTGCTAGAAGCCACTTGGACTAGATGTAGATCAATAAGGTTCATGCGAGAAAAGATGCGATCACATGATTTGAGCCAAGCTTGAATTTCTATAACACTCTCGGATCCTATGAATGGCCTTCCACCCAAATCGGTATCGTCTCTGCACAAGCGTGTAAAACCAGATTTAGGATGAGTAGGCTCTGGAATGGGTCCTGCAGCTTGAGCATTCTTCACGAGATCTAAAAGCTGCTGAGCAGACATGAATACTCCATCTTGGGGAGTAGCACTAGATTGACCGGCACTGGGTCGGTTAGACCTAACCATTCTTCTTCTTTGAGAAAGAAAGAAAGAAGAAAAGTTATTCTCAAAATAAATATCAAGCAATCTTGATAGATAAAACAAGGAATCATAAAGGAAAATAGGATAGGACGGTACGAAGACCCGAATAAAATCCTAAAGCACGACTCCTAAGATCGACTTAGGACGATAATCCTTGTTAAATTATTCTACATTGTTTCGAAGTTTGGCTCCGATACCAAGCTGTGACGCCCTACCTCTATACCAACGCTAGCCAAGGACACTACAGGGTAATGCCGTCAACTAGCGCGGAGAATATGGTTGTTGAGGAGCGACCATCTGTATAATTGCTTTGTGCGAGTACCGATATACCAGAAAAAAATATAACATGCATTTCATCTCAAAAGGGAATCCGACATACCGACACAAACTCAAAGCTACTGCACAGTGGCTATATGTAATCTTCAGAAACAATTATAGAAATAAACATAACACAAATCAGTCACAGATAATTCATATTGTTTGCACAAAAAATGAGCAAACACCTCCAAGTCGTATGATCTAATTGATTATATGTGGTTCTTAGTGATTTGGGTGATTTATGCGAATATATAAAAAAGATGGACTAAACTGTAAAAGACACACAGATTTATAGTGGTTCGGCCAGAATGTGCCTACGTCCACTTTATATGTTATTCTCCTTTTCTATTCAGATTACAAGTGCAAAGCTTTGATTACAAGTAACTGAAAATTGTTTGAAAGTTCTATCCGTGCTTGAGCTCTCAAAACTTGTCCGCCATTGTTGTACCCCTATCCCTCTATTTATAGAGTGAGGCTGGGGGTAGGGGTCCTGGACGTGTATAGCTGCTGGTGGGCCTGGGCTGATGCAGTCTGGCCTAGCAGAGTTGGTTCGGCAGCGCCTCGGTTCGGTGATGGTTGGAATAACTTCTTGGTTCGGTCATACCTTGATCCGGTGGCTGAGGAGGAGTGTTGGTTCGGGGGTACCTTCCTTCTCTTTGGTTCGGTAGAGAGAGGGACGTGGGTTGGTTCGGCAGAGAGAAGGACGTGGGTTGGTTCGGCTAGGTACCGATCCGGTAATGCTTCGGTCCGGTTGTGGATGGATGAAGTTGGTTCGGTGGGTTGATAGTTCGGTAGTATGCTGGTTCGGTGGATGAGGAGGAGCGTCTTTGGTTCGTTATGCATGAGAGGGAGTTGGTCCGGCCGAGTCTCACCCAACACTTGCCCCCAAAAGTAGGGCAGGTGTATACACATGGCATGCTTTGTTTTAGCTAGGATATCTTCACTCGGCCCTGCGTGCCGAACCAACTGGTCCTGTCGTTCGTAATTGTCTATAAGTATGGGCTTCAGGCCTTCGTTCAACCTCCATCATATGAGACAGCCGAACCACATAAGTGCCGAATCACCTAGTGCCGAATCATCCTAGTGCCGAATCATCTTAGTGCCGAATCATCTTAGTGCCGAATCAGGTGTGTTTCTTTCGCCGAATGAGGTTTCTTCATTTCACCGAATGAGAATAAAGACACTCAGTACCGAATGAACTAAAAAAGTTTTCAACGCCGAATGGACTCGGGAATCTTTTAGTACCGAATGAGTTCAGGGACCTTATGTGCCGAATGATCCTGAAAACCTTTATCTTTTGAGTTTTGAATTCGAGTAAAGTTGCAGACTATATACACTCGTTTGTTTGTATCCTCTATTCTAACGATGTACTTTCTTGTGTTGCAGATGTCTCACAAAGTTGAAACTCGATCAGAAAAGAGAAAATCTATGGACCGAAATGAGCCTCCCGTTGTGCCCCCTGCCCAGCCAGGACCAGCGCGATAGGGACCTGCCCCGAGGTCATTAGTGGACGGATATGGCCCCCAAGAGCTTCTGGACTCTCTTCCCGATTGCTTTCCGAGCTCCCTCAATGAAGGGAACCTTGATGTCATCGCTCGCTCCTTTGAGATTGACAGGGCGAGTATGCTGTTGCCGGGAGATGGTGTGATGCCGTATGATCCTCCTGAAGGATATTTCGCCTATAGCTGATACCATTGCATGTGCGGGGCCATTCCTCCGATCAATGCGTGGATAGTCAGCTTCGTTACCTACCTGAAGGTGGCTCCTTTCCAGCTTCAGCCCAACTCTTACGCCATCTTACTGTGTCTATTAGTTATCTTTCAGAGGAGGTATGGGCGCCCCCCTTCTAACCGGGAAATCCGATATTTGTATAATCTGAGAGGCTACAAGAAGGGGTCTCCGTACATTAGTTTAGAGTCGACCGTGTCCTACAAGCCGGTCTTGGACATATACTCGAAGTTCACCATGTTTAAGAAGGAATGGTTCTTCGTCAAGGACGACTCCGTTTCTTTTCACCTTTTCACTTCTGGTTGTAAGTTGAATTCAATTTGTAATTTCTCTGTCCCGACTGCAATGCTTCTTCTTATATGCTTTTATTTCTTGCTAGCGACATGTGGCTTTGCGGTCGTGGAGAATGATCATCTGGTTCAGATGGCCGCGGAGATAGAGGCCATTTCGAAAAAAGATAGGTCAGCTTCTTACCTAATCAGGAATGCCACTCTCCTAGGACATAACTTGATTCTACCACATCAGTCTGTGGTCAAGCAGAGGGATACGGCTGAGGAAAGAGCTGCCAAAGCCAAAGGAGGGGCCACGACAAAGAGAAGCAAGAGGAGGCCCTTCTCGATGCCTCCAGTCGTCGGGGGGAAGAAGCTTAAGAAATCTGATGAACCCTCTCCCAGCACATGCCCAGATGTTCCGGAGGAGGAAAGTGGAGAGGAGGAAAGAGGCGAGGAGGAGAGCGGAGGTGATGGAGAAGGTGACGGTGGTAACGGTGTCGAAGGGAAGAGTGGTAGTGGCGTTGGTGCCTTGACTTCTGGGCAAGCGGGTGAGATTCAAGAGTGGACGGATGATGCCTTCCGTCAAGCCTTTGAGGGGTTGTAGGAAGGGCCGGCCTTGGTGGAGAAATCGAAGAAGTCTGATAAGGCCGGGACTGGTGCCAGTCTATCTTCTGAGAGTATTTCAGCTAAAGCAACTCCGGCGGTTCAAGGTGAATTCTTAACTCCTTTTTAACTTCATATGTTTCTTGAATTATAGTCTCGTGCATGTTCGTAACACTTGGTTTTTATTCCAGGATCGGTTGAGGCGGCCAAGACATCAGACATTCGGCACCGCCTTGAGCAATTCAAACTCTTCAAGGCTTCTGCTAAACTGAAGCCCTCGACTGATTGTTTCGGGAGCGTGTCAGTTACTGTCCTCTTCTCGGAGTTATCGAAGAGGATATTCAAAAGAGAAAGAGGAGGCGTTCCATGTTCGAACCTTCACTTGGACCTCAGCCCCCAACCCAGCCTATTCATGACATCACGGAGGAAGATTCTGAGTCCATACCATCTCCGCATCCATCAGAGAATCCTTCCGTTACTCATATTGATCGTCCCGGTTTGGCTCGTAACCCATTTGCGGGTCATCCACATCTGGACCCGAGTTCTCATGATATTTCCTTCGATGAGATTATCGGTGAGCACCTCCTACCCCGCAATCCTATGGTAAGGGTACTTGATGAGGCTAAGGCTTTGGATCTCGACTTGTTGACTACTCGGATTGTGACTATAGGGGATGAGGCCAAGACAAACATCGATCGGGTGGCTGAAGAGACCAAGAAGTTAATGGAGCATCACGCCCGACTGGTCAAGGCTGGAGAGGAAATCGGAAGTGCTAACATTCGGCTGTGGCTAATGGTTTCCGATCAGGCCAAACAGCTTGCCGATCAGGCCATTCAGATCTCCCAGTATGAGGCGGCCTCCAGACGGCTAAAGAAAACTATGGAGGAGGCTAGTAGAGCCGAGCTGCGAAAAATGGAGGCCACCTGCAAGGAACGAATTGATATGGCCATTGCCACTGTGGATGAGGTTCGGAGAGCGGATCTTGAGCAGATAGAGGAGTTATCTGAGAAGCTTGAGGCCGCAGAGCTTGCGCAAGCTAAGCTGAAGGAGGAGATGGAGGCGATGCGGAAATCCCTTCAGGCTGACTGCTCGAGATACCGATTGGAGAGAGACGCTGCCGTTGCAAGGCTGTCGGCTTCCAAGGCCCGAATGAGGGAGTTTGAGGAGAATGAGGGGATGATGGATGAGATGCTCCAGGACATGTACTTCCGTACTTGGAAGCAGGGCAACCTGTCCTGGATGGACGATTATCCCCGGGTTATGGCTAGGATATATCTCCGGGCTTTGGAGGAAGCCAAGGATGAAGTGGATAAAGAGGGTGGCGCGGCCTTCAGAATGGATGTGGTTACCGCACAGTTCACCAAGGAGGAGAGGGTGGCGGTGAAGGAGGGCATGGGCCGCTTACCGCCGAGGAAGTGGGTGTGCAATTGGAGGATGATGATCAGGGAGCAGACGCTAGTAAGTCTTCCCTCTTTAATCTTTTCTCAACTTGATTGCTTATCGTTTGTCTAATAGATTCTTCTCCTGAATTGGACAGGTGGGACCTCTGGTCAGCATGCTGGGAGTTCTGATCCTGCGGTCAAGTAGATCTTGGGGGGTTGGAAGGATAGAGATGAAGTTCTGATGCTGCCGACTATTTTGACTTGATCTGAGCATTTTTGGTTTTACTTGACATTCCTGTATACACTAGTTCTAAAACATTAATGTACTTTCAGGTTGTAATTATGTCATTGCAACGAACGACTTTATTTTTAACATGTAATTTTATAACATGAGTTGATTCTGTCATGTTCGAATGTTATCGTTATTTTGATGCATTGCATAAGAAATATAGCTGTGTATATGTATGTGCTTTAATCGCGTTTGATGCTAAGCTCTTGTTTAAAATGTAATTTCATGTCTCGCAATGTTAGTGTGATGTGTGAATAGGCTATGGTTATAAGTGTATGTACAAGAAAAGGAAGTACCGCCCTTCATGTTTTAGTTGTATACGGTAGCTTTGAATGTCTCGTGTGACTGAGAATGGAATGCAGCTGAGTGACCTGTTATCCAGTCGTGAGTTCTCATTTCCACTAGCGAGTGTCTCCCATTTTGTGTCTTATACTTTAGTGATTGTTATAGAGGATAGGAGGAGAGTTTTTATAAATAAAATGGAAATATAAGAAATAGTAAAACTTCCAATCACGGAAGGCCTTCGATGTGCTTAAGTTCGTGGCAAACGGGTTTTGTAGTTACTTTCCCTAGCTGTGGGTCTTGGAGACATTCGTCACCCATCTTACGCCTCCGCGGGGGATTTTCTTTTTTACCACAGCCGTACTTAAGACACATCGGAGCCGAGATCGCGCATAGTAACTACCCAAGCCATTATGGCCCGTAATCATGGGTATTATTCGATTTACCGTGGCCGGCTAGCGTGGGTGCCGATCGTCAACTGTGAACTGCCCCTGGCTGGCCACACCTTATGTTGGGGCTTATAATCGGTTCGCAGTCGCCGGAGAGCCGAACGCCGTAATGAGCTGCCTCGGCTATAGTCGGCCTTCTCGGTAGCTTATGATCGGCTCATTACAGTTGGCTTTGAGGGTCGTCGCGAGCAATGAGTTAACCCGCAGCAGAGGGATGCCGGAGCAAAGGTGTCTCATTGACGAGGGCATAGATTCGTATAGTACCTGTTAGGTTTTGTCCAGGTGAGGTTGTGCCGTGAAGTGTCTAGAATGGAAATGTCATTATACAGGATTTTGTTCAACAGAAAAGGATAAAGCTTAACAAGCAGCCAAGATATAAAGGAACAAGTTAAAAAGAGACAAGATTTTTAAAGTGGTTCGGCATGAAAATGCCTACGTCCACTGATTCTCTTTGTTAATTCACTTCATATGGGCAGTACAAGTTAAGAAAAGTATCGATGAAGGTGTTGGATGTTCCATGCCCTCTGGAACACCTCTCCGTCCACTGTTGACAAAATATAAGCTCCGTTGTGGAGATATTTATGAATTACATAGGGTCCGTCCCAGATTGGATCTAGCGCTCCGGGGCGTGGAAAGATCCGTTTAATGACAAGATCTCCTTCTTGTAAGCTGTGGTGTTTGACCTTGGAGTTGTATTGTGCTGCCACTTTTTGCTTGTGAGCTGCCGCCTTGAGCGCTGCATCATTTCTTCTTTCTTCAATTAGGTCCAAAGACATGTGTAGGAGTTCTTCATTTTCTTCTGGGTTGTAGTGGATCCTACAGTGGGAGGGCACTACAGTTTCAACTGGGAGCATGGCTTCCGATCCGTATGCCAAAGAGAAAGGAGTATGTCCTGTTGATGTTCTATAAGATGTGCGGTAGGCCCAAAGTGCCGTAGGAAGTTCATCCACCCAAGTGCCTTTTGACTTTTCAAGTTTCTTCTTGATTAGAGTTTTGAGGATTTTGTTGACAGCTTCGACTTGTCCGTTTGCCTGGGGATAAGCTACAGATGAGAAGCTTTTGTGAATTCCGTGCTCTTGGCACCAGTTGGTGAATTCCTCGCTGTCGAATTGAAGTCCATTGTCCGATATGATTTTGAGCGGAACCCCGTACCTGCATAAAACATTTTTGATCAAGAAGTTAATAACTTTTACCAAAGATATTTTATTTAAAGGTTCCGCTTCCACCCATTTGGTGAAGTAGTCGATTGCCACTATAGCATATTTGGCTCCGCCTCGGCCCATCGGCAATTCGCCAATCAAATCAATTCCCCATACTGCAAAGGGCCAAGGGCTGGTCATTTGAGTAATCTCATTTGTTGGTAGTCGAGGAATCTTAGCAAATTTCTGGCATCTGTCACATCTTCTGATGAAGCCTAAGGCGTCTTTGTTTAACGTGGGCCAGTAATACCCGTATCGGAGTATTTTCTTTGCTAGAGTCTGCCCTCCAGTGTGATCTCCACAACTTCCTTGATAGATGTTGGACAAGACTTCCTTGGCTTACCTTCCACCGACGCACCTTAATAAGGGGTTAGAGAAGCCGCGCCGATAGAGGATGCCTTCTTGTATTGTGTAGCGGGAAGCTTTCCTCAGGATTTTCTTAACTTCGCTACGCCCGTCGGGTAGTGTGCCATCTTGCAAGTACTTCCGGATAGGAGTCATCCAAGTTTCTTCTTCAATTGCAGCTATCAGATCCTCTTGTTCGAAACTTGGGGCTAGTTGTTTTGAGATGGCTACCGTTCCGGAAGTGGTGCCGTCCTTCATGCTAGCTTGTTTTGCCAGCTCGTCGGCCTCCTGATTCTCTCCTCGAGGAATGTGTTTGATTAAATAGTGATCCAATTGATTGAGCAGCAGCTTGGTCTTCTTTAGATATGATGTGAGTCGTTTTCCTCGAGTCTGGAATTCTCCCAGTATTTGATTTACAATAAGTTGAGAATCACTATGGAGACATAAAGAACCGACTCCAATTTCTAGGGCAAGTTCTAATCCGGCTATCGCCGCTTCGTATTCTGCGTCGTTGTTGGTGGCAGCAAATTCCAATCTTAGGGCATAGTGCAGCTTCCTTCCCCTGGGGGTGATTATCACAATACCTGCCCCCGAGCCTTGTTCGTTTGATGCTCCATCTACAAAGAGATTCCACTTGATATCTTTTGCTATTTCAGATTGGTCCTTACCTTCGTTGGTAGTGAATTTGGCAATAAAATCGGCCATGGCTTGTCCCTTGATGGCGGTGCGAGGATGGTAGGTGATATCATACTGACTCAGTTCAATACACCATTTAAGTAGTCGCCCAGAAGTGTCGGGGCGATTGAGTACCTGCCTTAGCGGTTGATCAGTTAAAACTCTGATGGAGTGAGATTGGAAATAGTGTCGCAGTTTCCGTGACGTGATTAGCAAACAGTACGCTAGCTTTTCAAGTTTAGGGTATTTGGCTTCTGCCCCTGTAAATCTCTTACTTACAAAGTATACAGGCCGCTGTGCGCGGTTATCTTCTCTTACCAAAGCGGCGCTTAAAGCATAGGACGATACAGTAAGATATATGTATAGTTCTTCGCCTTCATTTGGGGTTGAGAGTACTGGCGGTCTCTGAAGGTGTTCGATTAGGTTAAGGAAGGCTGCCGAGCATTCGTCAGTCCATTCGAACTTTCCTTTGTCTTTCTTAAGAGCTTCGAAGAAAGGGATGCATTTGTCGGTTGCCTTAGAGATGAACCTGCTTAGGGCAGCCACCTTCCAGTTTAGGCTTTGCATCTCTCTTCAAGTGGATGGTATCTTGATATCTTGCAAAGCCCGGACTTGTTCGGGGTTTGCTTCAATCCCCCTGGCATGGACGATGAATCCTAAGAACTTTCCCGACGATACTCCGAAGGAGCACTTTAGAGGATTCAGCTTCATCCCATATTGGCGAAGTACTTGAAACATCTCGTCCAGGTGATTTATATGATTGTTGGCTTTCCTCGATTTTACCAGCATGTCATCCACATAAACTTCCATAGTTCCTCATATTAATTCCGCAAACATCTTGTTGACGAGGCGCTGATAAGTAGCTCCGGCGTTTTTAAGTTCAAAAGGCATTACTTTTTAGCAGTACAATCCCCGGTCAGTGATGAAACTAGTGTGGTCTTGATCGGGGGCGTGCATAGGGATCTGGTTATATCCTGAGTATGTGTCCATAGAGGATAAGAGTTTGTGTCCGGCTGTGCTGTCCACGAGTTGGTCGATTCGGGGGAGTGGGAAGCAGTCCTTCGGGCAAGCGTCATTTAAGTTGGAGAAATCGATGCATGTTCGCCACTTCCCATTAGCTTTCTTTACCAGTACCGGGTTGGCGATCCATTCTGGGTAGATGGCTTCTCTTATGAAGTCATTGGCAAGTAAGTTCTTTACTTCTTCCTCGAGGGTTGCTGATCGTTCTGCCTCCATGCTCCTCTTTTTCTGCTTTACTGGAACCTTGGTGGGATCGATGTTTAGTATGTGGCATGCTACGTCTGGGGAGATTCATGTCATGTTGGCGTGCATCAATGCAAATACATCCATGTTGTGGCGAAGAAAATCGACGAGTTGATCCTTCAACTCCACTCTTAACTGAGACCCGACTCTCAGCAGCCTACTTGGGTCGTGTTTGTCTACAGATACAAATTCCATAGCCTTTGCAGGCTCGGTGGTGGCCTCCTCCTCTTTGTTCCTGGGGTCTAATTCGTTGAAAGGATCGCTAGTATATCGAAGAGGAGGGGCTTTCTTTAATTGCTATGCTTCCAAGTTTTTCTTGCAGAGAGAAGTTTCTGCATCCTTCCCTTTATCCTTCCTGCGGTTATTGCGAAGTTCAGTCACATAGCAATCTCGAGCGGCGTCTTGATCTCCCTCTATTTCTCCTACTCCGTTATCTGTTGGGAATTTCATTTTCAGGCACCATGGGGCTAGGACAATTCGGAAGTCAGACAAGACTGGTCTTCCCAAAAAGGCGTTGTAGGCCGAGTGGCTTTCTATTAGCACAAATGTTTGTTTTCGCACAACGGAGCGGGGATGACTTCCTATCTCGACAAAGAGGTCCAGTTGCCCGAGGGGCATTTTTGCATCTCCAGTGAAGCCATGTAGCGGTTTGCTGCAGGGAGACACATCCTTCATTGACAGCTTCGTCTTGTCAAAAGCATGCTTGAATAGGATATTTACTGAGCTTCCAGTGTCTACTAGAATTCGAAAAACCTTGGCTGGACCGAACCAGGCAGAGATGACCATAGGATCCATGTGAGGGTACTGCCTTCCCTCTAGATCACGCCTACTGAATGTGATGTCATCATTCTCTTTCCGCTTCGGGTGGCGCTCTTCTGTAACGGAATTAATGTAGCCTTCATTGTTTCTAAATGACTTACCGTATCTCTCCATCTCTGCCCAGCTTCCGTCGGCGATGTGTGGTCCTCCTGATATGGTAAGGACCACTATTTTCTCTTGATTGGAGCCGCTGGTGTTGCGATTTCCTCCGCCTACTTCCGGGAGGGGCAGCCCTGGGTTCTCATTGACAGGAGTTGAAGTCCTGTTCTGACCTTTCACATAGCGCTCTAGTCTCTTCCTTCTGATGTGTTCTTCAATCAAGTCCCGGAGATGATGGCATTCATTGGTGTCATGCCCATGAGATTCATGGAATTGGCAGAACTTTCCAGACTTAATTACATTATCTGATTCCTTCTTGTGCGGGGGGCGCTTGTATCTAACTTCATCCTGGGTGGCCAAGAATATGTTTTCGATTGTTTCATTTAGAGGAGTGTAAGAGTCAAATCTCGGTCCTGGCCTATATAGGCGCTTTTCCCCCTTCTTACCCCCAGTACTATCTCTAGAGTCATTTCTTCGAACGTCCTTTACTACTGCGGATGTGTTGCCATGAGCTGCCTTGATTTGTTGCCCTACCTGCCTTTCAATGGCAGTGTCTTCAAGTCTCATATATTTCCCGGCTTCGTGGAAGAAATCGGGTAAGCTAGCCGGCTTTTCTTTCGTTAGTCTCCTAGCAAACTTAGTATCTGGATGCACACCACTGCAGAGGGCCATTAGGATAAGTTTCTCGTCGGCATCTTGGACTGCGGCTGTTGCGGCGTTGAATCGGGTTAAATATTGCTGCACTGTCTCTCCAGGCTTCTGTTTGATATTAGATAGGGAATAAGCGTCCTTGGGTTGTTCCACATGAATGCGGAACTGGATAATGAACTTCTCTTTCAACATTTCCCATGAGCTGATGGATCCTTGGGGCAGATGGCAGAACCAGGAGGTAGCTAGATCTGCCAAGAATAGTGGAAAGCATTTACACAATACTCCCTCTGTCGCTTCGCTCATTAGCATATGCTGTGTGTATCTCTGCAAGTGTACAACGGGGTCAGAGGTTCCCTTGTAAGGTTCCATTGTTGGCATTTTCCATTCCCGGGGGGTGATGGCAGTTTCGATATTGCGGGTGAAGGGGCTGGTTACCCTAACACTGATCCCCCGATCCCTTTGTTCCCGTTGGACGCACTCTCTGAACAATCGCGCCATCCTTTCATCAGAACTTGGGGCGGATAGAAATGAGTTTGGTTCTTCCCTGCGGGATTGATTCCGTCCAGATGACCTATAGGGATGGTATCGTCTATCACTCCTAACATTCTCCAACGGCTGCCTCTGGTCTTCCGCGGGCATGCTGGGGTCAGCCACAGTTGGTCCTTGCCTTGATCTTTCCCTGTTGGGTTCTCTTCTCAGCACTCCCTCGGGTCCAACTTCGGGCTGGACTCCAGCTCGGCCCCGTCCCTTGGTGTTTCCATGGTTAGGTAGCATGGCGGGCTCGGCTACATCCGACCCTTTCCTGGTTCCTCCCCCGTTGGGTTCGGTTCCGAGCGTTTCCTCGGGTCGGAATTTAGGCTGAGTCCGGGCTCGGCTCCTACCATAGCTGTTCCTGTTGTCAGCCTCTTCGAAGAAGAAAGACCCTTGTCGTCTCCTAGATCCTCCAGACCGGGACTCACCCCATGATTCAGTGTTGCGGTTGGTTTCTTCAACATCCCTTAAGCGTGGCATGAGTTGATCCACCAAGGCTCCTTGTTGAGATGTGAAGCGGTAAATTACTTCAGCCACAATCCTATCCAGATCCGCCCTTGTATTTGGTTGTTCCGTAGCAGGGGCTGTCGGATTTGCCTAATTTACATTTGCTGTTGGAACCGGACGATTGTCTTGGTCTCTGATCATTGGATCTGGGATACTGCCAGTTGCGATGTTCTTTCCTTTGTTAGTATCTTTCTTCCATCCGAGAGGCATGTTTTTCCAAGCAATGAACGATGCTGATAGAAAAAGGGTTAAGTGGAAGAAGCTGAAGCTTCGAGCTCCTGCTCTCAGTGAAAGCACCAAAAATGTTTGCACAAAAAATTACCAAACACCTCCAAGTCGTATGATCTAATTGATTATATGCGATTCTTAGTGATTTGGGTGATTTATGCAAATATATAAAAAAGATGGACTAAACTGTAAAAGACACACAGATTTATAGTGGTTCGGCCAAAATGTGCCTACGTCCATTTTATATATTATTCTCCTTTTCTATTCAGATTACAAGTTCAAAGCTTTGATTACAAGTAATTGAAAATTGTTTGAAAGTTCTATCCGTGCTTGAGCTCCCAAAACTTGTCCGCCATTATTGTACCCCTGCCCCTCTATTTATAGAGTGAGGCTGGGGGCAGGGGTCCTGGACGTGTATAGCTGCTGGTGGGACTGGGCTGATGCAGTCTGGCCTAGCAGAGTTGGTTCGGCAGCGCCTCGGTTCGGTGATGGTTGGAATAACTTCTTGGTTCGGTCTTACCTTGATCCGGTGGCTGAGGAGGAGTGTTGGTTCGGGGGTACCTTCCTTCTCTTTGGTTCGGTAGAGAGAGGGACGTGGGTTGGTTCGGCAGAGAGAAGGACGTGGGTTGGTACGGCTAGGTACCGATCCGGTAATGCTTCGGTCCGGTTGTGGATGGGTGAAGTTGGTTCGGTGGGTTGATGGTTCGGTAGTATGCTGGTTCGGTGGATGAGGAGGAGCGTCTTTGGTTCGGCATGCATGAGAGGGAGTTGGTCCGGCCGAATCTCACCCAACACATATCACAAAGGCGGAAATAGATATGAATATATAACTAATACATGAAAGTGTACATCAGAGTAGTGGTCAAACAAGATCCACCATATCAAAAAGAATAGATACAAATGCTAGGCAAAAGAATACGTATACATCAAGGAGTCTAAATCTCAAATGTATACTACCAAGAACTACTAAACTAGAGTAGTTAGCCAAAAGTCAGAAGATGGTTCCAGATAGGAAGCCATGAGGAAGCACCTGTAATATCTCAGTCTGACCCGAGTATTATTTAAGAAGAAAATAATAAACGGATCAGTCTAGCTATAATTATCATATAAAATGAGATATAAGAAGAGACATAATAAGAACGTATGATAACCAAAAAGCCATACTGCGACAAGTATACATTAGGAAATCAACACAGGAAAATCACACAATTATCTCCCGAATCTCATAGCACAAAAAGAATGTCATATTCTTTATTTAATTCACCAAGCCACAATAAATGACATACATAACAATGCCAATTGTAAAAGTTGGTGAAACATAAATTCCAGAAATCATCATATAGAAATCCAGAAATCACTAGAAAAGGTTGGCCAAGACATTGATGTAGTGCAAACGGTACACCCAATGAATCCAAAAGCAAAAACATTGATGTAGTACAAACGGTACACCCAATGAATCCATAAGCAAAGACATTGATGTAGTGCAAACGGTACACCCAATGAATCAAAAGCAAAGACATTGATGTAGTGCAAACGGAACATCCAATGAATCAAAAGCAAAGACATTGATGTAGTGCAAACGGTACATCCAATGAATCAAAAGCAAAGACATTGATGTAGTGCAAACGGTACATCCAATGAATCAAAAGCAAAGACATTGATGTAGTGCAAACGGTACATCCAATGAATCAAAAGCAAAGACATTGATGTAGTGAAAACGGTGCATCCAATGAATCAAAAGCAAAGACATTGATGTAGTGCAAACGGTACATCCAATGAATCAAATGCAAAGACATTGATGTAGTGCAAACGGTGCATCCAATGAATCAAAAGCAAAGACATTGATGTAGTGCAAACGGTACATCCAATGAATCAAAAGTAAAGACATTGATGTAGTGCAAACGGTACATCCAATGAATCAAAACACAGTAAAAGTACATGGGATGCCAGCCCACAAAGAAATGAGTCGAAGCTCAATGAATTGAGGTACGGACCGCCACATGGACAAAGAGACATCGCACATTGCTAGTCTAAACCATAAAATGATCACCATCGATCATCAAGAAGTGTCAATCACACTAAGTTAGTAAATATATGAGCTTAGCTTCATGTCCCATAACCACTAGCTTAACTTAAATATTTACGAACAAACTGTAGATCTCCACTAGAAAATTGTCACAAGAGATTCAATCGAACAAGTCCAAGAATTAACCGACGAAGCAAACGCAAGCGTTTCATACCACTTGTTTTACTAAGTCGTTTAATTAGATTTCTCATACGAGTGAGGTAAAGGTTTGTATATACTAATAGATTGGAAATCGGTTTGAGAAAACGAGCATCGTTATAAAATAGTGTTGAAATCATTTGAAGAAAGAGTTTTGATATTTACTACTAGTATAGAAAACCTTTAATATTTTAAAGTGACAAATCATAGAAGTGATTGTAGAAACAATCAATCATAAAAATTCACATTCGAAGACGTGAATAAAACCGAAAGAAATCGATACTGAATCCATCAAAATGGATGTTCCAAAAATTCCCGAAGAAAAGAAGTCATCAAAGTCAATAACAAATGATAACAAAAAATAGGGAAATAACACGAATCGAATAAAGTTGGAAATTCAACAAAATAGACAAAGTAGGCAAAATAGCATCAGGTCGGTCGGCCGGCTACATAGCTCAGTTGGCTGGCCAGAAGCAGAAAACTTGCTCGGAGTAGCAGGTCGGTCGACCGGCTACAGGGCTCGGTTGGCCGAACTGCAAATTTCTGCAGTTCCTGCCCTTTTTCAATGAAGTGCAAATCCCTCCAAAACGCGACCGTTCGAGCAGTGGACCTAAGGAGCCTTAGCCAATTGATACCCCAGCTCCATTAGTTCTCCGATCCGCCACCAAAAACATGTTCAAACATCAAAGTTAGGATCTTTAAAGAATTGAACCCA
The DNA here is from genome assembly GCA_030765085.1 of Allium cepa. Lineage (NCBI taxonomy): Eukaryota > Viridiplantae > Streptophyta > Magnoliopsida > Asparagales > Amaryllidaceae > Allium > Allium cepa. The sequence continues at coordinate 360,582,116 of CM060934.1, forward strand.
AACACTAAAAATTTGGATATTCACCAATTCAATCCAAACCAAAAGCAATTGCACAAAAATAAGTGTTAGGAATTCATACCTAAAAATCGAAGATAGTTATAGACTAAGATGTGAGATAAAAATCTCACCTTTGAACCCAAATCAATGAAGGAGAAGCTTTTAAAACAAGCTAAGATCAATTCCTCTTCAATAACAACTCAAGAAGCTTCAATCTAAGCTTACAAGTAAAATATTTCCTATGTTAGGTTTAGGAATTTCTGAAATGGAATGGAGAAAGAGTTGGAGAAGATGAAGAGGATGCTTACCAATGGGTTCTCTTAGAATTTGGAGCTAGATCTTAGATTTTGCAAATGAACTAGGGTTTTGGATTTCTATTTCCCATTCTCTTCCATTATTTTTGCTTTAGAACTGAAAAGAGGAGGAAGTGAGAGTGAATGGGGAGAAGTGGTTCAGATTTGGGTATTAAGTTGGTTTTTTCGTTCATATTCTCGTTAATATTCAATGAATTGGTTTTTTTCATTTTAATCACATTTGATTTGTTAACATTGGACTTTACAAATATTCATTTATTCATTTCCAATTAGTATACATTCACTAATTTACATTCATTTTAGTTCACTTCCAAATCAAATTCAATTCTATTTAAGAGTCACTTAAATTCCAATTTGATTTATAGCTTTCCATTTCATCAATTCAACTTCATTAACACTTAATGAAATATACACAATCAATTAACAATCAAATAACAACCAATATATATCCAACATAACCAAATTTATTTAATTTACATTTAATTTGGTCCAACACTTTTAATTCCAATTGGTTTATATTAAATTGATTTTCATTCAATTATTTAGTTTCTAAACTTCATTAGTTTCTAATGAATTTACACTTACATTCATTATTCCATATCAATTATTTACATTCTATTGATTAACATTCAATCTATTCATTAATTCAATTGCTAATTCATTTTACAAATAAAGTTGAATTTCATTTATATAACTCAAGTTCAAATTCATCACTTCTCTTGATTAATTTACTTTGATACCAAAATCAACTTTATTCAACTTCACTTAAGTTATATTCCATTTCAAACATCATTTGTTTAGCTTAACTTAAATTTCCACTTATAAATCCAATTCAGATTTCAATTCTAAAGTAAATTCCATTTACTTTTACCAAAATCAAATTTATTATCTCATATTATAAGTTCAAAACTCTTTTCACTTATATTCAATTCAGATTTCATTTCTATTTAACTTTTTCCAAAGTCAAATTTTCATCACTTATTCAAATTCAGATTTATTTTGCTTTACCAAATTGTTCAACCATTTTTCATAATTGGTTTCACTTACATTTTCTCATTTTATAAGTTATACAACTTATCTTCAACAATTACCACTTCGATTTTTATTGATTCACTTACACTTCCTTTAATTTAACTCCATCTTTTAAGTTAAATTTGTTCTATCAAAATTCAAATTGTATAAGTTATCAACTCGTTTATCACTCCCATAAATATTTTAAATAGGATTCCAGAGTCCTTTCAATCTTTCAAAACCATTTTTTTTTAAATTAATTCAAATTACCATTTTAATTTCCAAAACCAAATCCAAATTTTCCAAACAACTTCCATTTAAAATAATCTGGCAGCAATTCCTCTTTTGGAAACCCGAAAATGAACACCAATGATGTTGCAATCATCATCGGAATTATTTTCCAATGACCAAAAAGAGTTTAGAGCTTTAATTTCTCCAAAATAATTTTCCAAAATATCAAATCCTTTCAAAACATGTCCAAATATTCCTCTGGAATTTTGTTTTAGATTATAAATCACATTTATAAATCTTTTACTTATATAATTTCACTTCTTATATATAAGATTATTTCACAAGTGTAAATCATTTTAATTATAACTTCCCTACTTATAATTCTTCGCTTATAAAATTTATTCTTTTACAGCTGTTCTTTTTATTTAACTTATTCAACAACCAAACAATCAATTCATATACACTTTAATAATTCTGTAAAATTATTCCTTTACATATAAAATATAATCAAGGTAAAATTATTTCATTTACCCTATTTCAAAACAATACTGTGTCAGTTTATCTTGTTTAAGAGTTTAGAAACCCCTATCGATCACGGTTGTACTTCCCGCACCGACCAGAATTCATAAACAATCAGCCAATAAGTCAACACAATACAAAACAATTTATATTCACTAACAAATACGTGCTCATAGCTATTATTACACTCATACTCATTCTGAAGTACTGCTGACTCTATCTCTAATGAGTAATACCCAACAGAGCCGTGGTTGTCGCTTAACCATATGCTCTGATACCAAATGTAACGAAACACCTTTTCGTCCTCGAAAACTGACATCAATACGTCCACTGTATCAACTGTCGAGCAATCAAATGCCGGAAAACCGTACCGTTATGGTTAAAGAAGAAGAAAAAAATAGAATAGAATAGAAAGAAACAACAGAACAATATCAGAATCTCACAATCGCAGCGGAACAACATATAATAGATAAATGAATAATCTTTAAACAAAGAACTATATCAGTTATTACATTACATCATATTACATTACATTACATCATCAGAGTGTACAACAACAAACAACAACAAACAGCGGAAAAGAAATACTATATACTAGTGAATACGCCATGCCATCCAGCTTACCTCCAGCAACTCCTGAATTCCAGAATATCCTGATAAACCTGACTCTAGACTGCCCGTGTGGAAATTGGTGGGCACCCAGAGTTTAGGAAGGAAAACAATAAACTCCGAGTCAGTCATGTGACTGGTGTGAGAACTAAAGCAATTTATTTTTAAAACAAAGTACAGGATAATTTTAAAACAGATTCGCAATGCTTTTGTTAGAAAATGAGACTACCATAAGGCCTCCCGCACACACACACAATGCAAACGCAGAATCAGAGGAGATTTCTCCTTATGATAGTCAAAGATGCTTGATACGTATTAAAAAGAAACATTTGATATTATTACTAGTGCATAGTGTAGAAAAAATCATTTCGAAAGTAAATGTATAAATCTTAGCGAACATACGACCATTATCGTATGCCTACTATAGCTACCATGTTCAATAGCAGGTTACCGCCACATTCCGTAGCAGGTTATACAACTAAATCCGTACAAGGCTCGTATTGTTTCTTTGGATTTTCCAACAAATAGTCAGGCTAAGGAACTTCCTACTGCCACATGGGATCGCCTCTGGCGGGACGTCCCGAGAACTTAACCAGCTCTCTGCCAACACAAGGCCGGGTTATCTTTGTCCCTAAGTAACTACTACACGAATATGCCATCCCCCGGTCCCTTTGGACCTTTATCCGAGCGCTCGATAACCAACATCACACAGTAATAAATATAGTGTGTCAACATGAGTAAGTATCTGGGCTACATACCATGATATCACCCTTTCCAGAAGGAAATGACATACCCTAAAGGGCGCGACCCTCATAACCTTGCCGCATATTCTTGTTTTGACCATTTCCGGGGAGTGAGGTCTGACGAAGTCTCGTCCACAAAGCTACGCTTTTTCACAAAGCCACGCTTTGATCAACAAATGATCAATAAATAATCATCACACAGCAACACTCAGCATGCCACATTACCAAATTGGGAATATATCGTTGATAACCTTCAACTAAATAACTTCTAAGCGCGTACGTCTCAGAGAAGGGTGTTAATATAAGAGAATAAATTCTCCGCTACCAACAGAAATGTATTTGAAAGAAATCTGCTTTATATCTCAAAATGTAATGTCAGACACGTAACCATACAAGTCTGTTCCGGGTCCGAACAGAACCGAAGGCACTTCCAAAGAAGCCCTTGCAATTCGGGTATTCACAATCCCGATCGAATTTCCCATCACAAAGGAAATCTCCATACTGTAGCTAACGGTGCGGAGATAATCGATAGGTCATCCTATCGTTTTCACAAATACCCAGTCTTCACCACCGGTCTTCAATGCTATCCATTATGTCGTATCACTATTCGGAATGGGTAATCCGAATAACGAGCGTAATAATTTAAAAATAAGTGTAGCATTCAATTTTAACCAATTCACAACAAATACCTATTTAAAGGTCGATATTGATAGTCTGTTATTTAACCATCAATCAATATTCACAACATCACCCGATTATAAATAATTTCCTAAATTATTTATTTTCAAAAATATCTTTACAAGATATATTTTCCACACTTCAACCATTTGAAAACAAATTTCAAATCATTTTTCACCTTTCAATCTTTGAAAACAACTTTCAAATAAATTTCCTTAAACGGAAACACTTCCAAATATTTATCCATTTTAAATTTAAAATGGTTCATTAAAATCAATCAAATAAATTCTTACCGATTTATTTAAAACTTACGTTCCAAATCCGTAAATTAATCTCCACACTTCAAAATAAATCAACGTTTATTTTTAACTAATTTCCTTTTCTTTTATAAATTCCATAGTGAATTTACAATTCCAAAATATCTATGAATATACGATTTTTAAATCGATTTCTAATATTCATTTTCAATTTATCTTTAAAAGATAAAATCTCAAACATTCACTTCATATTGGAAAAAAAATTCCATACTTATTTAATAATAAGTAATTTACAAATCCATTTATTTTCAACACTTGGAAAATATTCAATATATTTAAATCGAAATTAAGTACATATTTCATTCTTTAAGAAATCATTCTCTTAAACACATTTATTTGAGTCAAAACGAATGTTGCGTAAAACATCGTTACGACGACCCAAAATCACTAGTATAGGGCATCAAAATTAAAATAGATATATAAATCTCAATACTATATAAAACATTTCCTTTCGGAAATCATTTACTATAACAACAGTGTTATAGTCCACCATTTCCTTCTATTTCTCGAAAACGTCTATTTCAACAATGAATATTGAAATCTATGGTTTCGATGTTTAACACAATTTAAACATTCTAAATCATTTTAATTCTATTTAAAATATCACTTTTCCAAAATATTTCTTTAATATATTATTCACCGTCTAAAATCGTGAATAAACTTCATTAACCAAATTCAATTTCTACATATTCTATTTAAAGGATTATTCACTGTTCAAAATCGTGGTTATATTCCTTTAATAAGCTATAATAATTAAACTTATTAAAATAAGTTGATTTCGGATTTATAAAACAACTTTTATAAATTCCATTTATATTTTATAACAACTTCACTTATAAGATTACTTTATTAACTAATTCTATCCATATTCCATTTACATGCAAAAATCCAATTTATAATTTAATTACTTATAAATCTTTTATTTTATAAAATCTATTCATTTTATAACTTCACAATTTATAAATCTATAAATTTCATTCACTTATGAAATCCATTTTTATTTCATTTTAACACTTATAAAAACTTGTGTTGGGTGCGTTTCCACCCTTCACCGAACCAACCAACCTACCGAACCAACCCACTTCCAACACTACCGAATCAAAGCTAGATAGACACTACCGAATCGGCTACATCCATCCACCACCGAACCAGAAGCAGGAGAGGTACCACCGAACCAGAAGCAAGGAAGGCCACCACCGGACCACTTACTACCGGACCAACCTCCACCGTGTCAACCACACCGAACCAATCCCATCCCCTCTACCACCGGACCAAAACGCTAGTCCAACCATCTACTACCGAACCAACGTTGTCAGGCCAGATCACTTCATCCCAGGCCCACCAGCAGGTATATACATCCAAGACCCCTACCCCCAGCCTCACTCTATGAATAGAGGGGCAGGGGTACGACAATGGCAGACAAGTTTGAGAGCTCAAGCACGGACAGAATTTTCAAACAACTTTCATATACTTGTAATCAAAGCTTTGTACTTGTAATCTGAAGAGGGAAGGAGAATAACATATAAAGTGGACGTAGGCACATTCTGGCCGAACCACTATAAATCTGTGTGTCTTTTATAATTTAGTCCCTGCTTTTTACATATTTGCATGAATCACCCAAATCACTAAGAACAACTTAAAATCGACTAAATCATACGACTTGGAGGTGTTTGCCCATTTTTTGTGCAAACATTTTTGGTGCTTTCGCTGAGAACTCGAGCTAGAAGCTTCAGCTTCTCCCACTCAACCTTCTTCCCAACAACATCGCTCGTTGCTTGGAAAACATGCCTCCCAAGCAGAGGAAAGATGCTAGCAAAGGAAAGAACATCGCAACTAGCAGTATCCCAGATCCAGTGATCAGAGATCAAGAGAATCGTCCTGCTCCAACAGCAAATGGAAACCAGGCAAATCCGACAGCCCCTGCTACGGAACAACCAATTACTAGGGCAGATCTGGACAGGGTTGTGGCTGAAGTAACTAACTGCTTCGCATCTCAACAAGAAGCCTTGGTGGACCAACTCATGTCACGCTTAAGGGATGCTGAAGAATCCAACCGCAACACCGAATCATGGGGTGAGTCCCAGTCTGGAGGATCTGGGAGGCGACAAAGATCTTTCTTCTTCGAAGAGGCTAACAACAGAAACAGCAATGGTAGGAGCCGAGCGTAGACTCAGTCCGAATTCCGACCCGAGGAAACACTTGGAACCGAACCCGATGGGGGAGGTACCAGGCAGGGGTCGGATATGGATGAACCTGTCATGCTACCTTACCATGGAAACACCAATTGACGGGGCCGAGCTGGAGTCCAGCTCGAAGTTGGACCCGAGGGAATGCTTAGGACAGAGCCCAGCAAGGGAAGATCGAGGCAAGGGCCAACTGTGGGTGACCCCAGCATGCTCCCAGAAGACCGAGGACAGCCACCGAAAAATGTGAGGAGTAATAGACGATACCATCCCTACAGGTCATCTGGACGGAACCAATCCCGTAGAGAAGAACCAAACTCATTTCTATCCGCTCCAAGTTCTGATGAAAGGATGGCGCGATTGTTCAGAGAGTGCGTCCAACGGGACCAAAGGGATCGAGGGATAGGCGCTAGGGTAACCAGCCCCTTTACCCGCAATATCAAAACTGCCATCACCCCTCGGGAATGGAAAATGCCAACAATGGAACCTTATAAGGGAACCTCTGACCCCGTAGTACACTTGCAGAGATACACACAGCATATGCTCATCAGCGGAGCAACAGAGGAACTGTTGTGCAAATGTTTCCCACTATTCTTGGCAGATCTAGCTACCTCCTGGTTCTGCCATCTACCCCAAGGATCCATCAGCTTATGCGAAATGTTGAAAGAAAAGTTCATCAGCCAGTTCCGCATTCATGTGGAACAACCCAAGGACGCTTATTCCCTATCTAATATCAAACAGAAGCGCGGAGAGACAGTGCAACAATATCAAACCCGATTCAACGCCGTAGCGACCGCAGTCCAAGATGCCGATGAGAAACTTATCCTAATGGCTCTTTGTAGTGGCGTACATCCGGATACCAAGTTTGCTAGAAGATTAACGAAAGAAAAACCAGCTAACTTACCCCGTTTCTTCCATGAAGCCGGAAAGTATATGAGACTTGAAGACGCTGCCACCGAAAGGCAGACAGGCAACAAGCCAAGGCAGCTCATGGCAACGCACCCGCTACAGCAAAGGACGTCGGAAGAAATGACTCTCGAGACAATGCTGGGGGCAAGAAGGGAGAAAAGCGCCTATATCGGCCAGGACCAAGATTTGACGCTTACACTCCTTTGAATGAAACAGTCGAAAACATATTCCTGGCCACCCAAGACTAGCTTAAATATAAACGCCCCTCGTACAAGAAGGAATCAGATCACGCAATCAAGTCTGGAAAGTTCTGCCGTTTCCACGAATCCCATGGGCATGATACCAATGAATGCCGTCATCTCCGGGATCTAATTGAAGAACACATCAGAAGGAAGAGATTGGAACACTATGTAAAGGGTCGGGATAGGACTCCAGCTCCTGCCAAGGAGAACCCAGGGCAACTCCACCCAGAGACAGGCGGAAGAAATCACAACACCAGCGGTTCCAGTCAAGAGAAGATAGTGGTCCATACAATATCGGGAGGACCACACATCGCCGACAGAAACTGAGCAGAAATGGAAAGATATGGAAAGTCACTTTGAAAAATGTAGACTGCATCAATTCCGTCATGGAAGAACGCCGCCCGAAGCGGAAAGAGGATAATGACATCACACTCAGTAGGCGAGACCTAGAAGGAAGGCAGTACCCTCACATGGATCCGATGGTTATCTCTGCCTGGTTCGACCCAGCCGAAGTTTTTCGAATTCTGGTAGATACTAGAAGCTCCGTAAACATTCAATTCAAGCATGCTTTTGACAAAATGAAGCTGTCAATGAAGGACGTGTCTTCCTGCAACAAACCACTACACGGTTTCACTGGAGATGCGAAGATGTCCCTCGGGCAATTGGACCTCTTTGTCGAAATAGAAAGTCATCCCCGCTCCTTGTGCGGAAACAAACATTTGTGCTGATAGATAACCACTCGGCCTACAACGCCTTTTTAGGAAGACCAGCCTTGTCTGACTTCCAGATTGTCCTGGCCCTTTGGTGCCTGAAGATGAAATTTCCAACAGATAATGGGATAGGGGAAGTAGAAGGAAATCAAGACGCCGCTCGAGATTGCTATGTAACCGAACTTCGCAATAACCGCAGGAAGGATAAAGGGAAGGATGCAGAGACTACTCTCTGCAAGAAAAATTTGGAAGCATAGCAACTAAAGAAAACCCCACCTCTTCGATATACCAGTGATCCTTTCAATGAATTAGACCCCAGGGACAAAGAGGAGGAGGCCACCGCTGAGCCTGCAGAGGCTATGGAATTTGTATCTGTAGACAAACGCGACCCAATTAGACTACTGAGAATCGGGTGTCAATTAAGAGCAGAGTTGAAGGATCAACTCGTCGATTTTCTTCGCCATAACTTGGATGTATTTGCATGGACGCACGCCGACATGACTGGAATCTCCCCAGACGTAGCATGCCACGTACTGAACATCGATCCCACCAAGGTGCCAATAAAGCAGAAAAAGAGAAGTATGGGGGCAGAATGATCAGCAGCCCTCGAGGAAGAAGTAAAGAACCTACTTGCCAATAACTTCATACAAGAAGCCATCTAGCCAGAATGGATCGCCAACCTGGTACTGTTAAAGAAGGCTAATGGGAAGTGGGAAACATGCATTGACTTCTCCAACTTAAATGACGCTTGCCCGAAGGATTGCTTCCCACTCCCCCGAATCGATCAACTCGTGGACGGCATTGCCGGACACGAACTCTTATCTTTTATGGACGCATACTCAGGATATAACCAGATTCCCACGCACGCCCCCGATCAAGACCACACTAGTTTCATCACTGACCGGGGATTGTACTGCTACAGGGTAATGCCTTTTGGATTTAAAAACACCGGAGCTACTTATCGGTGCCTCGTCAACAAGATGATTGCGGGACTAATAGGATGAACTATGGAAGTTTAAGTGGACGACACGCTGGTAAAATCGAGAAAAGCCAACGATCATGTAAGCCACCTGAACGAGATGTTTCAAGTACTTCGCCAATATGGAATGAAGCTCAATCCTCTAAAGTGCTCCTTCGGAGTATCGTCGGGAAAGTTCTTGGGATTCATCGTCCATGCTAGAAGGATTGAAGCAAACCCCGAACAAGTCTGGGCTTTGCAAGATATTAAGATACCTTCCACTCGAAGAGAGATGCAAAGCCTAAATGGGAAGGTGGCCACCCTAAGTAGATTCATCTCTAAAGCAACCGACAAATGCATCCCTTTCTTCGAAGCCCTAAAGAAAGACAAAGGAAAGTTCGAATGGACTGACGAATGCTCGACAGCCTTCCTTAACCTAATCGAAAACCTCCAGAGACCACTAGTACTCTCAACTCCAAATGAAGGCGAAGAACTATACCTATACCTTGCTGTATCGTCCCATGCTCTAAGTGCCGCTTTGGTGAGAGAAGACAACCGCGCGCAGCGGCCCGTATACTTTGTAAGTAAGAGATTTACAGGGGCAGAAACCAGATACCCTAAACTTGAGAAGCTAGCATACTGTTTGCTAATCACGTCACGGAAACTGCGACACTATTTCCAATCTCATTCCATTAGAGTTTTAACCGATCAACCGCTAAGGCAGGTACTGCATCGCCCCGACACTTCTGGGCGACTACTTAAATGGTGCATTGAACTGAGTCAATATGATATCACCTACCGTCCTCGCACCGCCATCAAGGGACAAGCCATGGTCGATTTCATTGTCGAATTCACTACCAACGAAGGTAAGGATCAATCTGAAATAACAAAAGATATCAAGTGGATTCTCTTTGTAGATAGAGCATTAAACGAACAAGGCTCGGGGGCAGGGATTGTGATAATCACCCCCAAGGGAAGGAAGCTGCACTATGCCCTAAGGTTAGAATTCGCTGCCACCAGCAACGATGCAGAATATGAAACAGTAATAGCAGGATTAGAACTTGCCTTAGAAATTGGAATCAGTTCTTTATGTCTTCATAATGATTCTCAACTTATCATAAACCAAGTACTAGGAGAGTTTCAGACTCGAGGAGAACGACTCACAGCATATCCAAAGAAGACCAAGCTGCTGCTCGATCAATTGGATCACTATTTAATCAAACACATTCCTCGAGAAGAGAATCGAGAGGCCGACGAACTGGCAAAGCAAGCTAGCATGAAGAACAGCACCATTTCCGAAATAGTAGCCATCTCGAAACAACTAGCCCCAAGTTTCAAACAAGAAGATCTGATGGCTGCAATCGAAGAAGAAACTTGGATGACTCCTATCCGGAAATACTTACAAGATGGCACACTACCCAACGAGAGTAACGAAGTCAGGAATATCTGGACGAGAGCTTCCCGCTACACAATACAAGAAGGCATCCTCTATCGATGCGGCTTCTTTAACCCCTTATTAAGGTGTGTTGTTGGAAGGGAAGCCAAGAAAATCTTATCCAACATCCATCAAGGGAGCTGCAGAGATCACACTAGTGGGCAGACTCTGGCAAAGAAGACGCTCCGATATGAATATTACTGGCCCACTTTAAACAAAGACGCCTTAGACTTCGTCAAAAGATGCGACAGATGTCAGAAATTTTCTAAGATTCCTCGACTACCAACAAATGAGATTACTCAAATGACCAGCCCTTGGCCCTTTGCAGTATGGGGAATTGACTTGATTGGCAAACTGCCGATGGGCCGAGGCGAAGCCAAATATGCTATAGTGGCGGTCGACTATTTCACCAAATGGGTGGAAGCGGAACCTTTAAATAAAATATCTTCGGCAAAAGTTATTAACTTCTTGATCAAAAATGTTCTATGCAGGTACGGGGTTCCACTCAAAATCATATCGGACAATGGACTTCAGTTTGACAGCGAGGAGTTCGCCGACTGGTGCCAAGAGCACGGAATTCACAAAAGCTTCTCATCTGTGGCTTATCCCCAGGCAAATGGACAAGTCGAAGTTGTCAACAAAATTCTTAAAACTCTAATCAAGAAGAAGCTTGAAAAGTCAAAAGGCGCTTGGGTGGATGAACTTCCTACGGCACTTTGGGCCTACTGCACGTCTTTCAGAACATCAACAGGGCATACTCCTTTCTCTTTGGCATACGGATCGAAGGCCATGCTCCCGGTTGAAACTGTAGTGCCATCCCACCGTAGGGTCCACTACAACCCAGAAGAGAACGAAGAACTCCTCCACATGTCTTTGGATCTAATCGAAGAAAGAAGAAATGATGCAGCACTCAAAGCAGCAGCTCACAAGCAAAAAGTGGCAGCACGATACAACTCCAAAGTCAAGCACTGCAGCTTACAAGAAGGAGATCTTGTCCTTAAGCGAATCTTCCCGTGCCCCGGAGCGCTAGATCCGATCTGGGACGGACCATATGTAATCATAAAGATCTCCATAACGGAGCTTATATTTTGTCAACAATGGACGGAGAGGTGTTCCAGAGGGCATGGAACATCCAACACCTTCGTCGATACTTTTCTTAACTTGTACTGCCCATATAAAGTGAATTTACAAAGAGAATCAGTGGACATAGGCATTTTCGTGCCGAACCACTTCAAAATTTTGTCTCTTTTTTTTAACTTGTTCCTTTATATCTTGGCTACTTGCTGAGCTTTATCCTTTTCTGTTGAACAAAATCCTGTATACACGGCATCTCCATTCAGGGCATCACAACACAACTTCACCTGGACAAAACCTAACAGGTATTATACGAATCTATGCCCTCTCCAATGAGACACTTTTGCTCCAGCATCACTCTGCTGCGGGTTAACTCATTGCTCGTGCCGGCCCTTAAAGCCAACTGTAATGAGCCGATTATAAGCCGTCGAGAAGGCCAACCAAAGCCTTGGCAGCTCATTACGGCGTTCGGCTCGCCGGCAACCGTGAACCGATTATAAGCCCCAACATAAGGTGTGGCCAGCCAGGGGTAGTTCACAGTTGATGATCGGCACCCACGCTAGCCGGCCATAGTAAATCGAATAATACCCACGATTACGGACCATAATGGCCCGGGTAGTTACCGTGCGCGATCTCGGCTCCGATGTGTCTTAAGTACGGCTGTGGTACAAAAGAAAACTCCCCACGGAGCCGTAAGATGGGTGACAAATGTCTCCAAGACACACAGCTAGGAAAGTGACTACAAAGCTCATTTGCTACGAACTTAAACGCGTCGAAGGCCTTCTGTGATTGGAAGTTTTACTATTTCTTATATGTCCATTTTATTTATAAAAACTTTCCTCCTATCCTCTATAACGATCACTAAAGTGCAGGACACAAAATAGGGGACACTCGCTAATGGGAATAAGAACTCACAGCTGGGTGGCAGGTCACTCAGCTGCATTCCATATTCGATTACACAAGGCATTCAAAGCTACCGTCTACAGCTAAAACTTGAAGGGCGGTACTTTCTTCTCTTGTACATAAATATGTAACTATAATTTATTCGCACATCACACTAACATTGCAAGACATGAAATTATGTTTTAAGCAAGAACTTAGTGTCAAACACAATTGAATCACTAACACATGCACAGCTATATTTTATGCAACACATCAAAATAACGACAGCATTCAAACATGACAAAATCAGTTTATGTTATAAAGTTACATGCCAAAAATCAAGTTGTTCGTTATATAATTACAGCCTGAAAATTACATTAATGTTTTAAGACTAACATAGACAGTGATGTCAAGTAAACTGAAAAATGTCCAGATCAAGCCAAGGAGCCGAATGCATCGGGGCTTCGCCTCTATCCTGCTGGCCCTCCGAGGTCTACTTAACCGCCGGATCAGAACTCCTAGCATGCTGACCAGAGGTAGTTGGCGCTTCAGAGGTCCCGCCTGTCCAATTCAGGAGAAGAATTCATTGAATAAACAATAAGCAACCAAGCTATGAAAAGGCTAAAAGGGAAGACTTACCAGCATCTGTTCCTTGATCATCATCCCCCAACCGCACACCTACCTCCTCAGCAGCGAGCAGCCGCATGCCCTCCTTCACCGCCACTTTCTCCTCCTTAGTGAATTGGGCCGTAACCACGTCCATTCTGAAGGCCATGCCACCCTCCTTATCCGCATCAGCCTTGGCCTCCTCTAGAGCCCGGAGATAAATCCTGGCCATGATCCAGGGATAATCATCCATTCAGGATAAGTTTCCCTGCTTCCAAGTACGAAAATACGTATCCTGGAGCATCTCATCCATCATCCCCTCGTTCTCCTCAAACTCCCTCATTCGGACCTCAGAAGCCAACAACTTTGCAACGGCAGCGTCCCTCTCCGATCGGTATCGCGAGCGGTCAGCCTGAAGGGATTTCCTTATCGCCTCCATCTCCTCCTTCAGCTTGGCTTGAGCAAGCTCCGCGGCTTCAAGCTTCCCAGATAACTCCTCTACCCGCTCGAGATCCGCTTTCCGAACCTCATCCATTGTTGCAATGGCCATATCGATCCGTTCCTTGCAGATGGCCTCCATTTTCCGCAGCTCGGCTCTGCTAGCCTCTTCCATGGTTTTCTTTAGCCGTCTGGAGGCAGCCTCGTGCTGAGAGATCAAGATGGCCTGATCGGCGAGTTGCTTGGCCTGGTCGGAAACCACTAACCGCAATCTTATGTTGGCACTTCCCATTTCCTCCCCGGCCTTGACCAGTCGGGCATGATGCCTCATCAACTTCCTAGTCTCCTCAGCAACCCGGTCGATATTTGCCTTAGCTTCATCCCCCATAGTTACAATCCGAGTAGTAAGAAAATCAAGGTCCAGGGACTTGGCCTCATCAAGCACCCTTACCATAGGATTGCGAGGGAGAAGGTGCTCACCAGTAACCTCGTCAAAGGAAATATCATGAGAACCTGGATCCAGATCTGGATGACCCGCAAATGGATTACGAGCCAAGCCGGGATGATCAATCTGAGTAACGGTAGGATTCTCAGAAGGATGCGGAGAGGGTATGAACTCAGTATCCTCCCCCGTGATATCATGAATATGCTGGGTTAGAGGCTGAGGACCAGGTGAAGGTTCGAATAAGGAGCGCCTCCTCTTTTTCTTTTGAATTTGCTCTTCAATAACTCCAAGAAGAGGATGGTAGCCGACTACGTCCCCGGAACGGTTGGTCGGAGGCTTTGGTTTAGCGGAAGCTTTGAGGAGTTTGAATTGTTCGAGACGGTGCCGAATGTCTAATGTCTTGGCCACCTTACCCGTTCCTGGAATAAAAACCAAGTGTTACAAGCATGCATGGGACTATAGTCCAAGAAACATGTGAAGTTAAAAGAGGAGTCGAAAATTCACCTTGGATCGCCGGAGTTGCCCTAGCTGAAATGCTCTTGCAAGATTAACCGGTACCGGTCCCGGCCTTATCAGTTTTCTTTGGCTTCTCCACCAAGGTCGATCCTTCCTCCAACCCCTCAAAAGCCTGGCGGAAAGCGTCATCTGTCCACTCTTGGATCTCCCCTGCTTGCCCAGAAGACACAGCCCCGACGCCATCACCGCTCTGTCCTTCGCCGCCATCACCTTCTCCATCACCTCCGCTCTCTTCCTTGCCTCTTTCCTCCTCTACATTTTCCTCCTCCGGAACATCTGGACATGTGCTAGGGGAGGGTACATCGGATTTCTTGAGCTTCTTCCCCCCGACGACTGGAGGTATCGAGAAGGGTTTCCTCTTGCTGCTCTTCGTCGCGGCCCCTCCTTTAGCTTTGACAGCCCTCTCCTCAGCTGTGTCTCTCTGCTTGACCACAGACTGACATGGTAGAATCAAGTTGTGCTGAAGAAGAGTAGCATTCCTGATCAAGTAAGAAGCTGACCTCTCCCTTCCCGAAACGGCTTCTATCTCCGCAGCCATCTGAACCAGGCGATCGTTCTCCACGACCACAAAGCCACCTGTCGCTAGCAAGAAATAAAAACACATAAGAAGAATCATTGCAGTTAGAACGAAAATTATAAATAAACTTCATATTACAGCCAGAGGTAAAGCGATTGATAGAAACAGAGTCATCCTTGACGAAAAACCATTCTTTCTTGAACATGCTGTACTTCGAATATAAGTCCAGGACCGGCTTGAAGGACACGGCCGATTCCAAGCTGATGTATGGAAACCCCTTCTTATAGCCCCTCAAGTTGTACAAATACCGGATCTCCCGGTTGGAAGGTGGATGCCCGTATTTTCTCTGGAAAATGATGAATAGACTCACCAAGATAGCATAAGAATTGGGCTGAAGCTGGAAAGGGGCCACCTTCAAATAGGTAATGAAGCTGACTATCCAGGCATTGATCGGGGGAATGGCCCCTGACATGCAATGGTACCTACTATAAGCGAAATATCCTTCAGGGGGGTTGTACGGCATCGCTCCTTCCCCCAGCAACAGCATACACGCTCTGTCGATCCCAAAAGAGCGAGAAATAACATCAAGCTGCTCCTCTTTGAGGGAGCTAGGAAAGCAGTCAGGAGGAGAGTTCAAGAGCTCCTGAGGGCCATATCCATCCACTAGTGATCTCGGTGTGGGCCCATGTCGTTCCGGTCCTGACTGAGCTGGGGGCACCATGGAGGACTCTTCTCTGTCCTTGGATTTCTTTTTATCCGATCGAGTTTCCACTTTATGAGACATTTATCTGCTAACACAAAAAAGTACGTCGTTAGAACGAGGGAAGTAGATGAGCAAGTGCGTACAATCTAGAATTTCATTTGTGATTCATTCGGTAAAGTTAGGTCTTTGAACTCATTCGGTACTTATACTCCACGAGTTCATTCGGCAAGTCAATTCTTTGAACTCATTCGGTACGAATACTCCACGAGTTCATTCGGTATGTCAAGTCCCCGAGTCCATTCGGTAGTTCAAAGCAAAAGCACATTCGGCGGAAATGGGCCTCACCTGGTCCGGCAGAAGAGAGTGTGGTGCGGCAAATACGTTTGATTCGGCAAAAACGAGAAGTTTGGTTCGGCTGATAAGGAATAACGGAAGCATTAGGTCCATACTTATAGGCAAAATATAAATAACCGGACCAACTGGATTCGGCACACAGGACCGGATGAAAATCTCCCAAGCTAAAACAAAGCGCGACATATGATGGCATATGCCCCACTTTGGGGGCCAAGTGTTGGGTGCGTTTCCACCCTTCACCGAACCAACCAACCTACCGAACCAACCCACTTCCAACACTACCGAATCAAAGCTAGATAAACACTACCGAATCGGCTACATCCATTCACCACCGAACCAGAAGCAGGAGAGGTACCACCGAACCAGAAGCAAGGGAGGCCACCACCGGACCACTTACTACCGGACTAACCTCCACCGAGTCAACCACACCGAACCAATCCCATCCCCTCTACCACCGGACCAAAATGCTAGTCCAACCATCTACTACCGAACCAACGTTGCCAGGCCAGATCACTTCAGGCCAGGCCCACCAGCAGCTATATACATCTAAGACCCCTGCCCCTAGCCTCACTCTATAAATAGAGGGGCAGGGGTACAACAATGGCAGACAAGTTTGAGAGCTCAAGCACGGACAGAACTTTCAAACAACTTTCATATACTTGTAATCAAAGCTTTGTACTTGTAATCTGAAGAGGGAAGGAGAATAACATATAAAGTGGACGTAGGCACATTCTGGCCGAACCACTATAAATCTGTGTGTCTTTTACAATTTAGTCCCTGCTTTTTACATATTTGTATGAATCACCCAAATCACTAAGAACAACTTAAAATCGACTAAATCATACGACTTGGAGGTGTTTGCCCATTTTTTGTGCAAACAACTTGTTTTACAATTCCAATATTTTAATATATAAATATCAATTTTATAAATATTTTACATAAATCATTTATAATAATTCAAAAATCCTAATTTAAACCATTTTATGAATAAATTAACTAATTATTTCAAAAATCACATTTCGGTTATATTTCACAAAAATCATAATTTTTATTACATAAAAATTACAACGTTTATTTATTTAAAATGAATCAATTCCAAAATTAAATTTTATTATGAATTCTCAACTTAAATTTTCAAAAAATCAAATTTTATTTATTTTCGACATCTAACGATACCAAAATATATTCGGCTAAAATTTAGCCTTTAACCATTTCAATCACAAAGATAATCACGCAGATTATAAATAGATCAATAAATAGATCGACACACAACATTGAAACCAATTCAAATGTTTGAGGAATCCAGTTGGATCCCTCCAACCTGTTTCCCTGCATCCAAAGATGTTAGCACAATACCAATTTCGCTTCAAGACGAAATATCGCGGTATATGGGATTTATAAAATACTATCCGCTATTATGCGGCGCAATAGGGTCTCATCCGCTATATAATGCGGGAAAATCAACTCCAAGTACATATATAATACCAATTCCATACAAGTTGGAATTATCGCGGTATATGTTTTTAATAAATAACATCCGCTTAATATACGGCGTATAATGTCTATTTAACACAATAGATAACAAATTATCATCCAATCACACAATCAAGCAATTTTAAATTTAACAATTTTAAATTTAAATCGAAGCAATTCGATTGAGTGAGAAGTTCTCACCTTGCTTTCAATTCAATTTCAGCGTTTTATTTCGAATAAAATTAAACGTGCGTTTAATTTTACCCGAAATTTTCACTAGCTCCAAATGACTTCAATCCAGTTCCATTGCGTAGTGCTCGTCAAAACGAACCCGACACAATTTGTTTTGTGCAATTCCGACCTCGTATGAACAAGTTATCGCATTTAGAAGCTTACACGAATTATAATACAATTTAAATTACAATTTCTTTTTATAATTTTCAACCTAAATGAATCTGGCCGTGCAAAATCAAGCCCAAGATCGGACCGTTCAATCATGCTTCTTCCTAGGTTCACAGTCGCGCACGAACCCAATTGCTCACGTGAAACTCCTTGATGCCGCAGCCACTTCACTAGACTAGAAGTTGATCGACCTTCACCATCGCGAAGCCCTAGGCGCCACGCCCCTTCACCATGAACGCCGATGAACTCGGCTGCACGAATCACGAGGAAACCATGAAAGAACATGCGCCCTTCATCGCCAAATTTTGGCGAATCCAAGCCACTTCAACGCAAATCCACCGTTGGATGTGAAGATCTCGTCACGATCTTCAACTTTGTAGTTGAAAGTTTTTCCTAATTATTGATGGATCAAGAGAAAATAGAGGAGAAAAGATGGAGGATATCGGCCATGGATTTATGATAGAAATGGCGGCCGAAAACCTAGCATTGTTTTATTTTGCAAAAAATGAAAATAAAGGGGCTTTTATAGAAAATTCAACGAACACTATTCATCCGAAATTTTCCGAACTCCAAACGAAGCATGTCGGTTGGCGTTTCTAAGGTTTACCCTGCGTTCCGAACACAATGGAACGTGTTTCGGAGGCTAATTCGATCATTTGTGCGAGTTACGGAAATAAACGATCAGATTTAAATTAAATCGATTTAAACTAATTTTTATGCGTTTTGGCTTGCCCCGGACAAACGGTAAATCCGATTGACACGAAATTTGAAACCTTACAATAATATAACATTATGGATCCGATGAAACTAGATTCGTCGAAATCCGAGACTGTTTGAAAAATGGCTATTTTAACTCGTCAATTAAATATTAAAATATTCAATTTTCACAAATTAACTTTTAATTCAATTTTAAAAGTTCTAAAGTATCGTTCTAACTCCAATATGATTAAATAAAAAATTTCAAATCATTTTTAATCATTTTAAACCAAATTTTCAATTATTTCCATAATTTCAACTATTGGACTATCGATTTAATTATCCAATTAAATCCAGATATTCGAAATAAAATTTATTCGACTTATAAATTTCACTTATTAATATTTAAAATTAATTAAATATACGAATTTTAATTAACAGAAATTCTGGGTCGTTACATGAACTGTAAATCAACTCAAGTGAACAATAACAAAAATGCATCAGCAACTTAAAGGATGCTTGGGATCGTCCATCCTTTAAGGATCCGTTAAACTATTTACTATGTAGTTATATTGCGCTATTATAATAATGCCTATAGTAAAATAAACTTACTTTAAAATAGCGTTGAATAGTTACCCATATAGCCCCCAACACGTAATAGTCCCAGTAGTCCATCCAGTATCAGCATATCTCCAGATCGGGAGACTACCCTAAATACTCCATGGGCTACGATAGAAAAACAAACTCATAGTAAGGCTCGATATAGTCGGTGACATGGCACAACTAGGCAATGCCAGGGTAGAAATACCAATTACACTTCCGGGCTGGTGGTAATGCATAGCAGCCACTACTACCTACCTCGGAACACACTCCCAAATCAAAATCGGAGGATGGCATCAAATCAACTGCAAGATAATAGTATAGTATCGAAGGAATGTGTCCGACCAGAGGAATGACCTCACTTGGCTCGTCGATCGCTCCTGTTTTATCCACCTTATGCCAACTCATGGGAGTCGGGTTGTAACATCCCGCCTTTTCGCACACTTTAAAACGACACACATGCCGATTCAAAGCATACGCAAGGGCGGATTGTTATGGGGTAAATAAGAAAACAGAGAAGAAATAAAACAAACTAGAATCTCACAGCGGAAGGATAAAATATAATAATAAATATACTGTTCAAAACAGTTTACAAAACAGTTATTTCACTTATACAATGAACATCAGAGTTACACATACCAATACAACAATGCAGCGGAATATAAAGAGTGTGTGGTGCAATACTATATATAGAATAATACTGATTCTTCGTCTTCGTCCTCCAAAGCTAAAATCTTCGATCCTGAAATGCTCGGACTGACCCGAGCGAATTTGAAAAGACAAAAACACTCGAGTCAGACTAGAATATCTTATGTGAGTTAAATAAACAGAAATAAATATCAATACAGTAACTCAAGAGATGCTCGGGATTTACATCTCCTAAGGATCCGTTAAACTATTTACTATGTAGTATATTGCGCTATTATAATAGTGTCTATTTATAAAATAAACTTACTTTAAAATAGCATTAAGGCTTTACATTTTCCACCTTAACACGTAATAGTCCCAGTAGTCCGTCCAATATCATAGCCCCTCCTGATCGGGAAGCCACTAGAGGATACCACACGGGCTACGGGAGAAAACCAAACTCGTACAAGGCGCGATAGGGTAGGTGACACGGCACAACTAGGCAATGCCAGGGTAGATATACCAATTGCTATCCAGGCTGATGGTAACGCGCAGCGCGCAGCTGCCGCCCACCTCGAACTAACTCCCCCCAAAAATCAAAATATAGAAGTGGCCACTGAATCAATCCAAGTCAAAGTATAATATCGAAGAGGAGCGTCCGATCAGAGGAATGACCTCATTGGCCTGAGAATCGCTCCTGTTTTAGCCACCTTATGCCAACTCACGGGAGTTGGGTCCACGTATTTACCTTACAGGAAACGTCGCCACCACCTACTTCATTCTGGGAACTCCACCGCGTACACGGTTAGTCGAAGTGGTTTTCGGTATCGACAGAGAGTATGTCCATATCCGATCCCGGTCTCTTTGCCAACCAATCGTTATTATAACACCGCGGTCATTTAAAAATTGTTTATACTTTAAAACCAGAATATAATCCATTTCAAAACCATAATATTACGATATCATTCCAAAACCCAAAACCCTATTTTACCACTTATTCCAAATATAATTTCTTTCCAATAATTAAAAGGCTTTAGCTTCATAATATCTGAAAATCGAATATTTTCAAAGCTTAATATTTTTGGAAATCCATAATTCCAAACCATAACTTTTAAACTCAACTGGTTTGGATATTCAACGGTATGCGAATTAAAAAGGTTAACTTTACTGTTGCTTTATAAAGAAATAGATTACACGGCTTTCCAAATATTTCTTCTTTTAAAGTTAAACCAAAATCCAAAAATATTACCTCAAGTCCCAAAACCATTTCAATTTTATATATATTTATATCCATTTTTGAGCATTAATATTTCAACTAAAGTTGGATTTTTTTATCCTTTCAGAATCAATATTCTATTAATTAATCTTGACCATTCACATAAAATCCGTAATTAATAAAACTTCAATTTCTAGTAAAATATATATATAAATTTTCCAATTCAATATTTTTTTTTTTTACTAGAATATCCATTTCTATTTATTTTGGGAAAATCCAATTTCAAATATCATCTCTTAAATTTCCAAACTTAACATTTAAACATAGGATATAAATTTACCAACTCCATTTTCTAAATTTCTTCCATTTCAATAAAGAAATCTATCCACCTTTTAAATTCCTAAATTTTAACTTCATAAGTATATAAATATGGAATAAAATATTTATACAATATAAAATTTAAGATTTATAAACCGTATTCAATCCAAACCATCGAAATCACATTAAAATAGTTATATATAGACCGCGGTGCCTGTATATAATTTTCTATCCTATGGTCAAGTGATACGGATATTTATCATTTCAATCCGCAATTTAAAAATAAAACTTTGCGGTTTTATCATTTCAAACCACAATCCCGAAAAATGAAATATGCATGATAAATTTTCAATTTAATGATATGAAATAAACATTCATTCATCAACAACATCCATCATCCAATCGCAACCATCAACCAATCTCAATCAATAACAATATATATATATGAACATATACAACAGGTGATAACTGTCAGTTTGTTCAAATTAAATTTATCAACTATTTATCTAACAGTTTATTCAGTAATAATTTACATAACTGTTAACTAGCAGTTCTTATGCAAACAATAATTTCTAACAGCCAATTAATACGCAATCAATCAATTTAATTAACAGCTAAATTTGATAAAAATGCAATTCAACAGATATGGGTGAAATAACATGCCAAAAGCTCATAAATAAATTTCTATTCATTTCTAAAATTTATTTAACAAACATAAAAGCTTCTAGTAATTGTGAGTGGGTTAAAACACTCACCTTTGGAATTTAAATCGAATTTAAATTCGATTTAAACCCAAAAATTCGCCCGTCTCAGAATTCGTCCAAACCAGCGTCATCAGATCTGGAATTTTAAAACGAACCTAACAAAAAAAATTTCGTGTGAATCCGAATTCGTATGAGAAAGTTAAGGCGAAAAATGGAGAGTGAATTCAAAATTGAAAATAAACAAAAATGGTCCATATTTACTTGCCACGTCAGTGAGTCACGAAAGCTTCATTATGAACAGGGACAACGCGTTACTGTTCCCTTTGCCTTCGTTCGAACTGGTACCCTAAACTACCCACTGTTGACCATCGATTCCCAACGCCACCGGCCTCCTGCCTCACGCCGACCAACGCCCAACGTCCCTTAGACCTGGCCGCCCCCAATGGACCACCTGCGCACCCCCTTGGTTGCCGCCTCTAAACTTAGGGACGAAACCCTAATTCAAATTTTGACGACGATCTGACCGTTGAATTGCCAAACGAACCACCCAGATCGACTCTCCTTGGTGCTCTCCACAATACCCAGAAGGGATTTCTCGATCAGATTCCGTTTGTTACGACGACGATGAGAGGCCGAAATTTGTTTGAATATTTCTGGATAAACGACGCCTCGAAACCAGAAACGAATTTCACCACTGAACTGCGCTCATCGAGAGCATCAATATATAATTTTTTGAGAATTTTTTGGAGAACTTTGAATTTTCACTTTTATTTTGCAATTGAAATTGGATCTGAGGAGCATCCATTGAGGAAGAAAGAATGGTTGAAGAATGAACGTACAGCATAAGCAAATAAAATGGGGCTAGGGTTTATAGCCATGCTTATATAGGTAGGCTAGAGATAGAGAAGATGGACTGGATAAGCGAACGTACGGAATAAAACACGGCCCAAAAAGCCCGCTATGCCTTCGGAATCGAATTTGTTAAAACTATATATCCAAATAGGTGTTTTAAAATATTCTGAACGCGATGGAAAAAGTTTCGCGTCCAAATTCGATCGTATGAAGAAGTTATGCTGAAAACAAGATTTCCAAATTGATTTCAAATTGATTTTTTATAAAATTGATTTCAAGGCGTTTCGCGTCCGTACGATCAAACGACCAGTCCGATCGATACGAAAATTGAAACCCTATAATAATTCACCGATACGGATCCGATGAAGCTGGTTTCGTCGAAATCCGAGTCCGTGACAAAAATGGCTATTTTTAATATTTATTAAATCAATTAAATAAATCATAAAAATCCAATTTTATATTTTCAACTTCTAATATTGGCCAAATTTCATTACTTATAAAATTCAATCAATTCCAATTGATTTAGCAGCTTGGATGTGAAATAAAATCTATAAACATATCAAATTGCAGTGTTAATTTCTGCATTTTTATAATTATTTGGAAATTATAAATTATATTCTAAAACTCAATTATTAAAGCTTATATTCTTATACTCTCAAAAAAATCCAATTAGATAAATAGATTTGATTCCTATTCCAACTCATGATTGCAAATAAACTTTTACCATAATTAAATTCCAAATTATTAATAACCCTTATTTTTCTTAACTATTTATTAATTCCAATCCAATCGAATTCAACACTATAAATTTGATTAATTTATTATATTCACTTTCTTTCTATTATTCAAAGTTATTGTTGTAAATACGACGAATACTAACATTAGTTTAATATTTCACTCAATGTTTACAAATTCCATTTCAATTTAATAACGTAATATTTTACGTTCAATTCTATTTTATTTGTCGTAAATACCTCTTGTTGAATTAAATACTCAAATCTTAAATAAATCTTGCTTCTAAAGTTATACCAACAATAGTCCAGCTAAATTTGAGTTAGCTTTACCTTTATTTTATGAAATTAACTATCGCAATAAATTCAATTGATTGCAATTGATTTACAAGTAAATTTGGATTTTTATTTGGTTATACACGAAATTCCGTTATCACCTACCTAACAAAGTTATTATTACTTAAGATCTCCTTTCATCCACATTTTCACATTATCATTTACTGATTTCTTTATTTTATTCTACATAAATTATTATAATTGAGATTTCCTTTGTTTTTCATCTTATTTATATTTACATTACTCAATCACTAATCCATTTCACTTTAATTGCAGTAAATTGGCGGATAGATTGAATAAATTCCCAAAATTTAAATTAACAAGAAACAAGGGTAGATAAACAAACTATAGTCATTACTCCAAATTCTAGTCCTAAATAGGATTCCTTGCAAATAAATGTTACTATTTATTCTTATATTACAAATCTCAATAATTATCCTATTTTAATTTGCTTAGGCCATTTATAGTCCACTATACCTATCTACATTAATGGGTGATGCAGCAAGGCCTATGGGAATTCAGAAGTTAGACCATATTAAGTCGTGCACGAGTCAAGGAGCTTCGGATTTAACTCGTAAGTCGTACACGAGACAATTGAAGGAGATATATGAGAGGGATGCATCTCTTAACGGCTTAAGTCATACGTGTTTGATGAGTCGTTCACGGGTTAATAGATGCATGAGTCGTTTCCGACCTAACGAAGCTTGGAGGAACGAGCTACGGCTTAACAAAAAGGGAGATGAGGCATCGGACTTGAGTCGTCTACGACTCAAGAGCATGGAACGTTTCCGACCTAATTGGGCGAGAGAAGAGGAGGCACGAGATAACAGATACTTGAGTCGCATACGAGTTAAGGAAACAAGGTTACGACTCAAGGGGATCGTGGGGTGTTCGTACCTGATGAGTCGTACACGACTCAACAACTTATCCATAAGTCGTGCCCGAGTTAGCATCAAGAGGGAGAAGGGTTCAACTGATGGAGGCTTGAGTCGGTGGAGGGACTACGACCTAGATGAGTCGTCCAGTGTTAAGTCGGTTGAGTCGTGAGTCGCTGGGCTTGTTGAGTCGTGTTGTATTTAGGTCGTTACCGACCTAGAGGTTATGTGTGTTGTATTGTAGGTCGTTACCGACCTATGGATGTGTGAGATGTATGGTACTAAGTCGTGTGCGACTTGGGGGTTGAGTCGGCAAGAGTTGAGTCGGTCATAGATGTAATGTGTTAGGTCGTTAACGACCTTGGATGAGTCGGTTGTATTTTGGTCTGTTGTAAAAGCGTTGAGTCGCGAGTGTTAAGTCGGTCACGACTTAAAATGGGTCGTGAGTCGGTGCCGACCTAAGAGATGGGTGTTGTTTGTTGTGTTGAGTTGTAATTCTCTATAAATAGCGTGTGTGTTGTAATTTTTGTGGAGGTTGAATATTGAATAAAATTTCCTTTTGTTAGCTTTGTGCTTTCATACCAATTGGTAGTTGAGTGTAATCTCCTATCTCCTCTTTCGGTTAATCGAGTGCGCTCGATTCAACGAACGTAGAAGCCGATTCACGGAATCTAGTGCGCTAGATCAACGTGCGAAGAATCGTAGATCTTTGAACACGGTATAGTGCGCTATCAACGTGTTTGGGATAGCTAGAGTTCGGTATCTTTGGATCAACGAACTTGGGCAATTTTGGTATTTTCAACTCACCAATTGCTACAATTCATTGATTGAAGTTTTGCTTGATTAATCCGCTGCGTCATTATTGGTATCAGAGCCATACTTAGCCAATCATAGCTAAGTTGATTCTTGGAGCCAAGTTTTTGAAGTTGGAAGTTGTTCATCGTGTTCATATTGAAGTTGTATCAAGTTGGGGGTGTTTGATCCATTGTTTTTTGGATCAAGGTGAACAAAGGTGTTTGAATTGGACTTGTGGAAGTTTTACGCGCCAAGGTTTGAAGTGTAGGACCTTGCCGAGCTAAGTCTTTGCCGACTTAGTGGTGAACCGAGATAGGTTGGTGCGAGCTAGTTTGAGCCGTGCCAAGTGATTGAGTTGAAGGCCGATCTAAGGGTGAGCCGAGATAAGTTGGGGCCGACTTTACTTAAGTCGTAACTCGTTGCCGAGTTAAGGGTGAGCCGTATAAAGCATTGTGAGACAAAGGAGCCGTGTTGTTGGGCCGAGCTTGCTTCATTGTGTTGAAAGTTTTCAAAGACTTGTGTTAGATTGTTGAAGAGTTTGGGAAGTTTTTCAACCATGCCACCGAGGAGAGCTAACCGTCATCAAAACGTTGAAGCTTTGTATCGTAGAGAAGAAGCTGAACTTATGGAACAACGTATTAATGATAAATTCGATGAAGGCATTGGTAAACTGGAGAAATTGATGATTGATATGAGTCAGAATCGAAGAAGAGTTTCACCTGAATCAAACCGTGGAAATAGCAGAGTTTCATCACATTCTGAACGGGAGAGAAGAGGAAGTCAAGAGCATAGAAGTGTTGACAATCGAAGTAGGAGGAATGTTGATGATCATGATAGAAGGGATGTTGGTAGTAGGAGTGGTGTTAGAGATGTTGGAGGACGAGAACGACAACGATATACATCAGACTTTGAGGATGAGTTTGACGGTGAAAGAGGCAGTGTTCATTACAGAGATAGAGATCAAGGACAACGTTCGTATCGGGTTATTGATGATGATCGACGTTGGGAATCGGGTATGAAGATGGAAATTCCGGAGTTTAAAGGCGGGATGGTTGCTGAGGAGTTCTTAGATTGGTTGTCTAATGTGGAGGAAATCTTTGATTTCAAGGAGGTGCCGGAGAATCGAAGGGTGAAGTTGGTTGCTACTAGGTTGAGGGGGAGAGCTTTGGCGTGGTGGCAGCAAACTAAACTTACTCGAGAACGAATGGGGAAGTCAAAGATAGAATCTTGGGAGAAGATGAAAAAGTTGATGAGATCTACATTTTTGCCTTATAACTACCAATCACTTATGTACCAGAGGTTACAGAATCTGAGGCAAGGGACAAAATCTGTTAGTGATTATGCTGATGAATTTTACCAACTCATCGCCAGGAATGATATCATGGAAACAGAAGAACAGCTAACTGCTAGATTCATTGGGGGCTTGAGAATGCAGATCCAAGATATGGTTAATATGTTTGATCCTAGATCAGTAGCAGAGGCACATCAGAAAGCGTTAGCTTGGGAGAAACAAGGAAGGCGTGGAGGTGGTGTGTTTACTAATTCCAATAATCAAGCAAGGGGTGTTGGCGGAAGTTCTAGTGTTCCTAAACCTGTTACAAAGCCAGTGGTGAAGGAGGCAGAGAAAGCGAAGGCTAGTAGTGTTTTCAAATGTTATAATTGTCAGGAGTTGGGTCACAAAAGCAACGAATGTCCGAAGCCGAAGAAGAGAACCATGGTTGCAGAGGTTGAGGCAGATGATGGTGAGGAGGCAGAGTATTCAAATGTACCTTATGTTGAGGAGGAAGAAGAAGTGTCGGGAGATGAAGGATGTAATCTTATGATGAGGAGAAGTTGTTTGACACCAAAGCAAGAGGAGGATTGTAGTTGGCTGAGAAGCAATATTTTTCAATCGACATGTACTATTCTGGGAAAGGTCTGCAAGTTTGTTATTGATGCAGGAAGTTGTGATAATATTATTTCTACAGAAGCAGTGAGAAAGTTGAACTTGAAGACCGAGAAGCATCCTAAACCATATAAGCTAGCATGGTTAAGGAAAGGAGGTGAAGTGAAAGTGTGTCGAAGAGCTTGTGTGAATTTTTCTATTGGGAAAAAGTACAAAGATGAAATCTGGTGTGATGTCGTAGATATGGATGTTTGTCACTTATTGTTGGGCAGACCATGGCAGTTTGATAGAGCAGTTCAGCATGACGGTCGTGCCAACAGTTACAGTTTCATGTTCGAGGGTACTAAAATCACTTTGGTTCCCAAGAGACAGCAACAGAAGGAGAGCAAGCTAGAAGAGATTGAAGAATTGAAAACTCTGTTGACTTTGAAGGAGTTTGTCAAAGAAGTGGAGGAAGAACCGGAAGTGTTTTTGTTGATTGGGAGAGAGAGCAGTGAAGAAGTAGAGATTCCAGAAGAAGTAAAACCTGTTTTGAAAGATTTTGAAGATGTTTTTCCAGAGGAATTACCGAAGGAGTTACCGCCACTTAGAGACATTCAACATCAGATTGATCTTGTTCCAGGAGCAGTGTTACCACATCGACCACATTACCGAATGAGTCCAAAGGAACATGAGGAATTACGAAGGCAGGTGGAAGAGTTGCTTGAACAGGGACGTATTCAGGAAAGTTTGAGTCCATGTGCTGTGCCAGCATTGTTGGTACCCAAGAAGGACGGAACTTGGAGGATGTGCACTGATAGTAGAGCTTTGAATAAGATCACTGTACGTTACAGATTTCCTATGCCAAGGTTGGATGATTTGTTGGATCAGTTGAGTGGGGCAACTATATTTTCAAAGATTGATTTGAAGAGTGGTTATCATCAAATTCGTATCAGACCTGGAGACGAATGGAAGACAGCTTTCAAAACTAGAGAGGGGTTGTACGAATGGTTGGTTATGCCATTTGGTTTGTCTAATGCACCTAGTACATTCATGCGGGTGATGAATCAAATTTTTAGACCACTCATTGGAAAGTTCGTCGTGGTTTATTTCGATGATATTTTGATTTATAGCAGGAGTACGGAGGAACATGTTCTACATTTGAGGGAAGTGTTGCTTATTCTTCGTGAAGAACAATTTTATGCTGCTACCAAGAAATGTGTGTTTATGACACCTAGTGTTTTATTCCTGGGTTATGTTGTTTCAGGGAAAGGTATTCAAGTTGACCAGAGTAAAGTTGAAGCAGTCAAGAATTGGCCACAGCCAAAGACAATTACAGAAGTGAGAAGTTTTCATGGGCTAGCGTCATTCTACCGAAGGTTCATACCACACTTCAGTAGCGTGATGGCTCCAGTTACTGATTGCATGAAGGGGAAGCAGTTTGTGTGGTCAGAGGAAGCGGGGGTTGCCTTTGAGAAGATCAAGGAATTGTTGACGTCTGCACCAATTCTTGTTTTACCAAATTTTCAGTTGTTGTTTGAATTACACACTGATGCTTCGAAGGTTGGTATTGGAGGAGTTCTGAGTCAGAATGGGAAGCCAGTTGCTTATTTCAGTGAAAAGTTGTCAGGGGCGAAGACGAGATACAGTACATACGATGTTGAGTTTTATGCTGTTGTACAGGCTGTTAAGCATTGGAGACATTACTTATTTCAGAAGGAATTTGTTCTGAACACTGATCACGAAGCTTTGAAACATTTACAGGGGCAAGATAAGATTTCTGCGAGACATGCGTCATGGATTGCTTATTTGCAGCAGTTTACTTTTGTCGTTA
This sequence comes from Allium cepa, assembly GCA_030765085.1. Taxonomy (NCBI): domain Eukaryota; kingdom Viridiplantae; phylum Streptophyta; class Magnoliopsida; order Asparagales; family Amaryllidaceae; genus Allium; species Allium cepa. The sequence continues at coordinate 360,611,830 of CM060934.1, forward strand.
AGCACAAATCAGGGGTGACGAATCGAGTAGCAGATGCTTTGAGTAGGAGGAGTCATTTACTAACGACAATGAAGGTGGAAGTGACGGGGTTTGAAATGTTGCCAGAGATGATTGAAGAAGATCCTTACTTTGTGAAATATGTTGAAAAGGTGAAGGATGGGAGTACCGATGAATTCATGTTGGTTGATGGTTTTCTGTTTAAAGGAAATCGTTTATGTATTCCGGACTGTAGTTTGAGGATGAAGATTGTGAAGGAATTGCACGAGGAAGGACATGTTGGCCGTGATCGTACTTTACAGTTGATTTCGCAGTCTTACTTTTGGCCGTCGATGAGGAAAGAGGTTGAAAGATTCGTGGAGCGATGTCATATTTGCCAAGTTTCAAAAGGAACAGCAACGAATGCAGGATTGTATATGCCATTACCAGTACCATCTAAGCCATGGGTTGATATTAGCATGGATTTCGTTTTGGGTTTGCCAAGAACTCAAAGGGGAAATGATTCGATATTTGTTGTGGTGGACAGGTTTTCAAAGATGGCACATTTTGTTGCTTGCAAGAAGACAGCAGATGCAGTTCGAGTGGCACAGTTATTTTTCAAGGAGATTTATCGACTTCATGGTTTACCAGAATCTATTGTTTCTGATCGAGATACTCGTTTCCTGAGTCACTTTTGGCTGAGTTTGTGGAAGATGGTCGGAACAAAGCTGAATTTTAGTAGCGCTTACCATCCACAAACTGATGGGCAGACAGAAGTTGTTAACAGGTCATTGGGAAATTTGTTGCGTTGTCTTGTACAGGATAATTTGAGAAGTTGGGACATGAAATTATGCCAAGCTGAGTTTGCTCATAATCATGCAGTGAATCGTAGCACAGGATTCAGTCCATTTCAGATCGTTTATTCAATTTTACCCAGGGGACCGCTAGATTTGGCAGTAGTACCACAGTCGAAGGGAACAGTTAAACGAGCTGTTGATTTTGTTGACGAGCTGACTGAATGTCATAGAATCGTTAAGGAACGATTGGAAAAGTCGAACGAGAAATATAAGAAGTTTGCAGATTTGAAACGTCGAAATGTTGAACTTAATGAAGGCGATTTGGTTTATGCTGTGTTAACAAAGGATCGTTTTCCAGTGGGTGCTTATAACAAGTTGAAGGCGCGAAAAATTGGTCCAGTTGAAGTTTTGAAGAAAATCAATGAGAATGCTTATCGATTAAAGTTACCAGATGATGTTTATACTTCTGATGTTTTTAACATCAAACACTTAACTCCGTATCATGGGAATGAGATTGTTGAGGAAGAATTTACAAATTCGAGGTCGAATTTTTCTCAACCAGGGGAGGATGATGCAGCAAGGCCTATGGGAATTCAGAAGTTAGACCATATTAAGTCGTGCACGAGTCAAGGAGCTTCGGATTTAACTCGTAAGTCGTACACGAGACAATTGAAGGAGATATATGAGAGGGATGCATCTCTTAACGGCTTAAGTCATACGTGTTTGATGAGTCGTTCACGGGTTAATAGATGCATGAGTCGTTTCCGACCTAACGAAGCTTGGAGGAACGAGCTACGGCTTAACAAAAAGGGAGATGAGGCATCGGACTTGAGTCGTCTACGACTCAAGAGCATGGAACGTTTCCGACCTAATTGGGCGAGAGAAGAGGAGGCACGAGATAACAGATACTTGAGTCGCATACGAGTTAAGGAAACAAGGTTACGACTCAAGGGGATCGTGGGGTGTTCGTACCTGATGAGTCGTACACGACTCAACAACTTATCCATAAGTCGTGCCCGAGTTAGCATCAAGAGGGAGAAGGGTTCAACTGATGGAGGCTTGAGTCGGTGGAGGGACTACGACCTAGATGAGTCGTCCAGTGTTAAGTCGGTTGAGTCGTGAGTCGCTGGGCTTGTTGAGTCGTGTTGTATTTAGGTCGTTACCGACCTAGAGGTTATGTGTGTTGTATTGTAGGTCGTTACCGACCTATGGATGTGTGAGATGTATGGTACTAAGTCGTGTGCGACTTGGGGGTTGAGTCGGCAAGAGTTGAGTCGGTCATAGATGTAATGTGTTAGGTCGTTAACGACCTTGGATGAGTCGGTTGTATTTTGGTCTGTTGTAAAAGCGTTGAGTCGCGAGTGTTAAGTCGGTCACGACTTAAAATGGGTCGTGAGTCGGTGCCGACCTAAGAGATGGGTGTTGTTTGTTGTGTTGAGTTGTAATTCTCTATAAATAGCGTGTGTGTTGTAATTTTTGTGGAGGTTGAATATTGAATAAAATTTCCTTTTGTTAGCTTTGTGCTTTCATACCAATTGGTAGTTGAGTGTAATCTCCTATCTCCTCTTTCGGTTAATCGAGTGCGCTCGATTCAACGAACGTAGAAGCCGATTCACGGAATCTAGTGCGCTAGATCAACGTGCGAAGAATCGTAGATCTTTGAACACGGTATAGTGCGCTATCAACGTGTTTGGGATAGCTAGAGTTCGGTATCTTTGGATCAACGAACTTGGGCAATTTTGGTATTTTCAACTCACCAATTGCTACAATTCATTGATTGAAGTTTTGCTTGATTAATCCGCTGCGTCAATGGGCAATTTATTCAATTTATTAAGTATCCGATTCTATTAAGTCCTGTTTATTTTTATGCATTCTTCTATTACCTTACAAAAAGAATAACTTTTAAACTCATACACTTAATAACAGAACCGTTATAAATCCAATAAATTCCAAATCGAAGTTTGTACATATTTTACACAACTATTATGATTTCTCACAAAACGTTGAATTTATTTAATGACCATTAATTTAAAATTTAATTCCCTTAATTGAATCAAATGCCTATTATCATATAATTTTTCATTCTTTCCCATTATAATTATATTAACGTATGTACGCATCTCCATCTTTCAATTATTAATAACCCAACTGATTACAAACACTGTTTATATCAATTTCCATAAATTTGTTCAAACTATGTTTTCGTTTACATAATAATAAATTTTATGTTTCCATCAGTTTTCTTTTCCTTTCACTACAGCCATACACTATTACTATCTACACAATTTACATCTTTGTATTAATGAATACCATTTAAGTTAATATTTATACTAACATTCACAAATTCAACATTTATTTGTTTCTTAAAATTAACTTTAACTCAATTTGCCAATTTACATGATCCATATTCTATTATCATAAACTTTTATAGTTACACAAAATGCAACTACTATACCAAATCTCTACATTTATTCATAATCAAATTAGAAATTATATTAATTTAATTTATTAAATATCGTAAATTTAACGGGTCGTTACAATCTCCCCCACTCAAAACTTTTCGTCCCCGAAAAGGGAAAAGAAGGGATGAGGAAGAATAACAGTGCATTTTACTTCAAATATTAACTTATATTTTACTGGATTAATTTCCTTTAATGAAATATACTTGTTTTATAATCAATCATATCCTTTAATACTTGTATTATTAAAGTTGGGAAAATATGTTTAGCAAAATTCTAAGTCCAAAATTCACGGAAAATTTTGGCAGAGTCTCCTTTGTACGGAGGGACTCTTAGAGAAAATATAATATCCAAATATACAAATACATTACATATATATCCCAAAATAAAATATCCCACACGGGAAAATATATAAAATAGCGCTTTAAACGTAATCCGAAAACGTACCTATTTGTCGGGCAATACGCTTATTATTTTTATGGAACAAATGCAGTAGCAGTGGCTTCCATCACCTGTATTCACTTATAAAATCTAAAAGGTTAAATATTTATTTTACAGTGAATGTTTAGGTGGATTCAATCATTCATATCCAAACAAATGCAACAACCATACATTTTTAACAAACAGCACACACCTTAAACAAATAATCATTCACTCAACAAACAATCAGTTGTTCGGGTTCAAATTCTGAAGTTGTACGAATGAAGAATAACTATCAAGTACATCCGTTGCTCAACAGCCTTAGATGGAACAAAGGTAGATTATTTGTTCATCCAACAACTCCACAATTCCTTACCCAACAACATACATCAACCAAACAATTCAAATCAACACCAAAATAGCTTATTATACATTTATTTCATAATTCAGTGTTTTGATTTTCATTTTCTTCATTTATGGAAAAATTTCTTTATTTCTTACAAGTTTTATTTTCCAATTATCCCGAAATTCATTATATTTGTATTTCCTTTTTATTACTTAAGTTTATAAAATAAATTCTTATTAATAACAACAAATATTTTGAATATCTTCACTTGTAAGATTTCCCTTAAATTCTTAATCTGCTAGCATTCATTCTTATAAGTGGAAGTTTTTATTTTTCCATTAATCATAGATTGCAGTCATTTAAAATTTTTCTACTTTCCATTATATTGGAATAGGGGAGATTAAAACATACTTAAGTGAATAATCATATAATAAATTCTTATTTTGAATTTCATGTTATATACTCAGGTTCATATCATCTATTAATAATTCTTAACTTTATTTTCAATAAAATTTCAATTATAACCTAAGTTTATACCATTAAATTCTTATTACAACAGTAGTTTATTGAATACTTCCTTTTTCTAAATTACTACTTGTAAAATATTCAATTCTAGTTTCTTATTTAACATTTCAACTTTTATATTTGGGTAAGTTATTTATGTTAAAGAAAATTGCAATTGAACTTATACAAGCTAAATCTCCATTCTTTTAATTCATTCATTCTTCAATAAATCCTTTCCATTATTTATCAGTTAAAAACTTTTACTTCTCTTATACCTAGCATTAACTTCTTACTTAAATTAGAGGTTTCAATCCTTTTATTTCTTACTTTATATTTCACTAACAAATTTTAAACAATTAATTAACGGAAAAAATTAGAATTAAATACCGGGTTAAATTTCAATTTATTTCAAAATAATAGATAAATAAGTTCTTACAACTCAATATCTCTAATTATAGTTAGAACAATAAAAAAAATCTTTAGAAAATTTCAAAATAAATCTGCAGTAAAATTTACTACAGTGGTGTAACGACCCAGAATTTTATTTAATTAAAATTTGAATATTTAATTAATTTTAAATATTTATAAGTGAATTTTTAAGTCAAATAAATTTTTATTTGAATTTTTGGATTTAATTGAATAATTAAATCGATAATTTAATATGTGAAATTATGGAAATAATTGAAAATTGAGTTAAATATAATAGAAAATGATTTGTAAAATTTTATTTAATCATACTGGAGTTATAGAAATATTTTAGAACTTTTAAAATCGAATTAAAAGTTAATTTGTGAAAATTGAATATTTTAATATTTAATAATCGACTGTAAAATAGCCAATTTTTGAACAGTCTCAGAATTGAACGAAACCAGTTCCATTGGATCCGTAATAGTTAGTTATTACCGGATTTCAAATTTCGTGTCAATCGGAGCTATCGTTTGATCGTGGCAGCTCGAAACGCATCGATTTATTTTTAATTTAAATTTGGCGAGTCAAAATAGCCATTTTTCAAAAAGTCTCGGATTTCGACGAAACCAGTTTCATCGGATCCGTAATGTGATATTATTGTAAGGTTTCAAATTTCAAGTCAATTGGATTTACCGTTTGTCCGGTACAAATTAAAACGCCTAGAAATCGATTTAAATCGGTTTAATTCAAATTGAACGTTTTCTGCCATAACTCGCACATACTTCCGAATTAGCTTCCGAAACCTGTTCCATTGTGTCCGAAACGCGGGATAAACCCTAGGTACGCTGGTTACGGCGTCTAAATCGGAGTTCGGAATTTCCGGGTGAATAGTGTCGAACGAAACTCTATAAATAGACCACCATCTTCATAAATTTGATAAAAATATAACCCTAAACCTAATTTTATAACCCTAGCCGGCCCTAATTTTTCAATGGTCAGAATTGTCCCAATTTCAACCCTTAATCTCTTCCAATCCGTGAAGTTTTGGCCAAAGTTGTTAACTACAACATTGAAGAGCATGGAGAGAGCTTTAATTCCATACGGGTATGATCGTAAATGGTGCGACGGAGGGGGAGAGAAGTGGGGCCGACATCCTACAGCCACGCACGCATTTCCACGCCACCTAGATGGCCGAGCTAGGGGTCCTTGGGGCCGAACATAGAGCATGTCGTGCTCTTCGACGTGGCGGAGTTTGATCGAGTTTCATTGAGTAATTTGTTTGCAAATTCAAACCCTAATCATGCTAATGGGTTCATTTTGTTACGGCTTGGTTACTGGGCATTTGCGTGAGTGGGGAAGAGATGATGGAGGGCTGTGATCAGTTTGGTGTTGGATCCTATGGCCTGCAGTTGAGTTAGGTTTTAATTATAAAAGTTATGTTGTAAATTTAGTTATAAAAACGTGTACAAACTTGTAAAAATCATAACTTTTTCATACGAGGTCGAAAAAATGCAAACTCAGTTGCGTTGGAATCGTATGGACGAGCACTACGCGATGGAGTTGGTTTGGAGTCGTTTGGAGTTAGTGAGAATTTCGGGTAAAATTAAACGCGCGTTTAATTTTATTCGAAATAAAAGCTAAAACGGAAAATAAAACCAAGGTGAGAACTTCTCACTCAATCGAATAGATTTCGATTTTATTTTAAATAGTTAGATTTAAAATATTTGAATGCATGTTTGAATGATGACTGTAAATTATTGATTGTTAAAATAGACATTATGCGCCGTTAGTAAGCGGATGTTATTTATTAAAAACATATACCGCGAATATTTCATAAACAGTGAAATTGGTATTATATATAATATCAATATATATATATTGGCATATGTATATATTGCAGTTGATTGATTTCCCGCATTTTTTGTTTAGCGGATGAGACCCTATTACGCCGTTATTAAGCGGATAATATTTAATAAGAACATGTACCGCGATAATTTCGTACTGGAGCGAAATTGGTATTGTGCTAATGTTTTTGGATGCAGGAAACAGGTTGGAGGGATCCAACTGGATTCCTCAACAGTATTTATTTTATTTCAGATATTTTGATATTTGATGGATTATCATATCGATATATGATATCGTTGTTAGTCGTGATTGACTATTTGGTGTGTAGCATCATTGGACCCAGATTTTGGGATTTTAAAATGATTTTAAAAGTGATTTTGAAAATATACGATATTTTTGGAATTGATCCATTATAAATAAATAAACGTTATAATTTTTAAAGTTATAAAAATTATGGTTTTTGTGAAATATAGTTAAAAAGCTGATTTTTAGAAATACGATTAAAAGTCGATTTTTGAGAAATAGGAACTAATGATTTTATAAAATAATTTAGATTGGATTTTTGAATATATGATAAAAGTTTAAATATAGGATTTATAAAATTTGATTATTTTATAAATCGAAATGATGAAATTATAAAGGAATTTAAAGACGTTTTGGAATAATAATATAAACTGATTTATATTAAGAGATTTATAAATGGATATTTATAAATTGAAATATAGACATTATAAAACGAGTTTTTATAAGTGTTTGAATGTAGTGAAAATGAATTTCATAAATGAATGAAATTTATAGAATTATAAACTGAGAAGTTATAGATGAAATTTATAAATAGTAAGATTTATAAATTTGTGAAGTTAATTGAAGAATAGATTTGGTTAAATAAATGAATCTTATAAGTTATAAGATTTATAATTATGAAATTCTAAGGAACGATTTTGTGAAATAATCGTTTATAAGTAGTTAACTTATTATATGAACATTTAGTTTATAATTTAGTTATAAACTGGAATAGGTTAATAACGGAATTTATAAAAAGGAAGTTTTTATAAATAAATAGAAATGGAATTTATAAACGTTGTTTTATAAATTCGCAAACGACTTATTTTGATAAGTTAATTGTTATAACTTAGAAATAGAGTTATATTCACGTTTTTAGACAGTGAATAATTCTTTGAATTAAAATGAATAAAAGGATGAAATTGTTAACGTAGTATATTCACGTTTTTGAATAGTGAATAATACGTTAAAGGAAATGTTTTTGAATGTGATATTTTAAATAGAATTAAAACGATTTAACGATGTTTTAATTGTGTTGAGATTCGAAATCATAGATTTCAACATTTATTGTTGAAATAGACGTTTTCGAGAAATAAAAGGAAATGGTTGACTATAACACTGTTGTTATAGTAAATGATTTCCGAAAGGAAATGTTTTTAATAGTATTGGGATTTATATATCTATTTTAAATTCGAATCCCTATACTAGTGATTTTGGGTTGTCGTAACGATGTTTTACGCAACATTCGTTTTGGCCCAAATAAATATGTTAAGTGAATGATTTCCTTAAAGAAAGAAATATATACTGAATTCGGTTTAAGTGTATTGAATATTTTCTAAGTGTTGAAAATAAAAGATTGTGAATTACTTATTTAATAAGTATGGGAATGTTTTCCAATATGAAGTGAAAAATTAGAATTTATCTTTTTGAAGATAAATTGAAATGAATAGTTAAAATCATATATGCATGGATATTTTGAAGTATAAATTCATTATGGAATTTATATGTGAAAGTGAAATTTGTTTGAAAATAAATATTGATTTATTTTTGAAGTGTTGGAATTTTATATCTTGTAAAGATATTTTGGAAAATAAATAATTTGGAAAATTATTTGGAATCTGGTGATGTATGCATATCCAGTGATAGTTCAATAACTGACTATCAATATTTCCCTTTGAATGGGTATTTGATGTGATTTGATTGAATTTGAATGCACACTTATTTTTGAATAAGCGCTCACTATTCGGGTTAACCGGGAAAGGACCATGGGGTCGTATAACCCATTCCGAATATGTGATACGTCGTTGTGAATTGCATTTGAAGATCGGTGTTGAAGACCGGTATTTGCAAGAGCGATAGGATGACCTATCGATTGTTTCTGCACCGAGTCGCGCCGGTATAGAAACTCCATATGTGATGGTGAATCCGATCAGGATTGTGAATATCCGGATTGCAAGGACTTCTTTGTAAGTGCCTTCGGTTCTGTTCGAGCCCGGAACAGACTTGTATGGATTGTATGCCTGACATTACAATTTGAGATATAAAGCCGATTTCTTTCAAATATATTTCTGTTGGTGGCGGAGAATTTATTCTTTGCTTAACACCCTTCTTTGAGACGTATGTGCTCAAAGGTTATATAGTTGAAGTTATCAGCGATATATTCCCAATTTGGTAATGTGACATGCTGAGTGATGCTGAAATGATCATTGTGTTGATTATTGTGATAGGATCATTTATTTGATCGTCTATCTTAGTGATCATTGTGTTGATCATTTGTTGACCCAAAGCATGGCTTTTGTATAAAGTATGTTTTTGTGGACGTGAATTCGTCGAGCCTCACATCCCGAAAATGGTCAAAACAGGAAAGAAGCAGCAAGGTTATGAGGGGTAGCACCCTTTAGGATGTGTCCATTTCCTTCTGGAAAAGGGTGGTATCATGGTATGGAGCCCAGATACTTACTCATGTTGAAAACACTTTGTTATGATTGTGTGAATTGATTAGAGAGCGCTCTCGGAAAAAGGTCCCAAAGGACCGGGGGATGGCATATTCGGTCAGTTGTTGCTCAGTTAGGAGTAACCCGGCCTTGTGTTGGTTGAGATCCGGTTTGGTTCTCGGGGATGTCCATCCAGAGGCATTCTCAGTGGCAATGGGAAGTTCCTTGGCCTGACCATTTGTTGGAAATCCAATTCCCAATACGAAACTTGTACGGTATTAGTTGTAGAACCTGCTATTCACTTATGGTGGTCACCACTGTTTGGATAGTAGCTATAGTAGGCATAGTTCGAAATGTCTATGTCGGCTAAGATTTATATCTTTATTTTCGAAATGATTTGTTATACATTATGCACTAATAATAATATCAAATGTTATTTTAAACGCGTATCAAGCATCTTTGGCTATCATAAGGAGAAATCTCCTCCGATTCTGCGTTTGCATGTGTGTGTGTGCGGGAGGCCTTATGGTAGTCTCATTTTTAAAAGCATTGCGAATTGATTAAAAATATTCCTCTATTTTGATTTTAAAGATAAATAAACTGTTTTGAGTTCTCACACCAGTCACATGACTGACTCGGAGTTTATTGTTTTCCTTCCTAAACTCTGGGTGCCCACCAATTTCCACACGGGCAGTCAAGAGTTAAGGTTTATCAGGATATTCTGGATATTCTGGAGTTGCTGGAGGCAAGCTGGATTGGCATGGCGTATTACTAGTTTATATAGTACTTCTTTTTCCGCTGCACTGTTTATTGTTGTATGTTGTTGTACACTCTGATGATATGATGTAATGTAATATAATGTAATGTAATAACTGATATAGTTCTTTGTTTAAAGATTATTCATTTATTATTATATGTTGTTCCGCTGCGAATTGTGAGATTCTGATGTTGTTCTTGTTGTTCTGTTGTTTCCTTTCTGTCCGTTCTATTTTTAAAATTTTCTATCTTCTGTTTTTCTAGTTCTCTGTTTTCAAAAAAAAATTGTCTATCTTCTTTTCCCTATCTAAATTTTCTTTCTTCTTCTCTTCTTCTTCTTTTCTACTTTTCTTTTCTTAAATTCTTTTTAAAACCCATAACATCTCGGTTTTCGGCCTTCGATTTCTCGACAGTCGATAAAGTGAGTGTCGATGTCGAATTTTCGAAAGTCGAAAATCCCGTATGTTACATTTGGTATCAGAGCTCTGATGGTTAAGCGACAACCATGGTTCTGTTGGGTATTACTCGTTAGAGATAGAGTCAGCAGTACTCTAGAATGAGTTTGAGTGTAATAATAGATATGAGAGCGTATTTGTTAGTGAATATAAAATTGTTTTATATTGTGATGATTGATTTATTGAGTGGCATATGAACTTTCGTCAGCACAGCCTCGAAACTTAGCCGAAGGGGTTTCTAAACACTTGAATAGAACAATTCGACACGATATTGTTTTTAAATTGGGTAAATGGAATGATTTTGCCTTGATTATATTTTTATATGTAAAGAAATAATTTTTCAGAATTATTAAAGTGTATATAAGTTGATTGTTAGGTTGTTTGAATAATCTAAATAAAAGAATAATTGTATAAGCAAAAGAATTATAAGAATTGAAATTATAATTAAAGTAATTTACAATTGTGAAATAAACTTATATATATAAGAAGTGAAACTATATAAAATATGAGTTGTAAATAAAGGATGTATAAATGGAATATAACTTAAGTTATGTAAATGAAATTCAACTTTGTAATTGAATTGAAATAATGAATAAATTGAATGTAAATAAGTTGATAAGGAATAATTAATGAAAGTATTAATTCATTAAAATCTAACGTTATTAGAAGTTGAATAAAATTGAATGGAAATCAATTTAATTAAACCAATTGAAAATGATGGTGTTAAATCAAATTGAATGAATATAAGTGAAAAGAATTTGGTTGTAATTAATATAAATTGGTTGTTATATGATTGTTATATGATTGTATAAAAGTCATTAAGAGTTAATGAAATTGAAAGCTAATGTAATTAAATTCAAATTAGAAGTAAATAAATTTGAATAGAATTGAAAGTGAATTGGATTTAATTAGTGAATGAAAACTAATTGAATTGAGAAAGAATGTTAGAAAATCCAATGTAAATAAATCAAATGTGATTTGAAATTGAAAACCATTTCATTGAATATTAATATGAATATGAATGAATATATATTGGTTATGAATGTAGTTGGTTGATGGTTGAATATATATTTCTATAGTTGCATTTGCTTATCTGACATATGTAGTTGTTATGTTGTTATATGTTGTATATTGAGATTATTTGCATATGTGCATGTTCTCATGTTGTTTGTTGAGTGTTTAGTAGGTGCGGATCGCGTTTGCTTCGCATTTGGAGTTCGCTTTAGCGCTATATTAGCCGTATATGCTCGCTAATAAAATATAAGGTACATATCTCGGATTAAATATCGTACTTTTACACTTTTTTCCCTTCGGGATGCCTCATTACTTGATGAGATGTATATTTGTGATATATATACTGTCATTTTTTTTTCGGATCGAGCCGCGCAAAGGAGACTATGGCGAATTTTTTCGAAAATTTAAGGCGTTAGAAAAAATTTGAGAAAATTTAGAAAATTTTGAAAACTTTAACTTTGATTTTGGAATTGAAAGTTAAACAATAGTAGTTGCTTTTGAAAAGATAACTAAGTATGATTTAAAAAAACTTAGTAAAAGTTATCATAAGAAGTTTAATTATAAATTTTGGGAAAGTTAATAAATACTGTAACTTTTCTTACTTGTAATTTCGAGGACGAAATTCTTTTAAGGGGGAAAGATTGTAACGACCCAGAATTTTATTTAATTAAAATTTGAATATTTAATTAATTTTAAATATTTATAAGTGAATTTTTAAGTCAAATAAATTTTTATTTGAATTTTTGGATTTAATTGAATAATTAAATCGATAATTTAATATGTGAAATTATGGAAATAATTGAAAATTGAGTTAAATATGATAGAAAATGATTTGTAAAATTTTATTTAATCATACTGGAGTTATAGAAATATTTTAGAACTTTTAAAATCGAATTAAAAGTTAATTTGTGAAAATTGAATATTTTAATATTTAATAATCGACTGTAAAATAGCCAATTTTTGAACAGTCTCAGAATTGAACGAAACCAGTTCCATTGGATCCGTAATAGTTAGTTATTACCGGATTTCAAATTTCGTGTCAATCGGAGCTATCGTTTGATCGTGGCAGCTCGAAACGCATCGATTTATTTTTAATTTAAATTTGGCGAGTCAAAATAGCCATTTTTCAAAAAGTCTCGGATTTCGACGAAACCAGTTTCATCGGATCCGTAATGTGATATTATTGTAAGGTTTCAAATTTCAAGTCAATTGGATTTACCGTTTGTCCGGTACAAATTAAAACGCCTAGAAATCGATTTAAATCGGTTTAATTCAAATTGAACGTTTTCTGCCATAACTCGCACATACTTCCGAATTAGCTTCCGAAACCTGTTCCATTGTGTCCGGAACGCGGGATAAACCCTAGGTACGCTGGTTACGGCGTCTAAATCGGAGTTCGGAATTTCCGGGTGAATAGTGTCGAACGAAACTCTATAAATAGACCACCATCTTCATAAATTTGATAAAAATATAACCCTAAACCTAATTTTATAACCCTAGCCGGCCCTAATTTTTCAATGGTCAGAATTGTCCCAATTTCAACCCTTAATCTCTTCCAATCCGTGAAGTTTTGGCCAAAGTTGTTAACTACAACATTGAAGAGCATGGAGAGAGCTTTAATTCCATACGGGTATGATCGTAAATGGTGCGACGGAGGGGGAGAGAAGTGGGGCCGACATCCTACAGCCACGCACGCATTTCCACGCCACCTAGATGGCCGAGCTAGGGGTCCTTGGGGCCGAACATAGAGCATGTCGTGCTCTTCGACGTGGCGGAGTTTGATCGAGTTTCATTGAGTAATTTGTTTGCAAATTCAAACCCTAATCATGCTAATGGGTTCATTTTGTTACGGCTTGGTTACTGGGCATTTGCGTGAGTGGGGAAGAGATGATGGAGGGCTGTGATCAGTTTGGTGTTGGATCCTATGGCCTGCAGTTGAGTTAGGTTTTAATTATAAAAGTTATGTTGTAAATTTAGTTATAAAAACGTGTACAAACTTGTAAAAATCATAACTTTTTCATACGAGGTCGAAAAAATGCAAACTCAGTTGCGTTGGAATCGTATGGACGAGCACTACGCGATGGAGTTGGTTTGGAGTCGTTTGGAGTTAGTGAGAATTTCGGGTAAAATTAAACGCGCGTTTAATTTTATTCGAAATAAAAGCTAAAACGGAAAATAAAACCAAGGTGAGAACTTCTCACTCAATCGAATAGATTTCGATTTTATTTTAAATAGTTAGATTTAAAATATTTGAATGCATGTTTGAATGATGACTGTAAATTATTGATTGTTAAAATAGACATTATGCGCCGTTAGTAAGCGGATGTTATTTATTAAAAACATATACCGCGAATATTTCATAAACAGTGAAATTGGTATTATATATAATATCAATATATATATATTGGCATATGTATATATTGCAGTTGATTGATTTCCCGCATTTTTTGTTTAGCGGATGAGACCCTATTACGCCGTTATTAAGCGGATAATATTTAATAAGAACATGTACCGCGATAATTTCGTACTGGAGCGAAATTGGTATTGTGCTAATGTTTTTGGATGCAGGAAACAGGTTGGAGGGATCCAACTGGATTCCTCAACAGTATTTATTTTATTTCAGATATTTTGATATTTGATGGATTATCATATCGATATATGATATCGTTGTTAGTCGTGATTGACTATTTGGTGTGTAGCATCATTGGACCCAGATTTTGGGATTTTAAAATGATTTTAAAAGTGATTTTGAAAATATACGATATTTTTGGAATTGATCCATTATAAATAAATAAACGTTATAATTTTTAAAGTTATAAAAATTATGGTTTTTGTGAAATATAGTTAAAAAGCTGATTTTTAGAAATACGATTAAAAGTCGATTTTTGAGAAATAGGAACTAATGATTTTATAAAATAATTTAGATTGGATTTTTGAATATATGATAAAAGTTTAAATATAGGATTTATAAAATTTGATTATTTTATAAATCGAAATGATGAAATTATAAAGGAATTTAAAGACGTTTTGGAATAATAATATAAACTGATTTATATTAAGAGATTTATAAATGGATATTTATAAATTGAAATATAGACATTATAAAACGAGTTTTTATAAGTGTTTGAATGTAGTGAAAATGAATTTCATAAATGAATGAAATTTATAGAATTATAAACTGAGAAGTTATAGATGAAATTTATAAATAGTAAGATTTATAAATTTGTGAAGTTAATTGAAGAATAGATTTGGTTAAATAAATGAATCTTATAAGTTATAAGATTTATAATTATGAAATTCTAAGGAACGATTTTGTGAAATAATCGTTTATAAGTAGTTAACTTATTATATGAACATTTAGTTTATAATTTAGTTATAAACTGGAATAGGTTAATAACGGAATTTATAAAAAGGAAGTTTTTATAAATAAATAGAAATGGAATTTATAAACGTTGTTTTATAAATTCGCAAACGACTTATTTTGATAAGTTAATTGTTATAACTTAGAAATAGAGTTATATTCACGTTTTTAGACAGTGAATAATTCTTTGAATTAAAATGAATAAAAGGATGAAATTGTTAACGTAGTATATTCACGTTTTTGAATAGTGAATAATACGTTAAAGGAAATGTTTTTGAATGTGATATTTTAAATAGAATTAAAACGATTTAACGATGTTTTAATTGTGTTGAGATTCGAAATCATAGATTTCAACATTTATTGTTGAAATAGACGTTTTCGAGAAATAAAAGGAAATGGTTGACTATAACACTGTTGTTATAGTAAATGATTTCCGAAAGGAAATGTTTTTAATAGTATTGGGATTTATATATCTATTTTAAATTCGAATCCCTATACTAGTGATTTTGGGTTGTCGTAACGATGTTTTACGCAACATTCGTTTTGGCCCAAATAAATATGTTAAGTGAATGATTTCCTTAAAGAAAGAAATATATACTGAATTCGGTTTAAGTGTATTGAATATTTTCTAAGTGTTGAAAATAAAAGATTGTGAATTACTTATTTAATAAGTATGGGAATGTTTTCCAATATGAAGTGAAAAATTAGAATTTATCTTTTTGAAGATAAATTGAAATGAATAGTTGAAATCATATATGCATGGATATTTTGAAGTATAAATTCATTATGGAATTTATATGTGAAAGTGAAATTTGTTTGAAAATAAATATTGATTTATTTTTGAAGTGTTGGAATTTTATATCTTGTAAAGATATTTTGGAAAATAAATAATTTGGAAAATTATTTGGAATCTGGTGATGTATGCATATCCAGTGATAGTTCAATAACTGACTATCAATATTTCCCTTTGAATGGGTATTTGATGTGATTTGATTGAATTTGAATGCACACTTATTTTTGAATAAGCGCTCACTATTCGGGTTAACCGGGAAAGGACCATGGGGTCGTATAACCCATTCCGAATATGTGATACGTCGTTGTGAATTGCATTTGAAGATCGGTGTTGAAGACCGGTATTTGCAAGAGCGATAGGATGACCTATCGATTGTTTCTGCACCGAGTCGCGCCGGTATAGAAACTCCATATGTGATGGTGAATCCGATCAGGATTGTGAATATCCGGATTGCAAGGACTTCTTTGTAAGTGCCTTCGGTTCTGTTCGAGCCCGGAACAGACTTGTATGGATTGTATGCCTGACATTACAATTTGAGATATAAAGCCGATTTCTTTCAAATATATTTCTGTTGGTGGCGGAGAATTTATTCTTTGCTTAACACCCTTCTTTGAGACGTATGTGCTCAAAGGTTATATAGTTGAAGTTATCAGCGATATATTCCCAATTTGGTAATGTGACATGCTGAGTGATGCTGAAATGATCATTGTGTTGATTATTGTGATAGGATCATTTATTTGATCGTCTATCTTAGTGATCATTGTGTTGATCATTTGTTGACCCAAAGCATGGCTTTTGTATAAAGTATGTTTTTGTGGACGTGAATTCGTCGAGCCTCACATCCCGGAAATGGTCAAAACAGGAAAGAAGCAGCAAGGTTATGAGGGGTAGCACCCTTTAGGATGTGTCCATTTCCTTCTGGAAAAGGGTGGTATCATGGTATGGAGCCCAGATACTTACTCATGTTGAAAACACTTTGTTATGATTGTGTGAATTGATTAGAGAGCGCTCTCGGAAAAAGGTCCCAAAGGACCGGGGGATGGCATATTCGGTCAGTTGTTGCTCAGTTAGGAGTAACCCGGCCTTGTGTTGGTTGAGATCCGGTTTGGTTCTCGGGGATGTCCATCCAGAGGCATTCTCAGTGGCAATGGGAAGTTCCTTGGCCTGACCATTTGTTGGAAATCCAATTCCCAATACGAAACTTGTACGGTATTAGTTGTAGAACCTGCTATTCACTTATGGTGGTCACCACTGTTTGGATAGTAGCTATAGTAGGCATAGTTCGAAATGTCTATGTCGGCTAAGATTTATATCTTTATTTTCGAAATGATTTGTTATACATTATGCACTAATAATAATATCAAATGTTATTTTAAACGTGTATCAAGCATCTTTGGCTATCATAAGGAGAAATCTCCTCCGATTCTGCGTTTGCATGTGTGTGTGTGCGGGAGGCCTTATGGTAGTCTCATTTTTAAAAGCATTGCGAATTGATTAAAAATATTCCTCTATTTTGATTTTAAAGATAAATAAACTGTTTTGAGTTCTCACACCAGTCACATGACTGACTCGGAGTTTATTGTTTTCCTTCCTAAACTCTGGGTGCCCACCAATTTCCACACGGGCAGTCAAGAGTTAAGGTTTATCAGGATATTCTGGATATTCTGGAGTTGCTGGAGGCAAGCTGGATTGGCATGGCGTATTACTAGTTTATATAGTACTTCTTTTTCCGCTGCACTGTTTATTGTTGTATGTTGTTGTACACTCTGATGATATGATGTAATGTAATATAATGTAATGTAATAACTGATATAGTTCTTTGTTTAAAGATTATTCATTTATTATTATATGTTGTTCCGCTGCGAATTGTGAGATTCTGATGTTGTTCTTGTTGTTCTGTTGTTTCCTTTCTGTCCGTTCTATTTTTAAAATTTTCTATCTTCTGTTTTTCTAATTCTCTGTTTTCAAAAAAAAATTGTCTATCTTCTTTTCCCTATCTAAATTTTCTTTCTTCTTCTCTTCTTCTTCTTTTCTACTTTTCTTTTCTTAAATTCTTTTTAAAACCCATAACATCTCGGTTTTCGGCCTTCGATTTCTCGACAGTCGATAAAGTGAGTGTCGATGTCGAATTTTCGAAAGTCGAAAATCCTGTATGTTACAAGTGGCCTTTCCCCTTCGAAACTCGAAAATGAAAGTCGATGATGCGGCCGCCATCACCGAAATTATTTCCCAGCGACAGAGAGGAAAGTGCAGAATTTAATTTTTCCCAAAATCTTCTTTAAAACAATTTTTCCGAATTATACTAAATATTTACATAAGAAATTACTTATAAACCAAATCATTATCTTTCACAAATTCTTTGAAAGCAAATTTTCAAAAATCCCGGACTTAAGTTCTAAAATCTCCAAATTTGGTTTATTATAATTTCACTTAGCTTCAATTTATTACAAATATTCTTATTGCCTAACACCCAATCTATAGCAACCAATATATATATATATATATATATATATATATATAAAATAATTTTATATATAGAAGATATAATAGGAAAAATTATTTCATTCACCTATATTAAAACGGATATTATGTCGATCTGTCCTATTAAGTGTTTAGAAATCCCTATTGATGACATAGCGTCCCATGCATCAACCAGAATTCATAAATGCAAAACGGAACAGATTAACACAATATCAAAATCTTTTATCAATACTAACAAATACGCACTCTCATATATATACACTCAGCGACTCCCATAGGATATTTCTACCCTATTAACAAAGAGTCAAACCCCACAAAGCCAAGGTTTATCGCTAAACCAAAGCTCTGATACCAACTGTAACATCCCGCCTTTTCGCACACTTTAAAACGACACACATGCCGATTCAAAGCATACGCAAGGGCGGATTGTTATGGGGTAAATAAGAAAACAGAGAAGAAATAAAACAAACTAGAATCTCACAGCGGAAGGATAAAATATAATAATAAATATACTGTTCAAAACAGTTTACAAAACAGTTATTTCACTTATACAATGAACATCAGAGTTACACATACCAATACAACAATGCAGCGGAATATAAAGAGTGTGTGGTGCAATACTATATATAGAATAATACTGATTCTTCGTCTTCGTCCTCCAAAGCTAAAATCTTCGATCCTGAAATGCTCGGACTGACCCGAGCGAATTTGAAAAGACAAAAACACTCGAGTCAGACTAGAATATCTTATGTGAGTTAAATAAACAGAAATAAATATGAATACAGTAACTCAAGAGATGCTCGGGATTTACATCTCCTAAGGATCCGTTAAACTATTTACTATGTAGTATATTGCGCTATTATAATAGTGTCTATTTATAAAATAAACTTACTTTAAAATAGCATTAAGGCTTTACATTTTCCACCTTAACACGTAATAGTCCCAGTAGTCCGTCCAATATCATAGCCCCTCCTGATCGGGAAGCCACTAGAGGATACCACACGGGCTACGGGAGAAAACCAAACTCGTACAAGGCGCGATAGGGTAGGTGACACGGCACAACTAGGCAATGCCAGGGTAGATATACCAATTGCTATCCAGGCTGATGGTAACGCGCAGCGCGCAGCTGCCGCCCACCTCGAACTAACTCCCCCCAAAAATCAAAATATAGAAGTGGCCACTGAATCAATCCAAGTCAAAGTATAATATCGAAGAGGAGCGTCCGATCAGAGGAATGACCTCATTGGCCTGAGAATCGCTCCTGTTTTAGCCACCTTATGCCAACTCACGGGAGTTGGGTCCACGTATTTACCTTACAGGAAACGTCGCCACCACCTACTTCATTCTGGGAACTCCACCGCGTACACGGTTAGTCGAAGTGGTTTTCGGTATCGACAGAGAGTATGTCCATATCCGATCCCGGTCTCTTTGCCAACCAATCGTTATTATAACACCGCGGTCATTTAAAAATTGTTTATACTTTAAAACCAGAATATAATCCATTTCAAAACCATAATATTACGATATCATTCCAAAACCCAAAACCCTATTTTACCACTTATTCCAAATATAATTTCTTTCCAATAATTAAAAGGCTTTAGCTTCATAATATCTGAAAATCGAATATTTTCAAAGCTTAATATTTTTGGAAATCCATAATTCCAAACCATAACTTTTAAACTCAACTGGTTTGGATATTCAACGGTATGCGAATTAAAAAGGTTAACTTTACTGTTGCTTTATAAAGAAATAGATTACACGGCTTTCCAAATATTTCTTCTTTTAAAGTTAAACCAAAATCCAAAAATATTACCTCAAGTCCCAAAACCATTTCAATTTTATATATATTTATATCCATTTTTGAGCATTAATATTTCAACTAAAGTTGGATTTTTTTATCCTTTCAAAATCAATATTCTATTAATTAATCTTGACCATTCACATAAAATCCGTAATTAATAAAACTTCAATTTCTAGTAAAATATATATATATATTTTCCAATTCAATATTTTTTTTTTTTACTAGAATATCCATTTCTATTTATTTTGGGAAAATCCAATTTCAAATATCATCTCTTAAATTTCCAAACTTAACATTTAAACATAGGATATAAATTTACCAACTCCATTTTCTAAATTTCTTCCATTTCAATAAAGAAATCTATCCACCTTTTAAATTCCTAAATTTTAACTTCATAAGTATATAAATATGGAATAAAATATTTATACAATATAAAATTTAAGATTTATAAACCGTATTCAATCCAAACCATCGAAATCACATTAAAATAGTTATATATAGACCGCGGTGCCTGTATATAATTTTCTATCCTATGGTCAAGTGATACGGATATTTATCATTTCAATCCGCAATTTAAAAATAAAACTTTGCGGTTTTATCATTTCAAACCACAATCCCGAAAAATGAAATATGCATGATAAATTTTCAATTTTATGATATGAAATAAACATTCATTCATCAACAACATCCATCATCCAATCGCAACCATCAACCAATCTCAATCAATAACAATATATATATATGAACATATACAACAGGTGATAACTGTCAGTTTGTTCAAATTAAATTTATCAACTATTTATCTAACAGTTTATTCAGTAATAATTTACATAACTGTTAACTAGCAGTTCTTATGCAAACAATAATTTCTAACAGCCAATTAATACGCAATCAATCAATTTAATTAACAGCTAAATTTGATAAAAATGCAATTCAACAGATATGGGTGAAATAACATGCCAAAAGCTCATAAATAAATTTCTATTCATTTCTAAAATTTATTTAACAAACATAAAAGCTTCTAGTAATTGTGAGTGGGTTAAAACACTCACCTTTGGAATTTAAATCGAATTTAAATTCGATTTAAACCCAAAAATTCGCCCGTCTCAGAATTCGTCCAAACCAGCGTCATCAGATCTGGAATTTTAAAACGAACCTAACAAAAAAAATTTCGTGTGAATCCGAATTCGTATGAGAAAGTTAAGGCGAAAAATGGAGAGTGAATTCAAAATTGAAAATAAACAAAAATGGTCCATATTTACTTGCCACGTCAGTGAGTCACGAAAGCTTCATTATGAACAGGGACAACGCGTTACTGTTCCCTTTGCCTTCGTTCGAACTGGTACCCTAAACTACCCACTGTTGACCATCGATTCCCAACGCCACCGGCCTCCTGCCTCACGCCGACCAACGCCCAACGTCCCTTAGACCTGGCCGCCCCCAATGGACCACCTGCGCACCCCCTTGGTTGCCGCCGCCGCCGCCTCTAAACTTAGGGACGAAACCCTAATTCAAATTTTGACGACGGTCTGACCGTTGAATTGCCAAACGAACCACCCAGATCGACTCTCCTTGGTGCTCTCCACAATACCCAGAAGGGGTTTCTCGATCAGATTCCGTTTGTTACGACGACGATGAGAGGCCGAAATTTGTTTGAATATTTCTGGATAAACGACGCCTCGAAACCAGAAACGAATTTCACCACTGAACTGCGCTCATCGAGAGCATCAATATATAATTTTTTGAGAATTTTTTGGAGAACTTTGAATTTTCACTTTTATTTTGCAATTGAAATTGGATCTGAGGAGCATCCATTGAGGAAGAAAGAATGGTTGAAGAATGAACGTACAGCATAAGCAAATAAAATGGGGCTAGGGTTTATAGCCATGCTTATATAGGTAGGCTAGAGATAGAGAAGATGGACTGGATAAGCGAACGTACGGAATAAAACACGGCCCAAAAAGCCCGCTATGCCTCCGGAATCGAATTTGTTAAAACTATATATCCAAATAGGTGTTTTAAAATATTCTGAACGCGATGGAAAAAGTTTCGCGTCCAAATTCGATCGTATGAAGAAGTTATGCTGAAAACAAGATTTCCAAATTGATTTCAAATTGATTTTTTATAAAATTGATTTCAAGGCGTTTCGCGTCCGTACGATCAAACGACCAGTCCGATCGATACGAAAATTGAAACCCTATAATAATTCACCGATACGGATCCGATGAAGCTGGTTTCGTCGAAATCCGAGTCCGTGACAAAAATGGCTATTTTTAATATTTATTAAATCAATTAAATAAATCATAAAAATCCAATTTTATATTTTCAACTTCTAATATTGGCCAAATTTCATTACTTATAAAATTCAATCAATTCCAATTGATTTAGCAGCTTGGATGTGAAATAAAATCTATAAACATATCAAATTGCAGTGTTAATTTCTGCATTTTTATAATTATTTGGAAATTATAAATTATATTCTAAAACTCAATTATTAAAGCTTATATTCTTATACTCTCAAAAAAATCCAATTAGATAAATAGATTTGATTCCTATTCCAACTCATGATTGCAAATAAACTTTTACCATAATTAAATTCCAAATTATTAATAACCCTTATTTTTCTTAACTATTTATTAATTCCAATCCAATCGAATTCAACACTATAAATTTGATTAATTTATTATATTCACTTTCTTTCTATTATTCAAAG
Source organism: Allium cepa (assembly GCA_030765085.1). Classification (NCBI taxonomy): domain Eukaryota; kingdom Viridiplantae; phylum Streptophyta; class Magnoliopsida; order Asparagales; family Amaryllidaceae; genus Allium; species Allium cepa. Next base: position 360,634,676 of record CM060934.1, read on the forward strand.
TTATTGTTGTAAATACGACGAATACTAACATTAGTTTAATATTTCACTCAATGTTTACAAATTCCATTTCAATTTAATAACGTAATATTTTACGTTCAATTCTATTTTATTTGTCGTAAATACCTCTTGTTGAATTAAATACTCAAATCTTAAATAAATCTTGCTTCTAAAGTTATACCAACAATAGTCCAGCTAAATTTGAGTTAGCTTTACCTTTATTTTATGAAATTAACTATCGCAATAAATTCAATTGATTGCAATTGATTTACAAGTAAATTTGGATTTTTATTTGGTTATACACGAAATTCCGTTATCACCTACCTAACAAAGTTATTATTACTTAAGATCTCCTTTCATCCACATTTTCACATTATCATTTACTGATTTCTTTATTTTATTCTACATAAATTATTATAATTGAGATTTCCTTTGTTTTTCATCTTATTTATATTTACATTACTCAATCACTAATCCATTTCACTTTAATTGCAGTAAATTGGCGGATAGATTGAATAAATTCCCAAAATTTAAATTAACAAGAAACAAGGGTAGATAAACAAACTATAGTCATTACTCCAAATTCTAGTCCTAAATAGGATTCCTTGCAAATAAATGTTACTATTTATTCTTATATTACAAATCTCAATAATTATCCTATTTTAATTTGCTTAGGCCATTTATAGTCCACTATACCTATCTACATTAATGGGCAATTTATTCAATTTATTAAGTATCCGATTCTATTAAGTCCTGTTTATTTTTATGCATTCTTCTATTACCTTACAAAAAGAATAACTTTTAAACTCATACACTTAATAACAGAACCGTTATAAATCCAATAAATTCCAAATCGAAGTTTGTACATATTTTACACAACTATTATGATTTCTCACAAAACGTTGAATTTATTTAATGACCATTAATTTAAAATTTAATTCCCTTAATTGAATCAAATGCCTATTATCATATAATTTTTCATTCTTTCCCATTATAATTATATTAACGTATGTACGCATCTCCATCTTTCAATTATTAATAACCCAACTGATTACAAACACTGTTTATATCAATTTCCATAAATTTGTTCAAACTATGTTTTCGTTTACATAATAATAAATTTTATGTTTCCATCAGTTTTCTTTTCCTTTCACTACAGCCATACACTATTACTATCTACACAATTTACATCTTTGTATTAATGAATACCATTTAAGTTAATATTTATACTAACATTCACAAATTCAACATTTATTTGTTTCTTAAAATTAACTTTAACTCAATTTGCCAATTTACATGATCCATATTCTATTATCATAAACTTTTATAGTTACACAAAATGCAACTACTATACCAAATCTCTACATTTATTCATAATCAAATTAGAAATTATATTAATTTAATTTATTAAATATCGTAAATTTAACGGGTCGTTACACGGGTCCACGTTCATACCTCAATAGGATCGTCGCCACCATCCTACTTCATTCTGAAATCTCCACCGTGTACACGGTTGTTAAAGTGGTTTTCGGAATTGGCAGAGAGTATGACAACTTCCGATCGCGGTCTCTTTAACAACCAAACATTATTATAACGCCTTGGTCATTTCAAAATAGTTTATACTTCAAAAATCCGATCATTTTATTTCAAAACTATATTCCTTTCAAAATAGTTTTATACTTCGAAACCAAAACTATTTTTGCTTCAAACTATATTCAAATAGTTTATACTATATCATTTCCATTTCAAACATCTATTCACTTTCAAAAATAAAAATACTTTCAAAGTTATAACTCTTTCGAAACCAAAATACTTGAAATCATTACACTTTGAAAATCATAACATTTGAAATCATGATAACTTCCTTTAATTCCTTACATTTCACAAATTTATTCAATTAAACCCTAATTTTCTAATTTCCAATTTAATTCAATTCAAACCATCAGTTTCAATTCGATTCAATTTCCCAACAACATTTCAAATCTTATAAATTTTAAATAAAGATTAAATCCACAAAATAAACTATTCAATCTTTAGTATATTTCAAAGCTTAAATATACCATATTTCAAAACTAAATTCTATAATTTCATATATATCAAATTTAACTTCATTATTACTTAGTTTTGAAATATTCATTTCATAAGTCCAATATCATTTAAATAAACTCAAATTACAAATAAACTAAATATCACATTCTTTATCAAAATAAAGATTTTGTCATTCAAAACCATTTCAAAATCAATAAAATATCATATCCTTTCAAAACCTTTATCAATTCATTATCGTTCTTAAATTCAAATATTCAATTTTAAATATCATTTAAAAATCAGAGATATCATTCAAATATCATTTCAATACACATTCCAAAATTTCATTCAAAAATTCAAATATTTAAATTTTAAATTTAAAAGTCAAAGTTCGACCAAATTGACCAAAATTCACATTTTTGGAAAATATTCAATTTATTCAGGTTTGAAATTATAACTCACATACAAATCAAAATGTATATTTAAAATAACAAAAATTATTCATTTTAATAAATAAAATAAAGTTTTAAAATCAGAAATTAAATTAAAATAATTAAGATATACAATTGAAATAATCACAAAATACATAGTTGTTACAACAAATCGATTATTTTAAATAAAATAGTTATTTATTTCCAGAACACTTTTATATCATCAGTAAATTAACTTTAAAACCTCTATTAAATCAGCTTATTAACTTTAAAAAACTTTCTGTAAATTAGGTAATTTACTTTAAACTCACTTATTAAATCAATTCACTAATTTAAAATATCATTTATCAAATGATTTATTAAATTCAAACAATCATTAATTAAAATGAAAAATCAATCTCAACTATCATTAACTAAAATGATTTATGAAACTTACATATTATTAATTAAAACAATTAATTAGATTCAATTGGTTATTAGTTAAAATGATTAATTACATTTCAAATATCATTAATTAAATCGATTTAGCTAAATTCAAACATCATTTGTAAAAATGATTAACTGAATTTCAAAACACTATTAGTTAAAATAATTAATTAAATTTAAATAATCATTAATTAAAATGATTAACCAAAGCTCAATATCATTACTTAAATTGATCTAATTAAATTTAAATCTCATTAAATTAAAAGACTAACCAATTTTAAACGTCATTAATTAAATTGGTTATCATTAATCAAAATGATTAATGAATTTTAAACATCTACTCATGTGAAAATACAAACTTAAGTTCAGATGCCCATACAAGGGTTTACGTGGCGATATTCAATAAATGACGATATAGCGGAAATCGCTATAACGACACTAAAATAGTTTAAATGGAATATCAAGATTAATTTCTACTAAACAATCAATCAAACAAATCTAACTATCATCCCAGAAATAAACGATAGTTTATAGCATCAAAGATATGATATAGCAAATTTGAATGTGTGTTAAACTCGTATGTAAATACTTTCTTTATTATAACTGAATTTTCTCATATATTTATCCTCTAAATGTATTATTCTACCATTCAGATTATATTAAGAAACTTCATTATTAAAATTTACTTTTTAGCTTATCGCTATTAAAAGATGACTTTAACTTAACCCTTTCACCAAACACCTTATAATCAAATTGTAAAACTTAATTCACAAGGGGTTCGTTCCAATGTTCCCTAATTCCTATGTACCTAAACCAATCCTATATAATAATAAATATTGTCATTTCCTAACAATCAATTCATCAATACACTATATTATTTTTTGAAAATCATTCTTATATATATATATACACGCACACAAAATATATTATTAGGTAAAATTATTTCATTTACTATTTTAAAACAATGCTGTATTAGTAGCTCTATTCAAGTGTTTAGGAATCCCTATCGATAACTACTAATCAGGCGCATCGACCAAAATTCATATACCACTCAACGGATCAAACAACACAATATAAATTATTTTTATAACACTAAGAAATATGCATTATATATATGTACATATAATCTCAAAATTATCCTAGGACACTACTAATCCTATCCTTAGAGAGTTTACCGCCACCAGGGCTTAGGGGATCGCTAAGCCTAAGCTCTGATACCATTTGTAACAAACCTACTTTCTGACTCTTAGGAATGATGCTTAATACATCCACGGTATTTGTAACGATCTGCCTTTTCAGACGATTTAAATCGATGATAAACTACACACGTCAGACTCAAACCATTCAAAGGGGCAGATTGCTATGGGGTAAATAAGAAAAAGAAGAGAAAGAAATAAAACAAATACAGAATCTTATAGCATAATGACAAAGTATAATAATAAAATAAATAGTTCAAGAAGCTGTTTACGAATAACATTTGATTATACTTTTACAACACATAATCAGAGTTATAAATAACAAGAATAAATAAATAAATACAGTGGAACATGTAACGATCCAAAATTTTAGTCATTTGAAATTCAAATATTTAATTGATTTTAAATACTCACAAAATTTTATAAGTTGAATAACTTATATTTCGATATAATATTTTAATTAGAAAATTAAATTGTTAATTTAATATTTGAAATTGTATAAATAATTGAAATTTGGATTTCATGTGAATAAAAATGATTTATAAAGTTGAATTAAATTCTATTTGAATTAGAATGATGTTAGAGAACTTTTAAAATTGAATTAAAAGTTAATTTGTAGAAATTGAATATTTTAATATTTAGTTAACGTGTAAAAATAGTCATTTTTCACATAGTCTCGGATTTTGACGAAACTAGTTTCATTGGATCCGTAATGTTATATTATTGTAGGATTTCAAATTTCGTGTCAATCGGATTTACTGTTTAGTCGTGGCAAGCTAGAACGCGTAGAAATCTGTTTAAGTGAATTTTAATTTAAATAGTTCGATTCGAAAACCTATCTTCCATATACAATTGAATTGCCTTCCGATATATATTCCATCGTGTTCGAAATATGGGTAAAACATTATAAATGCCAAACGGCATGCTTCGTTTTGAGATCGGGAAAAATATCAAGTGTGAAAAGGGTTTTTAATAGTAAAATATATACATATATATACGCCCACACACTCAAAACCCTAGCGAAGTTGGGGCCAACCATCATTTTCATCTCCAATAGCAAGAAATCATCGATTCTTTCTCCTTTAATATCTTCCAATCCAACAATCTAAACAAAAAACATTTAACTACAAAGTGATAGAGCTTCGAGATCTAGGCATCCAACGGTGATGATCTGATATGGCGAAGCGGATCATTGGCAAATCGCGTGCAAAGCCGCAATGTTCGTGCTCGATTTTCTAGACTAGAGAGCAACCAAGCTCGGTGTACTTGCGGCTATAGGTGGAGACAAGGTAGAGCTTCAACGTGGTGGTCGTGGATCATCGTGTAGATGATCAATGTTGGCCCAATAATTGGTAGAAGGAAGGCAACTAGTGGTTCGGCTGTTGCTATGCTCGAATGCATGGGAGAAGAAAACACGATTGGCCACGATCTTGTCTTTTCAAATCAACGGCTCTGATGTATTTAAGATTTTAAAATAAAATAAAAGTTGTAACTAAATTATATAATTTTGTATAATCTTAAAACATCATAACTTCTTCATATGAGGTCCGTTTTTGACGAAACAAGTTGCGTTGGGTTCGCATTAATGAGCACTACATTTTAGAACTAGTTTGGAGTTGATTGGAGCTAGTGTAAATTTTAGGTCAAATTAAATGGTTGTTTAATTTTATTCGGAATAAAACACTACAACTGCTATTGGAACCAATGTGAGTACAACTCACTCTTTCTGACTCACCGATATTTTTATACAAGTGAGAATGAATTTTATTTATGCTAATTGATGATTGTTTGGATGATATATTATATATTATCTATATATCGATTGGCATTTGGATATATTCCTACCTATTGGAGCAGATGAGACCCTATACGTTCCCGTGTATGAGCAGATGACCTTTTGTACGTTCTTCTGCCTCGAAGCGGACATTGTGCATATTTTGTAATATGTATATTTGTTGCACATGACAGGTTGGAGGGATCCAACTGGATTCCTCACCAGTATTGGTTTTACTTACAAATATTGTTATATATGTTGTTATCATGTGATATATGATGTTTAGATGCCGTGATTGATGTATTTAGTACTGTTGCAGCATTGGGCCATATTTTAGTAATTTAAAAATGTTAAAGTGATGATTTCAAATTAAAAATGATTTTCAAGTGATTTTGAAAATAGTTGTTTTGTTAAATTTTGAATGGTTAAAGGAATGAATTTATATATTTTAAATAAATAAGAAGTTATAATTTTTATGTTATAAAAATTATGATTTTTGTTAAATGGAATCAGAAAGTGATTTTTGAAATATGGAGTTAACTATTTTATAAATGGTTTAAATTGAAAATTTTGAATTATTATAAATGGTTTATATATAAGATTTATAAAATTTGATATTTTATAAGTCAAAAGTAATGGAATTATAAAGGAGTTTTTATAAGTGTTAAAATGAAGTTATAATTGAATCTTGTAAGTGATAATATTTATAAATTGCTGAAGTTATAAAAGAATGATTTTGTAAATAGAGAGATTTATAAGTAATTAACTTATAAATTGGGTTTTTGGCATGTAAATGAGATATAAATAGAATTTGTTAATAAAGGGATTTTATAAATGGAAGTTTTTATAAAATAGATATGTGAATTTATAAACATTGTTTTATAAATCCGAAATCAACTTATTTTGATAAGTCAAATATAGAAGTTTATTAAAGGAGATATATTCACGATTTTGGACAGTGGATAATCCTTTAATTGAATGTGTAGAAACATTGAATTTGGTAGACGAGATATATTCACGATTTTGGACAATGATTATCCTTTAAATTAAAAGTGTAGAAGTAATGATTTTGTTAGAGAATTATATTCACGATTTTGGACAGTGAATAATATATCGAATAAAATGGATATGTTTTGGAAAATGATCTTCTAAATTTAAAGACAGGTTTTGAAAAGTGATATTTTAATAGAGTTAAATGATTTGAAGATGTTTTAAAATGTGTTAAGTATCGAAACCATATATTTCAACATTCATTGTTGAAATAGACGTTTTCGAGAAGTAAGGAAATGATGGGCTATAACACTGTCGTTATAGTAAATGATTTTCGAAAGGAATGTTTTGTATAGTATATGGGATTTATATATCTATCTAATTTTCGAATCCCTATACTAATGATTTTGGGTTGTCGTAACGATGTTTTACGCAACATTCATTTTGACCCAAATAAATATGTTAAGAGAATGTTTTTCTTAAAGAATAAAGTATATACTTAATCGTGATTTAATTATATGTAATATTTTCTAAGTTTTGAAAATAAAGAGAATTGTGAATTAATTATTATAAAATAAGTGTATGGAAATGTTTTCCAATGTCGAAATGTTGAAATGGTTTTGAGAATATATCTTTTTGAAAGATAATTTGAAGTGAATATTTGGCAAGTGATTTAATTAATAAAAGATTAATTAAAGGGCCTAGTGATTGCTTATGGTCCTGAATATTTGTTTGTTTGCTTTGATAGTTAAATAACTGACTATCAAATTTGGCCATTTAGTTTCTCGACTTGATGTGGGAACCATTTAGTCGTACACTTAGTACGTAGCCTTCTGTGTAGGCTTGATTATCATTTATGCTGAGGATGTTGATTCGTGTAGTGTGGAGCATTACTCCAATCTATCGAGCTTTCTTCTTAGCCGAAGGATAGCAAGTTGAAGTTCGAGACGCGACAAGTCTATGAGACTTAGTTTCTGTGTGAGGTTGAGAAATGCTTTTGCATTGTTGGTGTGAAGAGACCGGGATCGGTTTATCCGAAAATCACTTCGGACAAACATTTATGCGTTCGTTTCGTGCAGGTTATTTATGATATTGATATTTAAGATTTTCATAGTGGAGAACTGCTTGTTGATCGTTTGGGGTTAAAATCCCAACATATATATAGTAGCAGTGGTCTCTTCATGTTGAAATATCCAAGCAAGGACTATTCGCTACTAATCCTAGGAATTTCTCGGCAGAGCGTGGTAGGAAAGTACCTTCGATTTGTCTTGTTCCTGGACAATTTGTATGGGTGTTTGTCTAACATTGCATTTCTAAAGATTACGTACATTGGTTTTTAAAAATGTACATCAGTGCTGGCGAAGAAGGCAACTTCTCTTAGCTTAACACCCTCCTTGAGACATACGAGCTCAAGGGTTGCATTTTTGCGAAAGGCAATTAGTAGTCAACGAAAATGGCTATGTGACATTTAAAGCGATGTGATACGTGATATGTGAAAGGTAATCGTTACCTCCGGCCTGATCAACCGGAAATGACCGAAACATGGTTAGATGCAGCAAGGCTAAGTGGGTTGCTCCCAAGTAGGATATGATCATCCTCTTCTAGATATATTTCTTCCCGCTATGACGTTTGGAATGTAAATTATTGTGGTTTCTATGCTAGAGGGCCCTTGGATAAAAGTCGGTAATGATCGGAGGATGACATATTCGGTGTTATCTAGTTATAAAGGTAGGTCGGTTTTGTGTTGATAAAGGAACTTTTTGATGGTTTCTTGGGACATCCATCTAAAGGTGTACCCATCAGAAGGTAGTCCGTTCACCTGGTCATTTGTATGGAAATCCAAAATCCACTACTTATCTACCATTTTGTTTGTAGAGCCTAGTATGCTGGAATTTAATAATGGTAACAATTTCGGCTATTTTGGTTATTATTTGTATACTAGACACTAGTATAATATAAGAGAATTGGATATGAAAAGTTTTAGTTATCATAAGGTAAAAACATGTCCGTGTTTATGTGTGGGCATGTCTTACGAGATACTTTTGTTTTGATAAAGGAAAAGTTTGGTAATTTAATAAATTCAATTGAGTGTATTTCTCATGCTAGTTTACCGGACTGATTCGGGCGTTCTTCCCTTTCAATGCTCGGGTCAGACCGAGTATATCTACAGGTTTAGATTTGGTGCTTTTGGAGCTTCAGCAGGCGAGCTGGAGATCTTCATTTTTGTGTACATGTATCTATTTTGATCATCCGCTGCTTAGTTGTTATATTACCGGCAATTGTGAGGACGGGTTAATTGTTCAGGCTGATAACTAGTGATTGACTGTTGAACTCTGATTAATGTATGTATATACAGTTTCTTTTTTGTAAAGATCATTGATATGATATTATATGTTATTCCGCTGCGATGTGAGATTATGCATTGTTATTGTTCTGTATGGTTCTCTATTCTCTCTTTCTTCTCTTCTCCTCTTCTCTCTTCTTTTCTTTCTCATGACTATCCATGAGTCTATGCTTTTTGGGTCGAAAATGTGTGAATTATTATCGATTCAAAGGGTATGGATTTGCGGCTCGTCACTGTTTGCGCCAAAATTGGCCACAAACACCCAATATCACGAAAGCACCCGTTTACGTACTCAACTCGATAATAATCAACACAGAACTCAACAACAATCAATATAGAATTCAGCTCTAAGTAGCAAATCACAGTAATTCACAAACAACAATCACAAACACAGGATTTATAGTGGTTCGGCGTTCGTGCCTACGTCCACTTTGAAGGTTTTCTCTTTATTGCTTTGCTTGATTAAATCGATTACAACGGATTACAGTTGATAATAGCTTTGAAATCTGAATACAACAGTGATTCTGATGAATAGATTTGAATCCGGCAGAGTCTTGGTGTTCAATGGCAGAAGTTCTCGGAAGATCCCCCTTTTCTGAAGGCTTCAGGGTGCTATTTATAGGCGTTGGAGGCCCAGATCTTGCTGAAACTTCGGGAGACCTCTTCTGGCACGTGAGCGGGTCCACGCGACCGACCCCACCAAGTTTCGTCTCGATCTGACATCGATTCGAAGTCATTTCGAACCCATCAAGAAATGGTCCAATCGAGCTGAAACTTGGCAGGAACAATCTTTATCTTGTATGGAAGCTACTGTGAAAATTTGGTTGCATTTGGATTAGTGGTTTAGGAGATATGATTGGTTCGAAATGAGGATTCTCGGTTGGCTGTGTGGTTCGAACCGATAGTTTCGAACCCTTGAGTTCGAATCCATGAGTGCACGTGGGTCTGCAGTGACGTGGCGCGTATCTCTCGAATCGATCCTAATTTATCTCCGAATGGACCGCTTCGACTTCGTGAACTATGGCGACTTCGTATCGATGGAATGACACGTCATTCAAACCAGCTGACTCGGTGGATTCGAACAAAGGAGTATCCCTGGCTTCGAACGCGACCGATTCGAATCAGGGAGTCCCTATGGGTTCGAACTCGATCGATTCGAACAGGGTCGGTTCGAAGTGACATGGACTCAAAGCTAGAGGGTTTTCTATGGACTCGGACGTACTGCTGAGGATGGATTCGAAGTAAGGGCTTGCATGGATTCGAAGCAAGGATACGAAGGGGCTGTAGTTGGTTGGATGCGAAGCTGGGTGACGTCATGGATTCGAAGGACCGGCGGGTACGAAGGAAGGCTTTGGGATGGTTTCGAACCAGATGGGTTCGAACTAGATGGGTTCGAAGCAAAGACAGTGGAGTGGTTCGAACTGGATGGTTTCGAGGTAGGGGTATTGGATGGGTTCGAAGGCGATGGTTTCGAACCAGACAATGACTACCTCTCTCAAATTGAATCCATCATATCTTGAGCATACGAACTCGGATTGACTTGAAATTTGAAATAACGACTCCTCCGACCTTTCTTGTCATGTCCTATCAATTTTGGCCCGTTCCGGACTCGGACAAAATTCATCGATATCCATAGCAAAGTGAAGTATAACCGATATCTGAGACGAACTGTCTTTTGTTTTCGATCAATCTTTTGGTATCACGGCTTTGCCAAAAAGCGGGATAACATTTTGCCCCCCAAAACATGCCTTGCGGTAGGAAGGTGTGTTTTGTAATGCTTCGAGTTGGACGTTCGTATCCGATCATCAACCTGCAAAGAACTTGATAGTTTCATATGGCCTCAAATGACGATCGTTCGGGATCGAGCTATTTGGGATGAAGCACGGCCGTTCGTGGTCAAGCGCTCAACTTCAAATGACGATCGTTCGTGATCGAGTCATTCGAGGTGAAGTGCGACCGTGCGCGGTCGAGCGTATAAATCCATGCGTCGATCGTTCGGGATCGTATGCTGTTTGAGGTGAATCGGGACCGTTCGCGGTCCGTGCCATTCGTGGCATAGGATGGAATAGGACCGTTCGCGGTCGATGCCGTTCGTGGCAAATGATGAGATGGGACCGTTCGCGGTCGACTGCTGTTCGTGGCAAATGATGATCGTTCGCGACCAAGTGCCGTTCAAGGCGAATGGCGACCGTTTGAAGTCGGATTTTATAATTAGTGAACCATGACCGTTCACGGTCGGTGCCATTCAAGGCAGAAAGTGATCGTTCGCGATCGTGTGCCGTTCGAGGCGAATTTGTGACCGTTCGCGGTCGGGTGTTGGACCTCAAGTGACGACCGTTCGCGATCAAGCTATTTGAGGTGAGGTGAGTTGTGACTGTTCGAAGTCGAGTGCCGTTCGAGGCGAACTGTGACCGTTCGAGGTCGGGTGCCGTTCAAGGCGAATTGTGTGCCCAGGAGGGCTTGGTATTATCGATGCCAGGGTCACGTTCGGGTGAGTTCCTGGATCGTCTGCCAGGGCGGTTCATCGCCATCTCAGAGCATGCCTAAGGATCGTTCGCGACCCCATACATGTGTAAGTAGCTTAGCCATTCCAGAGTTATCAGAATCAAATATCTATTAAACGGATGAGTTTTTAAAACAGAAATGTCCAAACAAGCAAAGTCTAAATGTTCAAATTAAAATGAAACGAAAGCAAAGCATGGATGTCAAAGTGTAAGTTCCCACTACGAAACGGTTAATGATCACTCAGAGCATGCCTGGAGATCGTTCGCGATCTCGCACATGTGTAAATGATTTAATTGTGTTAGTGGAAGCTTACAACTTGTTCATCGTTATTTCACTCAATTGATAACCAAACGGTGCCTTGATTCAGGGTCGCCTCTAGCTGATGTGGACGGTGGTCGCTCCGGTTCCGCCGCAGGAGCTCGCCTCCTTACATATTGAAGGAGCATACCGTTCCTGATATGCCCTTCCACCTCGTCCTTCGGGTGCCTACAATCATTAGTGTTATGACCGTTTAATTCATGGAATACACAAAACTTATCTGATTTCCTTTCGTCAGAGGTAGGATCCCTTCGCATCGGCCTACGATACGGAATCTGTTCTTTGGTATCCTGATAAATTCGTTCCAGGCTCTCGTTCAGCTCAGTGTAGGTGGTGAATCGCGGCTCCCTCCGTTGCCGCTTTGATCTGTCTCCGTTATTCTCAATCCTTCTTTTACCTTTATCCTTGTCTGAGTCCCTTCTAGGGGACTTTTCGTCTTTGAGTGCATAAACTTCTATCCCATCTCCTTCTTCTCTTTCCGCATTTGCATCCTCTAACCGTAAAAACTTTTCTGCCTCATGATAGAATTCTCCCAGATCTACGGGTGGATTCTTAGTTAATGAATTTTTGAACTCCGTTCCGTCTGCTATTCCGGACACAGCCGCCATCATAACCATGGATGGATCTGGTCTATCCACCGAAGCTGCCGCCGCATTGAACCGTGTCAGGAAACTTCTCAATGTTTCTCCAGCCTTCTGTTTTAAAGTCGCCAACGTCATCACATTCTTGGGTCTTGTAATGTGAACCCTGAATTGCCTCATAAATCTCCCAGTTAAATCATTCCATGTTCCAATGGATCCACTATCTAATTGCCTGAACCATAACGCCGCAATATCCGCCAAGTACAGTGGAAAGCACCGGGCCATAACCTCCTCTGAAGCCCCCAGCACTTCCATATGCCTCATATATTTTGTCAGATGGACCGTGGGGTCCGTTCTCCCGTCATACATATCCAGCGACGGTAATTTGAAATCCGGTGGGTTCCTAGCTTGCCTGATTGCTGAAGTAAAAGGACTTCTATTAACATCCTCCAAATCTTTGTTCACCAAACCGCCTCTCAAAGCTCGCCTAACCATCTCTGCCAACCTGTCGTTGTCTTCAAGATGTAACCTTCGTTCGTTACTTTCATCCTGCCCCCCGAGTTCGTGAGGGAACTCTGGAATCTGCCCCCTTGACTGAGCGTTCACTCCTTTACTACTCCTAGGTTGCGCAGATCCTTCTCTCTCTCTTTCCAAGATTGGGTCAACATTTTCCATAGGTGTGCCCCCTAATCCGGGTGCGACGCCGGATGGTCCTGCTTCGTTCTGGACTCCACTGGCTCCTCTATTCTGTGCTCCAAGCTGTCCTATCTGTTGAAATAAACTCTGAATCAACTCCTCTTGCTTCTTCATCATAGTCTCCATCTCGTCCCTAGTGATGTAGATCGATGGTTGATTCGCTCCTGAGGAAGCCTCCTGACTTCCTTGTTGTTCACTTCTCTCTGGCCTTGGCCTTCGGCTTGATTGTCTCGTCATAATTTCTCAAATTTGAACTTTCAAACTCTCTTTGAATTTGCTATCAATTGGTAGAACTCCTGAGTTCAATTCTCAGTGAAAGCACCAAAATGTTTGCGCCAAAATTGGCCACAAACACTCAATATCATGAAAGCACCCGTTTACGTACTCAACTCGATAATAATCAACACAGAACTCAGCAACAATCAATGTAGAATTCATCTCTAAGTAGAAAATCACAGTAATTCACAAACAACAATCACAAACACAGGATTTATAGTGGTTCGGCGTTCGTGCCTACGTCCACTTTGAAGGTTTTCTCTTTATTGCTTTGCTTGATTAAATCGATTACAACGGATTAAGTTGATAATAGCTTTGAAATCTGAATACAACAGTGATTCTGATGAATAGATTTGAATCCGGCAGAGTCTTGGTGTTCAATGGCAGAAGTTCTCGGAAGATCCCCCTTTTCTGAAGGCTTCAGGGTGCTATTTATAGGCGTTAGAGGCCCAGATCTTGTTGAAACTTCGGGAGACCTCTTCTGGTACGTGAGTGGGTCCACGCGACCGACCCCACCAAGTTTCGTCTCAATCTGACATCGATTCGAAGTCATTTCGAACCCATCAAGAAATGGTCCAATCGAGCTGAAACTTGGCAGGAACAATCTTTATCTTGTATGGAAGCTACTGTGAAAATTTGGTTGCATTTGGATTAGTGGTTTAGGAGATATGATTGGTTCGAAATGAGGATTCTCGGTTGGCTATGTGGTTCGAACCGATAGTTTCGAACCCTTGAGTTCGAATCCATGAGTGCACGTGGGTCTGCAGTGACGTGGCGCGTATCTCTCGAATCGATCCTAATTTATCTCCGAATGGACCGCTTCGACTCCGTGAACTATGGCGACTTCGTATCGATGGAATGACACGTCATTCAAACCAGCTGACTCGGTGGATTCGAACAAAGGAGTATCCCTGGCTTCGAACGCGACCGATTCGAATCAGGGAGTCCCTATGGGTTCGAACTCGATCGATTCGAACAGGGTCGGTTCGAAGTGACATGGACTCAAAGCTAGAGGGTTTTCTATGGACTCGGACGTACTGCTGAGGATGGATTCGAAGTAAGGGCTTGCATGGATTCGAAGCAAGGATACGAAGGGGCTGTAGTTGGATGGATGCGAAGCTGGGTGACGTCATGGATTCGAAGGACCGGCGGGTACGAAGGAAGGCTTTGGGATGGTTTCGAACCAGATGGGTTCGAACTAGATGGATTCGAAGCAAAGACAGTGGAGTGGTTCGAACTGGATGGTTTCGAGGTAGGGGTATTGGATGGGTTCGAAGGCGATGGTTTCGAACCAGACAATGACTACCTCTCTCAAATTGAATCCATTATATCTTGAGCATACGAACTCGGATTGACTTGAAATTTGAAATGACGACTCCTCCGACCTTTCTTGTCATGTCCTATCAATTTTGGCCCGTTCCGGACTCGGACAAAATTCATCGATATCCATAGCAAAGTGAAGTATAACCGATCTCTGAGACGAACTGTCTTTTGTTTTCGATCAATCTTTTGGTATCACGGCTTTGCCAAAAAGCGGGATAACAGTCACAGAACAACATGATGCAGTGGAATACATAAAAAAGTAATAATAGTACAAAATCTTCATCTTCATCGTCTAGATAGCAGTCTTCGATATACTGAAAAGCTTATACTGACCCGAGCGAATTGAAAAGATGAAACACTCGAGTCAGAACTAAAAGGTCTTATGTAAGTTAAATCAACAGAAAATTTAATATGAGTGTAATGGCGTCAGAGATGTTTATGGGGTTTGGCATCTCATATCACGTGTCTAACGTGAGTGCGCCAACCATCCTACTTCATTTCTAGAATCTCCACCACGTACAGAATCGTACAGCAAACCATCCTACTTCATTTCTAGAATCTCCACCACATACACAGTTGTTAAAGTGGTTTTCGGTATTGACAAAGAACATGACAATATCTGATCCCGATCTCTTTAACAACCAAACACTATTTCACACCGGATGGTACTTTTACATTCCAAAAAGTCAATTCACAATTGATATCAAAATATCATATTCGATTTCAAATCATATCTCTTTCGAAATCATATTCACTTTCCAAATTGTATTCACTTTCAAAATCAAATTCACTTTTGAATTTATCGATAAGATAGGTTAATTAAATACTAGTTTCCAAAATCATCTTATTTACTCAAATATGTCATTTCGCAAAAAGGTGTCCATTCCAAATTCCAACTTAGGTTTTATTATCATCAAGGATCTAAATATAAATACTTTAGCTTTACAATGTCTGAAATTTTGGAAAATAGTTTAGATAGTCATAAATAGTTTTAATAGTTTGAAAATAATTTAAAATAGATTAAAATAGTTAAAAATAGTAAAATAGTTTAAATAGATTTAAATTTGATTTAATTAGATGTTAAAATGATTTACATAGATTAAATATAGATTTAATAGATTTAAAAATTATCTTACGGAGATTTTAAATATATTAAATAAATTTAAAATAGATAAATAAATTTAAATTATATTAAATTGATTTAAAATAGATTAAATAAATTTAATTAGTTCAAAATAGGTTAATTAAATTAAATTGAATTAAATACGTTATAATAGATTAAAATAAATTAAAATAATTTTAAATTGATTAAAATGGTTGATTTAATTAAAATAGTATAAATTAGTTTAAAATAGATTCCGAAGTTATATCCAAACATTTCAATACCTCAATTCCGATAAATTCATTTATATTAGACACTTCAACTTTGAAATTCCAATTTAAATCCTTTGAACAATTCATTAAATCAATTCCAATTTCAGCATTAATGCTTGGATTATCGAAAATAATTTGGTTCATATAAATCCATTTCTATTTCAAAATGCCAGTTAACTGAATTCAAAATTTAAAAAATTAAAAATCATTTAATTTAACCAATCCGGTGTCCGTATATAATTTTCTACCCTATGGTCAAGTGATACGGATATTTATCATTTCAATCCGCAAATTAAAATTTTACGGTTGTATAACATTTCAAATCGCAATCCCGAATTAAATAAAATCCATAAAATTGCTCGAATTTATCATTTCAACCCATAACGATTTTTTCCTAATCCATGGATCGTTCGTCTATGTATCATTTCAACCCATAGGGAACTTGTATTGTTATAACAGTATAAAAATACAACATTCAGTCATCCAGTATCAACAATCAAACATCCATCACAATCATCATCCAAATCAACCAATGAACATCAACAAATAACTGTTATCATTAACAGGTATTAAATTTTCAATTAAATTCAATATTAAATTAAACTATGATAAAATAAAATTAAAGTCAAATTTAACTAGAATGACAATTTATACATACCAAACATCAATCAATTAATTTCTGACCACATCATAAATTTAATTTAACGAACATAAGATAGTTTAGTAACTGTGAGTGGGTTAAAACACTCACCTTTGATTTCAAATTGATTTAAAATCCAATTAAAGGCCCAAAATTCAACAGTCTTAGAATTCATCTAAACCAGTGTTAAGATGTCTGAAATTTCAATACGATCCCAATAAAAAAACTGCACGTGAATCAGATCTCGTATGCAAAAGCTACAATCGTTAGAGCATTATACAATTTGAAAATTAATAATAAAATAAACCTCACCTACACAAACAAACACGTCATCGTCCCTTTACAGCTCAACCCGTTCGAAACCCAAAATAGCACGCGCAGCACAACCTTTGACCACATCGCACGGCTACCTCTGGCCACCAGGCAGATTAGACCCACCTCCAAACCGACCGCCTTATGTTCCTCTTCCACCCAGTACCACGCGACCACGTCCCCTCGTTCACCACGCCGAGAACAAATGCAGCCGCCGTTAATGGGTTCGAACCCTAGATTTGATTTTCTATGCGATCCAACCGAAGATACGACGAACAACCCTCACTGTTGTACTCCACTCATCACTCTCCACAATCATGTACCCTCCATTCAACGATCCAACGAAGTTGATCAACGCACGATGTACGACCGAGATTAGTTCATCAATTTCCAGCCACATAAAAATACAAATCGAAAAACTAATTGTAGATTTGAATTGCGCTCGTCAAGAGCTTAAAATCAGTATATAATATGATAGGGTTTAGAGGGATTTGATTTTTAAGTTGAATTTTGAATGGAAATTGAAATGGGGAATTTAGGGTTTCCAGCTATTAGGAAGAAGAAGCAAACAGCTGAATTGTACGTACAGAAATGAGAAGTAATAAGGTTGCTAGGGTTTGGAGAGATCTATTTATATTAACAAAGCCCGAAAAGAAAATAAACACATATCGAATTGGTTTGAAATTGACAATGACGATCCGAAAAGCGTATTCTGCTTCCGAAACGAAAAAAGTCATCCTATATATCAAAATAAAAGTTTTTGATAATTTTAAACTCAGTGGAATAGGTTTCAAGTCCTAATTCCATCGTATAAAGAAGTTAGCTTTAAAATCAGCTTATTTCAAATAGATTTCAATTGAATTTGATTAAATTGGTTTCTACCCGTTTCGAGTCCGTACGATCAAACGACATGTCCGATCAATACGACACTTCAAACCTTACAATAATTCACTGTTACGGATACGATGAAAATTGATTTCGTCGAAATCTGAGACAGTGTCCAAAATGGCTATTTTCACACTAATTAAATAAATTAATATTAAGTCAATTAAATCACTTTTCAAATTTAATAACTAACAATTTTCATCTTTTTTGATTACTTGGACATTTACAATAATTTAAAACAAATTTTCATATCCTTTAATGTTAATTATTTTACTAATAATGTTTAATTTCAATTGAAATAAAACAGTAATTATCACTTTAAATTTCCAATAAATCCATTTACTTGCCTTTTCATCTTATTATTTAATCAATTGTCACCTCATGGCAAAAATTAACATTTGTTTATATCTGATTACATAAATAATATACAGTTATCATCTTCATCTTCATTAACGTAATATTTAATTACATTTAATTGGAATAAATCCAATTATTATTATTTAAATTCCAATAATTTGATCAAACTTGATTTCAATCTTTATATTCAATCATTCATCATATTATGAATAAAATTTACATTAGGTTACATCTTATTGAATCAATATTCTATAATTATCAATTTAATCTACATTGGCTGCATTAATTAAGTGAATTAATTACAATTGATTTTCAATTTAATTTAACAGACTAAATAAATAGGTAACATATACTGATTGTCACCATTAACTTTAATCACATCTTATAAGTTTATTATCCACAATAAGTGTTATAACTACTACCATAACACTAATTTTATTAAATTTACAATTTATTACATATTATTTCATTAATTAATCAACATTTAAATTATCAA
This sequence comes from Allium cepa, assembly GCA_030765085.1. Lineage (NCBI taxonomy): Eukaryota > Viridiplantae > Streptophyta > Magnoliopsida > Asparagales > Amaryllidaceae > Allium > Allium cepa. The sequence goes on from CM060934.1 coordinate 360,653,625, forward strand.
TTACTCCTTTAATCCAACACCCATTAATACATACGTTACCATAATTTATTTACAATCTATACCAACTATAACTCTTTAACCATTTTAATTAATTGGAATTACATTTAAAGCGGTTATAAATTACCTTAAATTAATACTATTACACTGCATTCCCGTTATATTCTTATTATTAAATCGCAATTTTTTTGCTTCCTACATTAAATCACAAAACCTTATTAAATCAACTATTTTTAATTATCCAAAATTACGGGTCATTACAGTATTCATGTGTCGTATCTCATAAGACCATGCCAGTAACGACCCATATTTCTGACCCTTAAGAACAGCGCTTAACAAATCCATGGTATTCATGTATCTTTGTCCAAGCGTCCGAAAGACAAGTTGTCATGGGATAAATAAAGAACAGAACAAGACAGAATAGTAAAACCTCATGACGGAATGGTTATATATAATACAAATGATATAGTAGAAGAGGGTACTTCTTACATGAAGTAATCAAAGTTAAGCAAAAGTACTACATCTAATAGATTTTCATCTATACATTCCGACTTGTCATTTTTTGATACAAAATACATCTTCATAATCATGCAGTGAGAAGCAATAACTAGATAATTAAGGAGCCGCTTCTTCGAGCATCATCTTTAAAGAGCTCCAAAGAGAAACCTGCTACTCTCGGGCTACTCAAATATAATATTTGAGTAATCGATATTTTTGGCAAATAAACAACTTGGGTCAGACAATTTGTCTAGTATAATTAAAACTCTAAAACAAAAGAGTGTATTTAACGATAATATATGGGACCATGTCGCTAGCGAGGAACTGGTTTTCTTCTAGATAAACAATAGCTAGATATAAGAGTGGAAAAGAATAATAGGAGAAAAATCCAAACATAGATAATGGACAAAAATAGTATAAAGATCCAAACTTTAAAAAATGAAAAAAAATCCGAATAAAATCCAAGCTGGACAGAATGGATAAAACATGATAATAATTCAAACTTGATAGAATGGACAAAACCTATAACTAAACACCGTGAAGGGTAGTTGACTCTTCCTGTCGCAATTACAAAAAACAATTTAAAGGTTCGAATCAAATAAGGAAAAGAAAACTTCTAACGAATGACAAGAGGATGCACCCCCTTTGAAGTATACCTCTAGTAATATACTTCTGAGAAGCTCATATACTCCGTAACGCTTCTCGAAAACCTCCAAGCCGGGCCCCGCCATTATCGAGAATTCGAATATTTTGCATCTAAATCATAATCGTTTTAATATGATGGCATACCAAACTCTAGATGAGATGTGTAAATACCCTAATAAGAGCAACCCTACATAGCTTGGTCTCCTCTCGCGCTTGGTTTTAGTCATTTTCAACAAAAGATATCAATGCTCAATGAAGCAATAAATCGTCTTAGAATGATGATAATAAAGAAGCTGAAGTAACTGATACATGAGAAACCAACTATCGGGCATATAAATGATCATATGGAAATTAAGTCTTTTATACTTGCCACCAATCATCAAATTCAAACTTGTACTATTTCTTAGTTAATAATAATATCGAACAAGTCAAGGTATTGTTACGTCAAAGTAACGCCTCACAATTATTCTTAACTTTCAAAATAGCTACAAGTCTATTTCTTCGACATTTAGTGCTAATTATACAAATAAAACGTTTCAATATAAATGAATCACTTTACGGAAATTAATTCTTTTTCATAAATGAATCAAACTTTTTCCTTTAAAAACTGAATTCGTGCTTGGTCTCACATTACAAGTCTTAGCTTTAAAAGCACTTTATTAAAAGAGTTTACTAAGTTTAAACATCATTATAAAAAGCATTTAATAACTTAAACATATCCTTTTATTATTGATTAATTAACTTCAAAAGTTCATTAATTCAATTGATGAATTTACTTCAATAACCTTTAATCCAAGAGAAGTTACTCACTTTCAAACATCATTAATTTAATTAAAAATTAAGTATAATTAATTAAATAAAAAAATTATCATTAATTAAAATGAATAAAAAAGTCAAAACATCCTTCTTACTTTGATAAATTCACTTTGAAACTTCGTTAATTAAATTGATAAATTAACTTCAAATGCCTTCAATTGACAAGGGCAAATAACCTTTAAAACATCTTTAATTCAATTAATTGGTAATATTTAGATATAATTAATTAAATCGATTAATAGTTAATTAAATGTAATTTTAAAAAATTATTTATTAATTATAAATATCATTAGAGGAAAGATTAAATAAAGTTAAAACAAGTTGATTAACTTTGAATAAAACATTTATTAAAAAGATTTATTAATTTAAAAACATCACCAGCATATTGATTAGTTAAATTTAATCCATCATTATTGAACGATTAGTTATCCTTAAACATTATTAAATAAAATGATTAATTAAATTAAATATTCATTAACCATGTAATTAGTTAAATATAAAATACATCATTAACTAAGTAATAGTTAACCTTAATAATTAAATAATTAATTAAATTAAATAATCATTATTAAAATGGTTGGTTACTTTTGAAAGCTTCCTTAATCAAAACCTTGCTTAACTTGCAGAACAATGCCAAACACGAACATGAAACCAAACGATTTCGATAAAAAGTGAACTTTTGCCCATATAGCGACTATCGCTATACGAGCAGTTCGAAAATCAAGTATATGTCATTGCAATACAACCAAAAATTACATAGCAAGGGTATGAATGTATATACATGATGATTTGCAATCATACAACATATACCAAACATTTGCTAACAATACAATTGACTTTAGTCACTAGCTTTTCATATCGCTTACTACATGCAAACTAATTTCCAAATGCGATAACTTTTTGCAACATAAACTAAACCAACCACCAAACCATAACTACACATATACAACAAGCATTCATAGGTCAATAATATGATCATTAAAGTAGTTTAAAAACTTTGGTTATAAAGGTAGAGTTTTACTCAACAAAATACTTACTAACTTTGCCGAATTTGCACTAACTTCTCAAACAACACTAGAAATAGGTTTTGCTATGTAAATGACTTGCCTTAGTGGTCCTTGGAGGTGTTTTAGGGCTCAGACTAGAGGCTATGGGGCATTTCCATGACGAAAAATGGGGAGTTATGTACGTTGTTTTGAATTTAAAGTGAAGTGGAATGGTTTTAACTTAGTTTTAGGAATATAGAAACTAGTTTTAAGGTGGATGGATTAACTTTTGACTTAGGAATTTTCCTAAGAAGCCATGAATGTTCATATATGGAGAGATCAAGGACTTAGAAATTGAAAATGGTATCTTAAAGTTAAAAAATGTGGAGAGTGGATTGGTATATATAAGCATGAAACGCATTAAATAACTAAACTGGCCTTGCCTCTTCTCCACCACTCACAAGATGCCATGTGTTCCCTTCCCCCTCTCTTCTACACGTTACCTGGGGGTCCACACCCATGCTTGAACATGCCTTACTCCATAATGTGCGTTAAGGTGTGGTTTTGAGGTATGGTGATACAAGAAAGCTTATTTTATATTTTATTATTTCTTTTTCATTTTTAACATAATGTGTCACATCATGTTTATATTTAAAGTAGGCATGGCTTATTACTATTAATAACTTAATTAACTTACCATATGACATGTGTGTGTGTGTGCGCTGATATAAATATGCACGATGTTTCAAATTACTTTCCGATTATGAAATGTTGAAATTTTGGAAAATGTTTTTCGGCCACATTTTCTATTTTTATTTAAACTAACTATTTTAGTAAACATACATTGAAAATGATTTTTAACATCATTAATTATTATTTAAAAGATGCTTATTTGGTTATTAAAATCCATTATTTCAATATTCAAAAATGATTTAAATACTCATATGTAAAGTAATAAAATAATAGACCGTTATGACGCCGCACTAAATGGACGGTTTTTACCTTACGATAACCAAAAAAATTATTTGAAAATCCACCGATATTATAATAATGACTAAGGAGAGAATAAATATATAATGTAGATGAAATCCTTTATAAAATTCTTAATAAGAATCCTTTTTTATTTCCAAAACCCAATTTTTGTAATCTATGCTAATTTTGAAATATCACTTATAAATCCATTATTTTATTTATAAATTACCATTTGTAAATCTATTGTACAAATATTACTTATAAAACCCCTTTACAAAATATCATTTATAAATCCTCTCTCCATATCATTTGTGAAAATCTCTCCTTTAAATAAATCCTTTTTATTAAGTGAAACTCGTTTTGTAAAACAATTTATCGTTTATAAACATCTTTATAGAATTTATTAATCACCCTTTTAACATCATATATAAATAGTTAATTTACTTCAAACTAGCATTTATGATTAAATTAATCAAATAAAAACATCCTTAATAAAGTAATTAATTAACTTAACCCATCATTATTTAAATTGATAAATTAACTTAAACTACATTAAAAATATAATTAAATATCTTTAAATAATATAATTTATATAATTAAATATCTGAAAACATCTTTATAATAAAATTAGATAACTTTAAACCCTTTCAATAAATAATTTAATACTTAAAACATCTTAAATAAAGCAATGAATTAGCTTACTTTAAACATCATAATATAAATAATTACTTTACTCTAAACATTTTTAGTAAAATAATTAAACACTTCAAAACATCATTAATAAAATAATTAAACACCTTTAAATAACTTAAATAAAGTAACTAATAAAATTTGAACACCACTAATTATGATTATTAAGCAACTTTAAACATTATTCAAATGGAGTCTAAGCGACCATAATGGTACTTAGACAAGCTACCATTTATTCAATTTAACTTCCACACCACATAACTGGTATTTACATAACCATCATATATGTAATTAAAAACATCAATTCACGAACACTAGTTAATCCATCACTTATTCAGTATTAATTAATACACACATTAATTAACCAGCACATGAATAAATGTCCAATAAGAATACTAGCAGAACAGAGATTCATTCTGCTAACTAAATGTCAACAAAAATCTACATAATTTACTTATAGCAGAACAATGTTTTATTCTGCTAAATAAATGTCCAAACTATCTATTTGATTAATTTTAATAGATCGGTGTTTTATTTGTCCAAATAGATGTTACCAACAAGGTATAAATAAATTTAACGATTTTATTGTTTAAAATAACGTAATTAAATTCAGTCCCTATTATTATATCATAATTTTATACATCACTAAATTTATCAACAAGTTATACTACAATGTTTTACTTGAATGTCCAACGCAAAAATCCATGATCAAACGGACTTGAAATAAGTGAATTATTCATTTTTAAAGTTAACATCTTCAACTAACTATTCAATAAACTAATGATAACTAAATTATTTAACTAATAAACTAAATTAATAAACTTCTCACCCATAGTCCACGGCCTACGCAAGAACACCCAAGTACAATAATAAATTCTACAATATTTGGTTTTCCTAGACGCACTTACATGACACTAGTTAATAAACTAAATTAAATCAACTTTCTCAACAAGCATGCAATTGCTCATATTATCTTGGACTAAATTTCTAATTTCTTCGCAATGGATAGTGCAATCCATCCATCCTTTTACATTCTCCACGCTTAACATGTATGCCGACCCTATCTAATGGACCTAGCCGCTACACCCTTGCTTCGGCCAACATACCACATTACATCTGACCCTGCCCAGCCTCGCCGTCACTTCCACAGCCAGCACCTCCATGCTCACGGCCCGACATACATCTCCACTAACTTACATGCTTACTTGCCCAATACATAAATATCAAAGTTTGCATTTTTTTTTAATTGATTTACAGGAAGATGCAAAAAAGAAAAGGAAAAAATGAGTTGCTTTCATCTTCTATTATAGCCAATTGTCTCTTCGTTCTTAAGTTAACTAATTTTTACAAGTAATAGGAAATTTACAAGCAATAGGAAATTTACAAGCAAAATTTAAGTGCAATTTTCATGTCAAATTTCAAGCTTTGTCAAAGATGATGGATATTAGAATGTTTTTATGTACTTTTGTTAGTAATACACTATTTTACACACTAGATAAACAAGGTTTTCCAAGTCGAATTAAATTTGTAAGTTAACCAATATTCACCATCAAATATCACATTTTTAAGATTTGACCATACGGTTGAAATTTGATTTGGTTTTTAGTTTAAAATAGTATTTAAAAAAATATCTGCGGTATCTCGCTACATAATAGCGCTATAGCGTATAAGCCACGAACGACAAAAATAAAAATAGGATCACACAAGGTGATCACAAGACAATTACAAAATACACTAGTTATTAAAAGGTTTCAAAAATATTGACATTTGCTCAAAAATACGTGAAACGAAAATTTAATTATTTTTCAAATTAAAAATTATGGAGAAATCCTATAAACTAAATTAAAAATACATCATCAAAAATCAACCAATTACTTGGAACATATATTTTATTATATCTAAATTCAAATTTGAATACTTAAAATTAATTAAATATTTGCAAAATTAAAGCGATAAAATTCCGGATCGTTACATTCTCCTCCTCAAATGAATTTCGTCCCTAAAATTCCATTACTATCAAACCAGAAAAGAAATAAACCCACGCAAGAATGCTTAATTATTTTCCATAAGCCTGTATAGTGTATATAGATCATCCGTATGCAATATCTGATTCGATAGCTTACTTGAATACATAACTTCTCTTCCGTTCTAGGTTTGCTCGCTTAACTCTCCGGTGCGGACTTCGATCAGGCTCCTCAATTAGAAACCTCTATTCAACTTACATAGGCACATACTATGATAGAAAACTTTGGTTCCATATGAAGAACCCTCACCCGGTGTTCGCCGTCAAGATTCGATTGATAAATCCTCATTCGGGTCATGTGAAACACCTTAAGGTCATGTACCTGAATTTCAGATCTAGAATAGTTATGCCTACAAAATTATCTAAGTACAACTTACGCACTTATTTTTATTGGTTCTCACTTACACTAATTTCATTTTGCTTCAAAAATTGTTAATGAAAATATTTCATAAAAACTTAAATTTAAAACTTGTGTAATACTCCACTATATTCTGAGAGTATACACACAATATTAGATTTATTTTACTTAACCAGATGTTTAACAAATTTAAAACTGGTTTTTACTAATTATCTCCTCGAATCTATAAGTTACAAAAACTATTTTTATATTTTCACAAAACAATTAGTTTCGATTTCTATATCAATTTGGAATTTTTTGACTGTCCAAAATCGTCGAAAATTCCATTTCGTTTTAACAAACGAAAACTACTAAACACTTATCATAACAAGATGCACAATCAACCTATCCTAGTGCATAGGTTACATGAGTCCACATAATAACTTAACCAAAAACTTAAGAACTAAACACCTGGGTTTTCATTTCAAATCAGTTTAATTATATATATAGACACACACACTTATAACTTTAGTATATCAAATCACACTTTGATGCTTAAATCAAAACTTGTTTTACCAAACAATTTAAAACAAAACTATTATTGTAGCAATCCATCACTTAGAAACTCAAAAATGAACACTGATAATGCTGTAGTAGCAGAATTATTTTCCAGTGATAAAAGTGAGTTCAGTGCTTTCCGTTACGTTAAAATCTTTTTGAAATATTTATTTTTATAAATACTATCAAATAATACCATTATTATTTTCTCAAACCTTGGAAAACAATTTTCCAAATGCATAAGGATTTAAGTTCTCATATTGGCAGCTTAAATCAATTTTTATTTATAAACCACATTTATATAAAAATTTACTTCCTTACTTAAAATTGTTTCACATTTGTATATCCTTATTTATTATAACAAATAACTCTTATTAAAAATTAAATTTTTACCTAATATTAATACCAAACACCTTATTGTCAAATCGTGAAACTGGATTCACAAGGTTCTCATTTCAATGTTTCCTAAAATTTCTATCTACCCAACCCATGTAGGAAAGTCAAAACTGCTCATAAACTGGTCGAGCACAACAATCAAACAATAAATGATAATAATCAAGTATTATCATTTCCTAACAAACAAACATTCTCTAACTAACTATATTAATTTTCTGAAACTTATTCCTTTATATATAAAGTTTAATTCTATGTAAAATTATTTCATTTACCAAGTTTAAAATAATACCATATCGATTTGTTTTGTTCAAGAGTTTAGAAATCTCTATCGATAATATTGATCAAATGCATCGACCAGAATTCATCAGCCACTCAATATACCAATCGATAAAATATAAAACAATTTAATGCCCTAACAAATATGTGCTCTTACATATATACACTCAAACTCATTTTGGGTGTCACTTACCCTGTTACTAATGAGTTTAACACACCAAAGCCAATATTCTTGCGTAATCTTGAGCTTTGATACAAATGTAACATCTCGATTTTTCGATCCTCAAAAGTCGACACTAATACATTCACGGGCCGAACATCCAAGTGTCAAAAAGGAATATCATTGGGGTAAAAGAAAATAAAGACAAAATAGAGTCTCACAACATGACGAGTAATATATAATAAACAGCAGGTCTCTACAAAAGAAAAGGAACTTTAATATATACACACACATCAGAGTACAATTATCCTATCATCATCCCTAGGAAGTAGGATAGTTATAACAATCTGTCCTTACAATTACTGATAAATACAACAAGAACAAACAGCGAAAAATAAAATAAAATTACGAAAGTACGACTTGGAGGTCTCCATCTCATCTCTTGAAAGCTCCAAAGTGTCCAGCTAAATCTAGAAAAATATGCTCAAGCTAACCCGGGCATTATAGAAAATCAATGCCCCGGACAGTCTAGTAAAACCAGCATGAGAAATACAATCAAATGGATTACCAAACCATTTTGAAATAAAAGTATCTCGTAAGACCACACTACAAACACGGATGGTTTTTACCTTAAGATAACCAAAACATTTTATTTGAAAATCCATCGATACTATAATAATGTCTATGGAGAGAATAAATATATAATATAGCTCAAATGCTTGCATCTCACATTTCAACATAGTTGGGTACAACTAAGTCCATAAAGACACGTATTGCAGATTGGATTTCCATCAATGACAACTGTAAAGACCGGTTTCTTCGACCTTCGAAAATCGACACTAATACGTCCTTAGTATTCATGTGCCACAAATCCAAGTGACGAAGAGGCGGTTCTTTAAAGGTAAGAAAGAAAATAAAGGCAGAATAGAATCTCACGCGGATGGAATAACATATATTGTTTCAACATATAATCTTTACAACGGAAATTTTAAAATAACTATCAGAGTTAAACATCGACAACTATAAATATATGTCCTTACATATGCCGAATATAATAATACATGAGTGTGGTAGAAATAGATAACAATGCTAAAAAGAATCTTCCAACTTCATGCTTCAAGCTCTCCAGATTTTTTCTAATTAAACCTGAATACTAGACTGCTCAGGAAAACTAGGGCACCAAGAGTTTAAGGGAAAGGAAAATAAACTCTGGATCAGTCATGGGACTAGTGTGAGAAACTCAAAATATGCATTTTGAAAACAAAGCTATCTCATAAGACCACATCGTAGATAAATGCGGAACATGTTTTTACCTTATAGTAACCAAAACTTTGCTACACAAAATCTGAGAATATTATTTTTAGTGACATTCTTTGAAAAATGTTTTCCAATAAACTTATTAAAATAGCCGAAATTGTTACATTGGTTAAATTTGACGGCATAATAAGTTTACAACTAAGTCCGAATGTACTTATTGGAGAATGGATTTACATACAATGGAAGGAAAAGACTATTTTCCCTACCGTACATCTCTAGAGGAATGTATTGAGGATACACAAACAATCCTCTGCATCTGGCAAGACCGATCTATCCCTTTTTGGCACTCAGACATGGTCTGGATAGAAACCGAAAATGTCACTACCTCGGTTATAACCGATCTATCCGAGAGCTCTCTTAGCATACACAACATACTCGACATATATAGAGCAATCTAGAAAGGTGATGACCATCCTAATGGCAGCAAACCACATAGCCTTACAATGTACCCTTTTTTGATGAGGCTTGAAGTAACGATTACCTTTCACATAGCACATTCCACTTTGAATGCCACACTGCCATTCCATGATCACACAACTGATTTCTACAAATGTATAACTCCTAAGCTCGTACGTCATAGGCAAGGATGTTAAGTTTAGAGAAGTTGCCTTCTCCGCCACCAAATAGATGATACGTTCATAGAGATCAATCAATGTAATTAGAAATGCAATGTCATACATTTATCCATACAGGTTGTCCAGGAACAGGACAAACTGAAGGCACACTCCTACTGCATCCTATTAGGAATTACCCCCAGGATTAGTAGTAGCAAGAAGTCCTTGCATCAAAAGATCTCAAATGGAGAACTACTATAACTAATAAGTGATATGGGAAAATTCCCTCGAGGGCCAGTGACAAGCAGCCTTACTTTCCATCTTCCAAATCGTTTCCATTTCAAGCCTTTTCTTTCGAACACTTGTATTGGTTTGAAGTGGTTTTTAGATAGGAAATACCCAAATTCAACCCTGGTTCCTTCAAACCAACGATCTATAGAAAGATGTTATGTAAACAAGTGCTTATCGTTTGATTTATTACTTACTTTTTGTTAAAAATATCTTCTAGAGATATATATCTTAAAAACATTATTTTGGTATATAAGGATCATTAAACCTCTCTTATCAATTCCTTTGATTGCTTAAAACCTTTTTAGATCCAAATCATTTCACTCTTTACTTAGGAAAACATTTCAAAATCATTTATTCAAATCTTAGCAAAGAATTCCAAATCATAACCTTTAAAACGGGTCAAAAACAATGTTATTTAAGACATTATTTACTATACACCCAAACCAATTAATTTTAAGTATAGGAATTAAATAAATCCAAAATCAACATAAGTCATATTGGAAAACAATGTTGAGTTAAAATGGGTCGATAAATTATACTAATTCTACTCAAATTTTTTTTCGTATTCAACCTTTACTATCCGTTGCATAACGGCGAAATCACCTTTTAAATTCACACGGATAGTACGGGTTCCCTCCTCGAAATTTAATACTGAGTATAAGAAGATCATTTCTATGCAACCCAACTTATTTGATTTTGGAAAATTATATCTTTTATACTTCAGGAAATTTGATCCGAGTAAATCAAGTTTACTATCCCCTCCGTCGAGCTAGTCCGGATAGATAGGGATCACAGGTAACTGATTTCTCAAACCCAATCTTAGAGACTACTTATTTGTCACCTATAAGGTGGTCAAATTATTTGATTGACTCTAAATCTTTTAACATACTTAATTTACTTTTAATCATGTTAGAGCATTTGGACTTTTCCTTTGTCTGTTCCATTCTCGGTCGGATTTCCTAAGACGCTCACAAATGAAACAAACGCACTAGTCACTTTCATATACTTGTTTTTAAAACTCTTAATCATCTTGAAAAGATTCACAAAAGATTTGGGAAAGAATAATTAAGTTAAAACCATTGTATGCAAAAGTTATTGAAAAGTGCTACAAATAGTGTTTTAAAAGCTGTATTGATCAAAGCGGCTTTTGGTAATTCATTTATATAACTCAAATCCCATTTAAAACATTTAAAGAATTTATTCCATATTTTTAAGGAATTAAAAATATCCATTTTAAAACATTTACTACTTTGGCCTCCGAATTGCCAAAGCGCGATTTTATTTAAAACTTGATTTGCTTATATCTTAAAATCTACAAAATGAAATCTCGATTATTATTTTTTTGAAAACTATGGCCATAAGGGTTTGGAAATTTTTTGTTTCAAAGAATCCTGACTCCAAATCCATCCTATAAATGGATTTGACTTTTAACACGAGAAATCACAAACTGCCATAACGGGACAGCCTATTTTTTACCAAATTTTCAATATTTATTTAAACTTCGCCAAAACATTTTTAAACCATATTATACCATTTTTAAGAGGTTTAAACATTCCATATATACCATTTCATTAATAAAAAGAAAGTGATTTTCTTTGTGATTTCCTACGTGTATTAAAACGTGACTTGTTAGTAAAATTAAACAACAATATTAGAAAACCAAACTTGGTGATCAAAGTATATTGAACATCCATTGCAAACATCATATCATAATCCAAAAATATAATAGAAGCAAGAGTTTTTCACCTTAGATTCAGTTGAACTATCTTTAAAATGACTATAGCTCCACAACGACAGACCAAAGCTTTATGGAATCGAGCCTTGGACCCTAGGGAAGTCATGGCCTAGGCTAGGAAGTGGAGAAGGCTTGGCTAAGCAAGGTGATGGATGTAGCCGTGAGTTGCTCGGAGAAAAGGGACTTCGGATCATCATCGAATTTGCAAAACTAGACCTGAAAATAGGTCATTTTCTCTCGGGTTTTGACCATTTTACTAACTGAGTATGCAAAAGTTGTCAACATGAAAGTTGTTCGAAATTCTTTTATATATGCTTTCAAAAATATAATTACTTGATGGGATCTGTTTGAGGAAGTTATGGCTAAGAGAAGAAGAGGTGTTCTCGGATTCATAAAAATCAAACTTGAGAATGGGTCGACTTCTAATAGAATTTTGGACATGTTTCTTCGGGAATTTTGAAAAGTGGTCAAAAGAAATATTCTTTCAAATTCATTTTTCTACAATTTGGAAAATGGAACACTTAATTTTGATTTGGTTTGAAGGAGATATGATCAAAAGAATAAGAGGTATTCTCGGACTTAAATTCTGGGCCCGAAAATGCACTGGAAAGAACGTAGATTTTGACATGGCTAAGCTCAAAATGGGAAGAAATGATAAACATGAAAGTTATATCCAATGGAATTTTACATGGTTTGGAGAAAAGAATTTCCCCATTTGGTTCTGGTTTGGAGATGTTATGGAGGAATGAAGAAGAGGAAAAACGAGTGGGTATTTATAGGTAAGTGAAGAGATAGAAAATACCTCCTCCTTACATCATCCGCCATCACCAACCATCATTACTTCCACCACCTCCCTACATCACCCTAGGATGGTCAGAAGTCACCTCCATCATGGACAAACTATGTTCTTATACTTATGCAAGTGCACTGACTTTGTGAATGTTTAACGATGAGAAATCTAAAGTATCTTAGATATGTATATATGTGTTCACATGTATATTTGTATGTTTATATATGTTCATGTGTGCATATGACATGTATATATATGTACATATATATTCACAAGAGAATAAACAAAGTTTCAACGACTTTGAACAACTTCCATTCATTAAACCGTCGAAAATCGAGAAACCGATTCCCAACCACATTTTTACTTATAAATTAATTTACTTATAAATGTAAAAAAAAATTGAAAACTTATTTCTTATCATTTTTAAACAATTAAAATGAACATATTTTATTTATAAAACCATATAAATTAATATTAACAATTATTTACAAAAATCGCTATTATATCGATAAAGTGACACAATTTTTTATATATTTTCAAATCAAGTATACATCTTCATAAAATTATCACAAATGATTTATTATCACTTTATAAATATTTTTAAACGAACTATCATCATTTAAAAATAAGTATTTGAATAATTATAATAATTATTAAATCATTAAATCTCAATTTAAAGTCATAAATCAATATTTAAATACAAAAGCATCACTAATGATGTCATAAATACTTTTATTTTCCCAAAGATAAAGTAATTAATTTTATTTCATATTCATGTTCAGTTACAAAAATAAGTGTATGTATCCAGTTCCATGCACGATATCATACGATTACAAAGGTGTCTATAGATAAAACGATTTTCGACCATTTTATCGATATATTTTTAAAGGAAATATTTTTGCAAACATTTCTCCAAGATAAGGTCATTATTATTAGTTATCACTTAAAACCTGCTCATTTATGAAAAATAATCTATAATTGAATATTTAAAATAAGTTAAACATCTTTAACTAAAGTGACCAAATTTTAGGTCATTACAACAGGGCTACTGTGTTACCGCTTGCCATAGTACACCTCTAGAAAATTGTACTGAGGGCCTTGCATGGACCCCCTATGAATCAAAGTCGGCCATTACCATTAATATGACAAGCCGGACTACATAATTTCTCGGGATCAAGGCTCCAAAAACAATATGCACCAAAAACAACTTCCACATGCATACCAAATCTATAAATATTGATTCTAGATCGAGGAATGATTGCTCCTAATGGTAGCGAATCTCATAGCTCTGAAGCATATCCTATGTTTTAGTCATTACCAGGTAGTTAGGCATGTGAGGTCATGGTTACCTTTTTCCACTCTTAGTAATTCCCACTTGGAATGCTAAGACTGCTTTCCAGACAACAATGCAATGTTAGCATTCATCCATAAAAGTTGTTAAGGATAAGAACAAACCAAAGCAGTACTTCTACTACATCCATTTTGGAATCATCCTTTGGATTAATATCAAGTAGCCCTTGCACTTCAAAGAGCTCCATCTTTGATTCGATCAACCTCAAGTTGTCTTCAATACGATGCTTGAGTTGGACCGAAGTGATTTTTGGATAATTTATATTTATCCGATCCCGATCTCTTCGAAACAACATTCGCTAGTTTCTGATGAACTCAACTCCAGTTCTTTTGAAAATAAACAGACAATACATAAGAGCGGGTATCACCCCCTAACCGTTTAAGTGGATGGATTTCCTTATCATTTGTCCTAGGAGAACAAAACGAGATTTATACACATTATATAAAATCATCAAAGATGATTATGTTATATAACTCTTATCTTTCTCCTAGATATTTCCAGAGTTATATTTGGTCGATTTGGTAATTAGTTATTTAACTATCAAATAAACAACAATCATTATAGACTAAATTCCATATGAGATCCACTAAGCCTCTATTGATAAATCATTTAGTAATCAAATATCTTATAATTATTTAATTCATAATATCTTCCCAATAGGTAATATTCACAACCCATTATATTCTTTCAATACTTAGGAAAACACTCATGTACTTATCTCACTGGTATAAGTATGCTACAAACTATTGTAATTTCAGTACTTAATAAATATCCATATACTTATATCAACAGTATAAGTTTAATAACAAAACTTGAGGAATACCTCCTTTCCCCAATCTGTATTTATATAGGCCAAAACAACTATTATGTAAAATGTTTCCCACTAAAAACCAAACCATCCATCCTTTGATGTAAACACGAAAGAAATGTTTCCATACCACTATAATTAAGAAGAATTATTTATAAAAATCCAATTTCATTCCTTTTATAAAAAACCCCTTTTTATAAGCTCATTTAATATTTACAATCCATTTATAAATATCCAAATTAATTTATAAAACTTCTTTTATAAATCTCTAAAATGATTTATAAAATTTCTTTCGATTTTTTGAACTCTTTCCTATTAATAAAACTCCTTTAATAAAGAAAAATCTTTTATAAATCTACCTTTATAAACTTGTTTGTAAAAATCCTTTATACAATTCTTAATAAGAATTCTTTTATAAATCCAAAACCCTATTTTTATAAATCATATTTATTTAACACTTTCTATACTAACTTTGAAATATTACTTATAAATCCATTCTTTTATTTATAAATTACCATTTATAAAGCTCTTTTACAAATATTACTTATAAAACTCCTTTACAAAATATCGTTTATAAATCCTTTTTCCAAAATATCATTTGTGAAAATCTCCCCATTAAATAAATCCATCTATTAAGTGAAAATCCCTTTGTAACACAATTTATCCTTTATAAACAACTTTATTGGATTTATAATTACCATTTAAACATCGTATATAAATAATAAATTGACTTCAAAATAGCATTTATAAATTAAATTAATCGAATAAAAACATCCTTAATAAAGTAACTAACTAACTTAACCCTTATTAATTAAATTGATAAATTAACTTAAACTACATTAAGAATATAATTAAATAGCTATAAATAACATAAATAATATAATTAAATATCTCTAAAAATCATTAATAATAAAATTAAATAACTTTAAACCCTTTTAATAAAATAATTTAAATAACTTAAAACATCTTTGATAATCAATTAGCTTACTTTAAACATCATAATATAAATAATTACTTTCCTCTAAACAATTTTAATAAAATAGTTAAACACTTTAAAACATCATTATCAAAGTAATTAAACACCTTTAAACAAATTAAATAAAATAATCAATAAACTTTAAATGCCCTTAATTACGATAATTAACCAATTTTAAACATTATCCAAATGGAGGCTTAGTGACCAAAATGGTACTAGACAAGCAACCTCTTGTTCAATTTAACTTCCATATCACATAACTGGTATTTATATAAGCATCATATATGTAAATAAAATCATCAATTCCCAGTCACTAGTTAAGTCATCACTTATCTAATACTAATTAATCCGCACATTAATTAACCAACACATGAATAAATGTTCAATTTAATTAATAGCAGAACGAGGATTTATTCTGCTAACCAGATGCCATCAAAAATCTACACAATTTACTCATAGTAGAACAGTGTTTTGTCATGATAAATAGATGTCCGGACTATATATTTAATTCAACTTAAAAGATCATTTTTTAGTTGTCCAAGTAGATGTCACCAATAAAGAAAATAAATTTAATGGCGTTATTATTTAAAATAACATAATTAAATCCAGCCCCAGTTATTATATCATAATTTTATACATCACCAAATTTATCAATGAGTTAACTACAATGTTGTACACTTGTACTCGACTATACAAGTCAAACCCAAAAATCCATGTATCAAACGGTGTAACAACCCGGATTTAGCTTCGAATTTATAATCGTCATTTAACAATTTAAGTGATGATAATTGCTATTGAATTTTGATCTGTTGGAATCCTTTGATAAAAATTTGCAATTGGATTTTTTTCTAGGGTTAAAAATCTTTTATAATTTGTTAAAAAGGGTGGTGGGCTTTAAAACTTATCTCGGCCCATGTGCATTATTTGTGCCGTGAGAAACTCATACCCGCCCCTTTCGTTTTTGACTTCATTAGTAACCCAAAACCCTAGCATACGAAATAAAAGAAAATAATATGGCGGCCGTTCTTTTTCGTCTTCTTCGATCTCAAATCAGGGTTTTTGGATTACAATTGAAGCCGCGCCTTCGTGGATTTATCGATAGGGGTTTTGAGTGATAAATTGTTCTCGTTCGAGTTCCACTCTGCTGTTCCAATTCGTTGACTAAGGTGAGTAATTTTTAAATTACTCACATCTAACTCAGGTCGATTTCATAGATATATGTGATTTTGGGGATTTGCACGGTTTTGATGATTTTTGATTTGAGTTTGGTGATGTTGTTTTGTTCGACTTTCATCCTTGTTTGATTGATCTGCTGTTTTATGTATTCGATCATTAACAGTTGCTTTAAATTCTTTGTTGGTTTTAAAAAAAATACTACTTCTAATTTTGTTCGAATCTAGCCCTGACCATCTCGGCTTTGAATTGGTGATAAACTTCGGTTTTGATAAAATTAGTTGAATTTTGTTTTTGCTGCAATGCATTTATCATCCTGAATTTTTTTTTTGACTTGATTTTATCACTTGACTTCGAGTTTCGTAACTTTGTTGCTTCAACATACTGATGTGTCACCATATATGTGTATTCATGTATACCCGAGTCTTGCAGCATGGAAACCGTACTGTGCCTTGTTCTTGGTCGTAGCTGGGCTTGTTTCCTTGACCATATTGACTAACTTAATTTGTGATGTCTGTTTCATTGAGCTTGATGTTGTACTCCATTGTGTATGACATGGTTGTTGTGTTGTTTGTTGTTGCACTGCACTTCGGAGGCTGACCACCCTGTTGCATATCTCTGTTTCATTTTAGTTTGATTTGAGTGTATTTGCATCACTTTCTGTCGCAAATGCTTGTATCATCACTGTAGCATATTTTGATAGGGCATTGCATGACATTGTGGTCTGGTTCGATGTCGACTTCGATTTTGATCGAAATTCTTGCTATAGCATACTTGACTTGAAGTTTGCCATGATTTTGATATTTGTCTCCGAGCCTGGTTCATGTAATCAGGGCTCTTCACTGACCTGTACATATTGTTTGGTCTCGTTGACTTTGCCTTTGTTTATTTTTGTTGCATTTGGACTCGATTTGCGTTTTGTGCATACAATACTTGATGGTTGAACCAATTTTGATGCCAGTCTCTACTTTGTTTCATTTATCTGGTTTGAATTGGTCGGCTTTGCCATTGTCCTGACATGACACTGCCATTCCATGAATTGCTTTTATCAGTTCTTGGCCACACTATTCCCTTGCTATGCCTTGAACTTGACTGTTTGGTTTAAGCCTTACCTCCATGTGCTTTGCAATTGTCAATTTTGCATCTCATATGTATATTTCCTGATACTGAGTCCATTTGCAAGTTGTACTAGAGTATCCATGCATGTGCATATGCATATGCATACGCCATTTTGCACTGTTGGATTTATATTGCCTTTGCTCGAGTCTGATACATTACATGTGATGTTCAACCTAATTGAACTTGCTCTTGCACTATTCTGGTTGCCATATCTATGGTGCTTTTTCACCATCACTTTGCTTTCTTCATGTTTGTACCACCACCTGTTCACAGTGATGTGCACACTGCTGCACTTCCCTGATCTGTCGCAGTGTAACTTCCATGTGCGCCTTTGTGCTTGGCATTTGAGTTGAGTTGCCTTTTTGGTTCCAGAAGTTTGATTGATCATTTTTCTGTTGTCTTCATGTAGTTGCTATGTCGTGGCGGTGTATTGTGCATATCACGGCACTGATTCATTTCACTGTTGCATTCATTTGCACATCACCCGGGTACCTCTTTTAGTGTTTGTCCTTCGAAACATGTTGTCTTGTACACGTATGATTTTGTGGTGGCTGCAGTTTTAGCTGCAGTTGCCCTTGTTGTTTTGCATTACAGTGTTGCAAATGGATTGCTTTCTGACTACACTTGAGTTGAATCCGGTGACTCGGGTTTAATCTTTTGTTTGCTTATGAATTTTTATTGGGTACATCATCATTGTAGTGGCAAGGCAGTGCACGCAAGCGTGAACTGCAGCCACACGGTATTCATTGGGTGCATCGTCACCGTAGTGGCAAGGCAGTGCACGCAAGCGTGAACTGCAGCCACACGGTATGGTTTTGTGATATTCTATTTTGTTTTGATTTATTGATCTTTAGCATATTCCATATGCTGTAGTGGCGAGGCAGTGCACGCGTGCGTGTACTGCAGCCCTACCCGAGTTGGTATTTTAATTGATATTTCATGTTATTTTGGAGTTGTATTTTGATTGGTTAATTTGATGATTTTGTTGTTAATTGCCGTTTAGGCAACTCAGATGTTTTTAGATTATCTTCATCGATATTCTTTTCACTTATCTTTGTTGATGATTTAATTTTGCTGATTTGTTGTTTAACACTATTACGTGTTATATTTATCGTTATCCGATTTCTTTATTTAAGGATCGGATAGACGAGATTTATTGTGACTATCGTCTAATTTTTATTTAATTATTATTGCTTCTGTGCACTAATAACTGAGTTTGAATTAGACCGACCCGTGTATTATTTTCTTTTGAATGTAATACTCGGGTCAGACCGAGTATTTACAGGTTGTTGATATCTCACTATGGGTTGCTGTTAGAGCTATGAAGTCTTTTCATATTTTTGGAGTAGTCGTCATCATTTAAAGTAGTCAGTGTATTTGTATAGGATGTTGTATATTCATGTATATTATTCACGATAATGTACTTGTATATGTAACTTCCAGAGTCGACAGTTGTAGTTGTATCATATGTACTGTATCACATGTATTGTAACTGACATCAGTTATTATATATATATATGAGATTTTTGTTTATCAGTGTTCCGCATTTGAATTATCTGTGTTATTATTATATCTATTGTCATAAACTACTATGAATCATCGTAGTTCGTTTTATACGGGAATTGGATATGTTGATGGGAGTAAATAAATAAGAGATGAAAATTAAAAATATATACCACTCCTATCGAGATAACCAATACTAGTGTAAGGCCTAACTACGGATGGCCGCTCCTATCCAGCCTTATTCTTCGTAATAACGGACAGTATTCCTTCATTAATACTCTTTGTTATTGTGAGCATAGAGGTGGGGCGTCACAGTTGGTATCAGAGCTTGGGGTTTATGGACATAATATAAAACATAACTTAGATGGTACATGTGTTACAACTATCAGTCGATGTTTTATTTTTGCTTTGAGTCAAAACTAAAGTTTTGAAAATATGTTGAAATTTTTAAATATCTTTATTTAAAATAAAAGTAAATTGTGTTTTGATGATTTAATTTGTTTGTGTTCTGTTTATCAGAGTGCGCAGCGAAAACAGTAAGACTGTCTTCGCTGAGTACAGCTGATAATTATTCTGATTTAGAAATCGAAATATGAAAATGAATTTAAATTTCATTACGTTGTTTAACCAGTGGTTTTGATTTGTTGAAATTCTTGCTGGTTTTCTTTGATGCTAATCATAGCTGATTAGATTTTTGCTATTTTGAATTATCTTCATTGAAGATATATTTGAATGATTTCTTTGTTCATTTTGTGATATACGTGCGAATTTAAGTTGCACGTTACTGCGTTATTTTTACGTTGAACCGATGCTTGGTTATGAAACGTATTTTGTTGCCGTTATTTTTATAACGGGATTTTAAGACTTGTGCTAAATTTTTGAAGTACGGTGTTTGTTTGACATTTTTAATAAATGAAATTCCACTGGTATTATATTTTAATGAGAATCATTTTGATGAGATTTTGATGTTTAAAAAATTTATGTCGCATTGACTTCAGTGACCTTCAATTCTAAAGTGGATTTTCAAGCGGTTATTCCGCAATGCTGATTTTGAGATCCGTTTCTACGGTGTTTTGAGAAGTACATTTTTCTTATTGAAATTGTCACTAATGTTGCTGTTTTTATCACGGATTTGCAAATCGTTTTAAAAATAAAATTGTTTTTCAAAATTTTTATAGTTTATGCTTTCAAAAGAATGAGGAAGCGATTTAAACGATTCAGCAAAATCGAGGACTATGAACCCTTTCCTTTACTGATTCGCTTAATTCCGGACTTGTTTGTTTGAGAATGTAGATTATTTACTTTTATAAAATAAATGAAATTGTTTTCAGAATTTTTACAGTTTGCGTTTTCAGAAGAATGAGAAAGTGACTTAAATGTTTCAGAAAAATCGAGGATTATGACCCCTTTCTTTTATTGATTCGCTTAATTCCGGACTTGTCCGTTTGAGAATGTAAAATGTTATTTTTGGAATACACAATTTTGCACTTTCAAGGAAACGATGAAGAGATTTAAACAATTTAGTAAAACACGTGGTTATGGGACATGTGCGTTTGCTATTTTGATTAGACTCGTTAATTGAATCATTTGCTGTTTGATGATTTTGATGATTTTACACGTTCAAGGAAACGATGAAGAGAATCAAACGATTTAGTAAAACACGTGGTATGGGACATGTGCGTTTGCTATTTCGGTTAATTCCGGACTCGTTAATTGAATATATGATGATTTTCGTGTGCTTTCGAGCCACTATGTTGGACCTTCGGGTCAATACCAGTACCGGACCTTCGGGTCATTTGTTGGGAGCCAAAATTATGTTGGGTACGTGGTAGGCTTCGGCCATATGTTGATGCACGTGCGGCGTAGCTAAAACTCGCCATTTGTTGGGATCGATCCACCTTTTATGTTGATTTTCTAGATCATCTTAATTGATTTCTAGATATTTGTTGTTTCCAATTATCTGCAGGTAATTGGATATTTGTTGATATGAATTCTAATTATCATTTTTGATAATTAGATATTTGTTGATTTGATTATCGTTTTTGATAATCGAATATTGGTTGATATGAGTTCTAATTATCGTTTTTGATAATTAGATATTTGTTGATTTGATTATCGTTTTTGATAATCGAATATTTGTTGATATGAGATTTGATTATCGTATTTGATAATCGAATATTTGTTGATTTGATTATCGTTTTTGATAATCGAATAATTGTTGATTTGAGATTTGATTATCGTTTTTGATAATCGAATATTTGTTGTTTTGAGATTTGATTATCGTTTTTGATAATCGAATATTTATTGATTTGATTATCGTTTTTGATAATTGAATAATTGTTGATTTGAGATTTGATTATCGTTTTTGATAATCGAATATTTATTGATTTGATTATCGTTTTTGATAATCGAATATTTGTTGATTTGAGATTTGATTATCGTTTTTGATAATCGAATATTTGTTGATTTGAGATTTGATTATCGTTTTTGATAATCGAATATTTATTGATTTGATTATCGCTTTTTATAATCGAATATTTGAATATTTGTTGATTTGATTATCGTTTTTGATAATCGAATAATTGTTGATTTGAGATTTGATTATCGTTTTTGATAATCGAATATTTATTGATTTGATTATCGTTTTTGATAGTCGAATAATTGTTGATTTGAGATTTGATTATCGTTTTTGATAATCGAATATTTGTTGATTTGAGATTTGATTATCGTTTTTGATAATCGAATATTTATTGATTTGATTATCGTTTTTGATAATCGAATATTTGTTGATTTGAGATTTGATTATCGTTTTTGATAATCGAATATTTGTTGATTTGAGATTTGATTATCGTTTTTGATAATCGAATATTTATTGATTTGATTATCGTTTTTGATAATCGAATATTTGAATATTTGTTGATTTGATTATCGTTTTTGATAATCGAATAGTTGTTGATTTGAGATTTGATTATCGTTTTTGATAATCGAATATTTGTTGATTTGAGATTTGATTATCGTTTTTGATAATCGAATATTTATTGATTTGATTATTGTTTTTGGTTATTGTTTTTGATAATCGGATAATTGTTGATTTGAGATTTGATTATCGTTTTTGATAATCGAATATTTGTTGATTTGAGATTTGATTATCGTTTTTGATAATCGAATATTTATTGATTTGATTATCGTTTTTGATAATCGAATATTTGTTGATTTGAGATTTGATTATCGTTTTTGATAATCGAATATTTGTTGATTTGAGATTTGATTATCATTTTTGATAATCGAATATTTATTGATTTGATTATCGTTTTTGATAATCGAATATTTGTTGATTTGAGATTTGATTATCGTTTTTGATAATCGAATATTTGTTGATTTGAGATTTGATTATCGTTTTTAACAATCGAATATTCGTTGATTTTAGATTTTATTATCGTTTTTGATAATTGAATATTGCTGTTAATTGCATTCATTCAGTTTTGTTGTTTTCTGATTATCAATTTGATAATTAAATTTTGTTCAGAATTTGTGAATTTCTTTTATGAAATTAAAAGAATTCTTTGGTGTTTGTATTCTCGACCTTTATTTTCTAGCTTAACCAGTTTATGTTAGAAAAATAATTGTTAGTGACGACCTTAATTATGAAAATTGCGGGGACGCAATTTTTATAAGGAGGGGAGTCTGTAACAACCCGGATTTAGCTTCGAATTTATAATCGTCATTTAACGATTTAAGTGATGATAATTGCTATTGAATTTTGATCCGTTGGAATCCTTTGATAAAAGTTTGCAATTGGATTTTTTTCTAGGGTTAAAAATCTTTTATAATTTGTTAAAAAGGGTGGTGGGCTTTAAAACTTATCTCGGCCCATGTGCATTATTCGTGCCGTGAGAAACTCATACCCGCCCCTTTCGTTTTTACTTCATTAGTAACCCAAAACCCTAGCATACGAAATAAAAGAAAATAATATGGCGTCCGTTCTTTTTCGTCTTCTTCGATCTGAAATCAGGGTTTTTGGATTACAATTGAAGCCGCGCCTTCGTGGATTTATCAATAGGGGTTTTGAGTGATAAATTGTTCTCGTTCGAGTTCCACTCTGCTGTTCCAATTCGTTGACTAAGGTGAGTAATTTTTAAATTACTCACATCTAACTCAGGTCGATTTCATATATATATGTGATTTTGGGGATTTGCACGGTTTTGATGATTTTTGATTTGAGTTTGGTGATGTTGTTTTGTTCGACTTTCATCCTTGTTTGATTGATCTGCTGTTTTATGTATTCGATCATTAACAGTTGCTTTAAATTCTTTGTTGGTTTTAAAAAAAAAATACTACTTCTAATTTTGTTCGATTCTAGCCCTGACCATCTCGGCTTTGAATTGGTGATAAACTTCGGTTTTGATAAAATTAGTTGAATTTTTTTTTGCTGCAATGCATTTATCATCCTAACGTTTTTTTTTTAACTTGATTTTATCACTTGACTTCGAGTTTCGTAACTTTGTTGCTTCAACATACTGCTGTGTCACCATATATGTGTATTCATGTATACCCGAGTCTTGCAACATGGAAACCGTACTATGCCTTGTTCTTGGTCATAGCTGGGCTTGTTTCCTTGACCATATTGACTAACTTAATTTGTGATGTCTGTTTCATTGAGCTTGATGTTGTACTCCACTGTGTATGACATGGTTGTTGTGTTGTTTGTTGTTGCACTGCACTTCGGAGGCTGACCACCCTGTTGCATATCTCTGTTTCATTTTAGTTTGATTTGAGTGTATTTGCATCACTTTCTGTCGCAAATGCTTGTATCATCACTGTAGCATATTTTCATAGGGCATTGCATGACATTGTGGTCTGGTTTGATGTCGACTTCGATTTTGATCGAAATTCTTGATGTAGCATACTTGACTTGAAGTTTGCCATGATTTTGATATTTGTCTCCGAGCCTAGTTCATGTAATCAGGGCTCTTCACTGACCTGTACATATTATTTGGTCTCGTTGACTTCGCCTTTGTTTATTTTTTTTGCATTTGGACACGATTTGCGTTTTGTGCATACAATACTTGATGGCTGAACCAATTATGATGCCAGACTCTACTTTGTTTCATTTATCTGGTTTGAATTGGTCGGCTTTGGCATTGTCCTGACATTGACACTGCCATTCCATGAATTGCTTTTATCAGTTCTTGGCCACACTATTCCCTTGCTATGCCTTGAACTTGACTGTTTGGTTTGAGCCTTACCTCCATGTGCTTTGCAATTGTCAATTTTGCATCTCATATGTATATTTCCTGATACTGAGTACATTTGCAAGTTGTACTAGAGTATCCACGCATGTGCATATGCATACGCCATTTTGCACTGTTGGGTTTATATTGCCTTTGCTCGAGTCTGATACATTACATGTGATGTTCGACCTAATTGAACTTGCTCTTGCACTATTCTGGTTGCCATATCTATGGTGCTTTTTCACCATCACTTTGCTTTCTTCATGTTTGTACCACCACCTGTTCACAGTGATGTGCACACTGCTGCACTTCCCTGATCTGTCGCAGTGTAACTTCCATGCGCGCCTTTGTGCTTGGCATTTGAGTTGAGTTGCCTTTTTGGTTCCAGAAGTTTGATTGATCATTTTTCTGTTGTCTTCATGTAGTTGCTA
Source organism: Allium cepa (assembly GCA_030765085.1). Taxonomy (NCBI): domain Eukaryota; kingdom Viridiplantae; phylum Streptophyta; class Magnoliopsida; order Asparagales; family Amaryllidaceae; genus Allium; species Allium cepa. The sequence continues at coordinate 360,679,258 of CM060934.1, forward strand.
TGTTGTGGCGGTGTATTGTGCATATCACGGCACTGATTCATTTCACTGTTGCATTCATTTGCACATCACCCGGGTACCTCTTTTAGTGTTTGTCCTTCGAAACATGTTGCCTTGTACACGTATGATTTTGTGGTGGCTGCAGTTTTAGCTGCAGTTGCCCTTGTTGTTTTGCATTACAGTGTTGCAAATGGATTGCTTTCTGACTACACTTGAGTTGAATCCGGTGACTCGGTTTTAATCTTGTGTTTGCTTATGAATTTTTATTGGGTACATCATCATTGTAGTGGCAAGGCAGTGCACGCAAGCGTGAACTGCAGCCACACGGTATGGTTTTGTGATATTCTATTTTGTTTTGATTTATTGATCTTTAGCATATTCCATATGCTGTAGTGGCAAGGCAGTGCACGCGTGCGTGTACTGCAGCCCTACCCGAGTTGGTATTTTAATTGATATTTCATGTTATTTTGGAGTTGTATTTTGATTGGTTAATTTGATGATTTTGTTGTTAATTGCCGTTTAGGCAACTTAGATGTTTTTAAATTATCTTCATCGATATTCTTTTCACTTATCTTTGTTGATGATTTAATTTTGCTGATTTGTTGTTTAACACTATTACGTGTTATATTTATCGTTATCCGATTTCTTTTTTTAAGGATCGGATAGACGAGATTTATTGTGACTGTCGTCTAATTTTTATTTAATTATTATTTCTTCTGTGCACTAATAACTGAGTTTGAATTAGACTGACCCGTGTATTATTTTCTTTTGAATGTAATACTTGGGTCAGACCGAGTATTTACAGGTTGTTGATATCTCACTATGGGTTGCTGTTAGAGCTATGAAGTCTTTTCATATTTTTGGAGTAGTCGTCATCATTTAAAGTAGTCAGTGTATTTGTATAGGATGTTGTATATTCATGTATATTATTCACGATAATGTACTTGTATATGTAACTTCCAGAGTCGACAGTTGTAGTTGTATCATATGTACTGTATCACATGTATTGTAACTGACATCAGTTATTATATATATATATGAGATTTTTGTTTATCAGTGTTCCGCATTTGAATTATCTGTGTTATTATTATATCTATTGTCATAAACTACTATGAATCATCGTAGTTCGTTTTATACGGGAATTGGATATGTTGATGGGAGTAAATAAATAAGAGATGAAAATTAAAAATATATACCACTCCTATCGAGATAACCAATACTAGTGTAAGGCCTAACTACGGATGGCCGCTCCTATCCAGCCTTATTCTTCGTAATAACGGACAGTGTTCCTTCATTAATACTCTTTGTTATTGTGAGCATAGAGGTGGGGCGTCACAAACGGACTTAAAATGATTGAGTTATTCATTTTTAAAGTTAACACCTTTAATTAACTATTTAAAAAACAAACGATAACTAAATTATTTAATTAATTAACTAAATTAATTAACTTTCTCACCCAAGGCCCAAGGTCCACGGCCCGTGAATAAACACACAGGTACAACAATAAATATTACAATATTTGATTTCCCTAAACAAATTTACACTACACTAGTTAATAAACTAAATTAAATCAAATTTCACACCAAGCATGCAACCGTCCATATTATCTTGACCTAAATTGCTAATTCCTTCACAATGGATAGTGCAATCCATCCTTTTACATGCTCTAGGCTTAACACGCATGCCGACCCTATCCAACTGACCCAACCGCTACACTCTTGCTTCGGTAACCTCACCACCTTGCATCCAACCCTTTCCGGCATTGTCGTCGCTTCCATAGCTAGCTTCTTCGTGATCACGGCCTGACAGGCATCACCACTACCCTACATGCTTACATGCGCAACACATAAATGTCAAAGTTTGCTTTTTTTTCCTTTCAGTGATGTTTCGGGAGATGCAAAAATGAAAAGGAGAACATTGAGTTGCTTTCATTCTCTTTTGTAGCCAATTGTCCTTTGATTCTTAAGCTAACTATATTTTACAAGTAATACGAAATTTACAAGCATTTCTCATGTCAAATTTCAAGCTTCGTAAAACATGGATGATATTAGAATGTTTTTATGTACTTTTGTTAAGTGGAACATATTTTACACTATAACAGCCCAAAATTTTAGCCATTTGAATTTGGAATTTTTAAATCGATTTTTAAATACCAAAAGTTAGTTTATAAGTTGAATAACTTGAATTTCAAATATAGCGATTTATTTGATAATTGAATTGTTAATGTTTGGAATTGCTTAAGTAATTAAATCTAAAATTTAATGTGAATAAAAATGTGACAACCCGGATTTTTAAAAGTCAGTTAATTGGTAATTAATTGGATTAAATTATTAATAATACTAATTTATAAGTCGAACCAATAAAATTCTGCTAATTAAAAATATCTGGTTATAAATGCAAATTGGTTTAAAATTATAATAAATGTTGAACTATAAAATCTCTGGAGATGATAAATCTTATAGTAAATTGATAAATAATATATTTCACCATTTAAATTCAAGAATAGAATATCCATAAATATATAAATAGATATATACAAGCTTTATAGTGTATATATATATGTGCCCTATGGAATAAATGCTGGAAAGTTGTAAAAATAAGGATATATATATAATATTACTTGAAACCAGAATTTTTGGCAAAATTTAATTTAATAATCTTCTAATATAATTATTTAAATTTTGCAAAACTTATCATTTCAAAGCAAATAAAATACATTATCTCTTTACTATCATTCATATATATGGTTTGTGAATAAAATTATGATTTGAAATTCAAAGTAAATATCTTAAAAAATAATTTATATTTGAAACTCTACATTTTAAATACTAGTATATATATACTTAATTATTGATTTAAAATGTTAATAATCTTAGTTTAAAATTAAAATAAGGATAAAAATAAAAGTATAAATATAAATCATATAAAAAGAAAATATAAAATAAATGTATATAGACATTTGTAGGCTTGAGAGGCACATACTAATACAAGTGTCAAATTTATTTGTTTTATATACTTATATATATCCCAATTACTCCTTTCTTTCATTTTCTTTAAAATCAAACCAAAAACTAAAACCAGGAAAAATAATAAAGGAAAACAAATAAACAACTTCAAGTTTCAACTTAAGCAAAGATTTAATTCAGACTCAACTCGACTTAATCAAGTAGATCAAGTTGCTGTTTCAAAATTTCAACTAGCAGTGTTCAAAATATGTTTCCAGATTTCAATTATCCTCTATTCAATTTTCAAGTGAGTAAACTTCAATCTTTAAGCTAAATCTTCCTTATTTACTTGTGTATGTAATAATAAATGGTAGGAATGAATTGATCATGTCTTACATGGATGATAAATTTGTTTTGCCTGGTGTATATGCTTGTAAATATATATATATATGTGTGTGTGTGTGTGTGTGTGTGTGTGTGTGTATGTATATGTATGTATGTATGTATGTATGTATGTACAGAGCCTCTGTTCTTGTTCAAACAGGCTCAAATCATTCAAACTCAATTTCTCTTCACTCAAACACTTACAAGCTATGATAATTAAAGGGATGTTGTTTGTAAACATGAAATCCAATTTTTAAAATGTTTTCAAGTGAAACTAATAAGTATATTTATCTGGAAAAATGAATTCGCAGTGAAAATCAATAACATGCCCGAAATCAATTGTGTAAATTACATGTTTCACATACATTATTGGATTCGTTATTAAAATTGTTGAATTTTGGTGAGGGTTTCACATTTTTAATCGCATATGTGTTGAGAGATAAGGAGACGAACGGAAATGGTCCATCGGTCAAATTTTGGCAACCCAGTCATTTGCGTGGGCCAAGACTGGGTCTGGAGGAGGTGCAGGAGGTGTGGGTTTCGAGAAAAATGTCGTTGGGTTTTCTTATGACCCACGGCCGTCAGGTAAGGTGGTGGTAGGGTTTAGGTTGTGTTTTTGATCGTTTGCGGGTTTCGATGAACTACAGCGTCGAGGGAGTGTTAGGAGGCTGTGGTAGGTGGGCAAAGGGAAGGGAGGACTCCGGCGATGACGCTGACGAATTATTGAGGTCTCAGGTATACGGAGGTGGCTGGGCGAGGCGGCGATGGATGATGGTTCCTAGCCTAGGTTTGGGGTCAAACTCCAGATTTTGATATAGGGTTTGCGATGGATTTTAGGGGTGGTTAGGGTGTTTCGGTGGTCGTAGTTGGTTTGGCACGGTAGCCGAAGGTAGGTGTCGAGGTGCCGTCGGCATATGCACGTGCATGCATATCATTGTGCATGGGTTGAGTGTCTGCTGTAGTTAGAATAGAAAGATAAGAGATGAAAGGAGAAGAGAGGGTAGTTTGGATTTGGCTCCAGTAGGTGATCATGATTTTTGGGCTTGGGCCCGAGTATTTTAGAGAGGAAATTAATGAATTAACCAAATTTTAAGAAGGGTAAATTTTTGAACAAGTTTCAAAGCAAGTTTCAAAACAAGAATTGAAGTAAAATGTTTTGAACTTAATTTGTTTTGATTTAGGGTAATTATATATTAGGTTAATTTTATTTTAAATTAATTCCTAAGTTTATTTAAAATAAAATTAAATGATGTAATCAAGTGGATAATTAAGGAAATATATTGAATTTTAAATTAATCAAAGGTCTTAAGTTATTTTATATGTTAATAATTATTTAATTCCAAATGTCAATTTAAATAAAATAATAAATGGCTTATAAATAAGTTAATGACAATTAAGCAGGATTATAAATAATTGATTTATTATGTTTTAAATTAATTAGAAATGGTGTGACTAGTTAATCTTGCTTATGAATGATTTAAATTGGATTGAATGTTTGAATTGCTTTAATATCTCCAGTATGTTAGTTGGGATATTCTGGGATATGAGACATCCTGGATTGAACTGTTGATAAATGTGAGACATTTGTTTAAATAGATATCTATGATGGAAATTTCTATGTGAACATGACATTCTAAATTTAAATTAAATTGTCTTCACTTAAACAACTTGGTATAGAGGACGGTATTGGATTCGAAGAGATTAGGGTCGGATATCAGAGATATCCGGAACCACTTCAATTAGAAACTACTATAATTCTTTATAAATTTGATTTTAGAATCAAATAGGCTGGAATGGAATAAATTAAGTAAACTTCGCCATTTAAACTAAGTAACGGTACTTAGATATTATTTTGGAAAATAAGTGTTTGGCTATAGCAAGATAAATTCGTAGTGATGAACGAGTTACCTGGGTTTTCGAAGAAGCTTTTAAACTTAAGTATTTCATATTAAATGGGTTTTACTCACGCTAGTTTCCAGCCTGACTCGGGTGTTACTTTATTGTAATGCTCGAGTCAGACCGAGTATTACAGATTTTCAGGTTGGGACGTCCTAGAGCTCAGGAGGCGAGCTGGATGGCAGGGACGTATGGAGTATATTCCACTGTGTATTAGAATTTGTATTGATTGTACTCAGGGACAAGTTATTACAACTCTCCGGATTATTTGTTAATGATTGTACTCTGATAGTGTATGTAAATTGACATTTACAGCTTTCTATGTGTAAATGCTGCTATTTGTATATTATAATTTGTTCCGTTGCGATTTTGATATTATGTGCTGTTGTTTTCTGTTTCTTCTTCTACCTTGTTTCTTCTTTACCCTAACAATCTGGAATTTTCGGCATTCGATTTCTCGGCACTTTTATAGTGAACGTATTAATGTCGAATTTTCGGGGTCGAAAATTCCTGGTCGTTACAACAAATAATTTCGAAAGTTGGTTTAAATTCTATTTAAATAAGAATGAAAATAGTAAACTTTTAATTTAGAGTTAAAAGTGATTTATTTGGTTTTTATAATAATCAATTTAATTAACATGTGAAAATAGCCTTCCAGGGCATCTCGGATTTGGACGAAACCAGTTTCATTGGATCCGTAATAATGAATTATTATATGTTGAAAAAATTCTTGGCAATTGGATGTATCATGTGGTCATACGAATTTGAAACGCATATGAATTAATTTTTGGAATTAATATAATATAATTGGCTTTAAAAAACTATCTTCTATATATGATCGAATTAGATCTCAAGATTAGTTCCATTGGGTTCGGAATAGGGATATTACATATCGAACTCCAGGCTGCACACCTCGTTTGGAGTTTTAGATTTTGACTGCATCGAGCTAGATATTTTAAAATTATATATATACATACATATATATATATATATATATATATATATATATATATGTATGTATATATATAATTTTAATATTTTAAAATTATATATATACATACATACATATATATATATATATATATACATACATACATACATACATATGTGTGTGTGTGTATTAAGCCCATACCCAACCCATACCTCTCCACTATTCCACAATGCTTCAACCCATACTCCCCTATGTCTGCCCATACCATCCTCTATTTTTATCCTGTTGCATCAAAAAACTGTTTTGGTTTTCAAAAAAAATGAATGTAACTGGAATCTTCATTGCCTAATCCAACGGTTCGCGATCGCTGAGCCAATCTAAGCTGAATCGTCATCCACGTCAACTAGGGAAATGATTACAGGAAGGAGTAGAGCGTTTTGGTTAGAGCGATTGACGTGCGATGGAGCATGGCACCATAAATTTCATGGTTGACGTGGTCGTGTATTTTTAAGCATTTGTCGGCAACGGCAGCGTCGTGGTGGCTTAAGGCCAGTGTCAGAGGATTCGCCTTGGCGAGGCGGTTCTAGGGTATAGTGGCGGTAGGCATCCGTGGATTCTAGTAGCGACGGCGATCGAGTGAAGTTCAGGCCTGGGTTAGCATCGCAATGAACAAGATTGAAATGGGATTAGAGAATGTGATTAATTTAAGCTAATTACTGTAACTAAGTGAATAATAATATTATATAAAATCGTGAATCTTATAAAAAGTATAGCTAATTCATATTAGGTACAAGTCGAGCGCTGTCAGTCGTGTTGCATTTGTTACAGCGATATCTACGCTATGAAATTGGATTAGTGATGAATTGATCTGGTGAAATTTTTCGTTCAAATTGAACGTCATTTGATTTCAGAGAAAACCAAAATGTTTTGATGATGATTATAATAATGGTGAGTTAAATTCACCTTTTTGGTTAACCAGAAATGTTATATAGTTGACAAAACTATTGATTGAACGTTTGGATGATTTACTGTTTTATCAGTTGGTTGGGATTTATTCCCACCCCAAGAGTGGATGACCTTTTATATAAACCCGCCTAATAGCGGATGACCCTTTATATATACTGTAACGACCCATAATTTCTGTCATTTGAAATTTGTATATTTAATTGATTTTAAATATGCACAAGTAAATTTGTAAGCTGGATAACTTATATTTCGAATATCTAGATTTAATTGGATAATTAAATTGTTAATTCAACATTTGAAATTGCTGAAATAATTGAAATTTGGATTTAAAGTGAATAAAAATGATAACTTTTGTTGAATTAAATGTTATTTGATTTAGAATGATGTTATAGAACTTTTAAAATCGAATTAAAAGTTAAATTGTAGAAATTGAACGTTTTAATATTTAATTGACGAGTAAAAATAGCCATTTTTGAAACAGTCTCGGATTTTGACGAAGCCAGTTTCATTGGATCCGTAATGTTAAATTTTTATAAGATTTCAAATTTCGTATCAATCGGATTTACGGTTTGTCCAGGGCAAGCTAAAACGCGTAGAAATCAGTTTAAGGGAATTTTAAATTTAAATAATTCGATTGAAAACTTATCTTTCAAATACAATAGAATTGGCTCCCGATATATATTCCACTGCATTCGGAATAGGGGTAAAAAATTATAAAAGCCAAGCGGCACGCTTCGTTTCGAGTTCGGAAAAATTTCGGATGAATGGTGCGCGCGAATTTTCTATATAAGGCCATCATTTTTTCTATTTTGCAAAACATCTAGGGTTTCTAACCCTAGCCGTCGGCTTCAATTCAATGGCCGAGAATGGTCGATTCTTCCCCTCTTAATCTCTTCCAGTCCATTCAATATTTTTGAATACTTTCTAAAGCAAAACTGTAGAGTTAAACGAGCTCTTTACATCCATACGGCGATGATCGCCCAAATCATAAGGAGGTGATCAAAATCGTCGATCAAAGTCCAGCGTTCAACCACGTTTTTCCACGTACTAGAGCAACCGAGCTGCACGAGATTCCAGGCGATGGTGGCACTCTCGATGGTTGTTCGAACGGGGGTGGCTGATCAACAGCTCGATCAACGAATAGGGTCGCGATAATTAGGGTTTGTGGCGGCAAAATGAGTTCGATCGCGTTTTTATTTACCTGGGGAAGAAGACGTGAACACGGCCAGATGTTGACGAAGAAAACGAACGGCTGCAATTATCTAGGGTTTGAATATAAAATTAATTTGTAAATTTATATATATTAAAATTCGTGTATCTGATTATTGTGGTTTGTATGCTATGAGGGCCCTCGGTAAAGGTCGGTAACGACCAGAGGATGATATATTCGGTACCATCTAGTTATAGAGGTGGGCCGGTCTTGTGTTGGTAGAGGATCCTTAGTGATGGTCCTCGGTACATTTTTCTAGAGCCTTACTACCGGAAGGTAGTCCCTTCACCTGGTCATTTGTATGGAAATCCAAACTCCACTACGTGTTTGCCATTTTGATTGTATTACCCAATTGGGCTATATGCTGGAATTTAATCAATGTAACAATTTCGGCTATGATTAATATTATTTGTATATAGTAGACGCTGCTATAATATAACATGATATTTGATATGATATGTTTTAGTTATCGTAAGGTAAAAACATGTCCGTGTTTATGTGTGGACTTGTCTTACGAGATACTTTTGTTTTGATAAAGGAAAAGTTTTGGTAATTTAATAAATTCAGTTGAGTGTGTTTCTCACACTGGTTTAACAGACTGATCCGGGCTTTCTTCCTTTCAATGCTCGGGTCAGACCGAGTATATTTACAGGTCTAGATTTGATGCCTTTGGAGCTTCAGCAGGAGAGCTGGAGATCTTCATTTCGTATACGCGTATCTGTTTTGATTATTGATTATCCGCTGTGCTTTATTTGTTATTGTATATTATCGGCAATTGTGAGGACGGGTTATTATAACTGTCCAAGCTGATAACTATTGATTGATTGTTGAACTCGTATTGACGCATATATATACAGTTTCTGTTTTATAAAGATCATTGATATTATATTATATATTTTCCACTGCGATGTGAGATTATATATTGTTCTGTTTGGTTCTATCTTCTCTCTTTCTTCTCTTCTCTTCTTCTCTCTTCTTTTCTTTCTCTTGACTTTCTATCAGTTTGTGCTTTTTGGGTCGTACATGTGTGGATTATTGTCGATTCAAAGGGTACGGATTTGCGGGTCGTCACAGCTGGTATCAGAGCTTAGATTTTGTATATTCCTAAGCTTTGTTGTGTACCCATTATAGATAGGGACAATAGCACCCTAGATTGAGTTGAGTGTATTATATATATGAGCGCGTATTTGTTAGTGAATATAAAATGTTTTATATTGTGTTTGCTTATCCGTTGAGCTGTTTGTGAATTCTGGTCGTGATGTGGGATGCCATATTATCGATAGGGATTTCCAAACACTTAAACGAGGCAAGTCGACATAGTATCATTTTAAATTGGGTAAATGAAATAATTTTACCTCGATTATATTTTATATATAAAAGGAATAATTTTTCAAAATTATTAAAGTGTATATAAATTGTTTGTTTGGTTGTTTGAAAATGCAAATACATATAAGTTAATAAAAGCTGTTTGAGTAATCTAAATAGAAACAACAATTGTGAAAGAATGAATTATATAAGCAAATGAATTATATAGTATGGAATTATAATTAAAACGATATACAATTGTGAAATAATCTTATATAAAAGAAATGAAACAATATGTGTTATAAATAAAAAAAGGATTTAAACTAAGAATTTGTGAAATTTGAATCCCGTTGATTTTGGAAGTTTTTCAAAAAGTTAAAGAGATTATATTATTATAAATCTTAATAAGATAAATAATTTGGAATGGATCTTATATAAGTAAAGTAAAACATTGAAATTATATAAGTGAAAGATTTATAAATGTGATTTATAAATAAAAGAATTTTTTAAAAGAATATAAATCACTGAATTTAGTACTGTTGCTGGAAAATAATAAGGGTGATGACTGCAGCATCATTAGTATCATTTTCGAGTTTCTGTGTAATGGATTTGCTACCGATAGTAAATTGAAATTGAAGTTTTGTCATGATAAACAAATTTGATTTAAAATCCAAGTTGAAATTGATAAAAATAAGTGAAACGAGTTTTGGACTTATAACATATGAGATAATAAAATTTTAACTTGGTAAAGTAAAGAAATTTGAGTTAGCATAATAAATATATGATTTTAAATTTAACTAAAGGAAAGTTAATAAAGTGAATTGGATTTGAAATTATAAAGAATGAGTTTAGTGAATGGAAGTGAACTTAGATAGATGTTCACAGAATTGAATAAATAAGTTGTATAACTCATAAAATGAAAAAACGTAAGTAAAACTATTTGTTAAAATGGTTAAACAGTTTTGTTAAGCAAACAAAATCTGAATTTGAAAAGCAGAATGAAATTTGACTTAAGTCAAAGTTAAATAAAATAGAATTTGAAATGAATCAGAAGTGAACTTAAGTTGTATAGTGAAAGTGAAGGTAAATGAAGTTGAAATGAAAGAAAACTTAAGTGATGTCAAATGAAGTTGATTTTGGTATCGAAGTAAATTAATAAAGTGAAATAAATGAATGTGAACTTGAGTTATATAAAAATTCAACTTTAGTTGTAAGAATGAATTAGCAATTGAATTAACGAATGAATTGAATGTTAATCAATCGAATGTAAGTAAATTGATATGGAATAGTGGATGCAAGTGTTAATTCATTAAAAGCTAACGAAATTGGAAATTGAATAATTGAATGGAAGTCAATCAGATGTTGAACCAAATTGAATGAATGTAAAGTAAATAAATTTGGTTATGATTGGATATGCATTGGTTGTTAAATGGATGTTAATTGATTGTATAGAAAATCCATATGAAATTGAATTAATGAAATTGAAAACTAAATAATTGAATCCAAATTGGAAGATAAGTGAATTTAAATAGAATTGATTTGATTTGATTTGGAAGTGAGCCAACTTGAATGTAAATTAGTGAATGTAAACTAATTGAATATGAATAAATGAATGTTAGTAAAATCCAATGTAAATGAATCAAAATGTGATTAAATTGAAAAATCAATTCAATGAATGTTAATGAGAAGTGAATGAATATTGATTTGGTTATGGATGTTAGTTGGATGATAGTTGGTTGATGTTTGTTATGGTGATTGCATTTGTTATATTGACATATATAGTTGTTGATATATGTTTTATATTGATATTATTTCATATATACATGTTTCTCATTGGTTTGTTGAGTGTTTAGTAGGTGCGGATGGCGCTTGCTTCGCTTTTGAAGCGAGCGTGCTATATTAGCCTTATATGCTCGCTAATAATATATAAGGTACATATCTCGGATTACATATCGTAATTTTACACTTTTTTCCCTAGGGATGCCTCATCCTAGATGATGAGATGTATATTTGTGATATATACATTGTTATTTTTTTTCCAGATCGAACCGCGCAAGGAAGACTATGGCGAATTTTTTTGAAAATTTAAGGCGTTAGAATTTCTTTGGGAAAATTGAAAAAATTTGTGAAAACTAAATTTTGATTTTTGAGTTATAAAGGTTAAACGATATAGTTGGTTTTGGAAAGATAACTATAAATGGATTTGAAACTTAGAAAAGTTTTTATAAGAAGTTTAACTAATGATTTTTGGAAAAAGTTAAAAGGTTAAATAGATTTGGTAAATCTAATTTGAACGAATTGTTTTGAAAAGTTAATGGATTTTGTGACTTTTTCTTACTTTGTAATTTCGAGGACGAAATTATTTTAAGTAGGGGAGAATGTAATGGATTTTGATATGATATGTTTTAGTTATCGTAAGGTAAAAACATGTCCATGTTCATGTGTGGACTTGTCTTACGAGGTACTTTTGTTTTGATTAAGTAATTTTTTTGGTAATTTAATAAATTCAGTTGAGTGTGTTTCTCACGCTAGTTTAACAGACTGATCTGGGCATTCTTCCCTTTCAATACTCGGGTCAGACCGAGTATATTTACAGGTCTAGATTTGATGCCTTTGGAGCTTCAGCAGGAGAGCTGGAGATCTTCATTTTGTATACGCGTATCTGTTTTGATTATTGATTATCCGCTGTGCTTTGTTTGTTGTTGTATATTACCGGCAATTGTGAGGACGGGTTATTATAACTGTCCAAGCTAATAACTATTGATTGATTGTTGAACTCCGATTGATGCATATATATACAGTTTCTTTTTTATAAAGATCACTGATATGATATTATATATTTTCCACTGCGATGTGAGATTCTGTATTGTTCTGTTTGGTTCTATCTTCTCTCTTTCTTCTCTTCTTTTCTTTCTCTTGACTTTCCGTCGGTTTGTGCTTTTTGGGCCGTACATGTGTGGATTATTGTCGATTCAAAGGATATGGATTTGTGGGTCGTCACATATACCCACCTAATAGCGGATGACCCATATTACATAATTGTGTACTATATGTGATGCAAGGGTATAAGTTGGAGGGATCCAACAGGATTTCACGTAATTGTTGATTTTAATTTCAATAATATTTCCGTTTATGAATTATTGGATTAAACATGATTGTTGGCTCTATTGATTATGACATTGTTATATGTTCAACTTAAACCCTGTAGTGATAGGAAATCAATAATCGATATTGGCTAAACGTTGGTAGTTTGGCCTTAAATTAGTATTTTTAGAATATTATAAATCGCCATTTGAGTTGGAAATTTTTTTTTGAGACAGAAAATGATTTTAATTTGAAATTTATTTTTGAAAATATTTTTAAAAAAGGATTAAATGTCTATTTGACTCCAACCTTATTATCTAGTGTTTCTTAAGTCATTAGAAATGTTTTTAAAAGTTATATTTGATAATGTTTTAAAAATTATACGATATAAGAGAATTAAAGAAAATTCTATATCATAATAAACGAAGGCAGACTAGAACAGAAAAGAAACGCTTGTAATTATGTACGGACTATAGAGAAGAGAAAGTGACAATTACAAGTAGAATTATAATATAGGTTATAATTAAGTAATAAAAACGGAAAAACTTATTTTGAGACTTTAAATAAATTAATGAGCAATGATAATAGTAGAAGCTTATTTAAATAATTTATATGAAGTCAATAAGCAAATAAAACAGGAATGATAAAAGCGATTTATTTTAATGAACTTAAGATTTACATATTAAGTTTAATAAGCAAGATAATGAATGTGGCTCATACCAATAGCATTCCCTATTAGGTAAATGGTAATCTCACAATAGTTAGAGTTGAGATGATGGAAAGAATATGTTAATTAGGGTAAATAAGTAGCCAACATAATAAGAAAAGTAAACTACACGCAAATTAAAAGATTAGACTTAGGGTTTAATAAAAGAATTGAGATGTGTTTGGAGCATACCAAAGGATGAAGCGCCTAACGAAGCAGTTCATCATGGATTTCAGAAATGGAGAAGCACGTCAAACTTAGTATTTTTTGGCTTCAAGGAAGTACGAAACTTCAACGGACATGAGGATATTCTAGGATGACCCTCTAGGTAGGCCTAACGAAGCTACACCTTGGAAGCAGGTCTGTAGGTGTTCCATCAAGAGAGTATACCTTGATTGCATTTTCATTATAGGCCTAACGAAGCAGACCTTTATAGGTAGTCAGAAGGGCTTTGTGTTTGGAGTAGGGTATTCGTATGTCCAATACTTGCAAGTAAGGTTAAGGATAGTCGCATACGGATATCGACCAGCATCAAGACCAAGAGCGATTTTGGAAAAGACAAGAGTTAAACCAACAGGCCAATAATTCTTTCACAATCGAGACATTGGATGGAGGGGTACCGCCAATTGGACGTTAGATTGTTTGCAGTAGGACACGGCCACTTAAGTCTTTATAATTCTTTCGATTAGTTGAGGGTTGGCTACGTGGGGCCATAGCCACGATAAGAAGGACTAACTAGAATATCTATATTGTAGGCCTGACGAAACTGTCCTTTACAGATATAGAAAATCCCCAACCGAGTTCCATACAAGGTAGACCTTGTTGGCGGGATTTAGAGAGTAGACAGAACGATTACGTATAGTCCTCAATGTATGCACTAGGTGGTACGTTGTAGATATCTAAGCTTTAGTATAGACTAGTGCGGATGCAGTTTTACGTTTTCATAGTAAACGACGGAACATCTATATTATAGGCCTCATGAAGTTGTCCTTTATAGATGTAGTTACAGAACGCTATAGGAGTAAGATGATGGAGTCTTTTGGGAGGAGGATACGGAAGGTACTATGCGTAGTACCTAGGACCAATACGGTCATTGGGCATATAGCTATATATGTATATATTAGTTATTAGGTTTTAATCTACTATGGAGTAGATGGGCACGGTTCACGAACAGAGGCAAGAGTATTGTAACCTAATGAACCTAATATAAGAGTAAATGGAAATAAAACGATATATGTAGAATTAAGCCTAGAAGTATATAATGTATTCATTCACTAGAACTTTTGTTCTGACCCCCTCCTCATAACATCCTACAGGTTAGGTAGATGGTGGAGACTTCTCAGCTTTATAACACTTGCTAAGAAAGTGTTATTATTTGGGTGAGTATTTACTTGCTGTTATATTTTAATTCCGCTGCGAGACAATTAATTGAGCTTTGATATATTTATCTTTGCTTGTTTGCAGGATACAAGATACTCAACTCGGGCTTTAGTGGGCTTAGTTTTAGCCTTTTTTTGAAAAAAAATAGAATCACTGTAATTCGGGTTGTTGCAAATACCGTGGATTTATTAAGTGTCGACTTTCGAGGGTCGAAAAGGTGGATCGTTAATTACACCTATGTATTAGAGTAGTTTAGTTTTTTGCATCCCATTATGATATGTTGTTTGGTAATTTTCATTTGTTGAAATGATCGAATATTCAACAATTTTTAACAGTGGAAAACTTCTGAATTAGTTGAGAATTTGAAGCTACGTATATGTGAAAATATAAAAGTAGAGTTTTGTAACTCTAGAATGGCAAGATAGGGAGTTAAAACAAGTTTTAAATTTATTGAACATCCTCACTAAGTGAAAGAAATATAATATTGTATATATACTCATAGGATGTAGTGGAGTGTTATACGAATATGAACTTAAGTTTTAAAGTGTTGATAAGCATAAGTTGTGTAACGACCCGCTATTTTCGACCATTCAAATCGACAATAAAACCATACATATTCGACTTGAAAAATTCAAAATACCGAATTGTTAATTAAAATTTGGCAAACGTAACATATACAATAAATAAATCAGTCACAGATCACAGACACCGAGTAATAAAATGCAGCGGAATAGATAAGGAATAGTAGTTCATGAAGTTACTATATACATCAGAGTTAGAAATAAAATAAATCAGAATATCCCAGATGCAGTGAAGTCTCCAGTACGAGCAGATGACTTCTCTGAACCAATCAACTGGGTGACTGAAAGGATAAATGGCTGGATCTTCAAGCAAAGCTCCAACTTCGAAGGTGAGTCTCAAATGCTGTATCACTCAGCCTGACCCGAGCGTAAAGCAAAACACAAAACACTCGAGTCAGGATTAACATTCTTATATCAATAAATCCAAGTCAAGTGAAATATCAACTAAAATACAAATAACTTAAAGGATGTTTGGAATAACCATCCTCTAAGGGTCCATGGAACTATCTACAGGGTAGAAATATACACTATAATACCGTGGTCATTCCCATTTATTTATACTTCAAACCAAATATCATTTTACTTCAATTATCTCTATATTTCCCAAAATAGTATTTATATAAAATAAATAATTTATAAAGTAAAGTATTCAATTCCCTCAACTTAACATCGTTTCAACATCAACCCGACCTTCCCATTCAAATTAAATTCAATCTCAAATTATCAATTTAAATTCAATTTAAATCTTAAATTAACCACTTAAATTTTATCGATCCCAATTCGGGTTTGAAATCACCAATACCCCTTTTTATTTCAATATATTTCAAAACTTTAAGTATTCAACGGTCAACTAAATTTTTATTCAATTAAGTTTTCTAAATAACGAATTCAAATTTGGTTCAACTTAAATTTTCATTTTAATTCAATTTTAGTTTCTAAATAACAAATTCAACTATATTGATTTTAAATACAGATCCGAATCTCAAAATAAACCATTTAAATTCCAATATAGTTCAAAGCTTTAATATTTAAATGTTCAATTTTACAGTTTCATATAGATCTCGATTTAACCTCACTATTATTTAACCTTAAATTCCATTTTTACTCGATATTTTCCTTAATTTAGTTAAACGTGAAATATTCATTAAATCCCGTAAATCAAAAATCCAGTTATAAAATCCAACCTTTAAATTTCCCATTCAAAAATTTCAAATCGATTTAATTAAATAAATATTTATTTAAATGTCATCTTTAATAAACCCAAATTTATCTTCCCATCTTAATTTATCCCAATTCTTGAAAAATCTATTTGAAATATAATTCACATAAATATTTAACATAATTTATGTATTAATTCCATCTTAATTAAATTAAATATTATTAAATCTATATATATCATTTCCCTTTATATACAATAATTTAATAATTTACATTTAATAAGACCATATATTTCTTCCCAAAACAATGAATTTATTTCCAAAATAGTTTATGTGGACCAACGATGTCTGTATATATTCCTTATCATATGGTCAAGTGTTACAGATATTTATCGTTTCAATCCGTACACTAAATATACACGGGTGGATATCATCTCAACCCGTAATCCCAAATTCAATTAAATGAAAATCGCTTGGGTCTATCATTTCAACCCATAACGAAATCCTCCTATTCTAAAGTCCGTTCGGGTATGTATCATTTCAACCCATAGTGATTTCTATACTAACAGGAAACTTGCAGAGTGATAACAGATATGAAAATAGTAATAACAGCAGGCATATATCATCAAAATAAATATAAACAATAGGATATGGTGTCATATCTCATAAGTGAACAGTTATAGATAATAGCATATATAACAAATTAACATTAATAACAGTAGCATATTTCAATTGTCGTTTCAATTGAAATCAAATTTAATAAATAAAAGAACGTTAATCGTGAGTGATTGCTCACCTTTCGAGGCTAGAGAGATGGACAACGAAACTGATTTGTTACGAACTGAATCACGATCTAGACAATCGAAGGAATCCAAACAAAAATTTCAAAGCGAAGTAAGCTGAAAGTGGGTTGACGGGCAAAGCTGGAAGATAGGATTGATGGAAACGAAACAGAGTAGTCTTGATAAAATCAGACAAAATATATGTTATAAATTTTGTCTAAAACAATTTTCTTTTAAAACTTATATTTAAATAAGAGATATACATATATTATACTTACTTTCAAACAAAATAAATTCAAACACAAATTTAAATTAAAACACATATATTACAATAACAAGAAAACTGACATTATGAACTGCAACTTTTACTTTTAAACTATGTATACACGCACATCTCACTCACAATCTACATGCAGACTCAAAGGGTGACAAATATTCCTTTATTTTATACTTTGGAAGTGCATGTAAAATTTAAAATTAGTATCTACTCTGCGACTCAATTAAAATGTCATAACCATCCTAAAACCTATACATATACATAAAATGAGATGAACATGTTATATACAACTTAGTTCAGTCGCCTATATAAGCAGAATATAAATGCACTATTTTAATTATATGTAAAAGCAAATTGATAAAGTGGTCCCCAGCTTCAAAATGTAATATATACATACATAACTATAACATCTATCAATATGGCAAAGCTATAACATATTATAATCAACAAATATAAACTTTATATATGTTAACAAATATAAGACAGGTTTATAAATATATGTTATATAGTCAAAGTTGTTCAAATATACTCCACAGCTTTTGTATATACATAAGTTACAAACAAAACACACACATATATATATATATAAACCTTTTTAACATATACAACAACATTTATACTGAAAACGGGCTTGCTATAACAAGCATACAACTAATATCTACGAACCCTGAACATGTTATACTCAACACCCAAAAGCCCTTACAGTGCAATATATATATAGATCCAACTTGTAACCAAAGATATGCAAAACAAAATATATCTTCTAACCAACAACAAAAATATGCACATGCGAAAATTTTATACGCATAAACAATATGCAGACCACACTCTCTGATCCAACTTTTATAACTTAAGATATTTATATTATATATACTGTAACTTTGTAAAATTAATACTATTAACAACATAGAAAAAAAAAGTATAAGCTTAACCTATTTTCACATACAACTAACCTTATATACATACTATTACACACAAAAAAAAGAAAAACAATATATATGCTTGCCCATACACTACAGAAGATATCATTATTGAAGGAGGCACACACATTTGAAACACAACTGTAATATGATATAGTAGAATAACGCAAATGTAAAAATTTACGTAGTTACCAGAAAAAAAGGAAACTGATGATTTGTGACCACTTGCCAGCCGTAAAGGGTTGTAGGCTCATGGAGGAAGAATGAAGTCGGAGGCGGGGCGGCGCGCTGTGGGTGTGGTTGTTAGGCAGAGACGCGGGCGGAGTGTTGTGGGTGGTTCACAAAAATATGGAGGCGTGGAAATGTTTGAGAAGAAGAAGGATACTGTCACTTTTTTTTTATGAAAACAAATTTTTGTTTTGGAAAAGCAACAGTGTATATATATAATTTAGTGGATAGGAGAAATAGAAGGGGAAACATCTGTCAATAAAATAACGTATATACTTTGCCTTATATATAATATTAAATAAATAGATAAAAGGAAAAAATTTCAACGGTCGAATTATGTAACTTATGGAATAAATATTAAAACGAAAGCCAGTGAAACCAGGAAATCAATTAAAGCATAAAGGAAAGTTATAAATGCAAAAGGAACCGTTCAAAGGGAATAACGTATATCACTCTACACGTTTTGATTTTTAAAATAGCCATGGGATAACAACTGTCATCTTGCATTAAGCTGAAAATTTAAAGCAATAAATTTATTGCTTGTTAAGCAAGGCTCAGGTTGAAAAGCAAAGGAAACCAAAAAGTCCCAATATGAAGTAATGAGAGAGAAACGAAGTTAAAAAGGGAAAGAAAAATAAAGTGAATCGTTTAAAAATAATAACTACAAAGTATACAAATGTATACTTTTGATTTTTGAAACTGCTAAACATTAATTCAGGAATATAATTATAGCAATTTATTATCTTGCTAGGGATTCACATTGAAGTTTGAAAAGAAAAGCAACGTTAATGGTCAACATTTAAAGGTGTCGTTACAACGAACAATTTATTGGTTCCGTTGTGCAGCGGATTTCAAAATACAGAAATAAATATACCATTGAGATCAGCACGATGAGACGATCACAACGGTATACAGATATCAGTGGTATGATCATCCGATCAAAAGTCGATGATCGGTACCAAAAATGCTGCAAATTTGTCAGAAATAAGGTAAACGGAGCAGTAGACGTCCGAATTTGGAAAAACCAAAGATGACGTCCCACTCAGAAGAGGATTTAGAAATTTTTTATGCAAAGATATTCAGGTTTTGAAGATAAATTTATTGTCAACAATTATTAGCTAGCTTGGATTTAATAGAATTACTTAATAAATAAACTTTCATAAAATTAATTGAAAATTTAGCATTTGCTATAATAAATCATACGTAATCAAATATAATTTCTTTTTATTTGCAAATTAAATAATTTAAAATTTCACCAAAAATTCTATTAATTAAATACGTTATTAAAACTATTAAAAATCTTGGGTCGTTACACTCTCCCCCACCCAAAACTTTTCGTCCTCGAAAAGGAAGGAGGTAGGAGAATAGAAATAACCGGAAAGAAAGATAGATTGAAAGATAAGGATTAACAATTAATTTAAACTATATAAATTTATTTGAAATATTTATTTGAAAACATCATTTGAAATTTAATTTTCTTTAATATTTAATACTTTTCAAACTCCTTTGAAAACAATTATTTACATTATTACTTATATTTACAAAGACTATTGAAAATATTAAATCCAAAATTTATGAAATTTATAAATCTGTCTTTAGATACTTTTCAAACCTTATTAATAAATCATTTACTTTAAATAGGTTTTATTTAATTAATAACTTCAAAAATATTTATAATACTAAAGTTTTCTATTAAACACTGTAGTATACCAATAAGCAATATTTAAAAGATTATATTCAAAAAAGAAAGGGAGGTAGGTTTGGAAAACAGAATCAAGGTGAATAACTAAACTGAGCAGATAAGGTAGATTCAAAAGAATAGAATCGGGCACGAATAATTTATTTCAAACCATAAGAATTTTAATTTCAAATATTAATACAAAATTTCTTTGTTGGGAAAAAATACTTTTATAATAAATACCTTTATGATAATACTTTTATAATAAAATACTATTATATCAAAATAAATTTTCCTTTCGAAAATACTTTTATAACTCGATGTTTCAACAAGTTTATCCTCGTTCTTGCAGACTCTGGCCATGCGTTGATCAGGCGCAAAGCTAGAATTCTTCAAGTACTTAGTAGACCTGTTTCAACACCCAATGAAAATACTTGAAAAATCTTTTAAAAACAGATATGGAAAGTACAATCCAAACAAATCAACCAAACCAAAACCTTTGTCCGATCATGGTTCGCAGATACACAATGGTTACGCCTGGGTCCCCTAGGAAACAATCCATATCCGTAAGCTTTCTCAACCCTGCGAGTTACGCCATGATGACTAGTAGAGTGCAGGATACACAATGGTTACGCCTGGATCCCCCAGGAAACAATCCGTACCCCTAGGAAAGACTCAGCCAGGCACTTGCGCTACTATTCGCGACCTACACAGATTGCAGGATACACAATGGTTACGCCTGGATCCCCCAGGAAACAATCCGTACCCCTAGGCAAGACTCAGCCAGGCAATTGCGCTATGCATTCACGAGAGAAAAAAACCATGGGTTACGCCACGGTGGAAACACTCGAGTATTACATCCGGAAAACCAAAAATCTGAGAGAATAATATCGATAGAATGAATCCACGATGTGGCCACAAAGCGGATATCAAGCAGAAGGCACTTTTCATATCTTTACTTCGAAAATATATATCATATAGTACCTTTTCAAATCACTTTCCAATATCGTACTTATATAAAGTCCATATATATAGGATTTCATTTTTCCCAAATCGAATACTTTCCAAATCAATAGTAGATCAAATCATACTTATATAGACTTCGATTATATAAAATCTCTTTCCAAATTGAGTACCTTTCAAATCAATAGATTTCAAATCAACTTCATACTTATACAATCCATTTTATATAGGTTCGACCACTCCCAAATCAAGTGCTTAATAATATAAGGTTCTCAAATTTCAAATCATTTCAATATCAATTTAGTTTCAAAATCATATATGATTTCACCAAATTTTCTTCCAAATTAAATATCTAAATTTCAAAGTTCCCAAAATAATAGGCTTAGAAAATTACCCCATTTTCCAAATTAAAATAATTCAAGTCAAACAAATTCATTTTCAAAATCACCATATAAGTACGGGTTTTAAATTTAAATTTAATTTCAAAACTAAAAAATTTCTCAAAATCAATTATACTCAAATGGTTTCCAAATTTATAATTATCCCTTTCAAACTTTTAAACTATCTATTTCTAGTTGAAATATTCAATTTACCTTTCTGAAAACTATTACTCAAAATTATAATTTTTTTTTCAAAACATTTCAAACTAAATTTATATTCTTTATCAAACATTTTATGCTTTTCGAAATTTCTTAGTTTTAAAATTTTAGACCTTGACTTGGAAGTGTTCGAACCTTCAAAATAGTCGATGAAATCAAATTTCAAATCTAAGAGTTGGAAATCAATTTTTTTTTATATAGAGTTATTACTAGTCAAATTGAAAACTCGAGGACTGAACACCGGTCTCACTTTAAATTGTTTCAAATATATACATATATCTTTCGAAAATATCAAATTATACTTTGGAATCTGAAATCAAAAACGGTTTTACAAAATCACTCGCATAGCGAAGCTATTAAAGTGGCCTCTCCCCCACTCTGAAAATCGAAAATCAATGTCGATGATGCGTGCACTCATCACCGAAATTATTCTCCAGCGACATAAGTGAGTTCTGGACTTCTATTTCCTTGAAAACTTCTTTGAAATTTCTTCAAAATTATTGGAATTCATTTGAACCCATTTGAAACATTTCTTATTAGGAAAAATACTTTTAAATCGTATTATTTTTATATATTTTCCCAAAATCTTAAAACCAATTTCAAAATATCGGAATTCAATTCTCGAATTTCAAATTTAACCCTTCAGTTATAAATCCTTTTTATATAAATCAATTTCTTATAATTTTTCAAAATTTCAAATCCTTTCAAAACCTTTTTATATAGAATAACATTTCTTATTTGCTTTATATATAAGTAAAAATCCTTATCGAAAACATTTTACTTTTATATATAGAATAAAATCATAGTTATCAAAATAATAATTTCGGTATAAACAATTTCAAAAATACAACATACCCGATTTTCAAAGGATGATTCAAGAATGGATTTCAAAACAAAGATAGATATTTAATTTATAGGAACTCTAATCAATAGAATCCTGATTCGAAGATAGGCTCAAACAAAGTTGAGAAAATCAAATTACAAAATAGAAGATGGATATACTTCTATAAATCTCGGGCGACCTTAACCGGGTCAACCGTGACTTCAGGAATATAATTGATGCGGAATTCTAAAGCAAATCGACATTCGATTGCCAGAGATAGAATTCGTCATACCAAGATATAGCAGCATCGTAAACCGAGGATACAGAAATCTCCGGTGAATCAATGCCAATTGTAAAGGAGTTTTCACCCCCTTTACAATTCATTCCGTGGAGTTATGGGATACTCCAGAATCAAACGAATATAAATAGGGAGAGACAAGAATGAATTTCGTAACCGAGGGACATTCCAAAATTCAAAGAAAATCAAGTCAAAAAGAAGGGATTCAACTCGAACGAAAGTGATTCTGTAAATGAATTTACCATATATGCTAGGTTTTGCCTAGAGCCAAAGCTCTGATACCAACTGTAACGACCCGCTATTTTGGACCATTCAAATCGACAATAAAACCATACATATTCGACTTGAAAAATTCAAAATACCGAATTGTTAATTAAAATTTGGCAAACGTAACATATACAATAAATAAATCAGTCACAGATCACAGACACCGAGTAATAAAATGCAGCGGAATAGATAAGGAATAGTAGTTCATGAAGTTACTATATACATCAGAGTTAGAAATAAAATAAATCAGAATATCCCAGATGCAGTGAAGTCTCCAGTACGAGCAGATGACTTCTCTGAACCAATCAACTGGGTGACTGAAAGGATAAATGGCTGGATCTTCAAGCAAAGCTCCAACTTCGAAGGTGAGTCTCAAATGCTGTATCACTCAGTCTGACCAGAGCGTAAAGCAAAACACAAAACACTCGAGTCAGGATTAACATTCTTATATCAATAAATCCAAGTCAAGTGAAATATCAACTAAAATACAAATAACTTAAAGGATGTTTGGAATAACCATCCTCTAAGGGTCCATGGAACTATCTACAGGGTAGAAATATACACTATAATACCGTGGTCATTCCCATTTATTTATACTTCAAACCAAATATCATTTTACTTCAATTATCTCTATATTTCCCAAAATAGTATTTATATAAAATAAATAATTTATAAAGTAAAGTATTCAATTCCCTCAACTTAACATCGTTTCAACATCAACCCGACCTTCCCATTCAAATTAAATTCAATCTCAAATTATCAATTTAAATTCAATTTAAATCTTAAATTAACCACTTAAATTTTATCGATCCCATTTCGGGTTTGAAATCACCAATACCCCTTTTTATTTCAATATATTTCAAAACTTTAAGTATTCAACGGTCAACTAAATTTTTATTCAATTAAGTTTTCTAAATAACGAATTCAAATTTGGTTCAACTTAAATTTTCATTTTAATTCAATTTTAGTTTCTAAATAACAAATTCAACTATATTGATTTTAAATACAGATCCGAATCTCAAAATAAACCATTTAAATTCCAATATAGTTCAAAGCTTTAATATTTAAATGTTCAATTTTACAGTTTCATATAGATCTCGATTTAACCTCACTATTATTTAACCTTAAATTCCATTTTTACTCGATATTTTCCTTAATTTAGTTAAACGTGAAATATTCATTAAATCCCGTAAATCAAAAATCCAGTTATAAAATCCAACCTTTAAATTTCCCATTCAAAAATTTCAAATCGATTTAATTAAATAAATCTTTATTTAAATGTCATCTTTAATAAACCCAAATTTATCTTCCCATCTTAATTTATCCCAATTCTTGAAAAATCTATTTGAAATATAATTCACATAAATATTTAACATAATTTATGTATTAATTCCATCTTAATTAAATTAAATATTATTAAATCTATATATATCATTTCCCTTTATATATAATAATTTAATAATTTACATTTAATAAGACCATATATTTCTTCCCAAAACAATGAATTTATTTCCAAAATATTTTATATGGACCAACGATGTCTGTATATATTCCTTATCATATGGTCAAGTGTTACAGATATTTATCGTTTCAATCCGTACACTAAATATACACGGGTGGATATCATCTCAACCCGTAATCCCAAATTCAATTAAATGAAAATCGCTTGGGTCTATCATTTCAAGCCATAACGAAATCCTCCTATTCTAAAGTCCGTTCGGGTATGTATCATTTCAACCCATAGTGATTTCTATACTAACAGGGAACTTGCAGAGTGATTACAGATATGAAAATAGTAATAACAGCAGGCATATATCATCAAAATAAATATAAACAATAGGATATGGTGTCATATCTCATAAGTGAACAGTTATAGACAATAGCATATATAACAAATTAACATTAATAACAGTAGCATATTTCAATTGTCGTTTCAATTGAAATCAAATTTAATAAATAAAAGAACGTTAATCGTGAGTGATTGCTCACCTTTCGAGGCTAGAGAGATGGACAACGAAACTGATTTGTTACGAACTGAATCACGATCTAGACAATCGAAGGAATCCAAACAAAAATTTCAAAGCGAAGTAAGCTGAAAGTGGGTTGACGGGCAAAGCTGGAAGATAGGATTGATGGAAACGAATCAGAGCCGTCTTGATAAAATCAGACAAAATATATGTTATAAATTTTCTCTAAAACAATTTTCTTTTAAAACTTATATTTAAATAAGAGATATATATATATATATATATATTATACTTACTTTCAAACAAAATAAATTCAAACACAAATTTAAATTAAAACACATATATTACAATAACAAGAAAACTGACATTATGAACTGCAACTTTTACTTTTAAACTATGTATACACGCACAGCTCACTCACAATCTACATGCAGACTCAAAGGGTGACAAATATTCTTTTATTTTATACTTTGGAAGTGCATGTAAAATTTAAAATTAGTATCTACTCTGCGACTCAATTAAAATGTCATAACCATCCTAAAACCTATACATATACATAAAATGAGATGAACATGTTATATACAACTTAGTTCAGTCGCTTATATAAGCAGAATATAAAAGCACTATTTTAATTATATGTAAAAGCAAATTGATAAAGTGGTCCCCAGCTTCAAAATGTAATATATACATACATAACTATAACATCTATCAATATGGCAAAGCTATAACATATTATAATCAACAAATATAAACTTTATATATGTTAACAAATATAAGACAGGTTTATAAATATATGTTATATAGTCAAAGTTGTTCAAATATACTCCACAGCTTTTGTATATACATAAGTTACAAACAAAACACACATATATATATATATATAAACCTTTTTAACATATACAACAACATTTATACTGAAAACGGGCTTGCTATAACAAGCATACAACTAATATCTACGAACCATGAACATGTTATACTCAACATCCAAAAACCCTTACAGTGCAATATATATATAGATCCAACTTGTAACCAAAGATATGCAAAACAAAATATATCTTCTGACCAACAACAAAAATATGCACATGCGAAAATTTTATACGCATAAACAATATGCAGACCACACTCTCTGATCCAACTTTTATAACTTAAGATATTTATATTATATATACTGTAACTTTGTAAAATTAATACTATTAACAACATACAAAAAAAACAGTATAAGCTTAACCTATTTTCACATACAACTAATGTAACAACCCGCATATTTATCGATTTTTATATTTAAATATTTTATTTAAATATTTTATCGTTAATCGGATTTTGGTCCGAAGCTACTTTTTGCAAACGGTCAAATTAGGACTCGAGACCACTTCTATTGAGTTCGAAACGTCGTTTGCAATCTTCTAAGTATAAACATTGATATGTTTGGGGTTAGTGGAATTTCACCACTTTTTCACTCGAGCCTTTGGTTTGGACTTTTAGCCCATTAGGCCCAAGTTCCACCCCCCCTTCTTCTTCATTGCTTCATTTCATTTCCTAACACTAAAGCTTCAACAAAAATGGTGAATAGAATGAGAAATTAAAACTCCAAAGTCTTTGTTTTATTGCAACTCCAACATTCAACTCCAAATTCAAGAAGAAGACATCGGATTCAAGCTTGTGGTTGCTTCTCCATTTGCCTTCAAGCTTTGTTCTTCATTTTCATTGGGTTTTGGAGCAAAGGTGAGATTTTTATCTCACAATTCTAGTCTATAACTATATTGGACTGTTGGGAATGATTCCCCATCACTTTAGCATGTATATTTGCATTTGGTTTGGATTGGATTGGCGAAAAACTCCAATTTTTAGTTGTTTGGTGAACTTCCTGAGCTTAGGTCGCTCTGCCCAGGTATAGGTCGCTCGGAATCATTAGCTCGCGCGTGTGGAAAAGTCAAGGCCTGCATATTTCGTTCGCCTCGGATTTAGGTCGCCTTGGATTTAGGTCGTAGGTCGTTGGACTTTAGGTCGTTCGCGTATAGGTCGTTCGGCCTTGCCTTCCTCATTAGGTCGTGGGACCTTAGGTCGTAGGTCGTTAGGCTTAGGTCGTTAAGTCGTTCCCTCTGTTGGAAACGTCTCCTCGGTCTTAGGTCGTTAGACCTTAGGTCGCCCCCCCCCCCCCCCCAGGTCGTTAGACCCTGAGTTGTTCCGCCTTCATTTAGCTCGCGCACTTCTTTAGGTCGCATACTCCTTTAAGTCGCATGACTCCCATCCCTTTAGGTCGTTGGACCTTGTTTTCCTTAGGTCGTTGGACCCTATTTCCTTTAGGTCGTATGACCCACTAGGTCGCTTGGCCCCTTAGGTCGCGACATCTTTAGGTCGTGTTACCTATATACCCCTAGGTCGAAAGACCTTAGGTCGTGCACCTTTAGGTCGCGAACCCTATTTGGTCGCGAACACCTTTAGGTCGCGAACCACTTTAGGTCGCATGACCTCGTCTCCGTTAGGTCGTGAACCTTGTTAGGTCGCGAACACCTTTAGGTCGCGAACTACTTTAGGTCGCATGACCTCGTCTCCGTTAGGTCGCGAACCCATTTTAGGTCGCATGACCTTTACCCTTTAGGTCGCTGGACCACTAGGTCGTTTGACCCCTTAGACCCCTAGGTCGCTCGACCCTATCCCTCTTAGGTCGTTAGACCTCATTTTGTCTTCACTAAGTCGTACCGTTTTGGACGGGGCGCTGCCCCCTGGACCCCCGCGACCTAACCGGGCAGGTCGAACCCCGTAAGCGGTGGCGTTGCCCCCGCACCCCCACCTTGGGGGGTTGCCACCCCCCCTCCGTAGGGGATCTTATCTGAAAAATATTCAACAGAACTTGCTGAGCTGATTTCCTTGGATTTTTATCACATCTTCGAATGTGACCTTTGTGATTGATTGTTTCTACAATCGCTTCTGTGATTTGTCACTTTATAATATAAAGGTTTCAAAACTAGTAGTAAATATCAAAACTCTTTCAACAAAATGATTTCAACTCTATTTTCAATAACAAAGCTCTTTTCTTAAACCGTTTTCCAATCTACTAGTATATACAAACTTTTACCTCACTCGGATGAGAAATCGAATTAAACGGCTTAGTAAAACAAGTGGTATGAAACGCTTGCGTTCACTTCGTCGGTTAATTCTTGGACTTGTTCGATTGAACCTCTTGTGACAATTTTTTTTAGTGAAGATTTACAGTTTGTTCGTAAATATTTAAGTTAAGCAAGTGGTTATGAGACATGAAGCTAAACTTTTATATTTACTAGCTTAGTGTAATTGACACTTCTCGTTGATCTTGATGATCGCTTTATGAATTAGACTAGCAATTGCGCGATGTCTCTTTCATTGCAAGGTTAGGCTAGACACCACTTGTGTGATTCCACTCACACATACCTTTTTGCTTTTTGGTTAGCCTTGACCTCATTCGGGTGACTCAGACTCATCCATATGGGGTAGCTCCCCATGGTCTTCGGACCATCATGTGATAGGCCTCTTTCCCTTTTTATGATTTCTGGATTTCTTGTGTTGATTTCTGGAATTTATCTCTTTGACTTGTCATGAGTACAAGTTTAGGGTATGATGCCCTCTTTGGATCTTTGAGAAGGTTCTTGTGATATTGATTTATCTCTTATCGGTTGATCTCTTGTTGATCATTATTTGCATACTTATAGTAGTATGTCAGTATGGATATTTTATGTTTATGCCATATCTTTTATTTTATATCATGTCATCTGATATTTATAGCTAGACTGATCCGTTTATTATTTTCTTATAAATAATACTCGGGTTAGACCGAGATGTTACAGGTGCTACTGCTTGACTCCTCCCCCAGTGATTCACTACTCTGACTTTTGGCTACTTGTTTAGATTAGCAGCTTTTGTTGTTTACACTTGAGATATAGACTCATAGTTGTATTCTTTTGTATAGCACGCGTTGCTATTCTTTTGTATTATCGTGGATCTTTTTAGACCACTACTCTGATGTACACTTTTATGTGATATATATTCATATCTCTTTCCGCCTTTGTGATATGGATATCTGTGATTGATTCGCATGTTATGCTTACTTCTATATTTGTTTTCGAAGATTATTTTATAGCCACCGTGTGATAAGAAATTACATGGATGGTCGCTCCTCAACAGCCTTATTCTCCGCGCTAGTTGACAGCACTACACCGTAGTGTTCTTGGCTAGCGTGGGTATAGAGGTGGGGCGTCACAACTAACCTTATATACATACTATTACACAAAAAAAAACAATATATATGCGTGGCCATACACTACAGAAGATATCATTATTGAAGGAGGCACACACATTTGAAACACAACTGTAATATGATATAGTAATATAACGCAAATGTAAAAATTTACGTAGTTACTAGAAAAAAAGGAAACTGATGATTTGTGACCACTTGCCAGCCGTAAAGGGTTGTAGGCTCATGGAGGAAGAATGAAGTCGGAGGCGGGGCGGCGCGCTGTGGGTGTGGTGGTTAGGCAGAGATGCGGGCGGAGTGTTGTGGGTGGTTCACAAAAATATGGAGGCGTGGAAATGTTTGAGAAGAAGAAGGATACTGTCACTTTTTTTTTATGAAAACAAATTTTTGTTTTGAAAAAGCAACAGTGTATATATATAATTTAGTGGATAGGAGAAATAGAAGGGGAAACATCTGTCAATAAAATAACGTACATACTTTGCCTTATATATAATATTAAATAAATAGATAAAAGGAAAAAATTTCAACGGTCGAATTATGTAACTTATGGAATAAATGTTAAAACGAAAGCCAGTGAAACCAGGAAATCAATTAAAGCATAAAGGAAAGTTATAAATGCAAAAGGAACCGTTCAAAGGGAATAACGTATATCACTCTACACGTTTTGATTTTTAAAATAGCCATGGGATAACAACTGTCATCTTACATTAAGCTGAAAATTTAAAGCAATAAATTTATTGCTTGTTAAGCAAGGCTCAGGTTGAAAAGCAAAGGAAACCAAAAAGTCCCAATATGAAGTAATGAGAGAGAAACGAAGTTAAAAAGGGAAAGAAAAATAAAGTGAATCGTTTTAAAATAATAACTACAACGTATACAAATGTATACTTTTGATTTTTGAAACTGCTAAACATTAATTCAGGAATATAATTATAGCAATTTATTATCTTGCTAGGGATTCACATTGAAGTTTGAAAAGAAAAGCAACGTTAATGGTCAACATTTAAAGGTGTCGTTACAACGAACAATTTATTGGTTTCGTTGTGCAGCGGATTTCAAAATACAGAAATAAATATACCATTGAGATCAGCACGATGAGACGATCACAACGGTATACAGATATCAGTGGTATGATCATCCGATCAAAAGTCGATGATCGGTACCAAAAATGCTGCAAATTTGTCAGAAATAAGGTAAACGGAGCAGTAGACGTCCGAATTTGGAAAAACCAAAGATGACGTCTCACTCAGAAGAGGATTTAGAAATTTTTTATGCAAAGATATTCAGGTTTTGAAAATAAATTTATTGTCAACAATTATTAGCTAGCTTGGATTTAATAGAATTACTTAATAAATAAACTTTCATAAAATTAATTGAAAATTTACCATTTGCTATATTAAATCATACGTAATCAAATATAATTTCTTTTTATTTGCAAATTAAATAATTTAAAATTTCCCCAAAAATTCAATTAATTAAATACGTTATTAAAACTATTAAAAATCTTGGGTCGTTACAAGTTGTGTTTTCTAAGATGTTTATAAACTTAAGAAAAGCTTTATAAAATGGTTCATAAATGATTGTAATTTTAAATGAAATATACTATTGGTGAAAGTAAATGTAAATTAAAAGGAATTAGTATAGTTGAGAAAGCAATAGAATAAATATGTAAGTTGTATGTATATCATTTTATTCGCATAACTGCTCTTGATCCTAATTCAAGTACATGATTTCGACGTGATTTACACTAATTCGAACAGTAATTTTTCACTCGATTCTTGATGGCGAGCACTTGATATGGATTTTTGATATGATATTGAAGTTTTCCATCATAGTATATGGATATGTAAGGAGAACAAATGTTTCAAATTAAGGAACCTGATTAGAATCCGCACTAGGCAAGTCGAGTGAGCGAAACTAGTTTAAAAGTGAAATTTGTGCGATTAAGCGAGTGATCGGATTTGATATTGCGTACATATGAAATATGTACGTCGAACGAGTTTAATATAATTTTGTGCTTCTTATATTAGAATTGCAAGTTGCATGGTATGATATAACTTGTTTATGTGGGATGATTGCTATATTTGATTTAGCAAGCTTAGATTCAAGATATATGATGGATGAGTTGTCATATTGTTTCATTTGTCATGTTTAACTTTCTTTTGGGTTATGTAAATGATATTTAGGTACATGGAAGCAAATTCTAGCTTGTTGTTTTTGGTTTTATGAGTAAAGTTTGATTGCTTGACAAATAGGTACATACTTAATAGGTGCATTTGCTATGTGACATGCACACTCTATAAGGTATATCATAAGTATATATTGTTGTCGATGATTTTATGCAGCAGTTATATAAGGCCACTTTGGGGTTTTTTGTTCTTTGTTGATTTAGGCCAGCTGTGGCTAATTGTAGTTTTTAGCATTTAGCCGCGCAAAGTAAGTGCTGCCGAAATTTTCCATAACATACAAAACTCTATAACTTATTTTGGTTAATTTATTTTAAAGACTAAGGGTGTGAAGACATATTATTCCATTGAGAAATTCGAGAATAAAATTCTTTTAAAAAGGAAGAATGTAATGATCCAAAATTTGACAAGCACCATTGTCCCAGCGGTTAAGTGAATTGCTTTGGTGCGATAGGTCACAAGTTCAAAACCTACGTAGCGTGGTTCAAACGTTTATTGACATGTGATATGTTGTTAGGGTGATTTGTTGTATATAAAGTACCATTTCAAAAAAAATCCGAAATTTATAACGTTTTCGAACTAGATATTTAATTTTTAAATATTCAAATTTGATTCAAATATAATAGATAATAAGATAAAACCGGTCGTTACAGTGAGAATACAAAGAAACATGCCTAAGCTAATATGTTGTAGTAATATCTAGAACGAAAGATTAAAAAAATTTGCCCACAAAATCTACGACAATAAATATTCGTTGTAACACATCATGCATTAAAAAACAAGGGTAGTTTGTTTGAAAAATAAATTTTATTGCATTATACATTTCACCTTCCCATAAAATTCATATGATATGTTCATTAATAGAAAGCATTAGTAATTTAAAATAGCTAGTCATACATTTTTTCATGTGAAAGCCTAAAATTTAAATACATACTCGTATTTATTTACTAAATTATTCAAACAACAATACAATAATAATATTAAAAAGCGCTAATATCTGGTATGATGTTTAGATAAATTGAGCAAAAAGAATAACCTACATAATTTTACTCTAGGAATTTGATATATGTTATAAACTAAAAAGAGATAAGAAGCCATTAGAAAATAGGAGAAAATGTCATTCACATTGATGTCAGTTACATAGAGATTGATTGATTCAATTATATTACATAGGCTCCTTTATATATAGGCCTTAGAGCATAAGATTGAACATATCCCATGATGTGGGACAAAATAGAAAAGCACAAAAGGATATTCATTTTTATATTTACATATATTATAACATTCCCCCTTTAATATGCGTCTTCAAAATCTTGGATGCTCATATGGTAGCTAGACATTGTTCCTTTTGAAACATCCATGACAATTGCTTCCTCTCGTTATTATCTTGCTTTCATACATCCATTTAGTAGTTATGAATATTGTCTGTTGCCTCATTAAAAACCTCTGTTAGGAAAACCTAATGGAAAAAACCTGAACGAGCAAAAAAGTGGAACTTGAAATCATAGATATCGTACAATGATATTCATTTTAAAAAGTTTGATACTTCGGGATCAAAATAATGCCTCATTAAAAAATTTAGTTAAGGAAGAAAAAAGTACAATGATATATTTTATTTTCTTATTTCTTCAAATGAAGCTTGATACTTCTGCATCAAACTAATGCCTCGTTAAAACCTTACTAAGAAAAAACCCTATGGGAAAAATCTTAATGAAGGAAAAGAGTACAATATAGTATGTCATATTTCAATAATTTACTGCATCAAATAGAGTTTGATACTTCTAGATCAATTTAATACCTCAATAAAAAACTTACAAAGGAAAACCCGATGAAAAACCTTAATCAAGGGTAAAAATACAACTAACTTAAATAACATATTTGAGATGTTATTTCTTGAAAAGACGTTTGATTCTTCAAGATCAAGATAATGCTGCATTAAAACCTTAGTAAGAAAAACCCGGTGGAAAAAATCTTAAATAAGGAAAAAGAGTATACTATAACTTATTTTCAAATGTTATGGGGAGTTGATACTTATGGATTAAGATAATGCCTTGTTAAAACCTTTCTAATAAAAACTCAATGGGAAAAATCTTAGTTGAGGAAAAAGAGTGCACTATAAGATACTTAAGGATGCTCCCCCTGATTTAGAAGTTTTCTCTGAATTCGTATTCGTCTTTCGATAATTCAAATTGATTATGGATAATTCTGAATCCATAAATATGTATCTCATTAATAATAAAATTTATTGTTAGTTTCCTTAGATATAATCAAAATTTCCAAGATTGATTCTTTCAAATATGATTTGTGTAACATCCCGCCTTTTCGCACACTTTAAAACGACACACATGTCGATTCAAAGCATACGCAAGGGCGGATTGTTATGGGGTAAATAAGAATAATAGAGAAGAAATAAAACAAAATAGAATCTCACAGCGGAAGGATAAAATATAATAATAAATATACAGTTCAAAACAGTTTACAAAATAGTTATTTCACTTATAAAATGAACATCAGAGTCACACATACCAATACAACAATGCAGCGGAATATAAAGAGTGTGTGGTGCAATACTATATATAAATGATGCTGAATCTTCGTCTTCGTCCTCCAAGCTAAATCTGCTATCCTGAAACGCTCGTACTGACCCGAGCGAATTTGAAAAGATAAAAACACTCGAGTCAGACTAGAATATCTTATGTGAGTTAAATAAACAGAAATAAATATGAGTGCAGTAACTCAAGAGATGTTCGGGATTTACATCTCCTAAGGATCCGTTAAACTATTTACTATGTAGTATATTGCGCTATTATAATAGTGTCTATTTATAAAATAAACTTACTTTTTAATAGCGTTAAGGGGTTACCCATATAGCCCTTAACACGTAATAGTCCCAGTAGTACATCCAATATCATAGTCCCTCCTGATCGGGAAGCCACTAGAGGATACCACACGGGCTACGGGAGAAAACCAAACTCGTACAAGGCGCGATAGGGTAGGTGACACGGCACAACTAGGCAATGTCAGGGTAGATATACCAATTGCTATCCAGGCTGATGGTAATGCGCAGCGCGCAGCTGCCGCCCACCTCGAACTAACTCCCCCAAAAATCAAAATATAGAAGTGGCCACTGAATCAATCCAAGTCAAAGTATAATATCGAAGAGGAGCGTCCGATCAGAGGAATGACCTCATTGGCCTGAGAATCGCTCCTGTTTTAGCCACCTTATGCCAACTCACGGGAGTTGGGTCCACGTATCTACCTTACAGGAAACGTCGCCACCACCTACTTCATTCTGGGAACTCCACCGCGTACACGGTTAGTCAAAGTGGTTTTCGGTATCGACAGAGAGTATGTCCATATCCGATCCCGGTCTCTTTGCCAACCAATCGTTATTATAACACCGCGGTCATTTAAAAATTGTTTATACTTTAAAACCAGAATATAATCCATTTCAAAACCATAATATTACGATATCATTCCAAAACCCAAAACCATATTTTACCACTTATTCCAAATATAATTCCTTTCCAAAAATTAAAAGGCTTTAGCTTCATAATATCTGAAAATCGAATATTTTCAAAGCTTAATATTTTTGGAAATCCATAATTTCAAACCATAACTTTTAAACTCAAATGGTTTGGATATTCAACGGTATGCGAATTAAAAAGGTTTAACTTTACTGTTGCTTTATAAAGAAATAAATTACACAGCTTTTCAAATATTTCTTCTTTTAAAGTTAAACCAAAATCCAAAATATTACCTCAAGTCCCAAAACCATTTCAATTTTATATATATTTATATCCATTTTTGAGCATTAATATTTCAACTAAAGTTGGATTTTTATCCTTTCAAAATCAATATTCTATTAATAAATCTTGACCATTCACATAAAATCCAAAATTAATAAAACTTCAATTTCTAGTAAAATATATATATAAATTTTCCAATTCAAATTTTTACTAGAATATCCATTTCTATTTATTTTGGGAAAATCCAATTTCAAATATCATATCTTAAAATTTCCAACTTTACATTTAAACATAGGATATAAATTTACCAACTCCATTTTCTAAATTTCTTCCATTTCAATAAAGAAATTTATCCACCTTTTAAATTCCTAAATTTTAACTTCATAGGTATATAAATATGGAATAAAATATTTATACAATATAAAATTTAAGATTTATAAACCGTATTCAATCCAAACCATAGAAATCACATTAAAATAGTTATATATAGACCGCGGTGCCTGTATATAATTTTCTATCCTATGGTCAAGTGATACGGATATTTATCATTTCAATCCGCAATTTAAAAATAAAACTTTGCGGTTTTATCATTTCAAACCACAATCCCGAAAATGTAAAATGCATGCTAACTGGCAGTTAATGATATCCACATAAATCATCCATTCAACAACACATTTATCACCCAATTTCAACCATCAATCAATATCAATCACTATCAACCCATATCAATCAATAACAATATTAGTTCGATAATATGCAACGGGTAATAACTGTCAGTTTATTCAAATTAAATTTCAACTATTAATCTAACCATTTATTATTTAGAGATAATTTATATAACTGTTAACTAGCATTTCATATGCAAACAAAATTCCTAACAGCAAATTAATACGCAATTAATCAATTTAATTAACAGCTAAATTCAATAAACTGCAATTCAACAGATGTGGATGAAATAACATGCCCAAAAGCTCATAATTAAACTTCTATTCATTTCTAAAATTTATTTAACAAACATAAAAACTTCTAGTAATTGTGAGTGGGTTAAAACAC
This sequence comes from Allium cepa, assembly GCA_030765085.1. Taxonomy (NCBI): domain Eukaryota; kingdom Viridiplantae; phylum Streptophyta; class Magnoliopsida; order Asparagales; family Amaryllidaceae; genus Allium; species Allium cepa. The sequence continues at coordinate 360,715,815 of CM060934.1, forward strand.
TCACCTTTTGGATTTAAATCGAATTTAAATTCGATTTAAACCCAAAAATTCGCCCGTCTCGGAATTCGTCCAAACCAGCGTCATCAAGTCCGGAATTAAATTACGATCCTAACAAAAGAAATTTCGTGTGAATCCGACTTCGTATGAGAAAGTTATGGCGAAAAATGGTGATGGAATTCAAATTGAAAATAAAAAGGAAACGACACATATTTACCTTTTATAAACCACGTCAGCACGTTACTCAGCCTTCACATGCACGCTACAGGAACCACTTTCCTTCATAACGCTCGCACACTCCCAGGAAACCGCGAACCCATATTCGTACACACCAAACGCCTCGCCTGTAACTTCCCCTCGCCTCCTGCCATCACTGCCCAAAGCCCCAAGCGCCGCACGACCTCGACGTCACCTCGCAACCCCTTGTTCAGTTGCGTTCACCCATACCCAGCCGCGCATATAAAAATCGAACCCAAATCGAAAATTCGCCCAGATCTGACCGTTGAACTGCCAAACAAATTACATAGATGTGCTCCCCATCGTCCATGCTACAAAACCCAGAAACAGAATTCCGATCAGACGAAGTTTTGCGCGACGATGATGAAAGGTCACGGACTGTTTGAATTTATTCAGAGCAAATGACAGCTCCAATTGAAAAACGAATTGCACTGCTGGATTACGTATGTTGAGAACATCGACATATATTTTTTTGGGAATTTTTCGAGAACTTTGAATTTTCACTTTTATTCTGCAATTGAAATTGGATCTGAGGAGCATCCATTGAGGAAGAAAGAATGGTTGAAGAATGAACGTACAGCATAAGCAAATAAAATGGGCTAGGGTTTATAGCCATGCTTATATAGGTAGGCTAGAGATAGAGAAGATGGACTGGATAAGCGAACGTACGGAATAAAACACGGCCCAAAAAGCCCGCTATGCCTCCGGAATCGAATTTGTTAAAACTATATATCCAAATAGGTGTTTTAAAATATTCTGAACGTGATGGAAAAGGTTTCGCGATCAAATTTGATCGTATGAAGAAGTTATGCTAAAAACAAGATTTCCAAATTGATTTTCAAATTGATTTTTAATAAAATTGATTTCAAGGCGTTTCGCGTCCGTACGATCAAACGACAAGTCCGATCGATACGAAACTTTAAATCCTATAATAATTCACCGATACAGATCCGATGAAACTAGTTTCGTCGAAATCCGAGTCCGTGACAGAAATGGCTATTTTTAATATTTATTAAATCAATTAAATAAATCAAGAAAATCAAATTTTATTTTTCAACTTCTTATATTGGCCAAATTTCAAAACTTAGATAATTCAATCAATCCCAATTGATAAATCAAGCTTGGATGTGAATTTAAAATTTTTAAGTATATTAATTTGCAGTGTTTCATATCTGCACTGCTTATTATTTGGAAATTATAAATTATATTCTAAACTCAATTATTACATCCTATACCTTTATATTCTTAACTTAAATCTAACTAAATAAATAATTGGATTTCCATCTCAACTTGAATCCAATTAGATAAATGGATTTGATTTCCCTTTCAACTCATTGTTAATTGTAATTAACCCTTTTTACCATAATTAAATTTCAAATTATCAATAAACTTTTATTCCCATTGATTTGCCTTATTTTATTCAAGGCAATCCTAAATTAATATCTATTGCAATGATTTCAAATATCATTCCCTGATTTTTCTTGACCATTATAATTCCAATCTTAATGAATTCAATATTAATAGTTTGGTTAAGTTTATTTAATTCACCTTCTTCCTATTTCAAAGTTATGGATGTCAAAATGATAAAATTACATTAGTTTAAGATCTCACCCAAATGTTTTACAATTTCCATTATTAACTTCTATAACGTAATAATTTACGTTTAATTTCATTTTATTATGCATAAATTCCAAATTTTCTTTTCATTCCATATCAATTGTCAAACCCATAAGAAAATTTTAACATTTGGTTCATACTTATTTCACTAAAACCAATTTCTTTCGACAGTAATAATTACATAAACCATTAGATGCTAAATCTATTAAATTGCAATAGATCCAATTGATTGCAATTTATTTCCAAATAAATTTGGACTTTTATTTGGTTATACACAAAATCCCGTTATTCCTTACCTAACAAAGTTATTAATACTTAAGATCTCATTGCCTCCACATTTTCACACTTTCATTTACTGATTTCTTTATCTTATTCTACATAAATTATTAAAATGGGATTTTCTTTGGTTTACATCTTATCTGTATTTAACATTCCTCAATCACCAATTCATTTCACTTTAACTGCGGTAAATTGGCGGGTGAATTGAATAAATTTTCAAAATTTGATTAACAAGAAACAAGAGTAGTAAACATACAATAGTCGTTTACTCTAAATTCTAGTCACCTAAATAGGCTTTTATTACTTGCAAATAAATGTTCCTATTTATTTTCATAGTACAAACCTCAATAATTATCCTATTTAAATTTGCTTAGGCCATTTATTTCACTATACATATCTGCATAAACGGACAATTTATTCAATTCATTGAGTATCAATCCTATTAAGTCATGTTTATATTTTTATGCATTTTCCTATTACTTTACAAAATGAAATAACTTTTAAACTCATACACTTAATAACAAAACCGTTATAAATCCAATAAATTCCAAATCGAAGTTTGTACATATTTTACACAACTATTATGATTCCTCACAAAACGTTGAATTTATTAAATGACCCTTTATTAAAATTAAATTCCCTTAATTGAATCAATTGCCTATTACTATCTATATTCTTTTCCATTCTTCATTCCTTCCCATTATAAATGCATTAACGTATTTTCACATCTCTATCTTTCAGGTATTAATTAACCAACTAATTACAAATACTGTTTCTATCAATTTTCATAAATTTGTTCAGATCTATCCTCCTTTCCCATATAATTAAAGTTTATGTTTCTATCAGATTTTTCTCCTTCTACGGACATTAAATTTTCTATCTATACTTATTGCATCTTTGTATAAATGAATACTATTAAAGTTAATATTTATATTAACTTTCACAAATTCAACTTTAATTATTTCTTAAAGATTACTTTAAATCCAGTTGTGACAATTCACATTATCCACATCTATTATATAAAAATTTTATAGTTACACTAAATTGCAATTACTATACCAAATCTCTACATTTTATCCTTAACCAAATTAGAAATTATATAAATTTGATTTATTAAGTATTATTAATTTAGCGGGTCATTACACTCTCCCCCACTCAAAACTTTTCGTCCCCGAAAAGGAAAAGAAGGGAGAAGGAAGAATAAACAGTATACTTATTTCCCATATTAACTTATATTTTACTGGGTTAATTTCCTTTAATGAAATATACTTGTTTTATAATCATTATATCCTTTAATACTTGAATTATTAAAGTTGGAAAAATATTTTTAACAAAATTCTAAGTCCAAAATTCACGGAAAATTTTGGCAGAGTCTCCTTTGTACGGAGGGACTCTGGAGAAAATATAATATCCATATATACAAATATATTACATATATATCAAAAATAAAATATCCCGCACGGGAAAATATATAAAACCGCGCTTTAAACGTAATCCGAAAACGTACCTATTTGTCGGGCAAAACGCTTATTATTTTGGAACCAAAAGCAGTAGCAGTTGCTTCCAACACCTGTATTTACTAATAAAATCTAAAAGGTTAAATATTTATTTTAAAATGAACTATTCAAGTGGATTCAATCATTCATATTCAATCAAATGCAACAACCATACATTTTAACAAACAACACACACTACAAACAAACAATCATTCAATCAAACAAACAATCAGTTGTTCGGGTTCAAATTCTAAAGTTGTACGAATGAAGAATAACTATCTAGTGCATCCGTTGCTCAACAGCCTTAGATGGAACAAAGATAGATTATTTGTTCATCCAACAACTCCACAATTCCTTACCCAACAAACATACATCAACCAAACAATTCAATCAACACCAACATAGATTACTATACATTTATTTCATAATTCAGTGGTTAAATTTTCTTTCCTTCATTTGTGAGAGATTTCTTTGTTTCTTACAAGTTTTATTTTCCAATTATCACCAAATTCATTATATTTGTATTTCCCTTTTTATTACTTAAGTTTATAAAATAATTTCTCATTAATAACAACAAATATTTGAATATCTTTACTTGTAAGATTTCCCTTAATTTCTAAATCTGCTAACATTCATTCTTATAAGTGGGAGTTTTTATTTATTCATCAACTATGAATTTGCACTCATTTCAATTTTTTCCTACTTGTAAAATATTCAATTCTTGTTTCTTATTTAACATTTCAACTTTTTTTTTTTTTTTTTTTTTGGGTAAGTTATTTATGTTAAAGAAAATGCAATTGAACTTATACAAGTTAAATCTCCAATCTTTTAATTCATTGATTATTCAATAAGTCTTTACCATTATTCATAAGTTAAAATATTTATCTTCCTTTATACTTAGCATTAATTCTCTTATTTCAATTAGAGGTTTCAATTCATTTATTACTTAACCCCTTTTTTCCTAACATAATTTTAAACAATTAATTTACGGAAAAATTTAGACTTAAATACCGGGTAAAATTCAATTTATTTCAAGACAATAGATAAATAAGTTCTTACAACTCAATACCTCTAATTATAGTTAGAACAATAAAAGAAAATCTTTAGAAAATTTCAAAATAAATCTGCAGTAGAATTTTCTAAAGTGGCCTTTCCCCTTCGAAACTCGAAAATGAAAGTCGATGATGCGGCCGTCATCACCGAATTTATTTTCCAGCGACAGAGATGAAAGTACAGAATTTATTTTCTCCAAAATCTTCTTTTAAATCAATTTCTTCCAAATTATACTATATTTATATAAGAAATTACTTATAAACCAAATCAATAAATTTCGCAAATTCTTTGGAAGCAAATTTCAAAAACCCCGGACTTAAGTTCTAAAATCTCCAAATTGGGTTTATTATTATTTCAACTTAGCTTCAGTTATTATAAATATTTTATTTCCTAACACCCAATCTATAGCAACCAAATATATATATTTACAAAAATATTTTTATATATAGAAAATATAATAGGCAAAATTATTTCATTCACCTATATTAAAACAAATATTATGTCGGTCTGTCCTATTAAGTGTTTAGAAATCCCTATTGATGTCATAGCGTCCCATGCATCAACCAGAATTTATAAATACAAAGCGGAACAGATTAACACAATATTAAAACCCTTTTATTAATACTAACAAGTACGCTCTCTCATATATGTACACTCAGTGACTCCCATAGGATATTTCTACCCTATTAACAAAGAGTCAAACCCCACAAAGCCAAGGTTTATCGCTAAACCAAAGCTCTGATACCAAATGTAACATCCCGCCTTTTCGCACACTTTAAAACGACACACATGTCGATTCAAAGCATACGCAAGGGCGGATTGTTATGGGGTAAATAAGAATAATAGAGAAGAAATAAAACAAAATAGAATCTCACAGCGGAAGGATAAAATATAATAATAAATATACAGTTCAAAACAGTTTACAAAATAGTTATTTCACTTATAAAATGAACATCAGAGTCACACATACCAATACAACAATGCAGCGGAATATAAAGAGTGTGTGGTGCAATACTATATATAAATGATGCTGAATCTTCGTCTTCGTCCTCCAAGCTAAATCTGCTATCCTGAAACGCTCGTACTGACCCGAGCGAATTTGAAAAGATAAAAACACTCGAGTCAGACTAGAATATCTTATGTGAGTTAAATAAACAGAAATAAATATGAGTGCAGTAACTCAAGAGATGTTCGGGATTTACATCTCCTAAGGATCCGTTAAACTATTTACTATGTAGTATATTGCGCTATTATAATAGTGTCTATTTATAAAATAAACTTACTTTTTAATAGCGTTAAGGGGTTACCCATATAGCCCTTAACACGTAATAGTCCCAGTAGTCCATCCAATATCATAGTCCCTCCTGATCGGGAAGCCACTAGAGGATACCACACGGGCTACGGGAGAAAACCAAACTCGTACAAGGCGCGATAGGGTAGGTGACACGGCACAACTAGGCAATGCCAGGGTAGATATACCAATTGCTATCCAGGCTGATGGTAACGCGCAGCGCGCAGCTGCCGCCCACCTCGAACTAACTCCCCCAAAAATCAAAATATAGAAGTGGCCACTGAATCAATCCAAGTCAAAGTATAATATCGAAGAGGAGCGTCCGATCAGAGGAATGACCTCATTGGCCTGAGAATCGCTCCTGTTTTAGCCACCTTATGCCAACTCACGGGAGTTGGGTCCACGTATCTACCTTACAGGAAACGTCGCCACCACCTACTTCATTCTGGGAACTCCACCGCGTACACGGTTAGTCAAAGTGGTTTTCGGTATCGACAGAGAGTATGTCCATATCCGATCCCGGTCTCTTTGCCAACCAATCGTTATTATAACACCGCGGTCATTTAAAAATTGTTTATACTTTAAAACCAGAATATAATCCATTTCAAAACCATAATATTACGATATCATTCCAAAACCCAAAACCATATTTTACCACTTATTCCAAATATAATTCCTTTCCAAAAATTAAAAGGCTTTAGCTTCATAATATCTGAAAATCGAATATTTTCAAAGCTTAATATTTTTGGAAATCCATAATTTCAAACCATAACTTTTAAACTCAAATGGTTTGGATATTCAACGGTATGCGAATTAAAAAGGTTTAACTTTACTGTTGCTTTATAAAGAAATAAATTACACGGCTTTCCAAATATTTCTTCTTTTAAAGTTAAACCAAAATCCAAAATATTACCTCAAGTCCCAAAACCATTTCAATTTTATATATATTTATATCCATTTTTGAGCATTAATATTTCAACTAAAGTTGGATTTTTATCCTTTCAAAATCAATATTCTATTAATAAATCTTGACCATTCACATAAAATCCAAAATTAATAAAACTTCAATTTCTAGTAAAATATATATATAAATTTTCCAATTCAAATTTTTACTAGAATATCCATTTCTATTTATTTTGGGAAAATCCAATTTCAAATATCATATCTTAAAATTTCCAACTTTACATTTAAACATAGGATATAAATTTACCAACTCCATTTTCTAAATTTCTTCCATTTCAATAAAGAAATTTATCCACCTTTTAAATTCCTAAATTTTAACTTCATAGGTATATAAATATGGAATAAAATATTTATACAATATAAAATTTAAGATTTATAAACCGTATTCAATCCAAACCATAGAAATCACATTAAAATAGTTATATATAGACCGCGGTGCCTGTATATAATTTTCTATCCTATGGTCAAGTGATACGGATATTTATCATTTCAATCCGCAATTTAAAAATAAAACTTTGCGGTTTTATCATTTCAAACCACAATCCCGAAAATGTAAAATGCATGCTAACTGGCAGTTAATGATATCCACATAAATCATCCATTCAACAACACATCTATCACCCAATTTCAACCATCAATCAATATCAATCACTATCAACCCATATCAATCAATAACAATATTAGTTCGATAATATGCAACGGGTAATAACTGTCAGTTTATTCAAATTAAATTTCAACTATTAATCTAACCATTTATTATTTAGAGATAATTTATATAACTGTTAACTAGCATTTCATATGCAAACAAAATTCCTAACAGCAAATTAATACGCAATTAATCAATTTAATTAACAGCTAAATTCAATAAACTGCAATTCAACAGATGTGGATGAAATAACATGCCCAAAAGCTCATAATTAAACTTCTATTCATTTCTAAAATTTATTTAACAAACATAAAAACTTCTAGTAATTGTGAGTGGGTTAAAACACTCACCTTTTGGATTTAAATCGAATTTAAATTCGATTTAAACCCAAAAATTCGCCCGTCTCGGAATTCGTCCAAACCAGCGTCATCAAGTCCGGAATTAAATTACGATCCTAACAAAAGAAATTTCGTGTGAATCCGACTTCGTATGAGAAAGTTATGGCGAAAAATGGTGATGGAATTCAAATTGAAAATAAAAAGGAAACGACACATATTTACCTTTTATAAACCACGTCAGCACGTTACTCAGCCTTCACATGCACGCTACAGGAACCACTTTCCTTCATAACGCTCGCACACTCCCAGGAAACCGCGAACCCATATTCGTACACACCAAACGCCTCGCCTGTAACTTCCCCTCGCCTCCTGCCATCACTGCCCAGAGCCCCAAGCGCCGCACGACCTCGACGTCACCTCGCAACCCCCTGTTCAGTTGCGTTCACCCATACCCAGCCACGCATATAAAAATCGAACCCAAATCGAAAATTCGCCCAGATCTGACCGTTGAACTGCCAAACAAATTACATAGATGCGCTCCCCATCGTCCATGCTACAAAACCCAGAAACAGAATTCCGATCAGACGAAGTTTTGCGCGACGATGATGAAAGGTCACGGACTGTTTGAATTTATTCAGAGCAAACGACAGCTCCAATTGAAAAACGAATTGCACTGCTGGATTACGTATGTTGAGAACATCGACATATATTTTTTTGGGAATTTTTCGAGAACTTTGAATTTTCACTTTTATTCTGCAATTGAAATTGGATCTGAGGAGCATCCATTGAGGAAGAAAGAATGGTTGAAGAATGAACGTACATCATAAGCAAATAAAATGGGCTAGGGTTTATAGCCATGCTTATATAGGTAGGCTAGAGATAGAGAAGATGGACTGGATAAGCGAACGTACGGAATAAAACACGGCCCAAAAAGCCCGCTATGCCTCCGGAATCGAATTTGTTAAAACTATATATCCAAATAGGTGTTTTAAAATATTCTGAACGTGATGGAAAAGGTTTCGCGATCAAATTTGATCGTATGAAGAAGTTATGCTAAAAACAAGATTTCCAAATTGATTTTCAAATTGATTTTTAATAAAATTGATTTCAAGGCGTTTCGCGTCCGTACGATCAAACGACAAGTCCGATCGATACGAAACTTTAAATCCTATAATAATTCACCGATACAGATCCGATGAAACTAGTTTCGTCGAAATCCGAGTCCGTGACAGAAATGGCTATTTTTAATATTTATTAAATCAATTAAATAAATCAAGAAAATCAAATTTTATTTTTCAACTTCTTATATTGGCCAAATTTCAAAACTTAGATAATTCAATCAATCCCAATTGATAAATCAAGCTTGGATGTGAATTTAAAATTTTTAAGTATATTAATTTGCAGTGTTTCATATCTGCACTGCTTATTATTTGGAAATTATAAATTATATTCTAAACTCAATTATTACATCCTATACCTTTATATTCTTAACTTAAATCTAACTAAATAAATAATTGGATTTCCATCTCAACTTGAATCCAATTAGATAAATGGATTTGATTTCCCTTTCAACTCATTGTTAATTGTAATTAACCCTTTTTACCATAATTAAATTTCAAATTATCAATAAACTTTTATTCCCATTGATTTGCCTTATTTTATTCAAGGCAATCCTAAATTAATATCTATTGCAATGATTTCAAATATCATTCCCTGATTTTTCTTGACCATTATAATTCCAATCTTAATGAATTCAATATTAATAGTTTGGTTAAGTTTATTTAATTCACCTTCTTCCTATTTCAAAGTTATGGATGTCAAAATGATAAAATTACATTAGTTTAAGATCTCACCCAAATGTTTTACAATTTCCATTATTAACTTCTATAACGTAATAATTTACGTTTAATTTCATTTTATTATGCATAAATTCCAAATTTTCTTTTCATTCCATATCAATTGTCAAACCCATAAGAAAATTTTAACATTTGGTTCATACTTATTTCACTAAAACCAATTTCTTTCGACAGTAATAATTACATAAACCATTAGATGCTAAATCTATTAAATTGCAATAGATCCAATTGATTGCAATTTATTTCCAAATAAATTTGGACTTTTATTTGGTTATACACAAAATCCCGTTATTCCTTACCTAACAAAGTTATTAATACTTAAGATCTCATTGCCTCCACATTTTCACACTTTCATTTACTGATTTCTTTATCTTATTCTACATAAATTATTAAAATGGGATTTTCTTTGGTTTACATCTTATCTGTATTTAACATTCCTCAATCACCAATTCATTTCACTTTAACTGCGGTAAATTGGCGGGTGAATTGAATAAATTTTCAAAATTTGATTAACAAGAAACAAGAGTAGTAAACATACAATAGTCGTTTACTCTAAATTCTAGTCACCTAAATAGGCTTTTATTACTTGCAAATAAATGTTCCTATTTATTTTCATAGTACAAACCTCAATAATTATCCTATTTAAATTTGCTTAGGCCATTTATTTCACTATACATATCTGCATAAACGGACAATTTATTCAATTCATTGAGTATCAATCCTATTAAGTCATGTTTATATTTTTATGCATTTTCCTATTACTTTACAAAATGAAATAACTTTTAAACTCATACACTTAATAACAAAACCGTTATAAATCCAATAAATTCCAAATCGAAGTTTGTACATATTTTACACAACTATTATGATTCCTCACAAAACGTTGAATTTATTAAATGACCCTTTATTAAAATTAAATTCCCTTAATTGAATCAATTGCCTATTACTATCTATATTCTTTTCCATTCTTCATTCCTTCCCATTATAAATGCATTAACGTATTTTCACATCTCTATCTTTCAGGTATTAATTAACCAACTAATTACAAATACTGTTTCTATCAATTTTCATAAATTTGTTCAGATCTATCCTCCTTTCCCATATAATTAAAGTTTATGTTTCTATCAGATTTTTCTCCTTCTACGGACATTAAATTTTCTATCTATACTTATTGCATCTTTGTATAAATGAATACTATTAAAGTTAATATTTATATTAACTTTCACAAATTCAACTTTAATTATTTCTTAAAGATTACTTTAAATCCAGTTGTGACAATTCACATTATCCACATCTATTATATAAAAATTTTATAGTTACACTAAATTGCAATTACTATACCAAATCTCTACATTTTATCCTTAACCAAATTAGAAATTATATAAATTTGATTTATTAAGTATTATTAATTTAGCGGGTCATTACAATTTGCATTTTATGCATTTTGTGTGCTACTTTTATGAAAAACACTTCATGGGCTTTTATTTTTGTGCTTCAAATCGGTTTTGTGTATTGCAACTATACATATTTGATGGATATTAAAATTTTCATTACAACATTACTAAAAAGCAGGAAGTAATCTACTCATCTTGAAGTATATCAAGATTTTCATTACAACAATACTTAGAAGAAGTTTGTAACTTACACTTCATATTTTTTGCATTCTTTATAACACAAAAGTTTTATATATTCTTCAGGAACATGTATACTTTAATAAGCTTTTGCATATCTCAACTACCACTTCAATGGATATTAAGAGTTTTATTACAACAATACTTAAAAACATGAAGTAATCTACTCATCATAAATTATGTCAAGATTTTCATTACAACAATACTTAAAAGAAGTTGTAATCTGCGCTCATTGTTCTTTACCTTCTTTATAACCACCAAAGTTATTTATATTCTTCAGGAATTTTTATACTTTCATCGTTTAGTATGATTTAAACAATGTCTATACCTTCAGGGTATTTTAAGTTTTTAAAACACTTTCACTACTTCAATCAATTCAATTATCCCTAAAAATATCATGCCATGACGCTTAAAATGTTGTTGACACTATATGTGCTTTAGTAATTTTAGTGCGCTTTTTCCACTTCGTATACATGTTTCTAATTATAATTTATGGACTATAGGTCCACATTTCTCATTTAGGGGAATTTCATGATGGTCAATCATGTTTTTATGTAATACAGGATCTTTAATCTATTTATAAACATAAGCGATTTATTATTTATAAATTTATAATCAATAAATTTATAATCAATGATTATTTATTGTCAGTTCTAGATAATAATTTATTTAGATCTCTTTATTTATCATATTTTAGGTACCTAAAACATTTCTATGGTTATTTAACAATCATGTCATGGATCTCTTCTAGAGCACCCTTAAATGTTTCTTCAAAAACACTCACCTCCTTTATTTGGCATCTTTATTACTTACTCCAAAAATATTTGAATTAACTTCTGTACCACATTTCAGATGTGGTTTACACTTTTTGATCCTTTAGGGATTCAAATCTATATTGGAGAAAGTCTACTAGGGATATTATTGATAATTTATTCAAGTTACTTAATATTTTGCATCATTGTATATTTCAACAAATATTTGACATTGATGATCAAAATGAACTTGTATCCCTTTATCCTCCCCCTCAATGTTGACAAACATTGTCACATTAAATAATAATCCTCTTTGGATTCTTATTTTGATCCATTATCACATTGCTACAAGCAAATACATTATATGTATATCAGTTATAGGAGGATAATCCTTTTATTAGTTAATAAGATGCATTCAATTGATATTGCTTATTAGAGTTTGTTCTCATTCATTGATCTAGCCAATTGGAGAAATTTACTTATTGTATATATCATTTGAATACATACACGACTTTAGGTTATTCAACATTTATGTTGATTGAATTTTAAATCACTAAATAATATCTATACATAATCTATAAGATGAGCTCATAACAAACTTCGGGTTGTTAGCTGAATATTTACATATATGGATAAATACATGCGTCCACGTATTACATATATATTATAAATTTTCATATTCTTTCTCGTTTGAACTAGTGATTTTTAGAACAAACTACTACAAGGATTCAAACTATTAATTTCTATTTGTAGATCAATGTCAATGTGAATCCATTAAAACCGCATGATAATTTTTAAAACATATGGTTTGGAACCATATCGAACTTCTGGTTCGAACAAAATATACATATAACTTCAAGTTGTTAAGTTTTATTTCGCAATTATATCTCAAATATCAAATTTCTATGAATTTATTTGGTTTAATAAAATTACCAAATATATGAACAAATCTCTTTTAGAGATATGTTATCATTTCCAAATTTATATATCTCTTCTAGAGATATTTTATTATCACCACTTCTGAAGTGAACTTATCTCTTCTAGAGATTTATATATTTGCACTATAGGAATGCCATACCGATATACAATATTTCGTTTATATAAATTACATAATTACAACTTTTACAATAGCATAAAATATCCATACTGGAGATTTTTGTTGTAACTGCTTTTGAAATGACATATCAAACTTTAAATACTGTAACAAAATTAGATGCACCAAATGAAAGCAAGATGTGAGAGATAAACGACTACTTCTTTAGTGTAATATTGGTATACAATACCACTTTATTTAGGGATAAATTATTGTTATTACTTTGAATCTTTTATATGATATTCCTTCAGGGAATATAGCGTTTCCTTTTAAGGAATTGCAATGTAACAAAAATAAAATTCATATTACATCTCTTCCAGGATGTTGGATTTTGCAAAATAAATATAAATAAATCTCTAAAACATCTCTTTAGGAGGTTAATACACACACACACACACACCCGTGTATATAAATAGTATAGCATATAAATTATCTATTATAGAGAATGTTAAAATGTATTTCTATAACTAAATAGCTAGCCATATGTACATAAAAGTAATTTGTCAAAACATCGGTATTTTTTTTCATGATTGAAAAAAAATACAGATCTACTAATTATTTTATAGTACTTATCAAACTTCAAGTTTGAGTTATCACAGATTTATTGATGAGAAAACAACAAAGAGAATGATTAAATTACAGTTACTCATTGAAATGAATTTAGACTTTGCATTGAGCAAAACCGTTAATTGATCATATATACTTTTCCATAATTGGAAGTAATAATTGAGAAAAATAATTTAAACTGACTACAACATATAAATTGAAATGTTATCTGAATTCATACCAAACAATAAACATTCCTTTCCAAGACTAAATTGATAGTTACTTTTTCAATCCGGTGATGTTTGAAATATCATATATCATAATATCTTTAAGATATTTGGTTAATATAATGTAAATGTGAAGATATAAGGTAAGGTATAACTCATTTGAGATTTTTGTAATCTCTTGAATGTAGCATCATTATCTCATATGATGATTTATTAATTTCCTTTAACTTCTTCAAGAAGTATCAACCTTATCATTTTACACAATTTCAATAGAGCTTCGGGTTTCTAATTCATGAACTTCAAGTTCATTAATTTGTTATGAACTTCAGGTTCTCAAATTTTGTAAACTTCTCCTTTTTTTGGGAGCTTGTACATTTTGACAAAGCAAAAAAAATACCGATAAGAATTCAAACTTGTAAACTTTATCAGAAAGTCTTTTCATAATTCAAGACTTCAGGTCTTGGACTTTGAGTTATACAACTCCTGCTAAAATAATTTCTTTCCACAACTTCAGCTTGTTGTCAAAACCTATTTCCGTTTGACGATTACATTTCTTTGCACAACTTCAAGTTGAGTTATGGAACTTCTGGTTCTTTATTTTGAGAAAACTTGTAATTCACTGATTTATGTAAACTCAACCTTTTATCATTTATAGAAACGGCAGGTTCTCAATTCTTATTTCCTTTTTCCTTTTTTTAAGGAAATTTTGGAAGATGTTAAGCTTATCATGTAAGCTTTTATTAATGTTTCCATTCACTTCAGATGTGCAAAATCAAAATCAATGTTAGATCTAAACTTAATACGATCTTCTAGATACGTATTATCTTTATATTTGTTTCTCTAAGAAAGAATAAAATATTTCTTCTGGAAATATAAATCATATGTCAAAATAATTTTCAAAGCCTTCATTCAAACCTAAATCAAATCAAAATGTTTTCAAAATGTAAACTCCATTTACCAACCATGTTTGATTTCTCAAATCCATGTCCAAACTACATACAATCACATTCAGTAAATTGCTTGAATCAACAATATCGAATTTTGTCAAGTTCAAACTTGCATTCTAAAATAAATAAACTCAAAAACATAAAAATAAGCATGATATTGAGATATACAATATAATAAGATTAGAAAAATAGCAACAAAAAAATTAGATCTGAAATATAATAACTAACAAAATAATAATGAGATCGCAAAATTTAGATCTATATAAGATATTATTGACTAATATAATAAAATCTAAAAGACAAGACAATAGATTCAGATCCGAAGAATAAATCTAGAATGGAACGAGATCTAAAAGAGAAAAAGAAAAAATGATTTGGAAGATTAGATCAATCGAAATGACTTACCGTTTTGAGATCAGTAAAATGACTTACCGTTTGAGATCTACAATTGGATCTGAAAAAGAATAGATCTGATTTCATAGATTATCACAATTGTAGATCTATAATAATTTTTTTGTAGAGATCGTGCTGATAACGTGTTATAAACTAAAAAGAGATAAGAAACCATTAGAAAAGAGAAGAAAATGTTATTCACACCAATGTCAGTTACATAGAGATTGATTGATTCAATTACATTACATAGGCTCCTTTATATATAGGCCTTAGAGCATGAGATTGAACATATCGTATGATGTGAGACTAAATGAAAAAGCACAAAAGCATATTCACTTTTATAGTTACATATATTATAACAATATAATCGTTTGTCGGGACATAATAAATAATAGTAATAATATAGACCAACACTGAACAACTCTCGACAAAAGTTAAATAAGAAAATGAGCAAGGGATTCCACTTATATCTGTTGTAGGTCTTCTTTGTCCGGTCGTACAAGTGATAAGAATGCTTTTTCTTTTCACCATCAACAGGCAATTGTTGAAAGAATTTTAATATTATTTGGTTTTTTCCCACAATTGCAATTTCCTTTAGTATCCCAATCGATAGTAAATTCTCTTCAATAACTTTTTGGTTTGTAATCATCCTTGTATATCCATATCTTGACCTTATAACTCTGAACTCTACAAAAAAAGCTAAGTGATCGTCCATTTAAATATATCAACATCAAAAGAAGCACGGCTGGTGTAAACTATAAGACGAAGTTTTTATAAAAGTTAACTAAGTTCTAAAATTTGCTTAATTTATAAAAGTTACGTAATAACTTAAACATATTTAGACTTGTTTTGTAGGCTCGGGCCTCACAATAGGCTTAACAAAAGACTCAGAACAATGCTGAGATTAATGGGCTTCGACAGCAGATTGCACAGTTGAGGAGCAGGACCGTCGTCGAGCAACGCAAATGGAGCAACTAAACCAGCGTTTGGCCGAAAATGTGGAGCATCATGGAGCGCTCCCTTCATCTGATGGTTCCGAAGCAGATGATGAGTCATGAAGTACGTTTTGCAGTTTTTGTTTTTAAAACTGGTGTATTTATACAATGAGAGATTGTGAGGTTAATTTATGAACATGTGCTGTTTGATATTGATTTGTAGAGTCGTTTTGTGGGGTTTGATGTTAGATGTATATATTGTAAATTGATGTTGGATGTAGATATTGCAGTCGGATGTGTGAGACTGACGATGGAAGGTTTTTTTCGTATTGATTGAAATTGTTTGAGTTTGAAACGATAATGTTTGAGTTTTATATTATTATTGATATTGATTTCAGCTTATATATCTAACATATACATTGATTTGATGTGCTGTGATATATTGTTATCAAAATGTCGTTTGGCTGCAGAAAAAAGAAATTACTTAGATTTCTGACGAATATCGACGACCTATAGGCCAAAATTTCCAACGAATATCGACGACTCCCGACGGTTTAATGGTCGAATATTACGACGGCTTTCGACGGCGTCCGACGGTTTTTTGGCAAGTTCTCAAGTTACGTGGACGTTGGCGCCGTTGAAACTGCTGTCGGAAAAATCGTCGAAAGCCGTCGCAAAGTCATTATCGACACCGTCGAAAATGGACAAAATCCATGTTCTGTATTCCAACGGGATTTCCGACGGCTCGCGACGGCCGCTATCAAAATCACTGTGTACTTTGTAATGCGTCTGCACAAATTTTCGCATCATATTCTACGAAAACATATCAAAACTTCCAACAAAAATTAAGTTTAATATTTTTGAAAGAAAAACAGACCTAAAAATTTGCAACAATAAAAAATCATTAAATACCAATGAAATTCACATAACTCCATATGCATCGGCACATACTATATTGTATAATCGTCTGCAATTTTTGTTTATGCAACTTCTATCTAAGTTTCTACTTGGCGCATGTTTGCAAAAACTACATAAAAGAATGTATAAATTTCATACAAATTTAATTCTACCCTAAATGAAATACATACAGAGAGACGTATACCTAAGCTAGTATGTTGTTATAATAGCCAAAACCAAAGATTAACAAATGTTGCCAACAAAATCTACGATGTTTAATATTCAAGTAACACATCATGCGCTAAAGAACATTCATATAAATAGAAGTGAAGTATTCAAACAATAATACGATAAATAAAAGTGATAATATCTGGTATTACATCCATATAAATAGAAGAAAAAGAATAACCAACATGATTTTACTCTGGGAATTTAATATAATCTTTTGTCACGATGGAATAAATAACAGTAATAATATAAATCAATCTTATTGAACAGACAGAAAACTTTCGATGAAAGTTTTAACATGCGTAGCCTCATGAAAAGAATAAGGAAATGAGCAAGGGATTCCACTTATATCTATTTGGGTGTAGGTCTTCTTTGTCCGGTCATACAAGTGAGAATGCTCTTTCTTTTGTCCGTCACCAAGCGATCGTCGAGAGAATTTCAGTATTATTTGGTTTTTTCCCACAACTGAATGGAAAGTTCTAATTACCCCGTGAGTATCCCACCTATAAGGCAAATCAATAGAAAACTCCCTCCAACGACTCTTTAGTTTGTAATCATCATCGTTATAATCATCATCATATATCCATATCCTGACCTTATAACTCTCACTTATACGAAAAAACGCGACGTGATTATCCATTTCGAATAAATCAACATCATAAGAAGGGCAACCAAAGATAGCTACAGGGCGATCAACGCTAAAATCAGGGATTGCAATTGATCTAAAGTTCTCCGAACCCACATCAAATACCAAAATCCCACCATTATCTTTCCCATGTAAGCTTACTGTGCTAAAATATATAGAACCATTCACATAAACAGAATCCCTAATAGGTCTGGACTCATCAATCATGGTAGATGGAACCTCATAAATCCTCCACTCATTGTCACCTACTGTCAAAACCTCGCAGAATATACCATAACTACGTCCGGAATATCTAATCTTACAAAGGCAAACTGTTTGAAGAAGAGAAAAGAACTGATTTTCTTATTCATTGACAGAAATGAATACAATTATTTATAGCTGTGTACGAACACAGGCTCAACACATATACAGTGATACACACAGGCCTTATACAATTAATATCTCTAACACTCTCCCTCAATTTGATCTCTCCCTCTCTTCCTTCTCTTCTCCTCCAGATCTCATTTGAACATTCAGCTCTTCTCTCAACTTGATAAATCGAGTTAGTGATAAAGACTTGGTTAAAACGTCAGCCCTTTGATGTAAAGATGGTATATGATTTATGTAGATACTTCCTTTCGCCACCTGTTCTCGAACAAAATAAAGATCCAATTCGATATGTTTCGTTCTTGAGTGTAAAACAGGATTAGCTGCCAGTGACACAGTGCTCGAGTTATCACACCATATTGTTGCTGCACCTGCTTCACTGCCAAGAACTTCAAATAGCAGTGATTTCAACCACATAACTTCAGCCACAGCACTTGCTACGCTCCTGTATTCGGCCTCAGTACTGGACCTAGATATAGTTGCTTGTTTCTTAGAGCACCAAGACACTATGTTTCTTCCCAAGTAAACACAATAGCCACTGGTTGATCTTCTATCATCTCTGTCACTAGCCCAATCAGCATCAGCAAAAGCACTAATCTTCAGTGTTGTGTTGGGATAAAACTTCAGCCCATAGTTAGTTGTTCCTGCCAAATATCTGAGAATCCGTTTTACACTTTTCCAGTGCTCACTTAGAGGGTTCTGCATAAACTGACAAATCTTGTTGACGCTGTATGATATTTCAGGTCTGGTTATAGTTATGTACTGCAGTGCTCCAGCTATGCTGCGATACTATTGCGGATCATCTACAGGTTCACCGATGTTCTTGGATAGCTGCAGGTTGGTAGTCATTGGGGTAGGAGTAGACTTTGCTTTATCCATTCCAGCCCTTTTTAGAACATTCTGAATGTAATTCGTTTGACTTAAGTAAAGTGCTCCATCTTTTGTTCTCTCTACTTCAACACCTAAGAAGAAGTTTAATGCCCCCAGGTCTTTTAATCTGAATTGCTTGTTGAGATAATCTGTCAGTTTATTTATTTCATCCAGTTCGCTGCCTGTTACAATAAAATCGTCAACATATACAAGAATGTATAAAATATATTTGCTGCTCCTCTTGATGAATAAAGAAGTGTCTGACTTTGTTGGAATAAATCCCAGTCTTGTCAGAGTATTTTTTAACTTTTCGAACCATACCCTGGGTGCTTGCTTCAAGCCATAGATTGCTTTATTCAGTTTACATACCATCTGATATCTGCTGTTAATTTCAAAACCTTTCGGCTGCTCCATGTACACCTCTTCTTCCAATTCTCCATTCAAAAATGCATTGTGTATGTCTAGTTGTTTCACAGTCCATCTGTTATGTAGCACTAAGGTGAGTATCACTCTTATAGTAGTGGGCTTTATCACTGGCGAAAATGTTTCTTTGAAATCAAATCCTGGTTGTTGAGTGAAACCCTTTGCTACAAGCCTTGCTTTGTACCTTGCAACTGTTCCATCAGCGTTATGCTTTAGCTTGTATGTCCATTTGCATCCAATGGTAGTCTTATTCTTTGGCAGCTTAACTAGAGTCCATGTGTCATTGTTCATCAAGGCTTTGTATTCTTCCTCCATAGCTTGTCTCCACTTATTGTGTTGGACTGCTTTTTCATAATTTTCAGGTTCAGATTCTGTCGGTATGCTTTGAACAGTGTACACTTTGGGTTTGAAGATCCCATTTTTTGCTCTCGTAATCATATGATGTCCTCCCTGATGTGTCCCTGTTCTGATTGGTGTATTTCTTGATATAGATTCGGTTGTATGGTTAGAAGTATGTCTGGAAGCACAGTCATGTGAAGAACCCTCATGTATATTATCATTTGAATTTTTACTGTTTCTACTTTCCGAGCTAGGAGTTTCTTCACTTTCATTGTTAGTACTAGTTTCTGGTGAGTTAAGCATTGGTGAATTACGCATCTGATCATCATCTTCTCCAGTTATCTCTGGAGCATTCCAGATTTCCTTGTTAACTTCAATTACTGGTATGTGTGACATAGAATTCTGAGCACTTGTGAATTTGCTGATGTTCTTTGTTTCGTTGTTGGCGAAAGGAAATACGTTTTCATTGAACATAACATGCCTTGATACTATCACTCTTCCTTCTTTTGTCAGGCATTTGTATCCCTTTTGTCTGCTGGCATAACCTAGAAAGGTACACGCTGATGACCTGAAATCAAGCTTATGATTATTATATGGTCGTAACAGAGGAAAACAGAGGCAGCCAAACACTTTTAGTGTCTTGTAATCAGGTTTTGTTCCAAACAAAACTTCATGTGGACTTATATCTTTCAGAATTTTGGTGGGTAGGTAATTGATAAGATATGCGGCTGTTGAGAAAGCTTCAGCCCAAAATTTCAAAGGCATTTCACCTTGTGCTAACAATGTCAAACCTGTCTCTACTACATGCCGATGTTTTCTTTCTACAATGCCGTTCTGCTGAGAAGTATGAGGACAAGTATATCTATGGATTATTCCTTTATCATTGAAAAATTGTTTCAATGGTTTAAACTCGGTTCCTCCGTCAGTTTGAAAGATCTTCAGCTTCCTATCAAACTGCCTTTCAACTTGAGTAACAAACTGTTTTACTGCTTCTGCTGCTTCAGATTTAAGCTTAAGGAAATGAATCCATGTGTACCTGGAATATGCATCTACAAATGCTACATAATATTTATATCCGTGAATAGAATTTAATGGTGCTGGACCCCATAAGTCACATTCAACAAGTTCAAGTGGATTGAGGTAAATTGTATTTGATTGGCTAAAAGATAGTTGATGACTTTTGCCTAATTGGCACTGACCACGTAGGCCTTGTGATATATGGCTTAAGTGCAATAGATTTTCTTTATTCAAAACAACTTTCATTACATTGGTATTAGGATGACCAAGCTTTCTATGCCACATTTCATACTCTTTTTCTACATTATTGCTAACTATATTATTGCATACCATCTTATCTTCATGCTTTTCATCAGCTCTGAAATTGAAACTGTACAGGCCATTATGTAGTTGCCCCTGTAACAATACTTTCCCATTCAGTTTATCTTTAACTAGACATAAGTCAGGATGAAACTCAAAAAATACTCTATTATCTCGTGCAAACTGAGATACACTGATCAAGTTTTTCTTGATGTGTGGGACTCTTAGCAGGTTTCTCAGCAATAATGTTTTATTTCTATCAGTAGAAATAAGGTGAGCATTTCCAATATGAGTTATATTTAATGGTGTGCCATCTCCCATATGTATAGAATTTTTACCTTTGTATTTGATTCCACCGATATTCAAATTTTGTAAGCGGCTGGTTACATGATGTGTAGCCCCAGAATCAGGAAACCAAGCTTCATTCAGTATGTCACCATCTGCAACATGTGTATCCTGATGACTTTCTTGAGGGTTCTGGCTATATGAAATCTGTCTCTGTTCTCCTTGTAGTTGACTGAGATTGACTTGATATGGATGAGTTGTGTTAGCATTTTGGCTGTTCTGGTATGGTGAATTCTGCTGATTACTAGTATAATTGGCGTCAAATCTGAAGTAGCATCTCACTGCAATGTGCCCAATCCTTTCGCATATCTGACATTTGGGCCTGTTGTTTGAATTTCTGCCTCTGCCTCTTCCTCTACTGTATGTACCAGTTCTGCCAAAGCTGCTGCCTCCTCTGATTGCTTGAACTTCTCTACTGTTATTTGTTGAAGAATCTACTCTGTTTTGATGCTGAGGGTTTTTGTTTTTCTGATTTGCAGCATAGTTAATGGAGAAGTCCTGTGAAGTGTTGTTCCTTTGTTCTAATCTTCCTTCGTGAGCAAGTAGAATTGAGCTTACATACTGTACAGAGGGTGTCGTCTCCTTTGAGGTGATAACTGCAATAACTGCTTCAAATTCATCGCCTAGTCCATTGAGAATGTTGAGTACTTGATCTGCCTCACTGACTTTGTGTCCTGATGATTCGAGTAGATCACATAGATTTTTAATTTTGTTTAGATACTCACGAATGCTCAAGCTATCCTTCTTCATATTCTGTAGCTGCCTCTTGTAGCTCATGATTCGAGCTGCTGCTTGAGAATTGAAACTCCTATGTATAGTATTCCATACATCCATTGAGGTTTTGCATCCAACCAATTGTGAGAGCAGGCTTGGACTGATCGATGAAATCAGCCATGAGCAAAGTAAGCTGTCTTGCCTTTGATGTATTAGAAAATTGACATTAGTGCTGATCTGTCCGTCTTGGCCAGTAATGAACTGTGCTGGAGCTTGAATATCTGGATCGATGAACTTTTGCAGGCCATATCCCCTGATAGCTGTCTCAACCTGGAATTTCCACAATAGAAAGTTATTCTCATCTAGGGTTGTGGTAATTAGCTGAGCATGAAGTTTGGTAATGGATTTTAGTGCTTCTTCAAGTGATTTTGTAGATGAATTGGTATTTGTACTTGCTGCATTGGATGAATTATTAAAAGATGGTGAATCATTGGTATTAGTCATGATTGATTTAGTAGATCTGTATGGAAATTAGGGTTAGAGGATTGAATATAATTGAAAAGGATAGTTTGAGGAAGTTTGATAGAGATTTAATGAGGGAAATCATGAGAATGATGAAATCAGGTGAAGAAAGATTCAGATCTGATCGGATCTGAATTGGATCTGATTCTGCCATGCCATTTGGCTTGAGAGCTCTGATACCATGTTTGAAGAAGAGAAAAGAACTGATTTTCTTATTCATTGACAGAAATGAATACAATTATTTATAGCTGTGTACGAACACAGGCTCAACACATATACAGTGATACACACAGGCCTTATACAATTAATATCTCTAACATCACTTTGTGTTTTTTGGTGATGGGATCAAATCCTAACTGACAATTTACGTTCCGTGCTATAAATTCATCATGTGATTTGTATTTCCGTACTAATGCTGATTCCATCCATGGTGTAATTGTTTCTTGGGTGCAGACGTTCAATATACGAATACCAGAGTAGCGTCGTGAGTCATAGAAGCCAAACAACCCATTTAAAGGACCAAAAAAACTAGCATGATATGGCACTTCTATCTCCCTTATGTTATCAATGTTTACAGCATAACTGGTGGATAAGTAGTCAGCTGTCACCAAAAAAACCTTCTTAGAAGGTCCATGTTTGTAGGAACCTTCTGATGGTTCATGAACAATACAAAAGTATTTCAGACGTGATTTTGAATGAGTAAGGTGTAAATCTTTGAAAAAGGAATCCTTTTCAGCTAACAACCGCCATTGTTTACACACACACTTGAATCGGGTAACTGACCTCACTGGTAGTCTGCTTAGTATCTCACACGTTACGTCGTCTACTGCAGCACTATCATAAACTAAATGAATAACGCGATCTATCAGTCCTATTGTTTGTCGTTTGAGATAATATATGGAGTTAGCAATCATTAGAAAGTAAATACCTGCGCCCTTTTTCGTGATATCTTGATCCTTGCGACATTTACGGATATAAAATTTGTTTTTGCTACAGCTAGTGGATTCCTCAACTTTTGACGTTCGACGATTCGGACGATGTTGCCTCTGACGACGTCGGCGACCGATCATCCGAGCACTCTGTTAAATCAGAAGCAAAAACCAGCTAACAAATATATGTGAATAAAAAGGGGGAAATTCGAGATTGTAAGAGAAGAAAAACCTGTTTTTTTTTCCTCTTAAGAAAGGGTTTATCGATAACTTACCAAACGAGTAGATGGAGCAGGATAAACCATGATGCACTAAAAAAAGGAGGAGCGACTGTTCTCTCTACTGCCGTCACTTTAAGTTTCTAAGATCCAGTTTAGTTTGTTCTGGATTTTATAAGGGTATCATATTGTCTTGTTTGGGCCTTATTTTACATACGTGGGCTAAAGCTATTTAATTATTCCTGTTTTATTGGATTTTATTTTATATAAGTGACCTCATGTTCAACTTTGAAAGGAACTTGGTTGCGTGTCTCATACAAAATTTAATCGTAGTTACTGTACTCAGTACTTTGATATGTTTGCTTATATCGAACTATATCTTTGTTTTTCTATATTAAATATCTGCCACTGTCAACTTCTATGTTGCAGTTTCACGTCTAAATAGATTTAATGATATTTGCACCAGTGGCGATTCAACCTATTTATCTCATACATTTGTGCAGTTTCAACCAGGACTTATGCTTAAATCAAAATATACCAAAGCACCAGACCCGAAGTAACAAGATCCGAAACAGATGTGATTCGAATGGACTTTACTTGGATATGGATGGTAAAAAACCATTCAACAGAAAATTTTGTCCAAAAGAACCGACATAGCATCAAACACCTAAGTGTTATTACCGATCAAACCAATCAATAGGTCGAGTCTAAGTTTTGAAATCCATGATTTGGATTGGACAAAACTTCGTATGTTCAAATCCCTTTAAGCAAGAAATGGAGGGTGAATTTAAAATTTTGCATGTACATTCACCTTTAGCAAAAAAAGTTAGTGCACAATGTAAAACTTGTTATAATATATGTAAATCATGAAGTGAATATGCTTGTATGTTGTTTTGTTTAGTCCTACGTCGTGGGATAAGTTCAATCCTTAGCTCTGAAGCCTTTATATAAAATAGGCTATGTAATGTAAATATATTACTAATATCTGAAGAATGAATAATATTTCTTCTGCCTCTTTCTCTAATTGTTTCTGCTCTTATTTCTTTATAATGTATTGTTATTTGTTTATAACACGTTATTAGAACGATGACTTTAAGTGAGCACCATGGCGGTGATCTTTCAATCATCCTTATTCCTCTTTCCTTTATTATTCTGAAACTGCCGTATTTCCAGCTGCTCAACGGTGCAACTGCCTAAGCCGATCTCCTTCACCTCTGAATTCGGTCAGAGCCCTAAAAACGATACCTCTCCAGCTGCTCAACGGTGCAACTGCCTAAGCCGATCTCCTCCTCTGATAGTCTATCGAACACGATCTCCAACGCCTCACAACTAAAAACTGAGCTCATCTGCAACAACCTGAAAATCGAGCTCATCTGCAATTCGAGATCTGCTGCCACCTAAGAAGGATTGAATGCAGCGCTGGCGATGCCGATCCGCTTTACAGGTATCTAGGTCTTGTCTATTTATAAGTTTCAGTATTGAAGAAATTTATTTTTAAATTGTTGGTCAAGAGCTGTTTACATCTGATGTTGTCATATAAGATCTGTCCCGTCTGATCAACGATATTGACAAATCAGCATTCAGCGGTTGACAGTACGAAGTGATCCTACTATAAATTGATTGATAAAAATCAGTGGGTACATATCTCATTTCCTGTATTACATGTTCTACTTCTAATCAATCAAAAATTATGCTTACAAATGGCAGTACTCAAGGGTGTTCTTTCTTGCATCCTTAGAATCAAGAGTGTTCTTGATCAAGAACCACAGTTTGATTCAAACAATCATCCGTTGTATATTGAAAGAGATTTTTTTTTTGGCTACTCTGCTACAGATACAAAAACCTGATCTTCCAAAACGTTTACTATGGTAGTGAAAATAATTTGGTTAATAAACTAATGTGATAAAGAAGCTATATCAAGATTGAAATGAGAGATAATAGGCTGGTATGAATATATGTATATGGTGCATTTATCTCATCTTTTTAGGTATTTAAGATTTTGTTGATTGTCAACATAATTAATCCATGCATGTTATTGTAATTACTGATCTTATAAGTAAAACACTCTTAACTCTCAAGAAACATTATTTGCTTCATTATGCAACGATCAAATTATGTTTTGGTCATTTGAAATGTGTTAAATTATGCAATAGAACATGATATCAAGTTGAAGCCTTTAGATGAGTATTTTTAATTTATATCTATATAACATTTTGAGAACATGTCAGAAAGATAGAATTAATTTGTATACAACTTGCATAATTGTGTAAAAAAATGGACTTTGTAATCTTATAGCAAGTATAGGAGAATATTTTTGTAGATTTTTTTTCTTATGCAGAAAAAAAAGTCACTACTGGGCAAGGGGTGTATCTACATATATTTCTCTGTGGGCATCAATCTGGGTGCAAATTTGTAAGTACTGATAGGATCGTGTTTAAAGAGTAAGAAAAGTTTGTGAAACTACTGACAACTTATTTGACTATCCAATATAGTTGTAAGCTAGTTTCACATCTGTTGATGGAGTATAGTATACTGTTATAACCATTGTTATCTTAAGATTTGAAGCACACATGTTACATAATTGAACTCCAAAATGATTATGTAAGCCAAAAATAAAAATAAATAAATAAAATAAATAAAAAATAAAAATAAAAAACAAAATTTAAACAAATTTAGACAAGCTATTTGAAGAAAAATCCTTAATATTCTCCTGATGTGATAATTTATATGTCATATCATAATTTTCACAAAAGTTATAAATATGGTCTTGAAAAGATTTATAACTAATATAATAACATATTTCTATAACATTTTAAGTTTCCACAAGATATTCCTATTTTTGTTGTAAATATTATTTTTATTTTTTGAACTCTCCTTAAGAGATGTCAAAACATAATTCGAACTATGTATTATTCTCTGGTATATAATTGTAAATAACGTTCAAAAGAGATATTTGATGTATAATTGAAGAATAAACTTTAACAACTCGAAGTTGTATAAATAATTTATTTGAACTAGAAGTTCAACATGGTTGGAATAAAAAACCATTAAGTTATATTTGAATTATTAACTCGAAAGACGTTGTTCTTTAGCATATTCAAATAAAAATATGCATAAAGTCTCAATTATATTACATATCTGTATAGATTCATACATTTAAGTGTACAAAAATGTACATAATGTTCGAAGTTTGATAATATAAAAAAAGGAGTTATATGAAATATTGCAAGTTTTATGACTTATCAAACCAGAGGCTTTGATAATTATTACTAAGAAAAGTTTGACTTCAATACTAAAGCAAGAACAATGACAGATTTTAAGATTTAGATCTTGAAATTATTATTTTTGCTAGCCAATGGTAACTAGAAGTTATAATATATTCTATAACTAAAAGTTGCAACATATCAAATAACTTGAAGTTATTATTGATAAGTCAAACTTGATGCATATGTATTTTCAAACCAGAAGTTTTGGAAACTACCATTTAGTCTTTAAGGATTCACATTTACAGCAAGTGATAAAAAAAATAGTCTGGGTCCTTATCATAGTTTGTTCTAAAAATCACTAGTTCAAATGAGAAAGAATATGAAAATTTATAATATAGATGTAATATGTGGACAGACGTAGACATCCATATATGTAAATATTCACCTGACAACCTGAAGTTTGTTATGAGCTCATCTTATAGATTACGCATAGATATTATTTAGTGATTTAAAATTCAATCAGCATAAATGTTAAAAGACCTAAAGTCACGTATGTATTCAAATGATCTACACAATAAGTAAATTCCTCTAATTGGCTAGATCAATGAATTGGAACAAACTCTAATAATAGATATCAATTGAATACATTTTATCAACTGACAAAATAATTATCCTCCTATTATTAATATGTAATAGTAGCAATGTGATAATGGATTAAAATGAGAATCCAAAGAGGATTATTATTTAATGTGACAATGTTTGTCAACATTGAGGGGGATGATAAAGGGATACAAGTTCATTTTGAACACCAATGTTAAATGTTTGTTAAAATATACAATGATGCAAGATATTGAGTAACTTGAATAAATTATCAATAATATCCCTATTAGACTTTCTCCAATATAACTTTGAATCCCTGAAGGATCAAAAGGTGTAAACCACATTTGAAATGTGGTACAGAAGTCAGTTCGAATATTTTTAGAGTAAGTAATAAAGATGCCAAATAAAGAAGGTGAATGTTCTTGAAGAAACACTTAAAGGTGCTCTGAAAGAGATCCATAACATGATTGTCAAATAACCCTACAAGTGGTTTAAGTACCTAAAACATGATAAATAAAGAGATCTCAATAAATCATTTGCATAGGTCACAATAAATAATCATCGACGATAAATTTGTAAATAATAAAGTGCTTATGTTTATAAATAGATTAAAGATCCTGGATTAAAGAAAAACATGATTGGCCATCATGAAATTTTCCTTAATGAGAAATGTGGACCTATAGCCCATAAATTATAATTAGAAATATGTATATAAAGTACACTAAAACTACTAAAGCACATATAGTGTCAACGACATGTTAAGTGCCATGGGCATGATATATTTAGAGATAATTGAATTGATTGAAGTAGTGAAAGTGTTTGAAACACTTTAAATACCATGAAGGTATAAACATTGTTTAAATCATACTAAACAATGAAAGTATAAAAATTCCTGAAGAATATAAATAACTTTGGTGGTTATAAAGAAGGTAAAGAACAAGGAGCGTGGATTACAACTTTTTTTAAGTTTTGTTCTAATGAAACTCTTAATATCCATTGAAGTGGTGGTTGCGATATGAAAAAACTTATTAAAGTACACATATTCCTAAAGAATATATATAACTTTTGTAGTTATAAAGAATGCAAAAGGCATGAAGTGTAAATTACAACCTTCTTTTGAGTATTGTTGTAATGATCTTGATATACTTCAAGATGAGTAGATTACTTCCTGCTTTTTAATATTGTTATATTGAATTTTTTAATATTCATCAAAAAGTATAGTTCCACTACGCAAAACTGACTCAAAGCACAAAAATGAAAGCACATGAAGTGTTTTTCATAAAAGTAGTATACAAAATGCATAAAATGCAAATTATATTTGGAAGAAACAATCTTGAAAGTTTTGATTGTATCGAAGGAAACTAGTAATTAATTGTATTATTAATGAGATACATATTTATGGATCTAGAAGTATCTATAATCAATTTGAGTTATCGAAAGACAATACGAATTCAGAGAAAAATTCTAAATCAGGGGGAGCATCCATAAGTATTTTATAATGCGCTCTTTTTTCCTTAACTAAGTTTTTTCCCACTAGGTTTTTATTAGTAAGGTTTTAATGAGGCATTATCTTGATTCAGCAATATCAACTCCATAGTAACATTTGAAAATAAGTTATAATGTACTCTTTTTTCTTATTTAAGATTTTTCCCACCGGGTTTTTCTTACCAAGGTTTTAACGAGGCATTATCCTGATTTAGAAGAATCAAATGTCTTTTCAAGATATAATATCTCAAATATGTTATTTAAGTTAAATTGTATTTTTATTCTTGACTAAGATTTTTCCCATCGGGTTTTCCTTTGTATGGTTTTTAATAAACTATTATATTGATCCAAAAGTATCAAACTCTATTTGATGGTGTAAATTATTGAAATATGTCATACTATATTGTACTCTTTTTCCTTCACTAAAATTTTTCCCTTAGGGTTTTTCTTAGTAAGGTTTTAACGAGGCATTAGTTTGATCTAGAAGTATCAAACTTCATTTGAAGAAATGAGAAATAAAATATGTCATTGTACTCTTTTTCCTTCACTAAGATTTTTTCCACTGGGTTTTTCTTGATAAGGTTTCAATAAGGTATTGTTTAGATCCTGAAGTATCAAACCTTTCAGAAAGAATATAATTTTTAATATGATTTTATAAGTTGCACTCTTTTCCTTGTTCAAGGTTTTTCCCACTGGATTTTCCTAACAGAGGTTTTTAATGAGGCAACTGATAATATCTATGTCGACTGAATGGATAAATGCAGGCAAGATAATAATGAGGGAGAGCAATCAAATACACGTTTCAAAAGGGGACAATTTCAAGTTATCGGAGCATTCAAGATTTTAAAGATGCATATTCAAGGGGGAGTGTTATAATATATGTAAATCATGAAGTGAATATGCTTGTATAATGTTTTGTTTAGTCCCACATCGTGGGATAAGTTCAATCCTTAGCTCTGAAGCCTTTATATAAAGTAGGCTATGTAATGTAAAAATATTACGAATCTCTAAAGAGTGAATAATATTTCTTCTGCCTCTTTCTCTAATTGCTTCTGCTCTTATTTCTTTATAAAGTATTCTTATTTTTTTTATAACATTACTATAAATATTTACTTTTTATTAACCGTTCTTAAATGACGTTTCATTCAATTTGGCATGTATCTAGTATACCGATCAGGTGTATTGGCAAAGGGGTAAATGGGAGGAATTAAAAAAAATAATTGGTATGTTTTGCATTAGATGTTATTTTGTGTTTACATGAATAATTTCTTCATATTAAATCATGTTTAGTGAATATTAATAAACGAGGGGTTTGCATGAGTTTAATTTTGTTCAATTTGACTTTTAATGCTTTAATTATTTGTGTGAGTTATTTATAACTTAAAATTATCTATATATTATTATTTTTAATTCAACTTTATTTTATTTTGTTATATTTTTATATAATGGAAATTCACATTCAAAAAGTGAACATCAAAATTGGTATAAGCTTACATAATCATATATATGTATGAATGTGTGTATCTCTGTGTGTGTTATTTTTTTCGGCTATATAGAAAGATGTTTTTATTTTTTTAAAACTTTTGACAAATTTTTAAGTAGATATTTATTCAATAATACATATATATAAGCGTTACGATTTGCGCTTAACGCATGAATTGTTTTCCTACATATTGTATGTATATGTTTAATCATATTTTTGCGTTGAAATATGGTGTAATTGGTTATAATTTTATTTCCAAGCGACGACATCTGATAATTTTTGTTTTTTTCAATTTTTATTTCTATTATTAATCAATAAAGAATGAATTTCTAAAAGAACTTTATTTGTAAGATCTTATTTTTCAGTAATATGGTATGATCTGATAATATTTATAGAGGGACATTTTGAATGTATGAAGAAAGTTTATTATTAAATCCTTATTTTAAGTGAAGGGGTGTCTTGAATTAGTAATATGTTAGATTTTAGTGATATAATATTCCATATTTAATTAGATCTTGGAGATATTTGATTTTATGTGCAATTATGACTCAAATTCATTGCCTATTTTACAGATTTGATAGAATTTGGAGTGTGATTAATTGCACTTTTTAGAGATTTTGTGTATTTGACAGAGTTATCAGTTGCCTCTTTTATTGCATTAGAGAAGGCAACAAATTATCTACATGGGAAAGATTAACGGAAGTATTCAATAGCTTCTTAAAGAAGATATTTGTTAAGTCTATTATAAATAGACATGTCTAGGGTTGATAAGATATGTGTGGGAAAAAGTGTATTTTTGTTGGGTGTTTGTGAATGAGATTTCTTCTCAATTTTAAGTCTCTTTTGTATTTTCTTGGTTGAATCAATAAAAGTTTTTGTTTTTGGGGAATTATTTTTGTTTGCTTCTTCACTACTTTCTCTTCTAAATCTAATTGTGTAGTGATCCCGGAAAATTCTTAACATTTTGGTATCATAGCCAACTATGCAAATTTTTGAAAGAGTCTTTGGCCATGGAGAAGATAAGTGTTGAAAAGCTTAATGGAAGGAACTGGGGGCTATGGAAGGCGAAGATGGAAGATTATCTCTATCTTAATGATCTTCACCAACCCTTGGAAAATAAAGGGGAAAAGCCAAATGGAATAACTGAGGCAAAGTGGGAAATTTTGGATAGAAAGGCAGCTGCAGCAATTCGGTGTTTTATGGAGAATTCTATGTTTCATATCGTCGCTTGTGAAACTTCTGCTTTTGGCATATGGAAGAAATTGGAAGGAATTTATGCAAAAAATTCTGCGACGAATAAGGCAATCCTGATGAGAAAGTTGGCCAATCTAAAACTAAAGGAAGGCGAATCGATTAGCGAACATCTCAACAGCTTTCAAGCAATTGTGAACCAATTGGCGGAGATAAGCTTCAAAGTTGATGACGAAACTCAAGCTTTAATATTAATGAGCTCATTGCCTGAAAGTTGGGAAACTCTTGTAGTCGCATTGAACATTTCAAATTCTAGTGGTGTTATTTCCATGGAGACTATGGTTAGCAGCCTTCTTAATGAGGAGATGCGGAGGATAAATTCATCGAAAGGAAAGGCCACTGAAGAAAAGGAAACTACAAATCCATTGGCAGAGGTTCACTTTGCAAAGAGAGAAAGACGCTCCTTCAAGCCAAATACGGATCGCGATTTCATTTGCTATTACTGTGAAAAACCAGGTCATCAGCTTAAATTTTGCAATAAATTAAGAGAGGATGAAAAATCAAGAAGGAAGCAAAAATAAGCTGGAAGTAGACGGTGATGAGGAGGTAAACTTTGGCATTAGCAATGATGTTCTTTGCGTTGATATGAGTATGGAAGGAGAATGGGTGTTAGATTCTGGTGCATGTTTCCACATTTGCAATCAAAGGAAAGCATTCACTGATTATAAGGAGGAAGCATGCAAGGTGGAGTCCGCTAATAGTGGAGATCTACAAGTTCAAGGAACAGGCTCTGTCATGTTGAAGATGGATACTGGAAGGTTGGTGACGCTTACAGGGGTTAGACATATCCCAGAAATTAAAAGAAATCTTATCTCTGTTGGACAGTTGGAAGGGAAAGGTTGTAACTTCTCGATTCGAGGTGGAGTAACTAGGGTTTGGAAGGGTAATAGGGAGGTGCTGCGCGCGAAGAGGAAAAACAATAATATTTATTCATTGCTTGGAAAAACCTTAAAGATTGCAAATTCTTATACAAGTGAAGTTGGAGAAACAAATCTATCTAAATCAAGGTGTAGCCAACAACGGAAAACCACAAAGCCTACTTGGGGGTCTTTATGGTATTACAAGCAATTCTGATCTGTTGATGATGTGCATGTTCTATTGGCGGGCATGCATAGTTTGGAGGGAGGTTTAGCTTTTGGTGAAGACATATGTTTCCTTGGATATATTGTTTGGAGTTGAGGTTCGAGGAGGAGCTTGGATGTCATTTATGAAATATTATATCAAGGTGGAGATTGTTAGATTTTAGTGATATAATATTCCATATTTAATTAGATCTTGGAGATATTTGATTTTATGTGCAATTATGACTCAATTCATTGCCTATTTTACAGATTTGATAGAATTTGGAGTGTGATTAATTGCACTTTTTAGAGATTTTGTGTATTTGACAGAGTTATCAGTTGCCTCTTTTATTGCATTAGAGAAGGCAACAAATTATCTACATTGGAAAGATTAACGGAAATATTCAATAGCTTCTTAAAGAAGATATTTGTCAAGTCTATTATAAATAGACATGTCTAGTGTTGATAAGATATGTGTGGGAAAAAGTGTATTTTTGTTGGGTGTTTGTGAATGAGATTTCTTCTCAATTTTAAGTCTCTTTTGTATTTTCTTGGTTGAATCAATAAAAGTTTTTGTTTTTGGGGAATTATTTTTGTTTTCTTCTTCACTACTTTCTCTTCTAAATCTAATTGTGTAGTGATCCCGGAAAATTCTTAACATAATATTTGTAAAGAGACATTTTGAATTGGTAAAGTAAGTTTATTTCTTAGATCATATTTTTGATAGTGAAATTTTGATAATATCTTAAAGAGGCATTTTTAATAGTTTACGCCGACACAAAAAAAGAGTGACACCACAGATATTATAACTATTATTGAAGATTGTTGGAACTAGGCCAGTTCGCAGCAGAAGAATTGTGTGAAATTTAATTTTTTCAAACTATTTTCCAACTTTATTGGCTTATAAAGTCTTATTTATTTAGAACATTTCTAAAATTATTTATATAAAAATATTAGCTTATTTAATTTTATAAATAGAATTTTACTTTATATTATTTTGTATCATGTTTGAATATGTGTATCGTATACACATATGTGTGTACGTGTAACAAAATAAAGTGTGCATAGTTTGACATGCCAATGGATAGGTGCTGGTGTTTATACTACAACGGGCATGTTATCCCCTTTGGTATTCTATATGCTGTCTAAATGAATACACACATGCAAATGTGCGCATGTTAAATACAATCATACATAGATATACGTGTGTGTGTGTGTTTGTGGAAATAATAATTACAAAAATATATATATAATATTTAAGATACATGTATTCAAATGTTCATTTATATTAAATGACAAAAAATAATAATAATTAAAGTGAAATAATTTACCTTTTATTTTTTTTATTTCTGCAGCAAACCCGAAAACAAAATTAAATTATTATTTTTATTTAATTATAAATATATAAACACACATGCACATATACATATACATATACAAACATACGTACACACACACACATACATACATATATATAAACTTTTGTAATTGATGCAATCTGTCCTTAAGCTCATAGCCAAAAAAATAAAAAAATCGAACTTATAAAATAATTTTTAAATAAAAAAATATTAAATAATTTATAAACGACCAATATTAATTATTGTAATTATTAAATCATTTTCAAAATCTAAGAATTATGTAATTTTTATTTAATTTCGAATGATATTAAATATATATAAATAATAAATTTCTCATTAAATAAATAGTTATATTAGTATTTAAACATTTAACAAATATAAATATATATTAAAATAAAATAAATTTACTACCGATGCAAAAACTGAATTTTAGAAATTTTAAAATGATTATTATATGATTTTAATCTTTAGGATATAATATATTAATTAATAGAACCGTATACAATATTATTTAATTAAAAAAATGTTTTTTTTTTTGTTTTTTTTTGGTCTTTAGGCCATGAGTTTAGTACCAGCAAACATACAAGAAGAATTAACATATAGTTGCACCAATATATTCAACCATCTAATACGCGACCGAATATCGATACATATAATTGATTAAGCATTCCCATACAAATTAGTACCGATACATATGGATTGGTACTAATCCTTTTAATTTTTTACATACTTGGTCATTTCTCTTGCATCTTCCACTCTTGATATCTCTAGCCCTTCTTGATCACAAAATAGTTTAGATCCATCAAGATACCGCTTGGTTCAAATGCAGGGTAACACCTGGCTCCTAAAGTAATCTATTGTGAACATAAAGCATACTTCAAATCGAGACAAGTGACCGAATCCAAATCCTGACCTATAGAGACGCTGTTATCTTTATCTTCATGAAGTAGCACATCAATTCTACGTATATTGACACATCGCTACAGGTAGTCATAAAATCACATCTATTCGGTAGATATAAGAGTTGAAGGCTCTAATCTACGATCTTTGGTAATCTCCGAGAACTTCTAAAAGCCACCCTTGCTTATGGCCAGGTAGATTTCAATCTCATCGTTATATCATTCCCACATCATTCATGTTTAACATTCATCATAATTTCTACAATATTATACCAATCGATACTAATCCATGTGGATCAGTACCGATCCTTCTGAAGTTACTCATATAAAATAACACTTAGAACTTTCTTGTTCTTACCATTCAATCAACATATCTTTTGCCTTCGCGTCCTTATGAGCTCCTATAGTTTATCCTTTCCGCAACAAAATCTCTATCGCCGCTACTTCCAAACTCAAAGGTCATCAAACTTCAGTTATCTTTTAGCATTGAACCATTTGAATCACTGCCCTCGATCCATTCATATTTCATCTTGAATCCCGTCTCATTTCGACGCTGCAGCCGTCGTTTCAGATTTGAGGACTTAGGTGGGTCATCTTTGTCGCTTTCTCACGTTGTCGAATCATTACCCATTATTATTGTTTCCAATCTCATGCCGCCAAGCCATTCCAGGCTGCCTTTATCACTGCTACCTTGAACTTTCCATGATCAAGGCGTGCCACTCGTATCGAGGAGATGATGAAGTTTAGAGCAATAGCTCGCCCATGTAAAACAATTCTTTGATCGAATTGGGGTTATAGATTGACAGCGCGGAGTTTGACCAGCAACGCTAAAAAATCTTGCAATAGCACTCCAACATGTATTGGATTTAGGATTTGATGTTCTCTAGGACGTTCGTTCAGTCGATACTCGAACTTAACATAATATCCATGGAATCTTATAAAAAGAAGCTTTAGGTGTCTTTGAACAGCGGTGCTGTTAACATAAATTGTGCGTTAACGAGTAACTCTATCACACAGTTCCATCGCATGCCGAAGCTATTTGCTAACATAAGCAAGCTATATATATATATATATATGTGCATTCATTCATCGTGTCATGGACACAAGACATACAGCATGTAGATCGAATCACTTTTCACTACCCTTGTCGATGCACAAAGCCCAAATGGTTAACATACTTCGACATCAGTTGGATTATGTACATCAGCTACACAAGAATTGATTAAAGTACGCATTAAATTCAAATCAACCCTGACCATGCTCATATGTCAAGCTTTTAGTAAATTATGAACCTTAGTGATAGAGTTATGGGTACGTCCGAGGGGCAATCATGTATTTATTACATATATTTAACTTGATAACCTATCTTATTCAAAATAAAAGGCGTTTTCTTTCTATTATGTACTTGTTATATTATGATATAATTAATTAAGTATTTATTTTAAAGTATATTAAATAGAAAATCCTTAAATGATATGTTGTGTGATAGTAATTACAATGTGTTATAATCATGAGGAAATTTATCACATCAAAAATAACATATTATTTTAGATATTTCTAGCCAAGATGTATTAAGATGGGATATCGATACATCCATTGAGACTAAAATATGTTACTGTCTCCAAATGTTAGGTAGTTTATTACTGTCTCCAAATGTTAGGTAGTTATTATATCACCATGGATTGACTCACTCTAGAGTTTTCTGTTGGATAATGTAACCAAGATCAAAGAAAGAACCTCAAAGTGATGATGTCGCAAAGTTTTCATGACATTAGAGTACTATAGAATTACGGGTATGCTCTTGGGGACAATTATATAATTTGTTACATATATCTAACTCGATAATCAATCTTGTTAAAATAAAATGTGTTTTCTTTCTATTATATAATTGATATTGTGATATAATTAATTAAGTAATTTAAAGTATGTTAAATAGAAAATCCTTAAATGATATGTTATGTAATAGTAATTACAATGTGTTCTGATCATTAGAAATTTAATGCATTAAAATAACATATTATTTTAAATATTCTTATTCAAGATGTTTTAAGATAAGGCATCGATACATCCATTAAGACTAAAGTACGTAACGCTCATCAAATGTTGGACAGTGCATTACTCATGGCCGTTGGGAGGCATTCATGGGGTTATGTATCGATAGTTACTAGATATATATGGAATAATTCACTTGAGAGGTTTCTGTTAGTTAATATAACTAAGGTCAAACAGAGAATCTCAAAATGACAATGTTGCACAGTTCTCTCGACTTGAGAATACAGTTTAACTTCAGCGTGGACACTCCACTTTAATTATAATTAAATCGTGGCATAACATCCATCGAACATGTAACGATCTCAATTTTAACCAAATTTAATTTGATAACTGATATTAATTTTGGAATTAATTTGTGAATTAATTTAAGTTTTTCCAAAACAAATAGGATATGTGTTTGTTATATATATAATATTTAAAAATAAATATCTTAAAAATAAATTTGACTTTAAAAACTCTATAGATAAATATTTATTAATATTAGATACAATAGCTTTAGTTGAAAAATATTTAATAAAAGGTTTAAATACTTTCTCTTAAATTTACACATGAGATAAATATGGTTTGTGTGTGTGTGTGTGTATATATATATATATATATATAAATTTAAAGCACGAAAACTAGAAAATACATACATATATATATATAAACTAAATAATAAATATAATATAAAAATTTTATAAAAGCATATTTAAACTTTAATTAGCATGCAAATGGCAAGTGTAACCATTTTAAAATGTATTAAAACATTTGTAGCTTAATAATAACATGCATTAACAAGTGGAAGCTAATATGTCATGCAAAAATACAAGTGTCCTATTTTTAAATTTTCTTTTCATTTTTAAATTTAACAAATAAAAGGAAATTCAAGTATATATACCACTAACTCCTTCTCTTCTCAATTTTTTTTCGTACGTTAAAGAATATGTTCAAAATCTAAAACCTGAGAAAGAAAACTCAAAACAGAAAATAAAATTTTAAAAACAAAATCAAACAACCAACAACCTCATGCATTTCAAACCTGAAGCTAAAATTCACATCATCTCAAAACAAGTTCAGCTCAAACTTAAAGCAAAGATCAAGCTCAATTCAAATTCATCTCAAGCTTGAAGCAAGTTCAACTCAGTTTCAAAGCAAGCTATAGATCAGATTATCTCAAACCTGAAACAATTTAAGCATAGATCATTTCAATTGAGCTAAAGATCAAATCCAAAGCAATCTGCAGTTTCAAGTTCAAAATCAAGTTTCAGTTTTCAAATCATTTCCCAGTTTTCCAGTAGGCTCTGTGTCTTCAAACTTGTGAGTAAACAAAACATTTAAAAAAAACTTAATCTATTTTATATCTGGTTGCATGTGATTAAACAATTAAAGTAAGTTGTTGAAAAATTTGCAAGAATGTAAAAAAAAAGTTTTTCCTATGTATATGTCTGTGCATGTCTGAGTGAATGAATGTGCTTGCATCTGTTAATTTTCAACAGTTTAAACTAAGTTCAAAAATAAAATTCTCTTGCTCCTATTCTTTTCAGGGTGTGATCATTAAAAGAAAAATGATTGTATGATGTAGTATTATTTTTAGAAATAATTTCAGGAGTGTATATTAAGTAATTATTTCGAAATTTAAAAATGACAGTGAAAAATAAATTAAATTCAGAAAATCAATCATCATAATTCCATGGTTTGATTGTGTAAACAGATTCGAACTAGGAAATGATGAATTTTTATATTAAAATCATAATTTTTAAGTTTGGGTTTGTGGAGATATTGAGAGATGATCGGCATGGGGAGTTTCGTCTATTCGTGGCAATCGACGAAGAGTGGGACGTTGGGCCTGGAGCTTGAGGTCTGGAGATCACAGGAAAATTGATCGTAGAGTTTTCAGGTCATCATGGAGGCTAGTCGGCGGCATTGTAGGGATTAAGACCCTGTTGGGTTCGTTGATGTTTTCAAGTTGATTTCTCCGACGTGGGTGCATCGGACTTGATCGAGGTATGGGGGATTGGAGCATGGGTCTTCGACGAAGGATTGGACGCAGCGGCGAGGATGCTGGTGATCGGGATTGGTGGCACGAGTGGTTTTTGGTCGATCGAAGTTGGTTCCTGGAAGTGCCGACTTGCTCGATTTTTGGATTGCTGGCGAAATCGATGGTTCTGGGTGTTCATGGCGACTAAGGGGAAGATCGTCGACTTGTGGATGGTCGGAGCAGGGTCAGAGGTGGTCTGGTCGCGTGTGCATATGCATGGGGTTGTTCTCGTATCTATTGATTTCAGGGATCGGAGAAGGAGAAGACGACCCGGGTTCGTGCACGAGGAATGGAGGATTTGGCTCGCGTATTTATTCGGGGAAGTTTTGTATGGGCTCAAGCTTGTTTGTTTGATACCAGGTTTTAAAAGTTAACAGGCTTTTAAAATTTAAAGTAAATTTTGTACCAGGGTTTTAAAATATGAAAGTAAATTTTGTACAGGTTTTTAAAGCATATGAAAGTGAAAGAAAATTTGTAACAAGTTTTCAAGCCATGTGTTAATAAGTTTTAAAGCAAAAGTAAATTTCTGAACAAAGTTTCAAAGCTTAAAAAAAAGTAAAGTATTAACTAAGTTTTCAAGTAAATTTATTGAACAAGTTTTCAAAAAGAAATATTGACCAAGTTTCAAAATAAAGGTATTTATCAAGGTTATTTTCAAACAAGTTTCCAAAGTAAGTATTAACAAAGTTCCAAAGCAAAAGTAAAAATTATGACGAGTTTTCAAAGCAATTATTAAACAAGTTTTTTAATGCATTGGAAATAAACAAGTTTACAAAGTAAAGTATTTATCAAGTTTTCTCAAACAAGTTTCAAACTTAAATTTTAAATTCAAATGTGATTTGAATTAATTTAATTTGGTTTTGTAATAATTTTATGTTAGGTTAACTATTTAAAATCTCTAAGTGTTTTCAAATGTAATTTAATGATGTAAATTAAATAGGTCATTAAGACAAGTGTATTAAAATTTAATCAAAAGGTCTTAAGTAATTTGTATGTTAATAATAAATTAATTTCAAGCATTTAATTTAAATAAGATTTAAATGATAATTAAGTGATTAATTAAGATAACGGTTTATCTTAGATTAATTAAGGACTTAAGTAATTAAGGGTTAATTAATTAACTTAAGTAATTAAAGGTAATCAATTAATGTAATTAAAGGATCATTAATTAATGTGATTAATTAAAGGAGCATTAATTTTTTAATTAAGCAGGATTTAGAGGTAATTAATTTAGTTTATTTGGTGATTAAATTAAATTAATTATGAATTAAGTAATCGATTAAGATAGATGGTTTATCTTAAATTAGTTAAAGTCTTAATTAATTAATTAAAGGATAATTACTTAGTGTGATTAATTAGAGCATAATTAATTAATGTAAGAAATTAAAAGGTTAATTTGTTAATATAATTAATTAAAGATTAATTAATTGGTGTAAGTAATTAAGGGATAATTAATTACTTAAAGATTAATTACTTAGTGTAAATAATTAAAGGATAATTACTCAAAGGATAATTACTTAATGTAAATAATTAAAGGGTTAATTTGTTAATGTAATTAATTAAGGGTTAATTAATTAATGTAATAAATTTAAGGATAATTAACTTATGTGATTAGTTAAGGGATAATTAATTAATGTAAGTAATTAAGGGATAATTACTTAATTAAATTAATTAAAGGATAATTAATTTATTAAAGATTAATTAATTAATTAATAATTTAGGGTTAACTAATTAATGTAATTAATTGAGGGTTAATTAATTAAGAGGATTTTCACTTCAAGGGCTTATTTGTGTAGGGTAATAAGTTTTAAGGACACTACTTCTGAAAAATCAGTTTTAAGAATATTTTATAGGAAAAAGATAAAAGAATTTATCTTTTTCAGTTATACAGAAATAATGATAAAATGATTTATCATTTTCTTGTATAATTTAAAAAGATAAATGAATTTATCATTATGCTGTAAATTGTCCTTAAAACTAATTATTCAGAAGTGCTGTCCTTAAAACTTATTACCCTACAAATAGAATCCCTTCAGTCTAATTTCCACATTAATTAATGTAATTAACTTAAGGCCAATTAATTTATGTGGTTAATTAACGGATAATTAATTAATGTAAGTAATTAATAATAATTACTAAAGATGAATAATTAAGGATGATTAATTAATTTCATTAATTAATTAAAATAATAGCCAATGGTTTGTAATTAACTAATGTTAATTAAGAAGGATTTAAAAGTGATTAAAGTAATTAATTTAATTTATTTGGAGATTAAATTGAATTAATTAGGAATTTAATGATTAATTAATCTTGCTTATGGATGATTGGATTATATTGAATGCGTTGAATTGTTTGATATCTCTGATATGTGATGTTATGTGATATGAATTGCTTTAAATTGAGTTGTGATAAATATTTATCTGTGATGAATTGTTGTGTGAATGTGAACTTCTGAATTGAATTAAAATTGTTTATTTAAATAACTTGGCCTTTAAAATAGCATTTGAATTTCGGTGCGACCGAGGGTCGGATTCCAAATGGTTATCAGAAAACCACATCGAATCTTTAAAGTGATCTTTTGATTAAAAATGGAAATAAGTTGTGACTTATCTATGATTTGAATGTATCCACTTGTTTTTTAAAATAAGCGCTCATTTTTCGGTTAAGCCGGGAGAGGACATTATGTCATAAAACCCATTCCGAATAATGATACGATGAAATGGAATTGCATTTGAAGACGGTGGTTGAAGACTGGGTATTTTCGAAAACGAAAGGATTACCTGTTGAATGTCTCTACACCGAGTGGCTCCGGTATAGAGATTTAGATTATCCTATGTGACGGGGAGTCCGAACATGATTAGAGAATATCGAGATTGGCAAGGACTTTTTCCTTAATTAGACAAAGTGCCTTCGGTTCCATTTAGACCCAGGATGGACTTGTATGGATGTATGTATGACATTACACTTTAAGATATAAAGCTGGTTTCTATCAAATACATTTCTGTTAGTGGTGGAGAATTTATTATCTTAGCTTAACACCCTTCTCTGAGACATACTAGCTCAGAGGTTATGTAGTTGATATTTACTAGTGATATATTCCCAATTTGGTAACGTGGCATGCTAAATGTTGCTCATTGGTTGATCGAAGCATGGCTTTTGTAAAAAGCGCAGATTTGTGGGACGAGACTTCATCGAAACTCACACCCCGAAAATGGTCGAAATAGGAAGGACGCAGCAAGGTTACAGCGGTTGCGCCCCTTAGGGTATGTGCATTTCCTTCGGGATAAAAAGTGGTATCATGGTATGGATTCAGATATTTTACTTATGTGGTTGTTCGAATTTGTTGTTAGCGCCTCGGTAACGGTCGGTTATGACCGGGGGATGGCATACTCGTGACAGTTAGTTACCTAGTTACAGATGTAACCCGACCCTGTATTGGCAGAGATCCGGTTAGGTTCTTGGGGCGTCCCTCCAGAGGCGTACCCATTCGGAAAGGAAGTTCCTTAACCTTGACCATTTGTTGGAAATCCAATCACCAAATACGAGCCATGTACGGTTATAGTTGTAGAACCTGCCATTTAACATGGTAGCTATAGTAGGCATACTATAATGGCATATATGCTGGCTAAGATTAATACTATACTTTTGAAATGTTTTCCACACTATGCACTAATAATAATATCAAAAGGATTTTCACGTATCAAGCATGTTTGATTGCTATAAAAAGAAACCTCCCCTAAGGGTGCGATTGCATTGTGTGTGTGCCGGGAGACCTTGTGGTAGTTTCATTTTTCGAAAAGCATAGTGGATTTCTTTTTCTTTCCTTTTTATTTCTTTTTGTTCAAATAACTATTTTTGTTTTCTCACACCACTCCCATGACTGACTCGGAGTTTATTGTTCCCTTATCTAAACTCTGGGTGTCCATAATTTTTCACACGGGCGATCGAGAGTCAGGTTATCAGTAGATGTAGATTTTCGAAGTCTTTGAAGTCTGTGGATTCGGGATTGCATTTGCTTCATTGCAGCATGATAGCTTTGGTTTGATTTTTTGTTTGGAGATCTTTGGAGCTTTGGCAATAAAGATGCAGTATTGTTGGAATCTCTCTCTCTCTTTGAAGACTCCATGTTGGTGTTATCTTTCCGCTGTCATTTTTTTCCTCTATTGTGTTATATATTTATTGGCTCTAATATTGGGCATTTGTTATCGACTTGTTGTGATCCAATGTTGTATCAATTGTTGTGTATCAATAAGAATTCTTCTTTGTTTCCACTATGTTGTTTTCACCTAATGTGTTATAAGCTCCGGCGAATCAGACTCCAACGTTTAGATCTTCGGCATTCG
The DNA here is from genome assembly GCA_030765085.1 of Allium cepa. NCBI lineage: Eukaryota > Viridiplantae > Streptophyta > Magnoliopsida > Asparagales > Amaryllidaceae > Allium > Allium cepa. The sequence goes on from CM060934.1 coordinate 360,759,684, forward strand.
AATACGGGTGATGCATTGGATGTCAATTTTTGAGCGTCGGATCCCAAGTCGTCACATCTGGTATCAGAGATGAAGGTTGAGTAAGAACTTTAGCTTTGGAGTATAACTCATTTGGCGACTCATTAGAGATAGGGTCAAAAATACCCTACAATGAGTATCCCTAAGATATCTTGTCCGTATGTCTAAGTCAATTTAGTGCAAGAAGAGGACGAGGTAGGGGATAGGGGAATACCACTACAAGTGGTCAATACCCTACAACAACAGCAACGGAAGGAGAATCTTTTCACATCCAACCCCAACCAAATCTGGTAGAATTATATCAGAATTTCTCAAGACTTTGAGGGAAACCATTAAAAGTTCAGAGAATATTATAGAAGCGCAAGCTTGGATTCGATCTTGTGAGAGGAATTTTTTAAAGGATTGAAATTGGAGACCATTCCCTTGATTGCTTCCTGGCAGCTCCAGGAAGAAGCTTTGGCTTGGTGGGAGACTATTACTTTGGCCGAATAGGAGGATGAGTTTACACGGGATAGATTCAAGCAAGTATTTGAGCAGCGTCATATGCTTTCCGCTGGTATTTCCAGGATGTGAATAAGAAGCAAGGTAATCTTAAGGGAAAGGAGTTTTGCAAGTTAATTTCTTATTTATGATAAATTTATTAGAGTTCTATTCGACACTGGAGCCACACATAGTTTTATTTCCTAGCAAGCTATAGAAGAGTTAAATCTTGAACCCGAATTCGTAAACGAACCTATTTGTGTGAAGAACTCGGTAGGTAGGCCCTGCGAATCTTTGTTTACGTTGTAGGAAAGTTCCTATTTCGTATTCTCATCATCAGTTTCCTATCATATTTTTCGTTCTTGACTTTAATGAACTTGAAATTTTACTTGAAATAAATTGGTTAACAAAATATGATGCTAAATTAGATTGTATCAATAGAACGATTTCGGTCAAAACCAAATTTGAGAATTTTTGTGATTTCTTATGAGGGCCCAAGTACGAAGAGGGACAAGCTAATGTATACTTTGGGGTATTTCGACCTGAGTTTTGAATCCATACCTATTGTTCGAGAATTTCCTGTCGTATTTGAAAAGGTCTTTACCGCCGCATTGGAAAATCGAATTTAGAGTCAACTTGGTTTCCAATGCCCGTCTAGTTGTGTATGCGAGTTGTAAGATGGCACCAAGGGAAAGAGTAAAGCAAGTTTAGCACGCCCAAGATTTACTAGAGAAAAAAATTTATACGACCTAGTCGTTCCACTTGGGGCTCGGCTGTAGTATTTGCAATCGAGTCCGATGGATCTTTGAGATTGTGCGTAGATTATCGTGATCTTAATAAGTTAACTCTTAAGAAAAAATTTCCTTTGCCCCAAAATGAATACATGTTTAATCAATTGCATGGTGCTCAATTCTTTTCCAGGATGGATCTAGACCAAGGATTCCATCAACTGAGAATTGCAAAGGATTATATTCATTTGTCTGTTTTTAGGGGTCTTGATACATTTTACGAATGGTTAGTTATGTCCTTCGGACTAACCAATGCCTCTGCATATTCCGTAGACCTGATGACCCGAGTATTTCGTAAAGTATTAAATAAGTTTGATCTCGTATTTATTGATGATATTCTGATTTAGTAAGCCAAAATATCTATTCTACATTCAGCTTGATATGGTAATCCATTTCTCTATCTTTTGTGTGTTCATATGTTCTTTGTTTGTTCCTCTATCTATCAAATTTCGGGGATGAAATTTTCTTAAGGGGCAATTTGTAACGATCCCGATTTTAAACCAAATTTAATTTGGTAATTAATATTAATTTTGGAATTAATTTGTGAATTAATTTAAAATTTTCCAAAACAAATAGCATATATGTTTGTTTATATATATATAAATAGATTTTAATTTGAAATTTTGAATTTGAAATTCAAAAATAAATATCTTAAAAATAAATTTGAATTTAAAAACTCTATAGATAGATATTTATTAATATTAGGTATAATAGATTTAGTTGAATAATAAAAGGTTTAAATACTTTCTTTTAAATTTATACATGAGATAAATATGGTTTGTATATATATAAAAAAATTAAGCATGAAAACAAAACATAAAGAAAATAGAAAATACATATATATATATATATATATATATAACTAAGTAATAAATATAATATAAAATTTTTATAAAACATATTTAAACATTAATTAGCATGCAAATGACAAGTGTAACCATTTTAAAATGTACTAAAACATTTGTAGCCTAAGAATAACGTGCATTAACAAGTGGAAGCTAATATGTCATGCAAAAATACAAATGTCCTATTTTTAAATTTTCTTTTCATTTTTAAATTTAATAAATAAAAGGAAATTCAAGTATATATACCACTAATTCCTTCTCTTCTCAATTTTTTTCATACATTCAAGAATATGTTCAAAATCTAAAACCTGAGAAAGAAAACTCAAAACAGAAATAAAATTTTAAAAACAAAATCAAACAACCAACAACCTCATGCATTTCAAACCTGAAGCTAAAATTCAGATCAACTCAAAACAAGTTCGGTTCAAACTCAAAGCAAAGATCAAGCTCAATTCAAATTCATCTCAAGCTTGAAGCAAGTTAGCTCAGTTTCAAAGCAAGCTATAGATTAGATTATCTCAAACCTGAAACACTTTAAGCATAGATCATTTCAACTGAGCTAAAGATCAAAGCCAAAGCCATCTATAGTTTCAAGTTTAAAATCAAGTTTCAGTTTTCAAATCATTTCCCAATTTTCCATTTGGCTCTCTATCTTCAAACTTGTGAGTATACAAAATAATAAAAAAAAATCTATTTTATATCTGGTTGCATGTTATTAAATAATTAAAGAAAGTTGTTGAAAAGTTTGCATGAATGTAAAAAAAATAGTTTTTCCTATGTATATGTATGCGCATGTCTGAGTGAATGAATGTGCTTGCATCTATTAATTTTCAACAGTTTAAACTAAGTTCAAAAATTAAACTCTCTTGCTCCTATTCTTTTCAGAGTATGATCATTAAAAGAAAAATGATTGTATGGATGTAGTATTATTTTTAGAAATAATTTCAGGAGTATATATTAAGTGATTATTTCGAAATTTAGAAATGATGGTGAAAAATAAATTAAAGCCAGAAAATCAATCATCATAATTTCATGGTTTGATTGTGTAAACAGGTTCGAACTTGGAAATGATGAATTTTGATATTAAAATCATAATTTTTAAGTTCGGGTTTGCGGAGATATTGCGAGATGATCGACATGGGGAGTTTCGTCGATTCACGGCGATCGACGAAGAGTGGGACGTCGGGCCTGGAGCTGGAGGTAGCTGGAGGTCTGGAGATCACAGGAAAAATGATCGTAGATTTTTCAGGTCATCGTGGCGGCTAGTCAGCAGCGTTGTAGGGTTTAAGACCCTGTTGGGTTTGTCGAGGTTTTCAAGTCGATTTCTCCGACGTGGGTGCATTGGACTTGATCGGGGTATAGGGGATCGGAGCATGGCTCTTCGACGAAGGATTGGACGCGGCGGCAAGGATGCTGGTGATCGGGATTGGCGACACGAGTGGTTTTTGGTCGATCGAAGTTGGTTCCTGGAAGTGCGGACTTGCTCGATTTTTGGAATGCCGACGAAATCGATGGTTCTAGGTGTTCATGGCGACTGAGGGGAAGATCGTCGACTTGTGGATGGCCGGAGCATGGGTCGGAGGTGGTCTGGTCACGTGTGCATGTGCACAGGTTTGTTCTCGTATCTGTTGATTTCAGGGATCGGAGAAGGAGAAAACGACTCGGGTTCGTGCGCGAGGAATGGAGAATTTGGCTCGAGTATTTGTTCAGGGAAGTTTTGTGTAGGCTCGAGCTTGTTTGTTTGATACCATGTTTTAAAAGTTAACAAGCTTTTAAAATTTGAATTAAATTTTATACCAGGGTTTTAAAATATGGAAGTAAATTTTGTTTAGATTTTTAAAGCATATGAAAGTGAAAGAAAATTTATAACAGTTTTTCAAGCCATGTGTTAACAAGTTTTAAATAAAAAGTAAATTTATGAACAAAGTTTCAAAGCATAAAAAATAAAAAGCAAAGCATTAACTAAGTTTTCAAGTAAATTTATTGAGCAAGTTTTCAAAAAGAAATATTGACCAAGTTTCAAAATAAAGGTATTTATCAAGATTATTTTCAAACAAGTTTCCAAAGTAAGTATTAACAAAGTTCCAAAGCAAAAGTAAAAATTGTGACGACTTTCAAAGCAATTATTAAACAAATTTTACAATGCAATGGAAATAAAAAGGTTTTCAAAGTAAAGTATTTATCAAGTTTTCTCGGACAAGTTTCAAACTTAAATTTTAAATTCAAATGTGCTTTGAAATAATTTAATTTGGTTTTGAAATAATTTTATATTTGGTTAATTATTTAATTAAATCTCTAAGTGTTTTCAAATGTGATTTAATGATGTAAATTAAATGGGTGATTAAGATAAGTGTATTAAACTTTAATCAAAAGGTCTTAAGTAATTTGTATATTAATAATAAATTAATTTCAAGCATTTAATTTAAATAAGATTTAAATGATAATTATGTAATTAATTAAGATAATGGTTTATCTTTTAATTAAGGACTTAAGTAATTAAGGGTTAATTAATTAACTTAAGTAATTATGTGATAATTAATTAATGTAATTAAAGGATCATTAATTAATGTGATTAATTAAAGGATCATTAATTTGTTAATTAAGCAGGATTTAGAGGTAATTAATTTAGTTTATTTGGTGATTAAATTAAATTATTATGAATTAAGTAATTGATTAAAATAGATGGTTTATCTTAAATTAATTAAGGTTTTAATTAATTAATTAATTAAAGGCTAATTACTTAATGTGATTATTAAAGCATAATTAATTAATGTATGAAATTAAAAGGTTAATTTGTTAATATAATTAATTAAAGATTAATTAATTAGTGTAAGTAATTAAGGGATAATTAATTACTTAAAGCTTAATTACTTAGTGTAAGTAATTAAAGGATAATTACTCAAAGGATAATTACTTAATGTAAGTAATTAAAGGGCTAATTTATTAATATAATTAATTAAGGGTTAATTTATTAATGTAATCAATTTGAGGATAATTAACTTATGTGATTAGTTAAGGGATAATTAATTAATGTAAGTAATTAAGGGATAATTACTTAATGAAATTAATTAAAGGATAATTAATTTATTAAAGGTTAATTAATTAATAATTTAGGGTTAATTAATTAATATAATTAATTGAGGGTTAATTAATGTAATTAACTTAAGGTTAATAAATTTATGTGGTTAATTAAGGGATAATTAATTAATGTAAGTAATTAAAGATAATTAGTTAAGATGGATAATTAAGGATGATTAATTAATTTCGTTAATTAATTAGAATAATAGCCAATGGTTTGTAATTAATTAATGTTAATTATGCAGGATTTAAAATTGATTTAAGTAATTACTTTAATTTATTTGGAGATTAAATTGAATTAATTAGGAATTGAACGGTTAATTAATCTTGCTTATGGATGATTGGATTATATTGAATGCCTTGAATTGTTTGATATCTTTGATATATGATGTTCTGTGATATGAATTGCTTTAAATTGAGCTGTGATAAATGTTTATCTGTGATGAATTGTTGTGTGAATGTGAACTTCTGAATTGAATTAAAATTGTTTATTTAAAAAACTTGGCCTTTAAAATGGCATTTGAATTTCGATGCGACCGGGGGTCGGATTCCAAATGGTTAACCACATCGAATCTTAAAAGTGATCTTTTGATTAAAAATGGAATTAAGTTGTGACTTATCTATGATTTGAATGTATCCACTTGTTTTTTAAAATAAGCACTCATTTTTCGGTTAAGCCGGAAGAGGATATTATGTCATAAAACCTATTCCGAATAATGATATGACGAAATGGAATTGCATTTGAAGATGGTGGTTGAAGACTGTGTATTTTCGAAAACGAAAGGATTACCTGTTGAATGTCTCTGCACCGAGTGGCTCCGGTATAGAGATTTAGATTACTCAATGTGACGGGGAGTCCGGACGTGATTAGGGAATATCCGGATTTGCAAGGAATTTTTCCTTAATTGGACGAAGTGCCTTCGGTTCCACTCAGACCCAGGATGGACATGTATGGATGTATGTCTGACGTTACACTTTGAGATATAAAGTTGGTTTCTATCAAATACATTTCTGTTTAGTGGCGGAGCATTTATTCTCTTAGCATAGCACCCTTCTCTGAGACATAGGTGCTTAGAGGTTATGTAGTTGATATTTACTAGTGATATATTCTCAATTTGGTAATGTGGCATGCTAAGTGCTGATCATTGGTTGATCGAAGCATGACTTTTTTTAAAAACGTAGCTTTGTGGGACGAGACTTCATCGAACCTCACACCCTGAAAATGGTCGAAACATGAAGAATGCAGCAAGGTTACGGGGGTCATGCCCCTTAGGGTATGTGCATTTCCTTCTGGATAAAAGTGGTATCATGGTATGGAGCCCATATATTTTACTTATATGGTTGTTGGAATTTGTTTTTGGCGCCTCGGTAAAGGTCAGTTACGGCCGGGGGATGGCATACTTGTGACAGTTAGTTACCTAGTTACAGAGCTAACCCGGCCTTGTATTGTCAGAGATCCAGTTAGATTCTCGGGGCGTCCCTCCAGAGGCGTACCCATTCGGAAAGGAAGTTCCTTAGCCTTGACCATTTGTTGGAAATCCAATCACCAAATACGAGCCCTGTACGGTTTTAGTTGTAGAACCTGCCATTTAACATAGTAGCTATAGTAGGCATACTATAATGGTACGTATGCTGGCTAAGATTAATATTATACTTTCAAAATATTTTTCACACTATGCACTAATAATAATATCAAAAGGATGTTCACGTATCAAGCATGTTTGACTGCTATAAGGAGAAACCTCCCCCAAGTGTGCGATTGCATTGTGTATGTGCCGGAAGACCTTATGGTAGTTTCATTTTGCGAAAAGCATAGCGGATTTTTTTCTTTCCGTTTTATTTCTTTTTGTTCAAATAACTATTTTTTTGCTCACGCCAGTCCCATGACTGACTCGGAATTTATTGTTCCCTTATCTAAACTCTGGTTGTCCTTAATTTTCCATACTGGCTACCTAGAGTCGGGTTATCAGTAGATATAGATTTTGGAAGTCGTTGAAGTCTGTGGATTTGGGACCACATTTGCTTCATTGCAGCATGATAGCTTTTGGTTTGATTAATTGCTTGGAGATCTTTGGAGCTTTGGCAATAAAGATGCAGTATTGTTGGAATCTCTCTCTCTCTCTTTGAAGACTCCATATTAGTGTTATCTTTCCGCTATCATTTTTTTCCGCTGTTGTGTTGTATATTTATTGGCTCTGATATTGGGCATTTGTTATCGACTTGTTGTGATTCAATGTTGTATCAATTGTTGTGTATCAATAAAAATTCTTCTTTGTTTCCGCTGTGTTGTTTTCACCAAATGTGTTATAAGCTCCGGCGAATCGGACTCCAACGTTTGGATCTTCGACATTCGAATACGGGTGATGTATTAGATGTCGATTTTCGAGCGTCGGATCTCGGGTCATCACAGAACGACTATAGTTGGGTTTAAGTTGAAGCACTGGAAGTGGAGCACTATAAGGAATCCATATCCTTGGTTATATGAGGTTAGTATCACGGTCAACTGTAGTCCACTCAAAGTCAAAGTTTTGGCCAGAATAGTATGGTTAATAATAATTGTTATGATTGAACTAAAGACCTTATGCTTGGACTAATCAATTTGAATGTGGGCGATGTTGGTATTTTGATTAAAACTAAATTTCGTAAGTCCTAATGTGATACAGCGTTGGAAAAAAAAATTGGTGTAAATAATCGTTATTGCCGGGTACCACCTATAATAGTAAACTTGGATTTTACTTAAAAAAAGATGTATAAGAGATAAATTCTACATAATGTCATACCAGCAGCTAAGGTAACATGTGAACGTGAATATTCGAACTATTCGATAGTAATCGCTAACTACATTTACACTTTTGAGTCGCACAACCGAAATGATGAATACTCCGAATGAGCCACACAATTTAATTAATTTATAATCACTGCAAATTAACTACCTTAATTAATATTTATGAAATACTAATTATTGAATTTTATTTTTTTTGAATACCACTAATATTTAATAAAGTGTGTATATAAAAGTTATAAATGTGTATATAGACAAAATATTTAAATTGGATTTGAATAAATTAATTGCTAAGTGATTTGCGAAAATTTTTAAGGCCCATGTGCCTCTTTTAAGGCCGGTCGTGTATGATGAAAGGGGAAGGGTTTTGAAATGTGATTTGAAAATCCAAAGTAGAACATAAACGAAGGAAATAAATCTCCATCCTCAACTCTTTTTATGACTCACTTAAATCTAATTTATGAAATGATTTATGCCTTTTCCCTTTATTTCTGTTTTTCTACTGAAAATTTGAAGAGGGTTGGGGGATTAATTTTGTTGTTGTTTTCAATATAATTTAGATCTGAATGCTTTTACCATGAATTTACATGGGTCTAAGTTGTCTGATTCCCTTTTCGTTTTTTTTAGATTTTTTTCGATTTTAAAAAAGGGAAACTAATTTTAATTGCAAAACCATATTATAATTTCTATAACACTTGATTGAACAATTATAAACAAAATACATATGTTAATTATTTAAACTTGACTTGAAAAGGATTTCGTATGTTATTTGGTTTATGTTTTGAATAATAATGTTTTTTATGTTGTTTACATAAAAATAAAAGTTTTCTAATCCAGAATTTATGATTGAACTTTTGTGTAAAATCTTAAATCTTTTATCTCTTTTCTTTGTTTAAAGTATTTTTAAAATCCTAAATTTTGTTTTCTTTCAACAATAAAAGTGTTATCCGCATAATTTCCAAAGGATATAAGCATAGGAATTTATGTCGAAACTGAAGAATGACGTTACAATTAATGATATTGAAGGCTTATTAATCTCAAAAGTATATGATTTCAAAGCTCAAAGTCATGTCGAAGTTAAAGGTAAAAGCTTCATGCCAAAATTAAGGATTTCATGTTGGAAAGCTGGAAGCAAGGAAGAAATGTAAGGTCGTTCAAAAGTGAAACATCTTATCAATATAAAAGGATGTCGAAAGGGAGTATGTCCTAGATCATTGACATAACAATGGGCATCATGCATTGATCAGTGCCAACATTAATGAAGCAGCAACAATGTTAGAAAGCGGCTATTATCAATCCCGATGGTATATGGCATGTCGACTAAACATGATCCCGCATCAACAAGCAATGATGAAAGTTTGAAGAAGAACTAATGCCGAAAGCATACAATTCCACCCCTCATCGACAATGGATAATGGAAAAAGTCGTAGGTCATCAACAAAACTAAGGATGCCAAATACCATCAATGTTGCATATCACCTATAGAATTTAATGAATGGTGTCGAACCTCTTATATCCCTAAACAATATCGAATGAAACCAATATCGTAACCCATCAAGACAGTGATGATACCAGAGAACTCTATGTCGAAAGCCATCAATGTTACAGCGGCATAATATACCATTGATGTCGCATCACACTGATACCGCATCCCATCAATGAAGCACTTCGTCCATGAAGTCAGAAGAATCAATGTTGCTCCATATTAATAATGCGTTTTACCGATATCGCCTTACTCTAATGTCACCATGCAAAGTAATGTCGCATCTCATCAATACCGCTTCACCATTGATGTCATCTCCCATCAATACCACTTCACCTCTTACCAATGCTACTCATCACCAATGTCGCTACTTATCAATACCACCACTTATCAATGTCGCCGCTTATTAATGTCGCCGCTTATCAATGACGCCGCTTATCAATATCACCATTTATTAATACCCTGCCTTAGTCATACCACACCTCATCAATCTTCAAAGGGTGTCTTGGTGTCGCAATGTCATGTTGGTATTAGGTGCCATCAATGAAGATAATCAAGGCAGGTTAGATGCTAAGCGTTAACATACAATTCTGGATTTCGCCGTTATACAAATGTATGTCGAAATTCATCATTAACCAAGGCATAATGCCATGCACCATCAATACGATCAACGTCGAAGGCCAAGCATGCCACATGGACACGTGGAAGCAACCTCTATAAATATAGACCCGGGGATATAAAGGTTGGGGTGATCATTTCTTTTTTCCGCTCCCAAAATTGAATTCTTCTAACCTAAATTGAATTGGGGAAATTTTTGATTTGCTTGTAACCATGCTTGATTTATATGAACAAGAACTTAAAAATGTATATATCTTGATTATGCATTGTGGACACTATAAGACATGGACGCACATATAATAAAGCTCTTTAGGCCCAAAGCTTGTCATGATTTTATGTCGTATAAAATCACATAAGCTTTGGTCTAAACAATTGTTTATATGTATAGTCTCTATCTTGTCCACTACATATGGACATTGGACTATGAACCATGAGGACTGCTAATCTAGTTTTATTAACATGCTTAATGAGCTATTGCACATATTTGCAGCTTATTCTTTTTCTCCTTTGATCGCATGACATGGATTTTCTAATATATTATTCCATAAGAACTTATGATCTTTCGAATGTCATATTCGAAGAAACCATACGGGCTTTCGAGTATCCTATTCCAAAAACCCATGGGCATCATGAAACCATTTCTTAATGACATCATCTTACGCTTAGCCTTGAACATTAAGCCTATTCTTGGTCTTTTAGCACTATCTGGTCAACACCGACTAAGCCTTGTTTACTCGCGTCACCATACGTGTTAAAAATCAAGATATAGCTCATCATACTTGGCACCATGGGTATTATACCAAATTTTAGTCCATCATTTGATACTAGAAGGATTTCTTGAACTATCGATTCTATTTAAACTCTCTCCTTAAACTAATTATATAAGTTTTTTGTTTTAGGAAAATGGGGAGATCAAGGTGAATTAATATTCTAAATGAAGAAGTCACACAAACTGCGACATTGGAAGAAAATGTCGTCCCCAACTTCAACTTGGGAAATGTGGAACGAGGACATCCATAAAAGCGGGCCAAGCCTATTAGTAGCGAAGCTAAGATCAAAGATCTAACTCAGTAGATGACGATAATGCAGGAGCTATTAAAAGAAATCCTTACACAAAAAATTTCCTAGCCCATTGAAGGAAAAGAAGCCGAATCTCCTAGAAGAAACCTAAATATTTCTCTACGCGGAGATAAGAACAAAATTATCATGACTTCACAAAAGAGGAAGGGATCCCAAGAGGACGAAGCATAGAATTCTCCCCCAAATCACTAGCGGCTAATAAAGCTAAAGCAAACCATCAAGGAAGATTTGTGGAGAGGTCCCATGAGCAATTCATAAGCTTAATCTCCAAGGAGTACAAGCCAGATAGAAGCAAATTACCATAGCGATGAAGCATATTTGAGGAGCATGGCTGAAGAGATGGCCAAGGATACTCTTAACCTTAAAGGAAAGAGGACCCTTAATGCTAAAGTCAACAATAACTTTTGAGAACCCTATTCACATGTAGGATCATGTCTACAAAGATTCCATCTCATATTAAAATTCCCTCCTTAAAATACAATGGGAATCCTAAACCGGACGATCGCCTAATGGCATTCGAAAGTCAGATGAATCTCTATAACGCCCTAAGAGCTTTGCGCTGCCAACTTTTTCCTACCACGTTCCAAGGAGCAGCAGCTAAGTGGTATGGAAACTATCGGCAAAATACCGTATATTCTTGGAAACAATTCTCTTATGAGTTCTCAGCACAGTTTTGTATTTGTAAGGATCCTATGATTGACTTCAGCATACAGGAAAACATCAAACAAAGACCGAGAGAGTTGTTGGGTGACCATCTTAAGAGGTTTAATGCAAGGGCACTAGATAGGACCTATAGATCAAATTGATGGCAGTACGCTAAGGACTGATTAAGAAAACACCCTTTTGGTGATAGCTTTACCTTTACGGATGTAGAGATCTCCAAGACTTCCATTTTCAAACTGAAAAGTCCATCCGTATGGATGAGATGTTTCAAGCTAGGAAAAAGTCACGGGCGAAGAAAGAAATAGGAAATCACAGCAATAAGAAACAAAGATGGGAAGAGGTCCCGAAGTCCAACCATGTTGCTTTGGACAAGCCAATGTCCTACGTTTTGGCCACAAAAAAGGAAAGCAGCGACTTTCCAATTCCCTACAAAGCTAAGAACTACCTTAAACCAAGAAAAGTGGGTGACTTCTGTGCTTATCATAAGACGAATAAGCATAAGATAGTTGAGTGCCATGTGTTGGCAGGGATAATTCAGAGCATGATCGATTCAGGACACTCGAAATTTTTTATCAAAGATAATCAAAAAATTGCATGTCCTGATGAAGGCAACCAAAGGCTCCCAAATAACACCATGAACTTTGTAGAAAACGATATTCAACCAGATTTCATTCCACCCCTCAACCGAATTGATGTTGTTCATGGAGGCCTGCACTTAGCTGGATGCAGCAAGGGAGCCAAAAACTGACATATTAGAGAAGCAGGATATGAGGTTTTCTCTATTCAAGAAGACTCACCGCTTAAGAAACGAAGATTAAATCCAGATGCATAATATGACTATAACCTGACAGGAGCTGAAAGGGATTCCCATCTGGACAAGACCTGCGTATGATCATTGGACATTAGAAGTTCAGTAAATGTTATTTTTAAACACGCTTTTGATCAGACGGGGATTCCAGAAAACAAGCTTGAACCAAGCTTTGAGCCCATCTTTAGATTCAATAACAAAGGATCAACTCCCATAGGACACATAAGCTACTAGGTATTAGTTTTATAAAGTAAGTATGCAACAACTCCAAACAAACAGCTACTAGGTAACAGTTTTGCACTATTTTGATACCACATTTATCAAAGATGACGATCAATTAAATAATTAAATTTACAGAGCATCAACTTGTAATGTATAAAATGTACAGTTCTTTTGATTTAAAGATTATTCATTTATCTATTATATGTTGTTCCGCTGTGATTGTGAGATTCTGATATTGTTTCTGTTGCTTCTTCTTTCTTTCTTCTTCTACCTCTTCTTCTTTAACCATAACAATTCGGTTTTTCGGCCTTCGATTGCTCGGCAGTTGATACAGTGGACGTATTAATGTCGATTTTCGGACGTCGAAAATTCCGTTCGTTATACAACTTATATCAACAGAAACTAGTTATCATTTTTGTATATGTATATATACATACATCTATATATATATATGTATGTATGTATGTATCAGTTTTGATATAAATAATAGTCAAAATAATTTATAAAGTAAGCGTCAACTCCAAACAAACATCTACTAGGTATAAGTTTTGCATTATTTTGGTATCAATTTTGTCGTACATGACAGTCAAATAAATGTTTAAAATTACAAAGCATCAACTTTTATCAGACATAAATTAGGTATCAGTTTTGTGTATATATATGTGTGTGTGTGTGTGTGTGTGTGTGTTTGTGTGTGTGTGTATGTATGTACTTATCAGTTTTGTTATAAATAACAGTCAAAATAATATATAAAATAACCAAGCATAAATTCCAATCGTACAACTACTAGGTATCGGTTTTACACTATTTTTGTATCACTTTTATCATACATGACGATCAACTACTAGATATGGGTTGGTTGAAGGGATCGTTCGGTAGACCAGATTTGATGATTTGAACACGGATTTGTTGTTGCCTGAAGAAGCATGCTGCTGGATTTTTGTTTGTCGGATCTTAGTCGGAGCTTAGGATGAGTGCTGGAGGAGGAATTCATGATAGAGAAAAGGTACGATCTACATAAGATGGATTTGAGAAAGAAAATGAAGTTTCCGACGGATGCCATAAAAATTGAACGATGAAAAGCGCGCTTGAACAATGGACTTTAGGTATGTGCTTATAACAAAAAATAATTTTATGTCCTTGTAGTTAAATTATTATGACAATTTGTCCTTTTAAAACATTTTCTCCATGTTTAAGTGTATCGTAGCTCATAAAACTTATTTATGATGCGACACTTCAACAGACATGTGAACAGGGTCGGCCCCAGGGCAAGGCGACCAAGACGGTCGCCTAGGGCAACACGGCGAAGGAGGGCAACATTTTCAGTATCCGTGTTTACAAATTGTCTGGTTGATATAAGTAAAATGGCATAAGTTTCAATAAGATTATTTGGTTCGGTGGTTTGTTTTGCTTCCTTCGTAATTGAACAACCTGAGTTCGAGTATGTCTTCATGCAATTTTAACCTTTTACTCCTCTTTCATTTTATGTTTGCCTAGGGCAACGGAAGGTGTAGGGCCGGCTCTACATGTGAAACACGTGCATATGTTGGTTTTACAATTATGTATGTACGCTCATATTGAAACAATAGGATTTAATTATATGTTAAATGCATATGGTTTCTTAATTCGAATAAGTAAGAGTACTGTGAATTCTTTCATTTTACTATGCATACAACAATTGCATGAACACAAATTTGTTTTAAGTAAAAAAGTACAATCTGAGCGTAGATTTTAGGCTTAAACGGTACTCAACTTATTTTAAAATGCTAAGTTAGATTATTATATAAAAGATAGTGAAACAAACTTTATAAAATAATGCCGTAATAAAGCGAAAAAAAAAAAAGGATAGTTGTAACATATTAATCGAAATTAGCATATTTCATATTGATTGATGATGAAACAAAATGCCATCTAATATTGATTGATGATGAAGTAAACATTATGAAAACCAAGATTTCATTCACACAACCGAATTATTATTATTATTATTTATTTGAAATGGTACTTTATATACAACAAATAATTGGGATAACATATCCCATGTCAATAAACGTTCGAAAGCAAGTTTCGAATTTGTGAACTCTTACACCAAAGCCGAATCAATTAACCACTTAGACAATAGTGTTTGTCACAACCGAATTATTTGAATAACATGAAAAGAGTAATCAATTTCTTGTATGAAATTTATTAGTTTAGAAGATAAATTCGTGCTCCACACAAATCTTCACACCAATGCTTCCAACAAAATTATATTTAATATTTCCGAAACAGAAAAGAGATTTAAAAATTTGCAACAATAAAAAACTACCAAATCCACATAACTCTGTATGCATCGGCAGACAATATAGTGTAGAATCTTCTGCAACTTTTATTTAAGTTTCTAGTTGGCGCATGTTTGCAAAAACTACATAAATGATTGTAACAATTTACATACAAATTTAATTATACCCTAAATGAGGTACTTTTTATTTGTGAGAATACAAGACGTATACCTAAGCTAATATGTTGTTGTGACATCCAAAACCAAAGATAAAAAATGCGACCGCCAAAATGTATGAAGGTTAATATTCATGTAACACATCATGCGTTAAAAACATGCATAGTTTGTCAAAAAAATACCTTAATGCATCGAACTTTTCACCTTTCCATGAAATTCATCTGATATGTTCATCGATAAAATCACTAGTGATTTACAACAGGTACTAGTACATTTTTTCACTAAATTATTTAGTTACCAAATTTTAAGTTTCATGTGAAATCCTAAAATTTCAATACATACTCATACTTATTTACTAAATTATTCAAACAATAATACAAAAAAAAGCACTAACATCTGGTATAATGTTCAGATATATAAAAGAAATGGAACAACCAACGTAATTTTACTTGAATTTAATATAATCTTTTGTCACAACAAAATAAATAACAGTAATAATACATATCAATCTTACTGAATAGAAAGAAAACTCTCGACAAACATGCATAGCCTCGTTTAAAAAAATAAGGTAACGAGCAAGGGATTCCACTTATAACTATTTGGGTGTAGGCCCTCTTTGTCCAGTTGTACAAGTAATAAGAATGATCTTTCTTTTGTCCATCACCGAGAAATTGTCGAGAGAATTTTAATATTATTTGGGTTTTGTTGTTAGAACTCCGTAGTTTGATATTTAGACAGTGGCAATAAACAAGAGCATATTATATGTACTAACCACTATTGTAGGAAAATATATCAAATCAACAAAAAGCTCTACGTGACATGAAGAAGGCCATGATGACGCATTAACAGTTATAGAGTCTTAAGTCTGGAGTTATATAAATTGTTAAAATCTCTTCTAACAGTATATACACGTGCATATTTGGTCACAAATCATTTCTAAAACTCAGAAAATTAAAAATATCATCAGGTATTCGATTGAATTTGTACACCTTATACAAATTTACAATGACACAGGTCGGTCGACTGAAAACTTCATATCAGTCGACTAACCATGTGTTCAGTCGACTAAATGAAAATTTTCAATCGACTGAAACTGTTATTTTTTTACACTATATTAATTCTGGCTTGTTACGTCAAATTTTGATCAAATTCAGTTGGCCGATTGATATCATTCATTCAACTGAACGTCGTAACAACTATTTTTAAATTCAAATTTTTGAAGATATGCTCTTCTTCACAAAGAATCACTTCTCTTCATAATGGCTACAACTTTTCTTTTAGCCATCTCTCTTCACTAAAAGTTGCACCCAATCATTTTCTATATAAGCAATCCATTTTATGAATTCAAGAAAAAATTCTATTTACTCTCGTTTGTCTATCTGTTCTGAATTCTCAATGCTTTCAAAATATTTAGGATAATTTTTTAATTAAGACCAATTTTAAAAACTAGCTACAAATTTAGATCAATTTTTATAACTTATTACAAAAATAAACCAATTTACGCCACATCAGCACCACGTGTACTGGCGGCATTTGAATTACCCCTAGCATGTTCTTTCTTTTTCTAAAATCTGGGAGGCATTTGAGATGCCTTCAGTGTACGGCATTTCAAATGCCTCCTAGATTTTTTTTTTATATACAAAATAGTTTGCGGCGTTTGTCGCAAACAAATTTTTTTTTCTAAAATATACCGGCGGCGTTTGAGATTCGGCTAGTACCCGTGGCGTTGATTTTGTCACGACCCAATTTTCCATACAAATCGAAATTACACTTTACCACACTTGTCCTGTCCAAATTGAACAAAAAGGCGCATATTAAGAAAAAAAAAGTGGAAAGAAGATAGAAAGAAAATCGAACAACACAGAATCTCATAGCGGAAACAAATAATATATAATATAGACCATATCATTACATAAAACAAAACTGTAATATTTACAGAACAGATAATCAACAGAGTACACCAACCTATAAAGCACAGGCAGTTATAACATCACGTCTTTACAACTTCTGATAACACAATTAAAATGCAATGAAATATAATCATCTACGTAAATACGTCTCTAGGCCTACAGCTCCTCTCCTGAAGTTCCAATTTTCCAGCTAAACCTGGAAATATGCTCGATCTGACCCGAGCATATAGGGAAAACCTCGTCTGGGTTAGTCTAGTAAAACCAGCGTAAGAATTTAAATCACAAGAAATTTTATTCATTATAACTTTCAAAATTCTTTTAAAATCAAAGGTATCCTGTAAGACCATGCCACACATAAACACGATGGGTTTTTTCCTTACGGTAATCAAAATTCTTTTTATAGAAAATTCAATGATATTATAATAGTACCTAGAGATCAAAGTAAAATAGAGAAATGGCTGAAATGCTTGCATCTCACATTTCAACATAGTTGGGCACAGTCAAAACCATATGGCACTTATTGGAGAATGAATTCCATACCATTACCAGGCATTAATGTAACACCTATCACAGTACACGTCTAGAAAAAAGTATCGAGGACCTCAATGGGTTCCCCTACAACACAAGACCGGTTCTACCCCCAACCTGGATAGTACCGAATATGCTATCACTCCGGGTGTTCCCACTCTTACCGAGTTCTTCCACGCATTGTAGTAATAATATCCGAGGGTATCTAGAAAGGTGATAAACATGGCCTTGCTGCATCTCCCCTGATGTGAAATCATTCCGGTTGATGAGGCTTGAGGCTACGGTTATCTTTTTAAGGAATTTACACTTAGAATGCTCATTGTCCTCCAATGATAATGTACCGATAGCATTCATTCATACAAGTCCGTTATGAGTCTGGACGAAAACAAAGGCACTATTTCTACAACATCTGTTTTGGAATCATCCTCAGGATTAGTAGCGATTATCCCTTACACTTAAATGCTCCATCTTCGATTCCATGCGCTTGTCTTCATTTCGAAAACGTATTCGTTGGATCAAAGTGGTGTTCGGATAACTTATCCGATCCCGGTCTCTCCGAAACAACGTTCGATATTCGCAGTAAACTCAACCCCAGTTCTTTAGGAAATAGAAAGATGAAAATAAGATCGGAGATCATCTCTTAACCGTTAGTGAAAGGATTTCCTTATCATCGTCCTAGAAGAACCAAATGAGTTTATATATACAGTATAGCACTTCGAATAGTAATTGTACCATATAATCCTCGTGTTTCTCCTAGATATTTTCAAAGTTACGTTTTTGTCCAGATTTGATAGTCGATTATTTAACTATCAAATAAACAATCATTCAATCAAAGATTTCATTTATCACTAAAATGACTAATCCTTATTTAATTTAAATTTCAATAAATTAAATCTCATTATTAAAAACTATATACTTATCTTACAGGAATAGGTATATTCACAAACCATTTCCTTCAATAATATTTGAAGACCCTTTTAAATAAATATGGAAAGTACTCTGCGGTATCAATCATGGATACGCAGCTCAATGATTTCGTCCCCATCCGAGAGAAATCCAAACTGAACTGTAGGCAGTCTCTGCCTCCTGATTATGAAATGAAAGTATACACTTACTTCCCAAAACTATATTTAATAATTATCTTAAAATAATACTTATAAAGTTTCTATATAATTTTTCCAAGTTATAATTAAGTAAAATACTCTTTTATAAAAGTTTACAATATAATATATTATTTTAAACCATTATTATTTTTTAGCAAAGCTAGCGAGGTTGAATGGACCCCTACCATTATTATTAAAGACCAAAATTATAAAAACATCGAATTACATCATGCTGACCTCCACAAGACAAAGGAAAGCACAAACAAGATAAAAAGATAACTATAAGCAACTATTAATAGAAAGGACCAATACTTGTTTAGAGGTAGCTTGCCCTTTAAACGTCCTATTGTTCCTCTCCATCCAAACAAAATACAAAACCTTCTTCAGAATTCTTAACAGCATTCTACTTCTCTCATTCTTCCACCTAGTTGCCTTAAAGATGTTGAACCATTCTATACGAGAATTTCTCGTTGGCCTGTGATACCCATAGCGTTGCAATATCGTACTCCAGATATGGAAAGTGAAATCACAATCAAAATATAAGTGCACAACCATTTCCACCTCAGCTCCACAGAAAAGACAGTTATCACTTTGAATTACCCCACAACCTTTGAGCTTGCAAAGAGTAAGGATACCATTCTTCAATACCTTCCATATAAACAAGTTTTCCTTTGGGATAGATATAGGATCCCAGATTCGAGAAGACCATAGAAATGTAGGCTGTTGAATGGAGGGATCAAGTGCCATATAAACAGTTTTAATCGAGTGCTCCCTGTCATTCCAAGTCATATGAACATTGCTGAGTTTATAGGACCTATTATGTATAGCAAACCATTCAGCTCTAACCACAACAGAGCTACTATTAGGGAGGGAGACAGATTCATTAGCCCAGTACCTTGAGAGGGTAGCAGTACAACCAATGCCAGTGGAGCTTCTCATGTCATAATCAATTATATTAGCTAAAATGACTCCTTTTGCAGACCATGGATCAAACCAAAACGATATCTTGTTAGTATCTTTCATTCTCTGTTGCACCATAGGAAGGAAGAATTGTCTTGCTCTCAAGATATTCCTCCATGTCCAGCTGCAGTCAGTTGGAGAAGAAATACTCCAGAAGTTGCTATGACGTATGTGATATTGCCTACACCAAGAAGCCCACAGATTGCTGTCATTCCTTAATAACTTGTCAATTCTTGCAGATAGCATAGCAAAGTTCCAATTCTTAATATTTATAATTCCAAGACCACCTTTATCATGAGGGCAACAAATTTTACTAAAAGGTATAGGAATCATTTTCTTAGGGTAGGGATTACCGTGCCACAGAAAATGATTCAGAGCAGAGTTGATCATGCTAATGAGTTTGGCTGGAAGAATGAAGATTCTAGCATAATAAACACACATGGATATTGCAATGGATTTAACAATGACAAGCCTACCAGCCATCAAAAATTGAGATACTTTCCAGCTAGCTAGTTTAGCAGTAATAGTTTCAAATAGTTGTAAGCATTGGAATGTCCTGATTCTAGAAGCACAAAGAGGCACTCCAAGATAATATTCATTATCATTGAATGGAGAGAGGCCGGACAGAGAGTACATCATCTCTTTACCATCATCAGGGAGACCAGCAATTAACAGTCTAGATTTACTTCTGTTATTGGCCAGACCTGTCAAAGCTCTAAAGGAATCAAGAACATTTAAGACCCCACTAATGGATTTAGCATTAGGCTTAGTGAATAAAAGTAAGTCATCAGCAAATAGGAGAGAGGATATACTGTTCTTCCTGCATAATGGATTATAATCAAATAACTTATTGCATATAGCATCAGAAAAGAGAGATGTGAGCAGCTCCATAACACAAATGAAGAGATATGGAGAAACCGGGTCACCCTGTCTAATACCCTGAGTAGCACCAAAGTAACCAAAGATATTACCATTAATACTAAACGAGTAGTTGACAGTAGAAATACATGTATATAACCAGCATAAGAAGGGGATGGGGAAGTTCATTTTATGCAAAATATAGATAATAGATTTCCACTGTATGGAATCATAAGCTTTCTGAATATCAAGCTTAAGGACACATCTAGGAGAAATGTGTTTCCTATTATACCCCTTCATAAGTTCAGAAGCAAGGAGGATGTTATCAGTTATGTCCCTTCCAGGAAGAAAAGCGCTCTGATTAGCAGAGATCAAACCATCCATAGGAGTTTTCATTCTTGCAGCCAATACCCTAGCAATGCACTTATATATAACATTGCAGCAAGCAATGGGTCTGAACTGATCAACAGACATAGGATGGATAGTTTTAGGGATCAAAGCTAGTTTTGTAGCATTAATACCAGAGATAAGCTTACTGTATCTGAAAAAGTTCTTAATGGCCTTGATCATGTCACCACCAATTACATCCCATGTGACTTTGGAAAAATGAGCGTTGAATCCATCAGGACCAGGAGAACTATTAGGTTTAATCCAAAGATAGCTTGCTTGATTTCATTATCCAAAATTTCCTTAATTAAATCAGTGTACATGTCATCAGAAATTTTTGGGAGTTGAAACTGAGAGAATTGATGCAGAGAGATTGAAGAAATTTGAGACTTTCCAAGATTAAGCTGAAAATACTCCATAAAGGCTTCTTGAATTGAATCTTGGGTATCACAAGGCTGACCATGCATATCAAGAATAGAAAAGATATTTGCTGAGGACTGTTGAATTTTTAAACTTTTATGGAAAGTGGACGAATTTTTATCACCATTCAACTGCCATTCATGTTTAGCTTTTTGCTTTGCCATCTTATTTTCTTCAAGGAGAGCTTTAGAGAGGTCCTTAGGCAGAGAAGTTTCAGTAGAAAACAGCTGAGGTTGGTCATGACATCTTTGTATTTCCAGTTGCACTTGAAATAATTTTTCACGTACTGAAGAGGACATGTTATTTCCATTACCATATGTTTGCTGAGCCCATTCCCTCAGATGAATCTTCAATGCTTGAGTTTAGCCTGCAAAACAAACATAGGGTTGCCAAAAGTATGAAATTTCCAGTTATATTTTACAATTTTCAAGAAATTAGGGTGCTTAGACCAGTTATTAAAAAATGAAAAGGAGGAGCGTCTTCTCACAGTGTCCTTGCCCCAGGCAATGATGAGAGGAGAATGGTCAGATAATGATGGGGGAGGGATAAAGGTAGAGAGATTAGGCCATTTGAGAATAGAGGAGTAATTCATATAAACTCTATCAAGTTTACAATATGTTCTCTTTCCAGTTTTACTGGAGTTATTCCAAGTAAAGAAAGCCCCTCTATTAGTGGAAGTAATAAGGTTAGCATCATAAATGGCCTTGTTTAGAGGTCGTGTCTGACTGTAAGTTAATGGTGACCCCCCACATTTATCAGTAGATAGCTGCATGCAGTTCCAATCACCAAGACAGATCCAAGGCTGATTAGACTGCTGTAGAGAAGGAAGAATGTCAAGGAAGATTTGCCTCTGAGTTGCATTATTGTCAGCATAAACAGTGGTAAGGAAAAAAGAAGTTGAGAAGGGGATGTGTAATATTTCAGAGTGAACAAACTGCCTGTGGACAGTGATAGGGGATAGGGAGTAGATCGGTGGATTCCATAAAATTAACAATCTACCAAAAGGAGCTTGGGATAGATTGTGAATACTGTTCCAGTCATGTCTAATGTTCGAGATAGCTTTAAGTGTAGTATCATGATTGAGTTTGGTTTCAGAAATCGCCATAAGTTGAATGTTGTGAGATGAAATAAGGTTCGAAATTTCAAGTTGCTTGTCAATGGAGTTAGCACCCCTAACATTCCAAAAGCCTATATTTCCATTCATTAAGATAATGATGATGAGGAAGCTCTGGTTTGGACACCAGAGGTGGAGTTTGCCTTATTATTTTGAGTCAAAACATCTAGTTCAATTTGTTCAATGGAGAAATTGATACCATTGTCCAAGTCAATTGTGGGTATATTAGTGGATTTCTTTGGACGACCTTTCTTTTTTTTTTGCCGAGGAATCTGGAATGAGTGGTTGAGAGGGAAGTGGTAGATTTGGTTTTGCTGAAAGGGAAGGGTTGATTATGTCATTGAAGATATGGTTTGGAAGAGAAAGGGATGAATAAGGAGATACATCATTGAGATGATTGTTGGGAGGTGAGATAACAGTAGGGGAAGTTGTATCTGGAGATAGGTTGTGCATGTCAGTGCACAATAAGTTGATGTGCATATCTGGATTTTTAGTAATGAGGTGTTGAATTGCCTCTTCATTTTCATTAATTTCCTGAAGCACTGTGAAGGCATTGTGAGTAGACACATCATAAATTGCATGTATTGTATTCTCAAGTGTTGCATCATTATTATCAGGAACCCTGTTACATTCTGAATTCCACCAACTTTCTTAATAGAACTGCCTATGTCATACTCAGAGAAATTCAATGTTTGCTTCGTGACATCCTCCAGGGAAATCAAATGTTGATTCGTATCAGTGACATTATTTCCACTACTGTTAGTTTCCATCACAGTCTTATTTATTGATTCATTTTGTTTCAGAGCTTGTAGTACAAAATCTTCTTTATTCCTTTTGCTTATTTGATTCATATCAGTAGGTCTTTCTTCCTGTATACCTTCCATCCCATTATTGTTACTTTTCTCCCTATTTACTTTTCTCCAAATCTTTTGTCCAGCTTTAACTCTCTTTTTGCTTCTAATAAAAAAACCCTTTTATCATTATCATCGTGTATGTCGTCAACATCTTTGGATTTCTCATCAGCTAATGCATTTCTTGTAATTAAGTTATCAGGCATTTCTCCATCTTGCTGAACTTTATTCCTCTCACACTGGTCAGTAGCATGACCAAAAGCTTTGCATGTAACACAAATAAGTGGTTTCCATGAATATTCAATCTGAATATTAGGGCAGGAATCATCTCCAACATCTAAGAATTCAGGCAATTCTTTATCAGGAGACACTTCAATTAAACATTTAGCATATTCAAATCTTTTCATCCTTTCAGTGTTGTCATCATAGCAAACAAGCTTTCCAAGGTGACACGCTATCCAATTAATACCCAGCAACGACCATAACATTATTGGAATTCTATAAAAATGAATCCAGATTGGCACCAACCTTATTGTCGCCTGCGCTGAAGATAGGGTGGGATTCCATTTAGAAATGATAAACATTTGACCTCTTATAAACATGGGATCTCTTCGAAGAATTTTGATTTTGTCTTCCTCTGAGGCAAATTTAAAATAATAATTTTGATTATCAAAGAAGATATCATACGATCCTTTAAGCTTCCACATTTTTTGAAGATGAGTTTTAACTGCCATATAGTTAACATTTCCTGCCAAAAAGGAACCCACTAAGCAATCAGACCAAGCCTTAATACCCTCATTCAACACTACCTGAGGAGGTTCAATCGGGGAGCCAGTGTAAGCAACATCAAAATGCGTAGGAATGTAAGAACCAGCGTTCCTAGGTTTCGAGTTAAAAAGGGAGGACCATGAAGCAGAAGGAGAAGAAGAAGAGGTGGCACCAAGGGAAGGAAAGTGTTCAGTAGATAGAGGTGATTCAATAGGCAAGGAAGTGTTAAGCGTAGGAGGAGGAAGGTCATCAGGAGGGGGAGGAATTGGAGGAGGAGGTGGAGAATGGAGATTAATGGGGATGGGGTTGACTTTGGGAAGAACTGGAGTAAAAGAAGAGTTGGATATTAAGTCAGAGATTAAAGAAGGAAGAGGAGAAGAAGTGGCAACAAGAGGTGACTGAAGAGGAAGAGGTGGAGGGGACTGGAGGTCAACCGAAGGACAAAAGGGATGGAAGTGTCAGGAATGGGAGGTATGGGAAAAAAAGAAGGTGGTACGGATGGAGATGGGAGAAGGACACCATGGGAGAAGGACATGTTGAGAAAATATATTAAACGTCAAAAACTTTGGGGCCAAGGAAACTATGTTTGCCCTGGCCTTTGGTTAAGCCGGTTTTATAAGTGGCCGTGCACTATGTCTCATTATTGTGGCCGCTGGGATTCGAACCGGTGCCACTACAACCACATGTAGCAACTCCATTATTAATATTTAAACAAATTATCTTTAGAATAATAATAATATCCTAATATTAGTTAATCCTTAGGTAATAATTAACTTTAAACAAACCACTATAAATATACCTTGATCATTAATTAAATATACTTTAAACCAACTTAAATAATTAAATAGCTTTGAGACAATAATTAAATACTTTTTAAATAATTTTTATGAATAATAAAATATTTAACTTTAAACCATTCTCAAATAATTATAAATTACCTTTAAAATATCATTAATAATTATCCTTAAAACAATTTTAGTTCAAAAGTCGACTTCCAATCGGAAAAAGGACCTACTAATTTCAATGGTACTTAATCAAATTACAGTTCATCCCTTATCAATCGAGAATAACAGATATAGATATTCATATCAATCTACTTTTAACAATCAATCCAACATCATATTGCTCAATATACTTATCAATATAATAAAAAGATGTCCGTACAAATATAATAGCAGAACATGGTTTCATTTCTGCTAGTCAATGTCCGGAAACACATATATTCGGTCATAATGGCAGAATGGTGATGTATTTTTCTCATAGGATTAAATGAATATAATAAAAGAAATGGTTTTTATATCCACAAAAATAGATGTCAAACGTTGTAATTACTTAATTTAGTCATTGTTATTTTTATCTAGGGAAATAACTTAAATAGATGGGTCATATAAATTTTAAACGATGATATATGTTTTAAATTGGCAACTAAAATCTGTCAGCTTTAAATTGCTCAAAATTTTCACTTACTCAAACTCGATAACAGTTCATATGATGATGTAATGTTCGTCATATGAACCCATCACAACGAATTTTGCTTCAATCGGAATTTGTATGCATTAGATATGACATTTTAAAATTTACAAAATATATATGTAATTTAACATTTTATATTAAAACTTAACCTTTTTAAAATATCGTAAATTATCACTTAGTCAAAACTGACAACAAACTTCATTGCATCAAAGTACTCGACGATACGAACTAACAGTAAAAGGAATCATGGTAATCAGGTTTCGTATGAACGAGTTAGACCACTTCAAACTTTACAAAATATACATAAAAATTCTAACATTATTAAAATTTGGAGAAACTTCCTTCATTCCTTTCTCTGGGCCGAAACCCATAACCAACATAATTCAACATTATTGTTTTTATTTTTATTTTCCTTATTCCATGGGCTAAAACCCAGTTCCAAACCAATACTCGTTCCCCTTTCCTCTCCTTCTCTCCCAATTTCCATCTTCAGGTTCCAGTGACCAAATTTTTTTTTTGTTTTTTTATACAAAGGAACGAGACATTCCCACCACACCCAAACGGGTCTAACCCTTATGCGAACCCACGTACGAATAGGGGTCACCATCTCCCTCCTACCATTCTTGTTCTAGGTACGAATCAGTTTTATGCACACTAAGGTGCACACGTGCACTTACACGAGCTTCGACCCACCAGCGACTATGGCAACTGCACCCCTAAACTCGCCTTCACTTGCTCGGCTATCTCCATTCTTCGGTTCCACCACCAGTCACCCCTGACCGTTTCGAATGTATAAACCGAACCTAACAGATAAACCCACTTCTACACATCGTTGAACTGCTTCATCCTACTTCATTAAACCACTCGCCGCCACCACCATCATGACCACCGCGTCACAGGTCACTTCCCAGCCGAGTGCGGTGCTGCTCGGTGCCATGTGGCTTTCCCACAACCCATGCGTACAGAGACCATACAAGAATCATTAAAAACCCAAAATCCTCTTGTCGCACCCAACCCACACCACGTGAACCAAAACTCCATGGTCAAACCCTCACCCACGACACAACGCTCCTCCTAGGCCATGTCGTGCCTCTCCTCATCGATGCCATTGCCGAAAAATAATTTTTAAATGGAAAACGATCAACTCAAGGTTTTATACGACTTAAGCCACAAAAAAAATCATAATTCTTCCACTAAAAATCATATTTTCACATAACTATCATGATTAATGTTTTAAACATATTGATTTTCATCAAAACTATATTTTTATATTTTCTCACAATATACAAACAAACAAGTCTCAAATTATTTTTAACACGATCTATGCTAAAAAACAAACATTTTGTTAGTTTACATCGTTCGCAAATTCAAATTGAGGCGAGAGATATTGATTTTTGAAGTTAAACATACATAAGTTTTTTTTTAAAGACTGTTGAATGTACATAGTATATTTATAACAATTCCAGGCATTCCGGATTCAAGTTCTCACCTTAAACATTACTTGCAATCCTTTGAAATTTAGTTTACGATCTGAACTTGATAAATGTTGCCTTGCCTTGAATTTGAATTTGAATTTGAAAGAGATTGCTTAATTTTTTACAAAGTCTCTTATTTTTACAGGCTCTTTTTGTTTTACAGTGTTTTGCAATCTCAAGCTAACATACATACAGGCCAATACACACACACACACATTCATACCCAAAAATAATTACACGTGCAAAGTTTTTGGCTCAAGAAAAGTTTTGGCTACAGTACAACGTTTTTGTACAATGATGGATGGAAAGGAATTTGGTGACTTTGAGTTGATATGAAATCAAAATAAATGTTTTGGTCTTTACTAATTTTGACCAAACAATGCCTTATGTATTTAAATTTATGTTTAACCCCTTTTACTTGTTAAACTTTGACTAAGCAATGTTTTCATATATTTATGTATTTATTTTACCAATTTTTTTGCCTATTTGTTTTACCTTTTTACTAGTTTAACTTTTGATTGTTAACTTCATGTTTTTACTCTTTATTTACCTTACACTTTCATTTGATTTTAAACATGCTTTTCTTATATTTTGAAATAATTTGCAAAGTGTTTTAAATAAAACAATTTTAAGTCTCCACCTTTATATTTATTTTTATCTAAAAATATATAACTCAAAGCAATGAATTTTTTTGCTATTTTAATTTTAAAAGTATGAATAACATTTTTGTCAAAACATGCTTTGTGAATGATTTTCTTTCTGAAATGATTTTATAAATTTTCTCATTTCTATCATCGTATATTTTCATCTATACCCCTTCTTTCATTTTCCAATATACATACATACATATATATATGTATGTCTGCATGTATATTATTTTTAATAAACTATATTTATTTTGTTCATATTTTTTTACTTACCATTACATATATTGTTTTTAACATACTATTTTTATTTAGTTTATACACATTTTACATACTTCTTAACTAATATGTATATATATACACATAAGAAAAATCCAATTTTAAACTCACTTTATTTATACTACATAATATTTTTCATAAGTCATATCATTTATACTTACAATATATTCTTTTCTTTCTGTCCATTTTTATTTTCTATGAATTGTTTCCAATTTATATATATATATATATATATAAGAAATTCCAATTAATTCAATTTCCTATTTTATAAATAAAATTCTGGAAATTCAAACTGTTATCTTGGTTTAAATATATATAATATTACCAATTATCATTCATCGAGGATTTTATTTTGATTAAAATGTCGTATTATTAAATATTAAAAATTGAATATCCAAAACTCAAGATTACAAAAATTCCGGGTTGTTACATTCCTCCCCCTTAAAAAATTTCATCCTCGGAATTGCCGTAACCTGGCTAGTAAACATAAATAACCGAATTTTAATTTATTAACGAATTAATAAACAACCATATCACACAAGTTCATTCATATATATTTATATCCCAAAATATCAGTTATACATGAGTATCAACTAAGATATTCTTATGCTACATCCACCACATACATATACAGGAGATATCTACAACCACCAGCCAGTTATACAAATACACCTATCACCCAAACATTTACAAAATACTTCATTA
The DNA here is from genome assembly GCA_030765085.1 of Allium cepa. Classification (NCBI taxonomy): domain Eukaryota; kingdom Viridiplantae; phylum Streptophyta; class Magnoliopsida; order Asparagales; family Amaryllidaceae; genus Allium; species Allium cepa. The sequence continues at coordinate 360,788,461 of CM060934.1, forward strand.
CTTTACAACCCAAACGCATATCCGTGATGTCTATGGCTACTTATATGGTCTAATAGGGTACAGATTTACTAAGAGAACTACCTCAACCCCAGCTAACTCTCACGGTGGACTCTCTCCATCAGAGTTCTCCACTTTCGGTCCTTCCAACTCCATAGATTCAACATCATTGTCCAGAATCCATGCAAACTCTGGGCTTGGTTCCCATCGAAGATTATCCCCATCTGCAAGTGGCTCATTATCAATCTTACCCACTTCCCAGATGACAGCGTCATCATTTTCCGATTCGGGATCTTCTTCTGCTTCAAATTCTTCTTCTTCCTCCTCGAATTCCTCTTCTTCATCCACGAATTCCTCCTCGAACTCCTCTTCTTCTTCCTAGAATTCCTCCTCTTCATCCATGAATTCCTCCTCTTCATCCTCAAACCCCTCCTCAAATTCCTCTTCTTCCTCGAATTTCTCTTCAACTCCTATCTTAGGCTCCTCTTCATGAAGCGATGACTGCTCGATAGGTTGCTTTCCTCTTCTAAGTCCTCCTCACATATCGATGGTTGGACAAGTTCCTTCAGAATCCGGTTAACCAAGTCCTGATCACCAGCCCTCCTAGCCTTCATAAGTGCTTCTCTAACCACGATGGGATTTTTCTAAAATCAATTAACAAAAACTAAAAATGAGATCCTAAAGTTTCCAGGAATTTACATAAGTTAAATAGTATATATAGGTGCACACTTCAAATAACTCTTCCTTTAAATTAATATCTTTTATAAGCTTACCTAAATACTACCAAATCATTTTTCTTCAAAAATTTGTTTAAAACAATTTTTTCTGTAATCACTGAAGTTTTTAATCCTTAAATATCTCTTTCTATAAATCAATTATTATAAAGTTAGCTTTTATCTATGAAAAATCTTCCTATAATATTTATCTAAAATATTCCAAATTTCTTTAGTAAACAAAATTTACTCAAAATTTCAAATTTTCCAAGGCTTCTATCTACAAGATCTAGATCTCTAAGGAAATACTCAGGTCAGAAGGTCAGGCAATAGAGGGTAGTCAAAACTAGATGGCCATGACCACTCAAATCCTAGATGATAAAAATATTATCATCACTTATCAAACACATCTCAAATATTTTACATTTTGAAAATCATTTCCTTTAATAAATAAAATATATCCTGGGTAAAATTATATTCACTTACCCACTTAAAACAATATTGTGTCTGTTGGCCTTGTTTAAGTGTTTAGAGATCCCTATCAATAACGTTAGTTACTCGTACTGACCAAAATTCATATGCCACTCAACATATCAATTAACACAATATAAAATATTTTATATCACTAACAAATACATGCTCTCGTATATATACACACTCAAACTCATTCTAGAGTACTACTGACCCTATCTCTAATGAGTAACCTCACCAAAGCCTATGTATTCGCTCAACCTAAGATCTAATACCGCGATGTCACGACCCACTTTTCTGTATAGTTCAAACTGACATTTTACCACACTTGTCCAGTCCAAATTGAACAGAAAGGCGAATAGTAAGAAAAAGAAAGTGAAAAGAAGATAGAATGAAAACCAAAACACAGAATCTCACAATGGAAATGAATAATATATAATATAGAACAGATCTTTACATAAAACAAAACTATAATATTTACTGAACAAATAATCATCAGAGTACACCAACTTATACAGCACGGATAGTTATAACACCCTCTGCTTGCAACTGTTGTTAACACAACTAAAATGCAATGGAATAATCATCAACGTAAATACGCCTTTAGGCCTCCAACTCCTCTCCTGAGGTTCCAATATTCCATCTAAACATGGAAATATGCTCGGTCTGACCCGAGCACATAGGAAAAACCAAACCCGGGTTAGTCTGGTAAAACCAGCGTGAGAATTTAAATCATATGGAATTTTATTCATTAGAACTTTCAAAATTATTTTAAAATCAAAGTTATCCCGTAAGACCACTCACACATAAACATGATGGGCTTTTCCCATACGGTAACCAAAATCCTTTTTATAGAAAATCTAGTGATATTGCAATAGTATCTAGAGGTCAAAGTAAAATATAGATATAGCTGAAATGCATGCATCTCACATTTCAACAAAGTTAGGCACAATCAAAACCGTACGACGCTTATTGGAGAATGGATTCCATACGATGACTAGGCACTAGGGTACCACCTATCACAGTACATATCTAGAAAAATCTATCAAGGACATCATCGGGATCCCCTACAACACAAGACCAGTTCTACCCCTAATCTAGATAGTACCGAATATGATATCACCCTGGGTGTTCCCACCCTTACCGAGTTCTTCTGTGCACCGTAGTTGTGACGACCGCCCATGACTCCCGCACAAAACAAGGGAAAGGTGCGCTGAAAGGTGTGCCGGGCAACCATGGACGATAGTCAGGGTAAGATTAAACAGCAGAATCTCTATCGTACAACTCACAGCGCATGGACAAAATACAATAGAGAAATATATGTATATAGTGAAGCTCATAACAGAATATCATCATATAGACTTCATAAAGGTTTGATACAAGCATCTGAACAATCAATACATCAAGCCTCACTACATAACACTCAAAATATATACAAGCAGCGGAACATCCAGTACATATAGTAAGAAAACTAATATGCTAGCCTCCAGCTCGTCTTCGTCATCAACAGCGTTGGTGGCCAAGAACAGCACCTGTCACCTGCTACCTAGTCTGCCCATCCCAACATGGATGAACAGCCCAAGGTAATAAGAGTTGAACATAAAACCTTGAGTCAGACAACAGTCTTAGTGAGCAGTAAATTAACTATCAAACATACCAGAAGAGCATAAAGGATAAAAGGAATAGGAACTCAACCATCCCACTCCACCTCATTCTACAGTGATAGCCCCCATACCCACTAAGCATAAACAAACACAACAAAGCAGACATTTAAAATAAAGTAATTATCACTCGGGTCAAGGTCGATGTTTTCCAAATACAAACCCCCAAGGCCTAAACCAAGATCAGATAAGCACTCAGAAAACACCGCTCTTGAGACCGAATGATGGTGCAACCAAACATCCATGACTCTGGCTATCACTGTTATCATTGCCTCGATTCACCGTTAGTTGAATGACCGCCTGTCAAGGGCTAATGGTAACCCCGGTTCTAGACATAACTCCGCACGTCGTCGCAGCCCGTGCCTAGGAATTTTCGCAACTACCCAGAGTACTAGCACGTCGTCGCAGCCCGTGCTTGGAACGTCGTCGCAACCCGTCCCAACGTACTCTTGCTTTGAGCATGCTAGAACCTTCAATAACGATAAAATTTCAAGCCTCCTAGTCATCCTCCTCGACGACTATTCTCATATTAGCTCAAGCGCCTCTCGAGCCTACCATTATCAACCAACTCGTATCGCATTATCGAGTTATCAACATGCTTGGGATGATCCCGTTTGGATTAAACCAAGGCTTTATCACATCATACTTTGCTTCATCGCATCATAGCAAAGTCCCATCTCACCATCATGGTTTGCCTCATCGCATCATGGCAAAGTCCCATCTCAACATCATCAAATCTATCCATATGAGCTTCCACATCCGCTTCATATGCTACAAGCAGCTTTCCTTATTCAAGAGCCTTTCCATTTAACTTTTGAATCATCTTCGACCAACTTGTCCAAATTAAGTTATCGATCAACTAATCAATCAAATCAAACACCAATCCGAGCAATCAATCATTCAAACAAGATCTAATAAGCAAATACAACAATAATGGCAATTTCGTAAATAAAGAGTTCAAATCTAATATGCATTCTAACAAGCATGAATTATGAACAATATCTCTACAACTTGATGAATGAACTTGCATAAGTGAACATGTAGTAAAATAGGTGTCAAGACTTCATAGGTGATAGATCTACATGCAAACTTAAGGAAAATGCAAGAAATCACTATCTTTAACACATAAACAAGCCACCAATCCAATATGCTCCCTTGGGTCCGTGTGAGAGATAACTACCACTCACCGAATCACCTAAACACCTCAAAAACAACCAACTCCAGATCTGGACAGCAAAGATCTAAGCTTGATCCGGCAAAAATCTCGCTTCAATCAATGAAATCTCTCTTTGTTGGATGAAGATCTTCAACTTTGGCTCTTGGATCTTCGATTTGATCTTCAATTTAGATGGAAGGAATCACTAGATTAGAGTGGAGAAAAGAAATGAAGAAGTGTTGTAGTCGAGCTCTCAAAATGGCAGCACTTCGTCGCTTCAAAATCCGGTGCCAAAAGGTGAGCCAAACCCCTCTATTTATAGGCTGAAATCTCTATGAGTCGCGCCCCCATAAGTCGCCGCCGACCTACCATAAGTCATCCACGACTCAACAACCTATCCAGATGCGACTCAATACCTATGCGACCTAAAGACTTACACGACCTAACGGTTTACGATCTAACTGGGTTAAGTACTCACGCGACTTAACAACCCTCGCGACCTACGACTCATCAGGGAAAACGACTCAACCACTTTACGACTCATCAGGGAACGACTTAACAACTTCCGAGTTACGACTCAACGCTACACAGGAGACGACTCACGACCTAAAGCACTACCGACCCAAGCCTATGGTCCATCCAAACACCTGGCCGACTCACGACCTAACTGAGATACCGACCTAACACTTAGCAGGGTTTCACGACCTAAACACCTCCCTTAGGTCGCATACGACCTAACCTATAACCTTGAGTCGTTTACGGCCTATCAACTAAACCCCCTAACGACTCATCTATACTGCCGACCTAACACCATCACAGCATCCCAACGACCTACGACTTATACCATAACCCGTCCACGACTTAACTACACACCCTATCACCATAAGTCGTGTACGACTTAAGCCTTAGGTCCTATAAATCGTTAGCTCCTATAGGTCATATACTATCTTAACTCGGCAACACCTTAAGTCGTAATTCTCTTAGGTCGGCAACTAACTTAGGTTGGCTAACTTCCTTAAGTCGGTCATACCTATGAGTCGGCCACACCTTAACTCGGCCATACTTTAACTTGGTGCCAACCCTATAAGCCGCTAACTCTTAAGCCGTTAACCCTTAAGTCGGTCACGACTTAAGCCCCCACATGACTCAACTTCTACACGACTTATCTTATGGCGATCCAACTCTGAACGGCTCAACGACACTAACAATCTAATGACAACAATTCTACGATCTTTCGATCCGTAAAAATACGGGTCGTTACATTCTCTCCCCCTTAGGAATTTCGCCCCCGAAATTCCAAACAAACAAGAGCAATCAAAACTATTCTGCATGCCTACCATCCATAGCAATCAACAAACCATGCGTCCAATTACTAGCCTAGCATGCAGAATTCTAAGACTTAGAACAAGCTACAAATTCGTGAGATGTCACGACACCTTAGGGCCATACCTCGAAGAGTCCAGGATGAGCTGCCTTCATCCTCTCTTCCTCCTCCCACGTACAGTCGTCAACATCATCACTCCATTGTACCTTGAGCAACGTAATCGTCTTCCTCCTAAGCTGTTTCGTGTCGGTTTCAACAACACGAAGCGGCTTACGAGGTCTCGTAACAACTGGATCAACCTCTAAATCTTCACATCTATCAGCAGAAACCACCATATTCGAGTCATGCACATACTTCCGTAGATAAGATACATGAAAAACATTGTGCACACCCGCCATCTTTTCCGGTAACTCCAATTTATATGCGAGCTTTCCAATTCGCTCGATGATCGGGAATGGTCCAACAAATCTCGGAGTCAATTTCCCTTTCTTCCCGAATCGAATAACGTTCTTCAGAGGAGAAATCTTCACAAAAACCATATCACCTACGTCGAATTCCAAATCCTTACGACGCTTATCGGCATAACTTTTCTGACGATCTTGGGCTGCCTTCATTCGCCGCCGAATGATCTCTATACAATCCGAAGTCTGTCGAATCATTTCTGGCCCAAGCATCAGCTTTTCTCCAGTTTCCAACCAACATGTCAGAGAGTTACACGGCCTTCCATACAATGCTTCATACGGTGCCATACCAATACTTGACTGGTAACTGTTATTATATGCAAATTCCACCAAATGAAGATGATCTTCGCATGATCTTCCAATATCCAAAACACATGCTCTCAGGAGATCTTCCAAAACTCGGTTGACTCTCTCGGTCTGACCATCTGTTTGGGGGTGATAAGCTGTACTCAAACACAACTCGGTTCCCAAAACTTCCTGGAAGCTCTTCCAAAATCCACTAGTGAACAATGGGTCTCGATCGCTCACTATACTCTTCGGAATACCATGGGATCGAACTATCCACTTAACATACAACTTAGCCAATTTCGATGCAGTCCTAGTTGATCGAACAGGAATGAATCTTGCACTCCTAGTCAAACGATCTATGATGACCCAAATCCCTTCATTCCCTACCCTGGTTCTAGGTAGACCATCGACAAAATCCATCGATATCTGCTCCCACTTCCATGTAGGAACTTCTAATGGCTGAAGCAATCCACTGGGCTTCTTCTGCTCGGCTTTTACCAACTGGCAGTTCATACATTTGGAAATAAAATTTCCAACATCCTTCTTCATACCTTCCCAGTAATAGGTTCTCTTCATATCCCGATACATCTTATTTCCACCTGGATGAATCGTCAACTTCGAGTGATGACTTTCCCTCAGAACTTCATCTCTCAATCCATCTATGTCGGGAACAACTAGTCGTCCTTGCTTCCGAAGCCAACCCTCTCGATCGACCTCGTATCCTTTATCCTTTTCTGGATTCAATCCAGATTCCAATTCTCGGATAATCTTGACAAGCTTATCGTCTCGCTTTTGGCTCTCGCCAATCCTTTCTACAAGAGTAGGTCTTGTTGATAAGTTTGCCAACATCTCAGGTTCCAATTCACATCTGGGCCTGAAGTCAAATCCAGCCAAATACTCGAGACTCTTCCATTCCGAAAACATGGCTCCCAATCCTGCATGTCTTCGACTTAACGCATCGGCCACTGCGTTACCTTTTCCCTGAGTATAGGCTATATCAAAATCATATGATGCCAAAAACTCTAGCCACCTTTGCTGCCGAAGATTCAAATCCTTTTGGGAGAACAGATACTTCAACGACTTATGATCCGTAAACAACTCGAATCGAACTCCCAATAGATAATGTCTCCACATTTTCAGAGCAAAAACAATCGCCGCTAACTCCAAATCATGAGTCAGGTAATTCCTTTCATGCGGCTTCAGTTGTCGACTTGCATACGCAACAACTTTATCTTTTTGCATTAGCACTGCTCCAAGTCCAGTACCACATGCATCGGTGTAAACCACCATCTCATCCTTCCCACTTGGAATAGTCAAAACAGGAGCACTTGTCAGTCGCTCTTTCAGGATTACGAAAGCTTGCTCACACTTAGCATCCCATCTGAACACTTGGTTCTTTTTCGTCAATCCTGTCAACGGTGCAGCTATCTTGGAAAAGTCTTTGATAAACCGACGATAATATCCTGCTAATGCAAGAAAACTTCTCACATCAGATGCATTCTTAGGTCTAATCCAATCCTGGGTCGCTGCCACCTTAGCGGGATCAACCGCTATTCCATTTCCAGAGATAACATGGCCTAAGAACCTCACTTCACTCTTCCAGAAGTGACACTTCGAAAACTTAGCCTTCAGCTGATGTTTCCGCAAGATTTCCAAAACAATACGCAAGTGCGTCTTGTGCTCTTCTTCATTTCTGGAGTAAACCAAAATATCATCCACGAAAACAAGTACGAACTTGTTCAACTGATCTCTGAACACTCTATTCATAAGATCCACAAAATATGCTGGTGCGTTAGTCAAACCAAACGGCATTACCAGCCACTCATAAAAACCGGATGGTGTCCTAAAAGCAGTCTTTGGCACACTATCCTTAGCCACTCTCAACTGGTGAAATCCCATTGCCAAATCCATCTGAGAAAACACCCTAGCTTCGTGAAGCTGATCAAACAAGTCATCTATTCTCGGCAATGGATACTTGTTCTTCCTAGTCACTTTATTCAGCTCACGATAATCCACACACAACCTCAACGATCCATCCGCTTTGGTTGCGAACACAACTGGTGCACCCCATTCGGACACACTATGCCAAATGAATCCTTTCCGAAAAAGGTCATCAACCTGCACCTTCAGCTCTTGTTGTTCTCTACGCGCCATCCGTCTAAGAGGCATCACAACTGGTCTGGCTCCCTCAACTAGATCGATACGAAACTCGATCTCCCTATGCGGCGGTAACCCTTTGACTTCATCAAAGACGTCCTCAAATCCATTCACAATCGGCATCGATGACAGTCCATCCCGTGGAACAACCAGCGAATACATGAAGCCCATGAAGACGCCTTCTTCATGCTTACATCGTATCACAACCTTTCGCCCTTCCACATTCCCGACTGTCACCTCCAGTTTCTCACAATCAACCTTTGCCGCATACTTCCTAAGCCAGTCCATACCCAAAATAATTCCGAACCCCGCAAAGTTCAGAACAAAACAATCACAAACAAAAGAGCAATCATGACTCGATACTACTAGACCACGGCATATCATACACAAACAAGATGAAGCCCCAACTGGATTAGTCACAACAAATGGTCTATCAACAATATCCGGTTCCAAACCCAACCGGTCTACAAGATCATCACAAACAAACGAATGCGACGCTCCAGTATCAAACAACACTCTAACTGGAACACCACAAATGGAAAGAGTACCTTGAACCACCACAATCTTCCCTTTCTCATCAACAGTAGGAGCTTTCGAAGACGATGGAACAGCCCCCAAAGCATAAGCTTGCACAATCTGCTTATCTTTCATCGGTTCCGGACAATCCCTCTTGAAATGCCCCGGTTTGTCATAGTTGTGGCACTTTGCCGGCACTCTTGGTTTCTTGCAATCCCTGGAGAGATGACCCTTCTGCTGACAGTTG